>CM062818.1:311860578-313060578 GCA_031772625.1 Pinus tabuliformis | reverse complement strand
GCTGGGGTCCAAATAAGCTCATCGAGACCTACTTTGATGTGAACATGGGCTTCTTTCAGGGCATTTATGTACCCTTCCCATATCTACTGCCAGTGTTTGGGGATACCCAAATTTTGAGCAGATAACCATGCTTGTTCGAAGATGGAGTTGTTCTCCAAATCTGTTATCTATGCAATCACATTGATGTGCCTCTATTTTATAAATTAGATGAGACTTGGAGGTAACTGATGCACGTTCCCCCCTCCTGTCCACGGATCCATAACTATATGGGCAAAATTTCCATCATTTATTGTCCATGTGAGACCCTTTCTTATGAAAGGGATAGTATGGCGAATTTCTTTCCAAACCATAGATACCCCTATTCGAGGCTAGGTGGGTATACGAATCCAGTCCATAAGATGATGAGGCCAGATATATTTGTAGTATGTTACTTCAGTCCAGAGGTTCTCTGTAGTGAACAGGATCTAGCCCATCTTGGCTGCCAATGCATGTGAAAATATAGAGAGGTCTTTTAATCCCTATACTCCCCATTTCTTTGAGAGATCGATGTGCTTCCATCCTACCCAAGCAAAAGGTTTTCCCTCTTTATATCCATTCCAAAGGAATCTGCAGCAGATCTTCTGAATGCCAGCAAGAATTCCTTTAGGAATCTAGGCTAGCGACATCTAATAAATGGGGGTAGCCTCCAAGACAGATTTAATGAGGACAAGTTGGCCAGCTCTGGATAGGAATTTGTGGTTCCAGTTTGTCAGTCTCTTCTCAATTTTGATCACAAGCCAAATCCAATATGCAATCCTCTAACAGTGGGGTTTGATCCAGAACCCTAGGTACTTGAGGCATTCCTCCAAATGATGTTGCTGAAAGGGGAAATGTTGATGGGCAATTCTGGCTTCCAGGGGAGATGTATTGGAGAGGGTGATGGTAGACTTGGAGTGATTTGCTTCGATGCCAGTAGCCAGGGAAAAAAGAGTGAGGATATCATGGAGGGAAGTTGAGGCCCTATGACTTCCATTTAGGAACATAAGGACATCATCAACAAATAGAAGATGTATGAGATAACAGTGGTCACTCATTTTCAGCCCTTGTAGTCGCCCATCCCTCTTGGCTGATGCAATGAGTCTGTTGCGGCCTTACATTACAATAAAAAAAGAAGCGAGGAAAGTGGACAACATTGCTGAAGGCCTCCCTCAGCGTGGAAGAAATGAGATGCAGAACCATTTATGAGGACACTGAAGGTTTCCGTGGTGATACAACACATGATCCAATCAATGAAGGGAGGGGGAAACCCAGATGGGTGAGGATCATTTTGATATAGAGCCAGCTGACTCGATCAAATGCTTTAGCTAATTCAATTTTGAGGATTGCCCCTTTTAGTTTTTTTGTTTTGATGGAATGGAGGGCCTCTTGGGCAATACCAATTGCGTCATGGATTTGTATGTTTTCTAGGAAAGCAAATTTTTCAGGGGAGATGTGGCGAGATAGGATGGGTCTGAGCCTGTTAGCACGAATCTTGGCAATGGTTTTATATAGACAGTTACAAAGGGAGATGGGACAGAAATCATTGAAGGATGTGAGGGAATCAGATTTAGGGATCAGGGCAATGAAGGTGGAGTTAATGGCCTCATACATATGCCTAGAAGTCCTGCATTCTTCCACGACCTTAAGCAGGTCATGTCCAATGAGTTCATAAAATACAAGGTATAATTCGATTGTCCAACCATCTGACCCTAGACATCTATCTTTTTTGAACTATTTCAACATACCTTCTAGTTCCGCCTGAGTGATGAGGGATGTGAGCTCCTCAGCTGTGTCCAAGTCCACAAATCTGGGGAAGTGTCCTGCAATTCTGACAATTTCAGCACTAGTGGCACCAGGGGGAGCCTTGAAGAGGTGCCTGGAATGCGAATTCCCTAGGCGCGAGAGTTGATTGAAGGTATTTTCTATGGTCCCATCTTCCATGGGCATATTCCAGATTGTATTGGTGACTTTCCTTCTGTTGGAAAATTTTTGGACGAACTTGGTGTTCTCATCTCTAGCTTGTAACCAGACCGCTCGACTCCGGGGTCACCAGGTTTCATCCCGTTCCTTCAAAATTTTAGACCTATGATTTTATAGATTTATTAGATGAGACATTACATCAGCAGATATGAATCCCCTACCCTGGTCATCTAGAAGAGTGGCCAATGACAGTTCGATTTCAGCAACGGTATGGTCATCCCTCTTAGCTTTTTCCTTTTCCCAGTTAATGGAGAGTCTCCTGAGCTTAGAGAGGTTGGAGCAGAAGCCTTCTGCCAGAGATCTCCCCTTGGTTGGAAGGTTTGTAAGCCAAAAATCAGTAACCAGTTGAATTTAGGATGGGTTTGCAAGCCACGTCGAGTTGAATTTATATGGTGCCCTTGGTTTTTGAGGGGGGCTAGAAATCTCAATATAAATGGGAGAATGGTCCGATATACCTCTAGATCCAACCCATTGTCTGTATAGGCAGAGATTTTGTATAAGAGAGTCCTTAATTAGAAATTGATCCAGTCTCCTGGACAAAACAACCTCATCCACTCTCTAATTCCTCCAGGTGGGGAGGGGTTTTATCATGGGGATATCCATCGGATGATTTTTTTCAAGCAACAACTCCATAGTTTCTGTAAGCGAATCTACTTGTGCATTTGGCACCCAAGATTCCCCGAAACCTATGGAGAAGTTTAGGTCACCACTGATGATGCTATTATCTGGGGAAGTGAGTGATAAATTAAGGAAGCGGTTCCAGAAGACCTCTCTGATATGACATGGCCCATATACATTGATCAAGCGGAAGTCCATTCCTAGTTCAGATGAAAATATTTCCATGCCAATGAAACTAGCACCCCCCTAGGAGGCCTTCAGGTTGATGGTGCTTGGCCAAACTCCTGATCTTCCTATGACATCAATGGATTGGATGATCCAGTAAGGCTTCAGAGAGCCGAGAGTGCAGGAGATATAGTAAGCCGCTCCCAATGTTTCTTGTAGGAATATGATATCAACAGACTCAGATTCAAATATTCTTCTAATGGCTATCTTTTTGGGCGAGCTAGCTAGGCCCCTGTAATTAAAGGAAAGCCACTTCATGGGGACAGATTTGAATAGGTGTTCATAACTTTAAGAACTTGGTCAAGTGATGATTGTCTGCTTGAGGCCACTTCCACCCCGACAATAAGGATAACTTTGGATAAATGGGATTTGCGACCCCTGTTGGATTTGAGGGGGTGGGGGGAGGGGATGAGGCCCAAGCTAGAGGGGGTATAGTATTCCTTAGATAGGGGGAGGCAAGGCTTGAGGTTGTAGGGATGGGGTGGATCAGAGTGGAGTGAAGGTATGGTGGAGGGGGAGGGAGGGGGATCAGGAGGGAACGATGGGGGCGTAGTTTAGAGGACCGACAGGTGTGTGGCAAGGAGGCATGGGATGTTAGAGTGGGAGTAATCCCAGACCGATGTAGATGCAGTGTGCATATGCAGTGCAATACATGCCAGAGAAGAAATAAAAACAGAGTCAGAGAGAGGAGGAGTACTCGAGGAGCGGGCAGCCTCAGTAGCGGCCCTCAATCTAGTCTTCAATTGGGAGGGAGGACGTGGAGCACTTGTAGTAGCCCGGTGAGATGGAGAAACCTTCCTACTCATTGTCGTGGAAGTTGGTGGAGTCGACCCGGAGATGGATACAAGAGCCTTTTCCACCTCACCTTCTGGTCCCTTAGGAGGGTCTAAATCCCTTCACACCAATGCAAATTCCTTGTATAAGTGTCCCACTTTGTGGCACCTGTGCATATGAAGGGGGCTCCTTTGTAATCTGGGATTTGTATCTTGGTGAATTCTTTTATTGCAGGGTGATTTTCTCCTACAGTCCTTCTCTCGTATCAAGGTGTACCAAAATGCGAGCTAGAGATCTGTTTCTGGATTGTATATAGGTCCTATCGTAGTCCAAGTAGGTTTCTAGCACATTCCCAATTTGGAAAAACACATCTTCAGACCAACATTGTAGGGGGAGTCCAGGTAGCCCAACCCCATAATGGTCCATCTCCAATTTGTTCTCTTTGAGGATCAAAGAGTGGGCTCCATTGCTTCAACATGACTAGGGCCATTTCAATGTGCTAGTATTGAGCAAGGGCCCATTTGGTGTATTCCTCTTGTAGGAAATAGAGCAAAAATGAGTTGCGGGGCAGAGTCTGCACTTCAGGTAGGTATTGGAAGATATTGCCCCAGATATCCTTGACCCAAAGGCTGAGTCATTCCGCGGAGTAGGCATGGCCTGTCACCCTACCCACCAAAACCTTTCCAACCGTATTTACTACCTCACCCATGTTCAGTCCTTCTCCAAATTTGAGGGTGAGATCCTTCCCCGAGGCCTTCACACACTTTACCTTTCGCTTACCAGATCTAGGTGCGGTTGGGTGGTCCTGCAAAGGATCTGTCATGCCCTAGTGATCCTATTGGTGACTCTGCGCAGAGTGTAGAACCTTAATGACTTGGGTTCAAAGCACCCACATGGTAATGTTGAGGATGTAACCGTCACAGAGGAAGAAGGGATGCTAGGCTCAGGGGTATGTTGCATGGGCACGACAAGATGTTCTAGCCCGGATGTGGGACCAGTGTGTGGTGAGTGAAAGAGGTCTTTGGGAGGTGAGGATTCGAAGGTCGGGGATGATGGAGAGCAAGCTGCGAGCAGGTGTAGGGTTGTCGGTGAGAGCGCGGGATAGTCTAGCTCCAGAAAGTTGATGGAGAGGGTAGCGAAGGGGAGGTTGGATGTGGACGAGTCAGGTAAGGTGACCACGGAAGGCGAGACAGAGCGTAACGAAGCAGTCAATTCTCGTAGAGCGGATTTAGTCGACATGGGGTTAGGTCTTCTAAAAATAGGGATATCGGGGTTAGTGTCAATGGAGTAATCAACTTCCTTGATGTCCATTTCCTCCATGTTGGAGCCAATTCGAGGGTAACAGGAAATGACGATGTCAATAGAAGGCATGGATGGTAGCTAATAGGTTGCGAGGGGTGACATCGAGTCTGGAAACAAAGCCGACAGTTACAGAGGGTAAAAAATTGTTGTTAGCCATATCCGCTGTTCAGAACGGTCGCCATCTCTCCACCTTTCCTTCATTGATTATTCTTTTCTAAAAAAAGCTTGCCTTAATTGTGTGTTTTTAGGAATAATTAGCCATATACAATGGACTTTGTATTTGCATTAGCCTATGATTATAAATATTACAATATTATTTGCAATATCCTATTATTGTAAATATTACAATATTACAAGTGATCATGGCAACATTGCAACAAATTTTGTCACTTAAAAGCATAAGTTATTTTTTTTACAACTTACCTATATTATATAGGAATGTTGTAATGTTTATGAAATTCATTGATTCTTATAGGTTCCAGTTCACTTTTGGTTGAAAAAATGTCAATCTATTAAACCATTATACCATTATATAACATACATGTTGTAACAAAAGATATTAACGATGAAAAGGTATCAAAATTCCTACATGAATTATGGCTTATTTAAATATATTTAAATACTAAAGGGATTCTATTTAACCTATTGTGTTAAATTGTTTAATATGAAATTTAATTGTTTTAAATTAATCATCCTTAATAATTTACATAATTGTATTTTATTTAATTATATTTTTTTCTAAAATATACTTCATTGTGATATAATATATAATTTTCAAAAATATATCAAGGTTTTTTTTTATGTATTAATAACATCAAAACTTAAAAAATTGTTAACTAAATGTAGTTAATATTTGACTATTAAATCATAACTACCATAAAAAAATATAACTTATGTACCTATATCTCATCAAAATTATGGCTTATCCTTTTACTTTAAAAATAAATAAATAAAAAACAATCTCCCTTTATGAGTGTGCATGTGATGGTACATACACATTATAAAATATTTTATTAATATGGTATCAAGAGATATTAAAACCCTTAAACATACAAGCTTCACTAATGTTGAATCAATTCAAATTTGTATGTGGGAATTAGAATGATTAAGGGTTTCATGAAGTGTTAAAATGATTTCTTGAAGTGGTTTAATTAATAATGTTTGGAAACAAATTTTTGTTTAAACATCTAATGAAATTTTATATGTCATTTATAGTTTATCTTTTATAGGGTTTGCAGTTTTAGACATATTTCCTGGTCAAATTTGCTAAGAATTTGATAGGGAGTTGTTGATATTACAAGTTTAAGTTGCGAACTCTCCACAATTTAGCTATCCCATAGGTTTTTTAAGGTAATAAATACATATATGTAGTTAAAAAAAATATCTTTTCTCTTATACTTCCCTACTTCCCATTATCCTTTATTTCTTTATTTCATTTGTTTCCCAGCTTTAGAACGATCAAATACAATAAGGACTCGACTCTAGTGACACAAAAAACTATAAAGTATCACAATAATAGTACTCTCAAAGAGTGTGTAACATGCTTGGTAAAAATTTCATGTAATAAAAGTTAATAAAGGAACAATAATATGCACGATTGATGAGACACTTATTCCAAGTTGAATGTTGGGCAAGACATCCTAGTGTGGGTGTTCATTAGTTTATTATGGCTAAGGAAATTGGAAAAGGCAATGGCTAAGGATTTAGTAAGACAAAGTGGCATTTTTGGCACATTTATTTATGAAAATAATAGAAAATATGAGAAACGGAAGGTGAAATGTCATAGGTTGCATGTGAGGAAATTGAATGAAAATAATGGAAAGTGAAGAAAATATAGACCTAATTGATAAAAAGGATTTTGAGGATCAATTGGTACCTTTTGTTAGTTCAGTTTTTGAGCTCTCTCATTATTCTCTCTTTCTCTCTCTCTCACTCTTGACCACTTAGAATTTTCTTAGAGCACTTTGGAATTGCAGCAAGAAAGGCAAAGAAGGAAAGAGGAAGGAAGGAGCAAGCAAGGAAGAGTAGGATCAAGCAGTTGCAATAGGATTCTTTGCAGGTATCAATTTGCATGTATGTTTTCCTTGCTAGATTTGGCATGCATGGTATTGCATCTAGTTCTTTTGCTGTTATGGCATGGGTTTTCCTAGGTCTAACATTGTTTTCATCCTAGCCTTGTCATTTCCGGATTTCCATGGTGTGATGGGGTTCTCATGTTTTGGTTGAGTTGGATTTTAGGATGGATTTGAAGCTGAGTGATGTGGATCTACGAATGATAGATCACATAGCCTAGTAACCCCTAAACTAGACTATGGGTTGTGGTAAAGCTAGATTTTTTGTTGGCTCGGTGGGCCTAGGAATCCTCGACCAGTGAATGGAGGGATATACTGTAAAGCCTAGAGGTCATTTCCCTTGGTTGTGGTAAAGCGTGAGAGACTAGGAGACATGAAAATTCTTCACAGTGTAGGTGGACAAATCCAGTGGAATCCATGCTTTTTTTGGCCTAGTGGTCTAGTGTAGATCATGGTAAAGCATGTTATTACATGTTTATTGTGTTAGCCTAGTGATCTGGTGTGGATTACGGTAAAGTATGGTTTCTATTGATGAAGGTGAGATGGTTTAGCCTCGGGATTCCATGGTTGGTTCTTTTGGTTAGGGTCCCACGTTCATGATTGGAATATGGCACGAGCGTTAATCGCTGAAGAGAGAATTGGCTCAACCATTCTATGGTCGGGTGGAACTTGGTAGTCCCATCCTGGGTTGGTGTTTGCATTCATTAATAATAGGTTCTTTCCTTGATATCTTATGTATAAATGTACTAGTTTACATGTGGATTCTATGGTTGATATACCATTGATATTTCTATTGTTATTATGTTGGTTATAAGCATGTTTTTTACAGTGGTGATGTATGGCTTTCCTTATATTTTGATTTTTAAATGAATGAACAATGTATCTACGACCTAATAGATGATAATGAAACTAATGATATTAGGGGAAAATGCTTCTTATCGATTCTCAGATAAGTATGAGGCCCCTATGCTCAGATCTGTTGTTTACACCTGTAGATTACATATTTGTGACATGTTTGACGAAATTCTTGGCATGGCTAGTATGGGTCTAGTTAAGGACTTGCTTAGGTAATTGCATTTGTATCATAATTCCCTTGTTATCTTTCTGTTATGAAGGTGTCATTTAGTTCTAGGAAGTGATCAAGACTCTGGCCCTAAATGCTGGCATACCATGTTGTGCGAGTGTCTAGAGCCTTCTGGACTCATGCATGCCCATATCATTGGAGTATTCGGGGGTTAAATGGTCTAAAAACTCAGTGGGACCAAGGGGATGGTTGGCTGAGAGGATGGGATGGTTCCTAGGAGTGTTATTGATGATGTGGATGGTTTTTATGTTGTGTCTTCATCGATTCCACTTCCTTAAGGTCACATAGGAGGTTGAATCCCATTATAGTAGTCCCTGGTCACATGCTTACCCTGGTTGGCTGGTTACTTGGGTAGATGTGGGAGGAGGCTATTACAGAGTGGTATCAGAGCATGGTTCACCCCTTGGACTGGATGGGAAGTGTGTGTTTTTCATGCATTCATGTCGGTTTCAGATATGTTAATCATCCTATGCTCTATATCCTTGTTGCATATTCATGGTGTCGGTCATGGTTGTAGTGATGTTTCCATGTGAAAGAGGATGTTTTTGTTAGTAGGTGGTGCTTCTTCAATTTTTTCAAAACCTGCGTCAGATGTGAAATATGCTCCTCCTAGGTAGCACTATATACTAGTATATCATCCATATAGACAATAACAAATGATTCTATAAAAAGGCATAGTACATCATTCATTAATATCATAAATGTAGTTGGTTCATTACATAGGACTCATACAAACCTTTCCTTGTTTTGAAGGCATTCTTCCATGTATCTTCTTCTTTGACTTGAACTTGGTGATTTCCAGACTTCAAGTCGAGCTTGGAAAAATATTTTGCTTGTTGCAACTGATCTAGTAGATCATTTATCTTGGCTAGGGGGTATCTTCTCTTGAGCATGATTTTATTCAACGCCTTGTAATCTATACACATCCTCCAAGTCCCATCCTTGTTTGGAACAATGATGATGGATTATTGACATGGTGATGTACTTGGTTGAATAACACTCTCTTCCAACAACTTCTACAACTGTTTCTTCACCACACTTTCTTTTATAAAAAACTTCATGTACATCCCAATATTTGGCAATGTGGAGTCTGGAAATAGCTAGATCTCGTGCTCGACTATACTCTTAGGTGGTAACCCTTTAGATTCTCGAAACACATCCTTGTATGCATGTAACAAGTCCTCCAATTGTTGTTTCTATTTCTTAATGCACCGCTCTAGGGATGCCTTGCTGCTTATTGAATCCTCTTCAGATTGAATTTCTCTTAAAAACAATAAAACATACTTCTTACTAGAACTAATCAATTTCTTGGTTTGGTTAGCTGTTACTAGTGAATTTTTTGACTTGCATTTGTGTGCGTTGACGATGAACGATTTTCCATCATTGATGAATCGGTACTAGTTAGCTCTCCTCATGAATATTGTGTCATGCATGTACATGTATGGACTTCCATAAACGACTCCACATACCTCAAGGGGAACCACATAGAGATCTACTTCATCAGTAAAATGAACATGGATAGCAAATCTAATTTTGCATTGTTTTGTTACCTTTATATCTGCATCCTTATTTACCCATCCTAGTGGATATGGGTTTGGATGATCACCAACTTGCAACCCCAACTTCCTGACCAAATTTTCTGCAGTGAGATTCACCTGTGATACTGAGTCAAACAAAGAATCAATATTTGTCTTCTTGACCTGTAGCTTTATATGGAAGAGTTTGGTCATTTCTTTCTCTTCCCGTTGATGAAGTCTACTCATATTCAACTCCTTCTACAATTATGTGCAGATGATCTTCTCATCCACATCTGAGCTTCTTTCAACTTGGTTGCTTGAAGCAGTGACCATGATGTTCTTCTTCTTATTATCTTACTTCTTTGTCTTTGGGTTTAGCTCTAGATGCAACTTCCATCACTTCTCCTTTGAATGTCCATCAATGTTGTAGTGGCTGTAGTGTTTGCTTGTAACACCCCTCCCTTGTGTGCTAAATTATTATAAACCTAAGAAGAGTTAAAGTTAGGTGTGATATCCTCCCTTGCATGTTCAATGATTCTAAACATAAGTTGAGGAAAGCTAGGTGATATGTAGTATGAAAAGTAAATGTGTTATTAAATAAATTAATAAAATAAATCACTTGGAGGGTGGAGCACCAAGAGAGAGGATATTCTTGCCAAATCCCATTTAGGAATGTGATAGAGATGAATCTTTCATGATAAATATTCTAGTTGAAATTCTAGATAGGCTTGGATGGATTGGAGATCCATTAGTTGGATGATAGATAAAGATCCATTGAACATAAAAGCTTTGAGGGGGATAAGGGAAAGATTTTATGAGGAAAAGCCTCGTGGGAGATAAAGATGAGCTTTTTTGGAAAAGACCTAGGAAAATGGAAAAATCTATAAAAGCGAGATGCCGATAATGGAAACTAAATCATGGAAGAGGGTATTGAATACCCAGTGCATCAATCAATTGAGGATAGTTGATTCTTGGCAAGAACCTCGACAAGGGGGAATCAGAGGTGATTCATGGTTGGGTGGTGGCGCTCCTCCCTCCAAGTGAGGTTTTAGGTGGTGTCATATGCGTGGAATGTTTTGTATGATGATTCTTACCCTCTCTCTCTCTGTTATAGTTCTAGTTTGTTTATGAGAAAAGTTCTTAAGTTTCTTCGCCATGAGAATTCCTGAGTGAATTACATATTCTTATGTATTAATAGATTTATTGGTGTTTTCCTATAATATGATGAGATTCACTTGCATGATATGTGTTTTATGTTAATCCTTACTTGTTATGAGGTTAAATCATTTAGCTCAGATATACTAATGGGTGAATTTATCCCTATTTGATGGATTTTCTTATGCATGTTACATTCGAGTGTGAAGTTAACTGTAGAAGAATATTCAGTGGGTAACAGTTCTAGTACCCGTTCACGATCGAATTTTCATGTGACAATTATTCATAAATAGATTACCTGTGTTAATGTTTTTCTTATGAGAATGATTGTAGTTTTATATATGTGACTCCTTTCACATTCAAAAGTAGAGGCATAATATGTAGTTGTAAATACTAACTTTGTTTATGAGGAGATCATATATAAATATACCTGATCGTCTTTCATTTAATAAAGGAATATAGTTTGCTTATAGTTTCCTAAATTGGTGATTAGTTATGCAATAGGAATAGTTGCAGAGATAATGCTTCTCATTATATGACCAATGGTTCAATTATATGTGTTTACCTGTCAATACGACTGCCTCCACTTAGGCTAATCCTAGTTAGTTACGCATGTGAATGAAAGGTTGGCTAATAACTTATCGACTATGTCTATAGGACTATGATCATGACGTATGGCCATGATAACTACAATAAACTTAAATTAATACCCATTAATGCTTACAAGAGTTATTTCATATTTTTGATGGTTGCATGTCATGATGCGTTCCCTTTCTCCCATTTGATATTAAGCTCGAGGGCTAATCTAAGAGTGTGAGTTATGGTTCATTATCTTGCGGGTATTTAGTAGCTCATATTTTGAGTATAGTTGCCTGGATGATTACTGTGCATGTAATGATTTCGTTAAATCCACCTGTGAGTGCATTGGAATTTAACTATAAATAAAATAAAATTTTAATTAATGGAGCCTAGTAGTTATTTTTCTGGGGTAGGCCCAAAGGGGTACATTACAAATGGTGTCAGAGTGATAAAGTCCAAACCTTGCAGCCTATGGGCCAATTCACCTCTGCGGAATATGAAAGTGGGAAAACCAAATAAGATAAATCACCCCACAATTTAAAATTTGAAAATAGGTAAATATTAATTGACTCCCAATAGTAAAATAGAGGCACATTTATATTTTGATCCACTATATATATAACCTTTCCAAGAAGATGAAAGGAATTGGGTGTTTTACGTAAATTAAGAATACCAATGAATTTATTGACTTCCTGGGTGAATAACGAGACAAGTAATCTCTCAAGGTAATACTGGAAAAGATAGTTCATATCAAGTCGATTTTAAAAGAAGGAATGCATCTAAATAGGTTGAGTCTCTATGAAGGACTGCATCCAAAGGTTGTAATATTGTTGACGTATGACAATATGTAAGAAGGACCCTTTAAAATCGAACAGGAAGCATGAAAGAAATCCATGCACTGTTAGAAACGAGAGAACACCAGATTTATTTCGAACACCTACCCTAAAGGTTGATACCTTGGGGTCGATATATAGAATATATATATATCTATATCTATATCTATATATATATATATATATATATATATATATATATCAGTGACAATTTTGTAATTTTGAAGGTAAGGAACTTTTGATGCCAAAGTATGTGTTGAAAAATGTTACTTGGGGAGGATTGTTTAGTTACTTACTGTGTCAATTTCTCTATTGCAAACCAGCAGTGAGAAAAAAAAATATTCGCACAAGTGAAACCATCCCATAGTGTTTCAGAATATGTTGAAAGGATGATGAAAACAAAATGCGACTTACGAATAAACTCTTGAATATTTATAAGTGACTTGTCAATTGTGTTACAAGCTTTAAATATAATATGAATGGACTTGTCAACAAAGGAAGGATAAGAATGCAACATATTTTGAAGGGACAAATCAATTGTATTCCATGCTCGAAATCAATTATATAACTCTTTATATAAAATTAATTTTCTATATATGCACAAATCTAATGGAATTAATTCGATGAATTAGATAAGCAATGATCCTGCTTCCTTTGGACTCCATTATTCAAAACTCACCAACAATTGTAAGTACCAGATTACTATGTAGAAAAGGCCTCCATAGAAATGAGTCTTTCAGCTAGATTTCTGAATTCGAAAATTGGGTTGAATCTCTCAACGAGGAACGTAATGGAAGAAACATGAGACGCTCCACATGATGGATTTTTCCTTGCAGTTGGGCACTGAATACGGGGGTGTGATGTGTGTGTTAGTGCGGAAGGAACACCCGTCTAGGTAATCGAAATGAAGAAACTCTGATGACTATTGTTTTTGTTTTCTTTTCTTAGAAAAAAAGGAGACAACAATACACACCAAAATTTAGAAAAAGGTTGCAGTGCTACAAATGTCACTTTATCACCATTTTGGGAGATAAGAAAGTTGGTAGGAAGTTTGAAGAAAAGTTGGGATCCGGTTTGTTGTCTGCCATCGATAAGGAGTCGTATGCAGGGAAGGGATAATGACTATCCTCCACTGATTGGATTAAGCAATAAAACATACTATTATAAGTAGGTGTGACATGCTAAGTAAAATTAGTCACGATGTTTTCTAAGTAAAAATTGAGATAGGATGAGAACATAGATTACAGAATAAGGCATGGCGTAAACATTCTCTAATCAACCATGAGCTTTCATTCTAATTTTTAGGAAAAACATGATTAATAACTAAGGTTTGCTACTTTATGATTTGCTTTAAGGACATTAAAATGACTTTTCAAATTTTCTTAGTTCCTGTTGAGGACCTCGGGGAGAGCATTACAAATTCACGATGCATTGCAAATTCATGACCCCTGTTACTCCCAATACTCGTCGAAGATGACAGAACAAATTCTGATGTCGCTAGGCAATGAGGATTTGGTTCACGCTATTGCACTTTCTCTCTCTGATGGAGAACAAAGAAAGGCGAATAGCAGAGGGGACAATTATGAAGTCGACAATGATGAAGAACCTACTAGCACTCAACAAGCAAGCTTGGACATTGGCTTTCCCCGAAGAATGAGTGAGTAGGAAGACCTCGTTATACCTTACAAACAACATAGATACGCTTTTTGATCAATTTCTTTGGTTTTCGTTGAGCAAGTTGGATAATTATATATGCATGGACAACATATTATTTAAAAACTTTTTGGGCATTACAAATACTGGCTATGGCAGATTGGACATCTGCAAACTCTCCACACAAGGAGAAATTTCTAGGTGCTGGGGATACAAAGGTGAATGTGCACTATGTACCTTGGCAAGGGAGTTTAACATAACTCATATCAAAGGAATGCTATGGAGATGACAATTTTCCTACTTTCCAGAGAGTTTAATAAAATTCGACAATGACTCCACTGAAAAGTTTATTATCATCTATTTTGATTTCTGTTCAAAATTCCACTGTAATTTATGCCGATTTGGAATACAATAGCTCATAAAAAATTGATTTCTTAGTCTTGAAATCCCCCTTAGAAGATTTTGTAATGCATTGTGGCTTTTTATCTGAGAGAGGCTAGATAGTCACGAGATGTTGTAATGAAATTGATTGTTTCAATGCATTCAGAGACTGCTTCTAAATTTACACAAATCATATCAGATACTTGGGTATTTAGAGTTTAATAATCAACATCGTGTTGCAAGAGAGATAATATTCGATCTTTTAATATTATGCTAAATACTATAAACAAAATCTATGTATTGAGGTCCTTGAATGCAATAGAAAAATTCAAACTCAAGCATTTCTTAGCCTATCTTGATGACCATGAGCATACATATGCATTAGAGAGCATTAGATTAAAAAATGGAAGCTTGGGAGAGTATTGATATTTTTTTTTCATGTAAATGGTGAAGCATAGAGAGTTGGCACTATTAATATATAGCGTAGGACATATTTTTAATGTGATAACATTGAATGTGTTCAGGTTCGCACTGAATTTATTCATTGGTGTGAGAATTAGAGACATTGCAGTGCAAAAACTACATTCTTTTCTTAATACCAAATAGTGCATTCATTCTCTAATGGAACAACATTGGCATTTAGGTTTTTGTACTCTAATTCATTGCAATGTTTATTCATTGGTATAAGGTTTTAATGCAGTAAAATTGGTTGATATGCGAGTCAACAAGATTTGAGAAATATACAAACTTGTTGTTTTATTATTCTCCTATATAGTTAATGCAAGCTCTTTGAGACTTGGTAGAGCTTAAATTATGAAATAAGATTTTCGAGTGGCAGTAACGAATGATGTATGGATGTGTTATAACCCGAATGTAATTATAACCTATTCATGTTATATGAACTTATATGAAGTATAGGAGCATTGATTTCATCAAATGATATTCATAGTTTTGGAAATTATGGAGAAATTCATATTAGGAAATGAAATTTTATCCACGAAAAGAAAAAAAACTGATAAGATCCATATGTAGGAGAGTTGGTGGACTTAATAGAATTGTTTGTCAAGGATGTGGATTATTTTAGTCCATTTTTAAATAATAATGCATGCAGTAAATCATATTGGCAAATGTGGCTTGCATTTAAGACATGGACATTGCTTGGTTTCTTTTACGATAAATCTGTTACCAAATTTAAGCAGTGAAACATTAATAGCATGCATGAATTATTAGGTGATTATGATAAGAAACAACGAGATGCAAACTATGAGAAATTCTCATATTTTAAACAATAGATTAATCACGCCTTGAAAGGGTTATAGTCAGATTAGAAGATTAATTGAGTAGGTATTAGTTCTATGGCTATATGAAAATCCTTATAACTAACTCATTATGGTCTACTTAACTATCTTCCATAATAAACAAATGGCGAAAAAGGAAGATGGTAGATTGGGAAGATCAATTCCATAGGATATTATACTTATGGTGAGAGAGGTGTGATGATGGTATGATAATCATCCACTCTCGAATGTTTTATAGCATAAGAAATTGTGGATACAGTGCAATTAACAAGGTATAACAGTTAATAATTACTATCATGTCAAAGGTTATGCACAAATTGTAGTTCGCTACTATGTTTTTATCATAACATCTAATGTAAAGATGGTTATGGAAGAGGGCTTACCCTGTTAGGTACTGACCATGAGCCTCTGTAATAAATATGGCCTATTGGTAGGATATGGTTAGTAGATGGTTTTTGAATGTGTTATGTATTAAGAGATGGTTATCTGGAGAATGTTGACTGAGAAAGCTTGTGAGAATTTTAAACATTGATGTAATTTACATATATCGTCATGGTATTAACATTATAGCTGGCTTCAACAAAGTTGTCCATGTTTGCATCATTGTTTTATTGTTGTATGATACATATACTCATGCATTGTCATGGATTGTTTGGTATATTGTTATCATAAGCCTAGTTAAGGGGTCATCAAGATAAACTTGTTGTGGAAAGAATCATGCTAAAATCTACACATAATAATGAGGCATATGAATTTTCCATGTAAACACATGGGTGTACAATATTATAGCCTTATAACAATATTGTAGTTATCATTTGGTTGATGAAAGATGTCAAGCATCCATGGCATGAAAGAGTCTTGAGTTTAATGGATTGTTGGAATTATCTTGCAACTCATGATGAATTCCGGTATTGGTTTTGGTTCGTTAGGCAATTTATATAGAAATCATTGTAAAAAACCTTTAAAGATGTGGCTACCCAAATGCCTATAAAAGTGGAGTAATCTACAGAAGAAAAGAACATGATTGACAGAATGATCATGTTGTTAAAGTACAGTGCAGAGTGGTTAAGTTGTTGATACATAAAAATGGAAATAGTAAATTACTCGAGATAAATGATTTAAGAATTAAGTATTTTTATAACGATTATTAAATTATGAGTTAATATTATTCTTAAGATGCAAATAAGAATGAATACATACTATATTACTGATATTGTGTGACAACCACATGAAATTTGAAAATGATTTACACTTGACAAAACTTTCTCTGATTACAGAAATGAACCATGTTCATACAAATTCCTTGTCAACTAAGCACAATTGTTTTAATTGCTAGAAAAAGATAAAAGAATGTTTGGCATGATACTAACATGGTAGAAAAATATGTGGACAAAGTTTTTGTCATGCAGGTGATACCATGAGAATGGTATGATGGGTTGTAGCACAGATGGTACTACGTACAGTAGTACATATGATACCCATATGACTACATATGTTACATGTTTGAAATTTGATATGTATATCGCTGTGTATAATACACATTGTGTGCAGGTACGCATGAATACATTGGGTAGATGTTTGCCAGGACGGCCGACTAGTGGTTGCACAGAAGAAGGAAAGTAAGAAGTGGTTCTTGGATAAGTAACCGTGGTTAAGTTGGCATACATACGATTATGAAGAATATATATGATGGATATATGCATTTTTATGTGAACTAATCTATTATGACATTGCAGTAATATTGATCTGGAAAATATACAGATTTGTTGCATGCAGAGAAAATGCAAGAAGTTGGTGTTCAACAAAGAACACAAAGGCTTGGAAGAATGCCAGAAGCGAACATGCATTCTTCAGATAAAATAAAAAATGAGGAACAATTGCTTTATTAATATTAAGTAACATATTATGATATGTATCATAGTTAAATTTGTACATCTATAAATTCTCACAAATGGTTTGAAAACAATGTTACAGGTAGCTATGAATGGAGAACACTCCTTGAGACCAATCTAGCTATGGACGAGGAGTACTCTTTGTGACCAATGCAGCTATTGAAGAGGAGCACTCCTGGTGACCAATGTAGCCATGGAAGAGGAGCACTCCTTGTGACCGATGTACATTGGAAAAATTGCATCAGATGGCAGAGCCATGAAAGCTATTGATTTAGAAACTAGCTACCTGTGAACGAGGACATGATGCAGTGATACACCAAGGACGGTGTAAAATTTAAGGGGTGGAGTACGTAACAACCCTCCCTTGTGTGCTAAATTATTGTAAACCTAACTTGAGTTAAATCTAGGTGTGATATCCTCCCTTGTGTGTTAAATTATTGTAAATGTAAGATGAGGAAAGCTAGGTGAGATACCCTCCTTTCTAGGTTAAACTACTCTAAACCTAAGCTGAGGAAAGCTAGGGGATATGTAATATGAAAAGCAAATGTGTTATTAAATAAATTAATAAAATAAATCACTTGGAGGGTGGAGCACCAAGAGAGAGGATATTCTTGCCAAATCCCATTGAGGAATGGCATAGAGTTGAATATTTCATGATAAAGCTTCTAGATGTGATTCTAGATAAGCTTGGATGGATTGGAGATCCATCGGATGGATGGGATATAAAGATCCATCGGACATAAAAGCTTTGTAGGAGATAAAGGAAATATTTTATAAGGAAAAGCCTCGTGGGAGATAAGGACGAGCTTTTCCAAAAAGTACCTAGGCAAATGGAAAAATCCATAAAAGCGGAACTCCGCTAATGGAAACTAACTCATGAAAGAGGGTATTAAATATCTAGTGCATTGATCAATTGAGGATAGTTGATCCTTGGCAAGAACCTTGGCTTGGGGGGAATCAGAGGTGATTCATGGTTGGGTGGTGGTGCTCCGCTCTCCAAGTGAGGTTTTTGTTAGTGTCATATGTGTGGAATGTTTGTATGTTGATTCTTACTTTCTCTCTATTATTGTTCCAATTTTATTATGAGGATTTTTCTTAGTTCTTCACCATGAGAATGTTTGAATGAATTACATGTGCTTGTGTACTAAAATATTTAATGTTGTTTCCCTCTATTCTGATGAGATTTACTTGCACTGTATGTGTTTCATGTTAATCCTTACTTAATAGGATGTTAAATCATACAATTTAGTTATATGGATTGCTTAATTACCTCTCTTATGGAAATAATGGATTAAATAATGCATGTGACCATTGTGTGATCTCATATGCATATCAAAGTTATTAAGATTATCTTTACATTGATAAGAAAGGATAGCATGCCTTAGTGTTTTGCAGATGTTCATGCATGCAAGGAATTAATGGTATATAATTTTAATTATGCATATCCGGGTCTATAAGATATCTAATGAATCTAACTGGAATGTAGATATCTAGTGAATTTAACTTTAATATCACCAGGTTGACTAAGTTAACTAATATGCCTATAATGATATGATATCTTTTGTGTTGTGTCATAACTCGGTAAACGTTTATGCTTGCGATAATTGTCAGTATATGGTCTGAGAACCAGGTTATCCGAACCTTTCCTACATCTAATAAATCATGCTTAATATTGACTTGACATATAAGATTTATAGATAAACTTAAAAGTCGACATCCTCCCACTCCGTTGTCAAAATTGATAATGACTATGGAGTTTGTTATATAAATGTTAATAAGGATATACTGGTGGGCTAAAGATACCTTTGACTAGGGTTCAATCTTAAACGATAAATAACGAAAAAAATTCACCTGAATGGGAGCTTATTAGAAAATTTCTAGGGTAGGCTCAGGAGGTATGTTACATCCTCCCAGGTAACATTATATACTAGTATATCATCAAGATAGACAATAACAAATGATTCTATAAAAAGGCATAGTACATCATTCATTAATCTCATAAATGTAGTTGGTGCATTACATGGTCCAAATGGCATAACTAACTACTCATACAAACCTTTCTTGGTTTGGAAGGTGCTCTTCCATGTACCTTCTTCTTTGACTCGAACTTGGTGATATCCAGACTTCAAGTCCAGCTTGGTGAAATATTTTCCTTGTTGCAACTGATCTAGCAGATCGTCTATCCTGGGTAGGGGGTATCTTCTCTTGAGTGTGATTTTATTCAACGCCTTATAATCTATACACGTTCTCCAAGTCCCATCCTTCTTTGGAACAATGATGATGGGTGACCCACATGGTGATGTACTCGGTCGATTGAAACTCTCTGCCAGCACCTGTTGCAACTGTTTCTTCACCTCACTTGCTTTTATAACAAACTTCATATACATCCCAATATTTGGCAATGGGGAGTCTGGAAATAGTTAGATCTTGTGCTCCACTTCTCCCTTAGGTGGTAACCCTTTAGGTTCTCGGAACACATCCATGTATGCATCCAATTGTTGTTTATGTTTCTTAGTGCACCCATCCAGGGATGCCTTGTCACTTATTGATTCCTCTTCAGACTGGATTTCTCTTAAAAATAATTAAACATGCTTCTTGCTAGAACTGATCAATTTCTTGGCTTGGTTGACACTTACTAGTGAAATTTTTTACTTGCATTTGTGCGCGTTGATGATGAACTATTTTCCATCCTTGATGGGTCGGTACTGGTTACCTCTCCTCATGAATATTTTGTCATGCATGTACATGTATGGACTCCCAAACACGACTCCACATACATCAAGCTGAACCACATTGACATCTACTTCATCAATAAAATCAGCACTGCTAGCAAATCTAATTTTGCATTGTTTTGTTACCTTTAGCTCTACATCCCATGCCAGTGGATATGGGTTTTGATGATCACGAACTTGCAGTCCCAACTTCCTAACCAGCTTTGCTGTAGTGATATTCACCTATGATACTTAGTCCAACAAAGCATCAATATTTTTCTTCTTGACCTGACCTTTATATGGAAGAGTTTGTTCATTTATTTCTCTTCCTATTGTTGAAGTCTACTCAGATTCACCTCCTTCTACACTGATGTCTAGACGATCTTCTCATCCACATTTGAGCTTATTTTAACTTGGTTGCTTGAATCAGTGGCCATGAGGTTCTTCTTCTTATTATCTTACTTCTTGTTCTTTGGGTTTAGCTCTAGATGCAACTTCCATCACTTCTCCTCTGTATGGCCATCAATGTTATAGTGGTTGTAGTGGTTGCTACGATCTTTGCACTGGTGTGTTGTGGCTGTCATATTTTTATCTTTTCCGCCCTTTTTCTTCTTCTTCCCCTCCTTAGAAGCTTCATGTTTCTCCTTCTGCTTCGATCCACTTGATTGCGCTCTTTTCAGGCCTATGTTCTCCAGGTACTATGCCTGTACACAAGCCTCATCCATCGATTTGGGCTTGAACAACATCACTTTCTCACGCAAATGGCAATGCAAACCTCCCAAATAATTGAGGAGTACATATGGGTTCTTTGGAGAGATACCCAACATTATAACGATCTTTATTAATTATGTGGTGTACTCCTGCATGCTTTGGCCTAGCTTTTTCCTGAAGTAATGCCACCAGATCTAATGCTCCTCTGCGTACTCAATGGGAAAAAATTGTGACTTAGTGAGGGTTTTGAAATCCTCCGACTTAGTCACTGGAGGTTCTCCCTCCAACCTCAGGGTTTCCGTGTGGCTCTCCCACCAAGTCAGTGCACGACCCTCTAACTTTAGCAACGTGAATGCGATCTTTTCCCTTCCTTGACCTAATGGATTCTAAAATAAACTTCCAGTTACTGCATCCAGTGGTTCAACTTTAGAGCATGGATCTCGTTGTGGTATGGCTTGATATCAACTTTTTCTTTCTTTTTGAATAGGGATTGATTCACGAAACTGGAACTAGGTTTCTCTTTTCGAGGTTTTTTGTTCGGCTGGTTCTCCGTGTCTTCGTGATCTCCTAATATCCCCTCTTATTTTTCTTTTGCATTTGAACCCCCATATTCTCTAAATATCCCCAACTTATTTCTTACGGCCACCATAAGGAGTTTTACATTACGGTTTATATCTTCGACTTGTGTTCGAGCTACAAAAACCTCACCTTTGCAAGATCACGAGGTTCATTTACAGATTTGTCACCCATGTTTAGGGTGTTGGAAATAATACTGAGAGGGGGGGGTGAATCAGTATTATCAGATCAGATAAAACTTTTCAATTTCATACTCAGAAACATATACGCGACTTCAGTTAAGTGAACCCGCGTGTACACGCGACTGTGTCTAAAGCAACTAGCGTATATGCAGAGATCTTATGATTCAGTTAATCTTATCTTCAGTAAATGCATCAGGATATTATTAAGCATATTAACAGTAAACAGATGCAGTATAACAGAATAGATCATCACACAAAAGCCACACACATGAACACCATGATATAAGGTGGAAACCCAATGTGGGTGAAAACCACCTGCTGCAATTTGTCTCTTTCTTCTTTAATGAGAAACTTCTTTTACAATGTACTGGTGCAGTCCTTTACCAGCACGCAGGCTACAACCTGCAGAGGGCTACAACCCTCTCTCGTTTTCCAACTACTTTTGGAAGGGAGCTACAACCCCCTCAGCTCTTGTACTAGCTGATCCATTTACTAGTACGTAGGTGCTGACCCTACAACCTTCAGGGACCACGTTTCATACATTTTCATACTGGATCCAAGAGTACAAAGCAAACATTACCGCAATACAATCATCAACTTATACTTGCATCATAATTCATTAAACAACCCAATACCGAATCACTGAAACCCTGTCATCAAGAACACAGAACCCAAACCAGAATCTAGAACTCTGCAACAACCACCAGAATCAGCAGCAACCTGAAATATTAACACTTATCATGCATACGCTACTTCACTGTACCAAAACCGCGTGTATACGCGCTTTCTCCAAAGGCAACCCGCGTGCAGATCTAGAAATGATTACTTCTGCCTTTGCTGTTAGATCCGACCCTTGCCAAGCGTCCCGAACAGATAACCAGCAATACCAGATCTTCTCACTGCGTCAGACACCCACAATCCATGCTCCTTTGCCTAGTGATCTTCTCCTTATATAGCCTTAGGCCTTGTTCAATACCAAGAGCCAAAACCATAGAAACACAATACCATCAACCTCGAAACTAGGGATCAACACGTTCGTCGAGACATAATGGTCCGAAACCATAGGCACAACTTCCAAGGACTAACCGCCATGGACCAAAGGTACTTTTCCACATACACGCGCTTTTTCTGAAGCCAACCTGCGTGTACACGCGACTTGGTATTAACAAACCTGCGTGTATGAACTTCCTTGGCAAGCTGTACTAGGATCTGTCTTCTGATTAAGTTGCCATCTCCTGTACCAACTTCTGAGCATCTGTACCAACCTCTGAGTGAGTTGCCATCAAGGACAACACTTGAATCATAATGCCAACAATCTCCCCCTTTGGACTTGATGGCAACCACCACACCAAGTCACTCTCCCCCTTTGACATCAAGGGCAAAGGGTGGACCAAGATATTCTCTTCTTTGGTATACCCTCTCCTGTCCATACTGCTGTCCATACTCCCCCTGAGTACATGCTGAAATCTCCAAATGTGCTCCCCCTTTGTGTATGCCAAAGTGTACCAATCTATCCATCCTGCTCTTGCTGAATTGTGCTGTTCATGCTCCCCTTGACTGTAGGCAAGATCTGCAAAAGATGTTCTTCAAGAAGAACAAAGACTTATACATCATAGAAGACCTTCCTATCACCAAAAGACTCAACATACATTCATCACCCAACCTAGTGGGGATATACCAATATTGACTCATCCACCTAACCATGTGAAGATACATGATAATACATGAACATTTCATCATTCATCCCAGGCATAGTGGGGAAACCAACATAGGCCGTTACATGACCTTGACATCATAAAAGAGATACATGACATAGTGATGAAATATCTAGACCAAGACTTATGAAAGCCACCAACAGCATCATGATCTGTACCATAAGCATCAGCCTGCAATACCATTCCTAAACAGTAAGATGTATCATTTAGCTTCATAGACTTTATCAACACCTTCTAACCATAATGCCAACAATGCATTATTTGAAGAATATTCTCCCCCTGAGTGTAAGCCAACCATGTCTGAACCATTTCCTGAGTCTATTCTGCTCCCCCTGAGCCTGAGCCAACCATGACTGAACCTGGGTCTGTTCTGCTGCCCTTTCTCCATATACGCGACTTTGCAGCCTGTAACTCGCGTATATACGCGACTTGTCTTCATTATATAAGCGTATGCAGGATGGAATACTGAATTTCACTTTCAGATTCCCCTGTGTCTGTTATGTCAGCTGACTGAGTTATCCCACACCTTTCTGTCTCTGTCTTCTTCAATTCCTGCAACTGTGATGATGTATGGTCCTTTTGTCTTGAATTTTGAAATCTGCTCCTGCATTCCCTTGCTTTATGCCCATAGTTGTTGCATGTATAGCACCTTATATTTTTCATGTTCCTTCTATCACAATCAATTGCTTTGTGTCCATATGCATTGCAGGCAAAGCAATACCCTCTGAAGTACCTGGGATGCGATGATCTTTCTTGAACCATTCTACTTCTGCATCTGGCTGCAACATGTCCAAGATTATGACATACATAACATTCAACATTATTCAGCGGAGGAAATAATCGTCTATCACATCCATAGTTAGGAGTAAAGGATCTTCCTTGAGGAATTTCTTTCCTTGGTTGTTCCTTGAGCATTTCAGATTTCTCATTAGAGTTTCTTGTCTCACCTTGTGAACTAGATTCACCTTCAACATATTCATGAAAACCAAGACCAGTCTTGATAGCAGGAGATCTTTGACTATTAAGAATATCATCCAAGACTTTAGAACTATCTTGAAATCGTAAAAGCTTATCCTTTTCTTCTAGTTTACCTTTCAAGATATTTACCTCAACTTGATGTTGTTCTTCCTTTTTCAGATACTTCTTCCTTAGGTCTTCTTCAACTTTTCTCCCTTCTTCCACTTGTCGCTTTAGTTTGATCACTTCATGTTCTTGATCTTCAAGATCTTCTTTTAGAGAGAGGATCTTTGATTCAAGTCTCTGAATAGTTGTGCTCTGATCTTTTGCTATATCCTGCAATTTCTCCCTTACCCTGGTTTCTGTCTCCAATAGTTCTTTTAGTTTGGCAACTTCTTCAGTTTCTGCATTCGTCTCTTCATGTGCCATGAGACTTTTAATATCCTCGCTATTATTGGATGAAGCATTCTTCTTCTTATGTGCCATGAGACTTCTAATATCCTCACTATCATTTAATGAACTTTTAATATGGGTATAATAGCTTCTACCATCTTCTTCATATATCTTTTCTTTGTTATGAGGACATCTAGCAGCATAGTGACCAACTCTACCACATAGAAAACATTTGAAAGGTAGCTTATCTTTGAACCGTCCAGATCCCCGTTCAAGATTCTTGACAAAATTTACCTCATCTTCTTCCTCTGACACTTCGAATGCGGCCTCTGGTGGTACCTCTTGTCGCATTTCAAAAGCAGTTAAGATCCCGTGAAGCTGTGACATGGTAATTTTCCGCACATTCTCCTTTTCTTCTATGGCAGATACTTTAGAATCAAATTTAGTAGACAGAGATCTCAAAACCTTTTGAACTAAGACAACTTCCTCAAATTCTTCACCAGATCCCTCATACAATTCACAATCTCATCCATACGCAGGAAATAATTAGCTACGCTTTCATTACTTCGCATCTTAAGAGTTTCATATCGGATTCTGAGAGTTTGAAGCTTTGCTATTTTTACCTGATCATCTCCTTCGTAGCTTGTAACGATTTTGTCCCATATTTCCTTAGCTGATTTGAGATGCATGATCTTCATAAATTCTGATTGAGTCAAAGTACTCAATAGGACAGTAACTACTTTGGCATTGAGCTCATATTGCTTTTTCTCTGCTGGATCTGTAGGAGTTGCTGATGGGAATTTGTATCCTCCTTCTACGATTCCCCAAACTTCTGCTCCAAGCGACTGTAGATATGCAGTGGTTCTTATCTTCCAGTGAGTAAAATTGTTCCCGTCAAAGACTGGTGGCCTGATGTGTGCCTCTCTTTCTGGATTAGCCATTTGATGGATCTTTTCCTTCAAGCGATCAAGCTTTCTTTGAAGGACCTGCTCCGATACCAATTGTTGGAAATAATACTGAGAGGGGGGGGTGAATCAGTATTATCAGATCAGATAAAACTTTTCAATTTCATACTCAGAAACATATACGCGACTTCAGTTAAGTGAACCCGCGTGTACACGCGACTGTGTCTAAAGCAACTAGCGTATATGCAGAGATCTTATGATTCAGTTAATCTTATCTTCAGTAAATGCATCAGGATATTATTAAGCATATTAACAGTAAACAGATGCAGTATAACAGAATAGATCATCACACAAAAGCCACACACATGAACACCATGATATAAGGTGGAAACCCAATGTGGGTGAAAACCACCTGCTGCAATTTGTCTCTTTCTTCTTTAATGAGAAACTTCTTTTACAATGTACTGGTGCAGTCCTTTACCAGCACGCAGGCTACAACCTGCAGAGGGCTACAACCCTCTCTCGTTTTCCAACTACTTTTGGAAGGGAGCTACAACCCCCTCAGCTCTTGTACTAGCTGATCCATTTACTAGTACGTAGGTGCTGACCCTACAACCTTCAGGGACCACGTTTCATACATTTTCATACTGGATCCAAGAGTACAAAGCAAACATTACCGCAATACAATCATCAACTTATACTTGCATCATAATTCATTAAACAACCCAATACCGAATCACTGAAACCCTGTCATCAAGAACACAGAACCCAAACCAGAATCTAGAACTCTGCAACAACCACCAGAATCAGCAGCAACCTGAAATATTAACACTTATCATGCATACGCTACTTCACTGTACCAAAACCGCGTGTATACGCGCTTTCTCCAAAGGCAACCCGCGTGCAGATCTAGAAATGATTACTTCTGCCTTTGCTGTTAGATCCGACCCTTGCCAAGCGTCCCGAACAGATAACCAGCAATACCAGATCTTCTCACTGCGTCAGACACCCACAATCCATGCTCCTTTGCCTAGTGATCTTCTCCTTATATAGCCTTAGGCCTTGTTCAATACCAAGAGCCAAAACCATAGAAACACAATACCATCAACCTCGAAACTAGGGATCAACACGTCCGTCGAGACATAATGGTCCGAAACCATAGGCACAACTTCCAAGGACTAACCGCCATGGACCAAAGGTACTTTTCCACATACACGCGCTTTTTCTGAAGCCAACCTGCGTGTACACGCGACTTGGTCTTAACAAACCTGCGTGTATGAACTTCCTTGGCAAGCTGTACTAGGATCTATCTTCTGATTAAGTTGCCATCTCCTGTACCAACTTCTGAGCATCTGTACCAACCTCTGAGTGAGTTGCCATCAAGGACAACACTTGAATCATAATGCCAACATAGGGTTTTACGATTTTCAGCCCCATCGATATAGATCCCTTAAATCTCCATAAAATACACAAAGAAACCCACTCTGATACCAAATGATTCATAAACTTCCGTGGATATTCCACTGGACAGTTCATCACAACAAATCTAATAATATTATATTAAAACCCTAGAAATTTTACACTATTACAATTTATTAAATTTTAAGATCTGTAGATTTAACTATAATTATTGCATGCATGTGAATATAGCTTATGCAGAAAAGTAGAAAATGAAAAAATAAGCTCAGACACACATAATATGCAAGATATGCTCTCTCGGAAACCCTTTCGGGAGAAGACCCAGCTGGAAGGCGAGGTGGCTTTTCTCCCTTTCTTCGTTTGGAAATATTGTTTTAGGTACAAAGAAGTAATGCTTGTGGCCTGTGGGCTACTACAGTGCATAGATCCTCTATGTGTGATCTACCTCCTATCTCTCCTCACTATCTTTGCTCAGTTATGGAACAAAATTATCTTGAAGGAATGGAATGCCTCTTCCTCCTAGTGGCCTGGTTATAACACAACCCGATAGCATTCTAGTCGTTAAGTTTGACTACATCAACTCTTAACGAGAGTTACAAAATAGTCTCTTATAGAGTATTTTACATCAAAAACATGTGGCTAGCCCCTTTTCCATGAATAATGTGGGTTGATGCAGCATCCTCCCAAAATATAGGTGTGAAAACAGGTAGGTCAACTTCTGACTGGCATAATATTTTCATATAGACTCTGATTAAAAAGTTTATTATGTCGTTTGAAAGGTATATGTGTGTAGAATATACCACAGAAAATTAGCCATAGAAAATGGACTTTGTGTTTGCACTAACCTATGATTATAAATATTACGATATTACAAGCGATCATTGCAACATTGCAACAAATTTTGTCACTTATAAGAAAAGTTGTTTTTTTCTTGTACAACTTACCTATATTATATAAGAGTGTTGTATTGTTTATTAAATTCATTGATTGTTATATGTTCTAGTTGAGCTTTGGTTGAAAAATTTTCAATCCCATATATCATGATAGAACATACATGTTGTATCAAAAGATATTAACCATGAAAAGGGTATCAAAAGGGTATCATCAATGAAAAAGACATAGTACACAACTTTTCCTTGTGACAAAACATACACATGTGCAAATACATCATTATGTGCAACTCTAAAATCCTTTTGGATATTGTGTTGCATGTTGAGAATCTTACCAGATTTTGTATAGCAAAAATGTAATGTTCACATAAACCAAGATCTTCTTGTAATTAGACATAAGATCAACCATACTTTTACTTTATAGTTCTTGAAGGCCATTCTCTTCAAATTTCCCTATCTTTTGATGCCATATCATTGCATTTCCTCCATAGATAATAGCGATTTTGACTTCTTCCTTGACAACCTTAAGAACAAAAAAATTGTTACACCCATTACTAATAGTGATTCCCAGCAACTTGTACATAGTTCTAGTTCAAAACACTGTTAGCAATATCATTGTTGCTTGAACCATCCTACGTGATTCATTTTCAAACATAGTATTTACAACTAGAACACTCATCTTGCTTACAGATATCATGTTTCCATCCAACCCTTGAAGTTGTATAAGACCATGGAGTGTTCTAACACTTCTATCCTTGAGCATCAATTTGACATTTCCTCATCATATGATTTTAGCCATTGAGTCATCCCCAAGGAAAACAATAGTTCCTCCATTATACCTTTCATATTTAGAAAACCAATGCTTATGTAGAGTCATATGAAAGGAGGTGCCCGATTTAATCAATCATACATCATGATGTACATGTGTGCTTAAAAAATGTGAGTAAATATCACATTCCTCCTATGAGGAGCTTTTTTCTTCTTTGGAGGGACTATCATGACAAACCTCACCTCCTCTCTCCCAACGCTTTCAATATTATATATTGAGTGGTAGTGGAATAATATACATATATATATATATATATATATATATATATATATATATATATATCTAGAGAGAGAGAGAGAGCATATTAATATATGTTTGCTATGGATTGTAGCTATGATTTATAATCTGAGTAAATGAATTTAACCATGGGACTTTAATAATTTATATTATTTTCTTAAATTGTAACGATTTTGAAAAAGTTATAGAAAAAAGATGATGATTTTAAAGTAAAGTTATTTATTTATTTTAAATCTTAATTTTATGGTTTCATGATTTGAATTTGAATAAAATTTTTATTTTATTGATATTAATTTAGGTGAAATTATTGATTTCATCTTCATGTGGATGATAATAAGTTAAAAAGAAATTGAAATTTCTTGTTTTTGAAGTGAAGTTTAACAAGAATATGTTATTATAGAATAGAAAGATTCTCAATAGATTCCAAAATTGAAATATAAGAATACACAATTTCAAGTGTAATGATCGTATAGAACTGAATTATGTAAATAAAAATTTCAAGTGTAAAGATGGTTTAGACACATGTTACGAAAGATTTTTTTTTGGAAGGTTAACCTGTCTCATGGGAAAATAAGGGGAAACAACAGACCAAAATGATAGAATCGCCCTAAAATGAATACTCAGGAGTTAATCCCAAAGAGAATGCAAATTGATCAAAAGAAAAAATTAGTTAATTATATTAAGATCCTCAAACCTGTTAGAACACTTAATCCTATTATTCCAAAACTTTGTTCTAGAATCTAGATCATAAATTTAAATTGTATTATATGCTTTGCAACATGTCACTCACTTCTTCTCCATTTAGAATGTTAAAAATGATTACATTTTTGACAAGATAATAAATAAAGAATTATTAAATATATTTACAAGTTATTTATGTAATATAATAAATAAATAATTGTTAAATATATTTATTATTATACTTGAAATATATATATATATTATAAAAAAATTATTTTTTAAAAAAATTATTTTTTTTATTACTCACAAAAGCATTAATATTATAGAAAAATATAAATATAAGTATAACTATAACAGTCTTATTAAAAGGCCCTAAGCTCTACGTAATTGGACCACGCGTAATTTCTTTCCCACGTCACATTAACGAAACGAAATTTATACATATTCTTGAATTAAGAATAAACGTTGACAATAAAATATTCATGGCTACCCAACCCTAGAGTGTAACCCGAGTGTGCACGTATATGTTTTGAGCGGCATCCAGGTCAGCAACGCGGTCATCCGCATACCCATACGTTGCCAGCAAGACCTAGACATCAACACATACACACCCCACCATCTCCACATGCGAACGATATACACATCAACATATACACACTCCAGCATCTCCGCAAACGATATACACATATATATCTGAAGATATACACACATGTGAACATACACACAGATATCTGAACATATACACATATATTTGAATATATACACAAATATTTGAACATATACATACATACCTGAATATATACACATATATGTGAATATATACACATATATTTGAACATATACACATATGTGTATATATACGCACAAACATACACATATTTAAAACTGGATATTTCGCTCTGCAAAGCTGCGAAGGTCAGCCTAGCTCAGACTCAATTCTTTCTTTTATGCATTCTAGTTTTACATATTTGCATCATAAATAAATTCCATGGATTAAATAATGCAGGATTCAATGGAGGCCGAGGTGAAAAGACTTGCAGAAGAAGAGAAGTCTCTACACGGATCTGTTATACAGCTTGAGGAATTCTATCAAACGTATGACAGCATTATTAAAAGGTCTGAGAATTCAGCAATTTCAAGATCCTCAACAGTTTCTCCACGAACTTAACGAACTTGTACCTTTTAACTTGCCAGACTGAGCACAGAAGCTGTCGACCATCACTAAATTTGACCTTTCTAATAACAGAAGCTGTCGACCATCGCTAAATTTGACCTTTCTAATAACAATATGATGGTAGTAAATAACGTCCTTATATCAACTTTCTTGATCGCATTCAGCTGATTTTGTTTGCAATATTAATTTCGTGGTGCATTGTCTGCCCGAATCCGTGACGAGTGTGGTGAATTTGAGAACTCTCGACCTCCATTAGAACCAGTTCGCATCGCTGCCGCGATCCATGGGAGGACTGCAGAAGGTTAAAATCCTCAACATTTCTGGAAACTTCTTTACCGAATTGCCAGAGAGCATTAAATTGCTGGTAAAAATTATATGAGAATATTTAATTGAAGATACTCAATGCTTTTGGGAGCTTGTTTCCCCAATTTTCAAGATTGCCTGTAAAAATGGCTTCCAAACCCTAACTAATATGATTTAATTTTGTGCAATCTAATGAATTGTATGATTTTACTGCTACCAATACGCTGGGAATCAAACTCTTTAACCTACAAAGGCTCTCTGTTCTTTCTAACAATCTTTTTCATCTCCCTCCGTCCATCTCATGCCTGATCGATGTCTCTGCGTGTTGACAGAGACATCACGAAGGAACTTTACATTTTATCTCTGTATTTTTCAATCACATAGAATAATGTATTTACATGGAAAATTTAGTTAAGAGCAAATGTACTTCGAAGGATTTAAATTTTAGTGGAGAGTAAAAGAAATTCACTTTATTTGCTGAATAAAACAAATTACGATAGAGGGATAAAATAGACCAAAGTATTTTGATAATATTTTTTTTATATTATAATATTTTTTAATATATATTAGATATGGTTAATTTTTTTAAATATAATATTTTTTTTTGTATATTTAGATATTTGTCATTATACAAAATATTGTTTCATTACTAGTATAACCACATTAAAAATATTAATGTATTTGATATGACCAAAAGGTTCATTTATATTTACCATTAATAAATATATAACAATAACCCGGATGCGGGTGCTCCCGAGGCACATTCAATGCAGGCTCAGGTTACGTCGGCAGCTGGATATGCACTTGGCGATCCGGCACGGCATTCATTACCCTCCCGCGGTTGATATGAATTTCTTTTGGTACAGGCAGCTTGTCAAGCATTCGGCATTGAATGCGCTCCCGGTTCGAGATATGGCGCAGGTTGTTTTATTCATGGCTCCGTCTCTGGTTTTGGTTATCATTCTCATCGGGTCTCTCTTCATCCGTCTGTCTTTATTCCTGCATCCCTGTGTTGCTCTCGTAGCTTGGTGGCTTATCCGGAGTTTGTTCCTTACCTGGCTTGCCCACCCTCATCCCTGTCTGGTCTTATTTATTTCCTTCCTCAGGTCTCTCTGTTTTCCTGAAGATGGTGCGCCGTCGTGGTTGTTCTCGCCGTGGAGGCTCTAGTGGTAATCGTGGTCGCTCTCAGCCTGCTCCCTAGAATATCATTCCTCTGGCTTCGGCTTCCCCGTCCTCTGATCATGGCAAGCCCTTCCCGCATAACTCATTCCAAACCACTCGTTTTAAATTTCACAGTCGGCTCAATAAACCAATTCTCTCAGCTAGCATTACAGTCATTTTGGCTGAGGAAGAAGATAGGCACAGCAGCTCAGTCCATACCTCACCCTCGCAGTCTCAGGATGACAGTGTGCTCCAGGGAGATGTGGTAGGAACTGTGTTTAATTATGATGATATGCAGGATGCAAGGAATGTTCCTGAGGTCCCTAAGCCTCCAGAAGATAATGCTTAGAACAATTTGACGCGGTCGAGCCGGCGCACCCATCTGATGGCAATATGAATTTGGTAGCTCCTCCAGGTGGCTGCGACACGGGCGCTGGGGACAATGTCGATGACATGTGGATGGGCTCTCCTTGCCGGGTGGAGAAGGATGCTCGGGACCCTCTACAACATGCTTGATACCTCTGGTACCGCGCCTACTGATTGCAGCTCCCCTTCTGGTTTTTATATCCTATGTGTTATGCTTCTCTGGATTTTGTCAAACATGTTTTGTATCAGATTCTGGCTAGGTATAGTTATCAGCCATTATGGTCTTATGCTCTGTATCAGGTCTTGGCTCGGCAAGCCCTTGTTTTTGTTAAGTTTTGCATATGGTTATCAGGGCAGCACAGATATTATCATGGCCATAGTTCTCATCTGCTTTGTAATGTTGTTTACCATTTTGGTCAGCATTTTTGTATGTATGGACTCTGGGAATTATGTATTGGGTCTTCTCAATCCCGGAATTGGGTCACAGGGTTATCTGATTATCAAGGTATCTGGTCTTATGGTCTCTGGGTCAGGGTTGTTGGATGGCTTCAGCCTCCTCTGAGGTTTTAACCTCTCTGTAAATATTTTCTCTTTATTAATAGGTTTAGCTTTTACATAGAAATAGAAATAGAAATAGAAATATATATATCTATATATATGTAACAATAAGAAAATAATTAAAAAAAAAACTATTACAATGAAAATATTATTAATATCAATATAATTAATAATAAGTATAAATTTATATTAATTATTATTTAATATTAAATGTTATTTATTATTATTTAATTTAGAATATGTAATATAACTTAATTATTTAATAATAATATTAATTAATTAATTATATTTTATATATTATCACTGATGATAATGATGATGATGGTTAACGTCCGCTGAGACCAAACATTGGTCTATTGGACCTAAAGAAACAAATTATTTATTTTTATTTAAGATTTTATTCTTATGCTCAAAAAGCTCGGAGAGAAGCCTCCCAAGCTCACTATAATTTTGACATTGTAAAACGCTAGGAAGGTCAGTATTGTAACAAAGATTGTGAAACTGAGATCTAATGTGGTTGTACGTGGGGCACTCTAAGAGGAAGTGGTTTTCATCCTCGATGTTCCTATTCTCACATATATGGCAGATCCTTTCCATCCATGGCGTTTTAAGAACTGCCCAACGACCTATTTCACTATGGAGCTCATGAGAATTCGTTCTAACCTTTGCTATATTAATTTTCCTCTTTGAGCTAGTTAAAATAGAGAGATACTTTTGATCTTCTAGGGTGGGGTTGATGACCTTCTTATAATAACTTAATTTTCTTTTAGCCGCTAAATCTTTCTCACACCACATTTTTTCTTTGAACTTAGAAGTAACAATATCTTTAATTTTATTTATGTTTTGCAATGGATCATTCTCGTTGATCTCCCAATAGTTTAACTAGGCCCTTGTGTCTTTATGCCACCCCCGATTGAGCCTTAGGTGGTTTTGGCTGGAATTTAAAGCTAGCTTAGGAAGTCTATGATTGTCTATGTTATTGAGTTTGTGCTTGTACAGCAGAAACCTAATCATAGCTAGGCTCTCAATAGGGGAAATACCTGCTTCTATAAGGAGAATAGGATAGGGTGTATTACTTTTAATTTTCAGGTTATAAGTTATAAAACGCTTCTGAATTTTCTCAATCTTTCTCCATGATTTTCTAGAGATGCTGCAACCCCAAACCTTATAGCCATATAAGATAACAGGAGTGACTAAAATTTCAAAGAGGAAATTCTTTTTATCCCACATTACAAGGTTTTCCATTTTACAATTATTTTCAAGACCAAAATAAGCTTTCCACCCCCCATTAAACCTTTTCTCAATGCTATGGTTCCAGTTGAGCTTGTGATGAATATCAATTCCTAGGTACTTGTAAGAATACGCTTCCTCCAAGTTATTAGTGTCATACATAAAATTAGCGTAAGTGTCCTTCTTGGATTTGATAATCATAACTTTTGTTTTGTCAGCGTTAAGAGTCATACCCATGGTAGAGCAAAAATCCTTAAGAAGCCTGAGTTGCTTATCAAGATTAGATGGGCACCTTGCCAAAAGAACAATATCGTCAGCATAGTGAGGAAGGATGACAACTATCCCAGCTAAGATCGTTCCATCACATCCTGCTTCCTCTAAATAGCCTTCGAGCTTATTGATGTAAATGCCAAATAGGGTAGGGGAGAGGGGGCAACCTTGTTTAACTCCGATGTTACACTTAATATCTTTCGATCACCCCTCATTGCTCTTTAGCTTGGAAATTACATTCTCGTATAACCTTATAGCAGCAACTCTTAACTCGAGGGGAACCTTTAGCTCTTCTAATATATTCCAAAGGTTGTATCTAGGAACCGTATCGAAAGCCTTTCTAAAGTCCACAAAGCAACAAAATAAATTGGATTTATCATTACGACATTCCTCCGCAATGATCCTAAGCGTAACAAGGTGGTTTGTTGTTGAGTGATTCCTTCTAAAACCTGCTTGGCCTTTAGCCTGCTTACCTTCACTTTCAAGCCATATGTTTAACTTCTTTTCCAAAATACTACCATATAACTTGGCTAAAAGAGGGCTGATCATAATTGTCTGATAATTAGAAGGGTTATTTGTATACCCACTTTTAGAAATAGAGATAATGAAGCTAGAATAATATTATAACACAATTATTATTATCATTTTAAAATTACTAGAACTTGTTGATTAAAATCAATATATACACGATAAATGTGATATACGCAATGTATATCCTCACAATACCTGCAGTTTTGAAGCGGTGAAAGGGCTGGAGAATGGAGGCACGCGCAACCCTTTCAGCTGAATCTCTTGCATAAAAGATCGAGACTGGTATTAAGTTCCTCACAATCGTGTAGCATGGAGAAAAACTAATATTAAGTTCCTCACAATCGTGTAGCTTGGAGAAATGATCCATCGCCTATAAAACGATCCATCGCCCAACTGAAACGGCAATTCATTGGTTATACACGTTTGATCACCTACCGATTATGCCGCCACGTTACCAAGACGACCAAATTTCAATTAAAAAAATAACATGAAATATTTTTCTGTTGTGGCTTCATGCCATGTCGACTCACAGTCGTAGATATGCTTCTTAGATCAAGCATATTCGAGGTATATTCCCGAGAAAATTAAATCTTTCGTGTGTAATTATTTTTCTAAAAAAAGTCAACAAACCTAAAAATTTTGATCGATATTTTTTATTAGAATTTGGCTAAACATGTTATCTTTATCTTGATTTTTTTTTTTTTTTTTTAAATATTTTTTTTATTATATCATTACTTTATAAAATTCATAAATATTTATATTGTAAAGAGTTCACAATTCAAACTTATAATTCTAACAAATTTTTGAAAAAATTCAATCCAAAAATATATTAAAAAAACAAAATATATAACAAATAAAAATATAAAATTACAAATAAAATTTTATTACTTATTTAAACATCAATAATTATAAACGAAAAATAAATACAAATATTTCCTTGAAAACATTATTAAGTAAACCACCACTTCATGAAATTCTTTTAACATTTCATGAAATCCTTTATCATTGTACATTGAAAGTTGTACAATTTTGAATTGATTCAACGCGAATGAAGATGGTGTTTTTAAGGGTATTAATATCACTTGATGGCATATTAATAATATATTTCATTCTATGCATGTACCATCACATGCACACTCAAAAATGGAGATTGCATTGTTGGTAAAAATGTAAGCTATGATTTTAATGAGTTATATATATATATGTGTTATGTTTTAACAACGACATATTAATTATATTTAGTTAAATATTTTTTTTAGACATTAATGTTATTATTATCTAAAAATATATGTTTAGAAATTATATATTATTTTACAATGAAGTATTATATATTTAAAAAAATAATAATATAATAAAATATGATTTTGTAAATTATTAAGGATGATTAATTTAAAATAATTCAATCTCGTAATAAACAATCTAACACAATATGTCACATAAATGTCTTTTAAATAATTCAAAATTCGTGTGGAGAAACTTTTCATGGTTAATATTTTTTGAGATAATCTGTATGCTCTATAATGACATAAGGGTTTATTACATTAGAGTTTTTTCAAATAATGGTGAATTAGGACATATAGAAATCAATGAATTTCATGAAAATTACAACATTGTTATACAATATAGATAAGTTGTACGGGAAGAATTAACATTAGATAAGTTGTACGGGAAGAATTAACATTTTTCTATAATTGACAAAATTTGTTGCAATGTTTTAGTGATCACATGTAATATTGTAACATTTGTAATCATAGGCTAATGAAAATACAAAGTTAGTTGTCTATTGCTATGTATTCTTAAAATCACATAATTAAGGGGAAAAATAATTGGTAAATAAAAATGATTAATATTAAATTAAGAAATTTTCAACCATATCCACATTTGTAATCTAGTTTTTTAACTCCTATATCCTCAAATCCATTTCAATTTTTAACTTCATGTTTGAATTTTTATTTTTAATTATAAGTTTTTCTAACTCAACGTTACATTTATAACCAATTACTTTAAAAGTTACAAAATGTGAATCTCATAGTTATAGACTTTAGTTTTGAGATGTGTTCATATTTTCTAGTTTCTTTTATTTATTTATTTATATTCATTCATTTAAATGTTGTGTATGTTTATTGTAGTAATTCTCATTTCATAATTTCCCCCAATTTAGCTAAAGGGATGGGTTCCACTTTTAGGTTTGAATTGTTTTATTTATTTTCGATTTCCACCCTCTTGAGGAGTTTGTACAGATGATAACTTGTTTTTTAGCAAAAATTAGTACTTCTTCTATTAAGCCCACACCCGATGGAAAAAAGAATATTCAAGAGATATTTACATTCATTTTCCATACAACTATTCCTTGAAAGCAAGATTAAGAGGTGGACCCAAAACTTTTGCTATCAAAAAAAATATTATAGATGAGTTACATATTGCATACAGGTGACAAATTGATCCATTTGGATATTGGTCACCACCCACCCGTCGATTCCACTTGGAACCCCACCATTGTTTCTTTTAGTTTTTTAGTTTCCTTATTTGTAGCACAATTTACTATTTTTGGTAGTTTTTCATGCCGTGAACTTCCAAAGGCATTTTGATGCCCTAAACGATGTTTTTTGGGAAAACTAGGAGCAACATGGGTCCGTCGACTATTGTTGTTCATTCCAAAGTTGTAGTCCTCAGATAGATCTTTCTAACGAGGTATTATGTGCATCAAACAGAGATCGTATGCCAAAGTTATGACCCCGAGAAGTTGATGTACCAATTTACACAAAACAGGGCCCATAGTTTGGTGCTTCATCTCCTAGAGTTAAGGTTCTGGAAGTTTAGGGTTTTCCATTATTTCTCAACAATAAATAGGCCTTTGAGCCTCATTGTAAGACAATTCAGAGGCATGTAGCCGCCACATCTCTCCTCAGAGATAAGCTACCATCACCTGAGCTAGCTTATTGCCATTTCTGTTTGTAAGCATATTTTAGTATTTTACATTAATGAAATGAAGTAAAAACGTAAACTTTGAAATGAGAACTGATATTGTTACCCGTTTCATAGAGATAGGAAAAAATCGACCCGATTTTGAAAATGGGCAATGCAGAACACACATAATTTTTTAGTGCATAGTTTTTGGCACTTTAAATAACTGATACGATTACTCATTACCTAGGGCTAGTAAAAACGTGACCAGATTTTGAAAAGTGGTGATGCAGAATACACTTCTTTTTTTTTGGAGCATATTTTTGACACTTTAAATTTTCTTATGTATCAAATATAAATATTTGTTTTTAAATGTTAGTGATTTTCATGCTAACTTTGAAACATGTTGATGCAACATACTTTTTTTTAGAGGACTTATTTTTCACACTTTAAAATTTATTATGTCCAATTTTTTTTGAAATTATGCTTACTTAACAATTTTCAAGTTTTTTTTATTTATTTTTTAAATATTGATTACTTAAAAAAACAAATATATGAAAAGATAAAAAAAAAAATGTTAAAAAAAAGTTATCTCTTAAACCATAAAAGAATTTGAAAAAAAAATAAATTTAGAATATATATATATATATATATATAAGTAAGTAAAAATAGAAAAATTCAAAAAACATGAAAAAAAAATAAAAAATTAAAAACAAACTAGATTAAAAAAAAGAAAATTAACCAAAAAATTTAAAAAACTAGTAAAATTAATATTAAAAACATTTAAACAAAACTAAAAAAGCAAAAATAAACTGAATATATATATATATATATATATATATATATATATATATATATATATATATATATCTTTTCAAATTAAAAAATAAAAATAAAAAAACATTTAAAGTTTCAAAAGAAATATGTATTTTTTTATTTAAAAACAAAAAAGAAAATTACTAAGCCCTACCTTTTTTTTTAAATAAATAAAAAGTTAAAAATTAAAAAATTTTAATTTTTTTTTAAACAATATTTTTTTTGTTTAGGAAAAAAAAAAATTATCCCCACTTCCGCCCGGTCCCTTGTGGTGGCGGGGCACTTGGCAAAGGATCTGCATGCAGACCCTTCGCCCAGGGTTGTGCCACCACGGGCAGTTGGGCGGCGGAGAGGCAATTCCCGGAATCGCCTCTCCGTCGCCCATCCGCTATAGACCCTCCGCTCAGAGCCGTGCAACCATGGGCGACCAGGCGGCAGTGAGGGTAAATTTTTTTATTTTTTTTTAAATAAAAAAGTTGTTTAAAAAAAATAAGATTTCTCTAATGTTTAGTTTTTAAATAAAAAGTGTAGGGCTTAATAAAAAATATTTAAAAAAAATACATATTTGTTTTTAAACTTTAAATGTTTTTTAATTTTTAATTTTTTTTATATTTTAATTTGAATATATATATATATATATATAATTTTTTTTTTTTTTTTTTTTTTTAAGTTTAGTTTTTTTTAATTAAGTTTTTAATATTAATTTTACAAGTTTTTTATTTTTTTATTTTTTTGTTTATTTTCTATTTTTTTAAATCTAGTTTGTTTTTAATTTTAATTTTTTGTTCTTCTAGTTTTTGTTAATAAATTTTTGAATTTTTCTATTTTTATTTACTTAAATTTATATATATATTTTTTTAAATTTTGTTTTTTTTTTTGTTTTTTGCCAAATTCTTTTATGGTTTATGAGAATATTTTTTTTTTGCTTTTTTAGTAATCAACGTTTTAATCTTAATTTTAGTAGCTTTTATTTTATTTTTTGTTTTTTTTTGGTTAATTTTATATTTTTTTTAAATCAAGTTTTTTTTTTTTAATTTTCATTCTTTTTTGAGCTTTTTGTTAATGTTTTTTAACTTTTTCTATTTTACCTACTTAATTTTATAGTTAATTTTAAATTTTTTTTGTCTTTTCCATATTTTTGTTCTTTTTTTTTTCTTTCGCCATTTTTTTTTTATGGTTTACAAGATAATTTTTTTTACCATTTTTTTTAAATATGTTTTTCTTACTATTTATAATTTTTAAGTGTTTTTTTTTAGTTTTTTAATTCTTATCTTTTATAGGTTTTTTTTTTTTGTTTACATTTTTATAATTGATTTTTTTTTAGATGTTTGATTTTTTTTTTTGTCTTTTTTTATATATTTGATTTTTTTTTTGTTTTCTATTTTTATTTCATGTTTTGTTTTTAGTATATATTTTAATTTATGTTTTGTTATTTTTTTTTAACTTTTTTCTTTTTCTTTTCTTTTCCTTTTTTTCTTCCCTTTTTTTTTCATTGTTTTAATTTTTTATTTTATTTTATGTTTTCATTATTCTTTTGAAATTTTAATACTTTTCGGGGTCATGATAAATATTTTATGCCATTATTTCGAAATGCTGAAATTTTACCATTGAAAAAAAAGGTGTTATCCCAGCGTCAACACTTTTCGTTTTGAGGGTGTTTTTTTGTACAAAATTTATTATTGAAAAAAAAAGTGTTATTCGAACATCAACACTTTTCGTTTTGAGAGTGTTTTTGGGACAATTTTTGCACAAAAAATTGGTTTTCACTGCCATTTTTTAAACATGTTGAAAATTTACCCTAGAAAGAAAAAGGTGTTATTCCAGCATCAACAACTTTCGTTTTTAACACTATTTTTGATGTTTTTACGGGGTTTTTTGGCCATAGTTCCCGTTTTGAGTTTATAGTTACCGTTTCAAAGTTTACATTGTGAAGTATTATTTCTACTGCATCTCTGTATATATGGTTATTTCTGTAATTTGTTGCGTTCCTGTTTAAATCCGAATTAGTGGTATTAGAGCGATATGCTCTTCCTCTGTTTTTCTTTGCATGTCCCCAACAAGGATGAGATATAAGGAGTTAGGGCTTGAACTGGTCGAACCTTTGGAAGACCAGCCTCGCAAATCCCGACAGCCTCCCATGGTAGATGAAAAGAAAGACGAGGGGGTAGGAGATCCTATCAAAATATTGCTCGAAGAGGCCCTTGAGTGACAAAGGAACACGATGATGGACAACTTTGCCCAGATCCTTCAGCAGCTACCCAGGGGCGACACATCTACTTCCAACAGCTACTCTGGAAGTGCCACACCCTTTAAGGTACAAGTTAACTTTAACATTCCCATATTTAAGGGTCATATAGATGCAGACATTGTAGATAAATGGTTATATCTACTAGAAAGGTATTTTTCTGTTCAGGAATTTTTGAGCCGGGAAAAGATTACTTTTGCTCTTCTCAAATCTCACCCCCATGTTAAGGACTGGTGGGAAACCTACTATGAGTAGAAGGATGAAAGTATGACCTCACTTTTTCAACCGCACCCACTTGGAATTCATTCTAGAATGCCATCAAGGAGTAGTACTACCCCTGTCACAAGCTATGAGGACAAATACATAAAGTGGACCATGCTGTAGCATGGAAGGGACGAAGACGTACCAGAGTTTACAAATATTTTTCATACCCTTTGCACAAAGTTGGGTATCAAGGATTCTGAGCTGCATTTGGTACTCAAATACCGCGACTACCTACACAGGTATATCCAGGACAAGATGGAGTTTTTGGACATCTCCTCGCTCGGCATGGCGTGCCGATACACTATCAAGATCGAGCAGAAGTTTAAAAAGAAGAAGCAAGACGTTGGATCTACAAATCCAAAGTAAGGGAAAGGTGCCCCCAAACCGCTGAACAAAGGACAAAGCTAAGGCGGGGTGGCCCAAGACAACCTGCCAAAGCCGCAAGCAAAGAACAACACCGCGAAGCCGAAGAAGGACACGGGAAAGTGGTGTGAGTTCCATAAGAGCTCCACTCACAACACAAGTGAGTGTTGGGCCAAGCAGTCATCGGTGGCCGAGATAAAGTTTTCAGAATTAGATGCATGTTCAGACTTTGAGTCAGGACCCGATAAGGGGAATGACAAAGGGAAGCAGATTATCAATGCAGAGCCTATTGCCACCATTGCCACCACAAATATCTGGAAGGAGGAACCCGAAGATCTAGAGGAGGAGGAGAACCTCTTCCACTCTTAGATGTGGGTAAAGGGTTCCCCGCTACAGTTCATTGTTGAAAGCGGGAGTCAAAAGAACTTCATTTCAGTAGAGGTTGTGAAGCGGCTGGGCTTATCGACCATAGCACATCTATAACCATACACCATCGGGTGGCTTCACCAAGGACGAGATCTTTGCATGAGCTAGCAGGGTCACCTTACATACAACATCAAGCCCTTCACGGATGAGGTATTGTGTGACGTTGCTCCCCTTGATGTTTGTGATGTATTATTAGGCCAACCATACTTGTGGAAGCGACATGCTATATATGAGTCAAGGCCTCATGCTATTATTGTTACTTTGGGAAATAAGTTGTACAGGATATCGAAGGTAGCACCGCCTACCGCCATCTCATTACTACAAAACAATGCAATAGACTCATTTCCAAAACGAGGAAATTTATTTTCCTAATGATATGCCCTTGAGGAAGAAAGAAGACGGTGGCCATGACCTCCAGACAAGGCCCCTCTGCACGACAACTGCAGATGGACAAGGTCGTGGAGGAGTACGAGGACATCTTCACCTCCCCCGTAGGGGTTCCTCTACACTGTCAGGTCAAGCACTCCATCGATCTGACCCGAGGTGCGTTGTTTCCTAATGGACCAATCTATCGGTGCTTCGCTTTGGAGAATGATGAAATCAAGAGGTAGATTTAGGAGCTGCTATAAATAGGTCACATCCAACTGAGTTCATCGCCCTGTGGGAGCCCGATCGTGTTGGTACAAAAAAAGGATGGGACTTGGAGACTCTGTAATGACTATTGGGTACTGAACAAGATCACTGTTCGGAATAGGTACCCAATACCATGGATTGATGACCTTTTGGACCAAATGAAGGGGGGAAAATATTTCAGCAAGATCGATTTGAAGTCAGGATATCCCCAGGTACCAATCGAACCCTCTGATGTGTGGAAGACTACCTTCAAAGCCGAGGATGGCCTTTTTGAATGGTTGGTTATGCCTTTCAGGTTGACGAATGCTCTTGCAACCTTCATGAAGCTAATGGATGACATCTTGTGGCCATTCACGAACTCATTTATAGTGGTATACTTGGATGACATCCTAATCTTCAACTAGAGTTGGGAAGAAAACCTCCACCACATTCGACAGGTTCTCCAAACACTAGGACAACACAAGTTATGTGCCAATTTGGAGAAATGCACTTTTGGCATGACCCAAGTTTAGTATATGGGACACATTATTGATGAACAGGGGGTGCATGTGGATGCAGCCAAGATCCAAGTCATTCGGGATTGGCCATCTCCAACCACTCTGACAGAGCTCCGCAACTTTGTGGGTCTTGCCAACTTCTACCGCAGGTTCGTGTTGGGATTTTCTCATATCGCTTGGCCCTTGAGTCAAGTCACCAAGGGACGAGCGAAAGAAAAATTCTTTTGGTCTAAATCTCAACAAAATACATTCACAAAGTTGAAACATCGCCTCTGCTCGGCACCAGTGCTCGCATTACCAGACTTGCAACAACTATTCGAGATTGAGACAGATGCCTCTGACTATGCTATTTAGGCAGTCCTTACTCAACACGGGCATCTAGTGGCATATCACAGTGAGACACTTTCAGACACAGTTTGGAAGTATCCCACTTATGAGAAAGAGATATATTCCATTGTGCAGGCCTACCAACAATGGAAGAATTACATTTTGGGGAAGGAAATAGTCATCCACACAGACCACCGCCCCCGATAGTTCATACAGATGCAAGGGAAGTTGCAAAATGATCGTCATCAGAAGTGGTCCACATACCTACAACAATTCCATTTGAATATCAAGTATAAGAAGGGAAGCACCAATAATGTTGTAGATTGCCTTAGTCGACCACTGATCATGGGGTTAACCATCGTGCTCAGCTCTTATGAGCATGAGACTTCTGATTGGCCACTTCTCTACAAAAGTGAACCATAATTCGACTACAATGCCAGACACTCTTGGAGGGTTAGCAGGTTCCAGATTTTCACCTCTAGGATGCCCTGTTATGCCACCTGGGTCACCTTTGTGTTCCTTTAAGCGAGCGTGCCAAGATGTTTTGGGAAGCACAGTACAATCAGGTTGCTGGACATTTCGTGGCCGAGAAAACAATGGCAGTACTGCAGAAGTATTTCTATTGGCCAAATCTTTGACAAGATGTCGGGAAGTACATTAGATCCTGCACTATCAGCACCATTACCAAACTGACCATCAAAAATCAAGGTATCTATACTCCGCTGCCTACCCCTAGTCGACCTTGGGAATCCATCTCCATGGATTACATGTCAGGCCTTCCTTCTACTAAGCATAGAAATGACTATGTTTTTGTGGTGATCGACAAGTTCTCAAAGATGGCCATTATGGCGACTTGTAAGAAGAATATCATAGCCAAAGCCATTGCTAAAATCTTCTTTGAATGAGTGTGGGTACACTTTGGGATCCCTTAGTCTATCATCTCAGATCGGGATAACATGTTCCTTAGTACATTTTGATCTAGTCTCTGGTCGATGCTGGACACCAAACTCACTAAGTCCACAGCCTTCCATCCCCAAACTGATGGCCAGACAGAGGTTGTCAACAGCATCATCATACACATTCTGTGCATGTACAACTCAAAGCATCCACACACATGGGATGAGATCCTCCCCTATGTTCAACACAACTATAACCAGGCTCTCCACAACTCGACTGGCCACAACCCTTTTCAGGTGGGCTTTGGATTCCATCCACTGTGTCCCATTGGTGTGGCCATGCCATTTGCAGCTATATAGGCAGATTCAACTCATGTTCAGTCCGAAACAAATAAGGAAAACAACTTCATGGAGCACATCCAATATATCTGCCAGCAGGTCCATGACATTTTGAAGAAATCAAATGCCAAGTACAAGCAGCGACATGATCAGCATCGGGTGCCACACAAATTTCAGGTGGGCAACAAAGTTTGGTTGCATTTTCAAAAGGAACACCTTACTGGAGCCTATCGGAAACTCAGACCACTCCGATATGGTCCTTACACCATTACCAAGGCTGTGGGAGACAATGCATTTGAGTTCACCATTCCCCCATTCCTTGGCCTGCACCCAGTGTTCAATTTGGACCAGCTTCGGCCATACTTTCCACCATTACTAGACACATCCGACATTACAAAATAGCTCACACCACTAGAGTTAAATCCAGATTGCATGGAACAAGCTACAAATGATCAAATCATGGACACGCATATCAAGCACACTCGCCAGCAGAAGATCCAACTGTATCTAGTTTTCAAAGTAGGCCAACTCCTTCACCAGGGCAAGTGGCTCACCAGGGACCAAGTTCAGCAGAAGTTTCCTCATCTCATGGAGGAACTCAATTCAATGGGGAACATTGCTTCCTAAGGGGGGAGGAATTATCCATGTGGATATTGGTGGCCACCCGCTAATTCCACTTGGATCCCCACCATTGTTTTTTTTAGTTTTTCAGTTTCCTTATCTTGAGCATAATTTGTTATTTTTGGCAGTTTTTCGGGTCTTGAACTTCTGGAGCCATTTTGAGGCCCTAAATGATGTTTTTTGGGAAACACTAGGAGAAACATAGGTCCGTGGACCAATGTTGCTTATCCAAAAGTTTTAGCCCTTGGATAGATCTTTCTAACGAGGTATTGTGCGTGTCAAATGGAGATCGTATGCCAAAGTTATGACCCCGTGAAGTTGATGTACCAATTTACCCAAAACGAGGCCCATAGTTTGGTGCTTCATCTCTAGGGTTAGGGCTTTGGATGTTTAGGGTTTTCCATTGTTTCTCAACAATAAATAGGCCTTCAACTCTCATTGAAAGATAGTTCAAAGGCATGTAGCCACCACATCTCTCCTCAGAGATAAGCTACCATCACCCGAGCTAGTTTATTTCCATTTCTGTTTGTAAGCATATTTCAGTATTTTACATTAATGAAATGAAGTATTATTTTTGTTGCATCTCTGTATTTATGGTTATCTCTATAATTTGTTGCATTCCTGTTTAAATCTAGATCACAAACATATAGCTTGTAATAATGACCCAATAAAAGGATATATTTATAGTAGGTATTCATGGACTAGATAGAGAAAGGTCAATAGTGTGGGGCCTTTTGAGATCATTTAACAAGTTTCCATGAGGGATATTGGAAGCACTATTTTCTAAGCATTGAATTTCCCCTATTGCTAACTTTATTTTCCTATCACTTTTAAGCCTACATAGGGCATCCATTTCATCATATTGTCTCTAGAATTTTGCCTCTAAATATTGAAGTTATTCAATAAGGAAGAAAATTGTATTTGATTGTTGGTGTAATTTCCAGTTAAAATCCATGTTTTCAAGATGTAAATGTTCTATACTCTAATGATCCATACTTCCAATAATGATGTCATTTATAGCAACTGCTAATAAGGCATATGTGCTCTAAATTTCCAAGTTTTTTTTTTGCATCTCCTCTCGCAATAATAAAGGGACCACATCATCAAAACTTAAATTAGTTACATTATTTCCTATGTCTATACCTAGTCTATCCAACAAGTTTGATAAAGAGAATAATACAATGATACAATTATCTCCTCTAGAAATTTTAGTGTCAACAAAACAAACTGCCTTACCATAGTATTGAAGGAATTGAAGGAATTGAAGGAAGAACACTTCTAATTTTTATCACTAATCAACTTCATTTATTATAATACAATATATAGGATCCCACAACATCCAAAACCCCTAATCACTTGATCCATATTAGATTACAACCTTAATTCCTTAACTAGAATTACAAAACCATGGGTAGCATTACTTTAAAACAATGTAACTTTACATTTTTAAGACAACTTTAATGACTTTATTTCCCAATATGGTGTTTTCTCTCAGGTAAAATATCTCATTTATATATATCTCCCTTCACATAGCCCTTTTTTTAATATTTCAAGGAGTATAATCATGCATGGTGTTATTTCATATTATGATCACTATTTATGGCATGCATGAATGGATATTTCACTTCAACACATATGCTTATCCATTTTCAATTTGTTTGTTACTTTCAGATAAATATTTTTTTATTAAATAGTTGATCAAATAAAAAAATTGGAAAAATAGTTTGATTATTTGATAATAATGATTTTTTTCTTCACTTCAAAAACTTTTACAAATTTCTTTCATAAAATTTGAGCTGATGAAACTTGAGCTTGTATAGAGCACGAGTTTGGAGAGCTTCAAGTGATAAATCAAGGATTTTTTGCAATTTAGTGAAAAAAGCATAGCACAAAAGCCAATAAAATAAGAAAGACATATAAATTATTTTTAGGATTTATAGACAAATCCCACTCTTTCTTTCTCCATATTATTGTTACATATAATAACAACTTACTACTTTACAATGCCCCTTATTTAATATGATCATATTCATTGAGCATAATATGAATCATTGTGGTACAAAATCAAATTATTTGATGTGATCACCATGATCATTAAACTTATTACAAAAGATAACCCGAAACAATAATAATAATAATAATAATCTGATTTGGTGCATGGAAGTTTATTTTACAAACTATTTCAATCTTCTATTATGAAAATGACATGGTTTCCTTTCTTAAGGCCATCTAATGGAAAATTTTCATGCCCGCACAAAACAAAATTTGCCCACATGAAAAACAACTAGCTCACGACTTAACATACGTTATTAAGATGTTGGAGTTGGTGTAACACCCCTATATTTTCTACTTTTAATGTTGACTATTTTTAGACATGCACCTATTATTGGATCGAATGCCTATGGAAGCCATGTTTATACTTTTGTGATTATGTTATTAGTTTAATTATTGTTAATATAATAAATAAATTATTTGGAAAAAACTCAAGAAAAATTAATAGAGTTAGAATATATCTTGCCATGTTGGGAAAACATTGTTGGTGGTCAGGGCCACATGATGGGCCTTCCCTAAAATCTCCTAAAAAACTCTAGGAGAAAAATAATTATAAAGAATTGATCTAACACAATTGGAGAGGAAGATTGTGTTAGATCACTTAGTAGGAGATAGATACTAAGTAGGATGGAATAAGGCATCATGGAAGAAAAATGAAAGTTTTAAAGAAAAAGGGAAATATTATTTTTCGAAAGAAAAAAAGGCCTAGGCAAAAAGGTTGGAAAACCTTAATGTAGGACACTGCTAAAAATTTGCTGGCAAGAAATATATAAAATGAACCACCTAGGAATCAAAGGGGTTGTTGATTCTAGCAGGAATAAGATCTTAGCTCGGTGGGAATTAGAAGAGGCAGTTCATGGTTAGGAGGAATGTGTTTGTTCTTGAGTGTTTTTGAAAGCAGTAATTATGGTTAGATTCTAGATGATGTTCATCATCAATATTGCATGGTATACATTATGTAGGTTGTATATTGATGACTGAAATGCATGCCTTTGACATAAGTATATGATCAACCCTAGATGTTTAGCATAAAGACTCTTTATTCAGTTAATGTTAAGAATATGTAAATTTTCTTAGGGACACATGGAAAAAAAATGGATGTTATGATTATAAGTAGAATATGAAATTTTATTTATGCATGCTAGAAAAAATAAAATATTATGTAAATACCATAATTCTATATGAGTAACTATGCCTTACAAATCATCATATATTCATAGAATAGAACTTGTGGGTCAATGATGTCTACATAGTTATAAGAGTTGGAGAAGAGTATAAAACATAGTTGGGTTGTTATTATTAAATGTATATGGGTATGGACAAAACTAGATTTGCATGTCTAATTATATATATCTATTAACCTTGTTAAACGATGTTCCTTCTAAGCATGTACGAGAAGAAGCATTTACAGATAGGAGAGGTAATTGAAATGGGAATATTATGGCTATTTAGACGTAACCTTGAATACTTTTCCATGAGTTAGCCATGAAGAGAAGTTGCAAATAGAACAAATTTATGCTAACACTACATATATGTGAAATGTTACGCCAAGGTTTCTTATTCAAGATAATTGTTAAAGGCGATGGGATTCAAAACTTCCCATAAGACATTAAATTAGTAACCATTTAACCATTACAGGATGTCTCTCCTAGTCTTACATAGGAGCAATTAATTTGGAGATGTCAAGCTTAATGGGTTGGGTATTAACTATAAGGAATCAAGTTATCAAGGTCGTAAACATTAAGCAAGATAAACTAGTTTTTTTGTAAAATTCATGCTAATATAAGTATGGCTCGAGCTTAAACATTTTACCCATTAAATTATGCATTGAATCTTAACATATATCAATTGTTCAAGAATTCACATGGGTGAGTCGTAATGAATGCAAAGGTGTTGCCCTTGTGATTAGATAAACGATCACGCTAGACAGATTAATTCAAGGAAGGTAGAGGAAACCACAAGGTACGAAATAACACAATTACCAAAACATTATTTACAATCACATATTGATAATTGAGCTCAACCACAAGCTAGGATAGTTAAAGGTTGAATCATGTGTAATTCCATACAATCTTATAAGTATAAATATAAGGATGCTAAATAGTTAAAGTAAACATTGAGTTCCAATTTAGTTACTTAAAAATAGGCATTGTAAAGAAGAAAATAGAAGTGTTGTAAATAAGAGATAGTACAAGTTATGAAACGTTTTTTTTTTTTTTTTTTCGGAAGTTTAAGCTGCTTCATGAGAAGATAAAAGAAAACAAAAAACCAAAATGATAGAGTTGACCTAAGATGAATCTTTACGAGGTAATTCGAAAGAAAATGAAAATTGATCAAAACCCATAACTTTGGTAAAATCCATAACATTGGTAATGGGCCACCACCCTTATCTCTGAGGAGTATTACAGGTATACAAGGTTAGTCATGTAAAATAGGTTATCATTTCTAATTCAAAGTTATCATATCTAAAAACTGCATGGGGGAGGGGGGAAGGAAATGGTACATAAATTAAAAAATTCAAATCTAGTAGCGAAAACCATCCCTTTGACTGATAGGGTCCAACCCTAACCCCCTTATTTATGTAATAGGGTCGAGTCATAGTTATAGTTAGTTAAAGAGTCAATAAAGCCCATATTAATAATTGTAAGTGGTTAAACCACATTTAAAGAATGGGAGCACAATTAGTTGCAAATGGGCCATGGTATTAGATAGATGGTATTAATAAGAACCATGGTACTGACCCATGGTATTGCATGTATGAATCCTATATAAAGGATAGAGACTCCCCTTGAGGAGTGTCGTGTCTTATTTTGTAATTGAGCCTAGCTCTATTGGAGGTTGCCCCCTCGAAGAGGCAAGTGAACATTGCTTTCCTTTCTGAATAATAAAATACATGCTGTTATTTCTTATTGTTCTATGTTCTGGGTATATTTCTTCGCATATTTGGTATTCTGGTATCTTCTCGCAGGTCAAGAGCATAACAAGTGGTATCAGAGCACTTTCTAGGGCTAGTGGGATCTCCATTTTTAGCAGTTTTTTTTTTGGATAGAGATGTGTTCCGACGTCTTTAAACCACGGGATCTATTGTTGAGCACATAAACCTGTAGATTTGGGGAGACATGCACATAGGAAATACAAGAGGTGGTCATGCTTGTTGGAATCCCTTGTAACCCCTGTGGGTACCTCTTCGAGTAGTAGCACATTAGACAGAACCGCGCACAGACTATCTTCCAAGTACCCTCTGGGTATATCGGAAGCCCCCTAGGCTCTCTTGTAACCTCGCCATAAATAAACCGTCCACCCTCTTGCTGCTACAGTACACCGAGAACAACACTCGGGGAGATTGCGTGCGCGTACAATAGGGTAGTCGGGTTGTACGGCTAAGGGTACAGTTGATCCTCCTTGGTTAGTCCCCTAAAAGATTGGACCGAGTACTACTATCGAACCCTTATGTATATTGTGATCTATAGCACTTGACACTCCTTGAGACCATAGTTCCCTTGTCTCTCTCAAGATCATACATCATCTTTGCCAGATCAGATCTAACAAGTTGGGTTCTGTCGCAGCCACAACAATGAGTTCCGCCATTCATATCACTCATATCTGCCATTCAGATCTATCAGATCTGCCAATCAGATCTATCAGATCTGCCATTCAGATCTAGCAGTTTGGGTTCTGTAGTAGTTGCAACAATTAGATACACCATTCAAATCTCGTAGCAGGGGTTCAATCACTGCCACATTCCTAATCATACTCTGTAGTTGAGGTTTTTGCCAATAGATCTGACTATTTGTGTGGCTCCTATACTTGAGCGTGATTCTCGCAGGACATTGGGCATAATTAACTTTTCTGGGAATCGGCTATTGCAGTATTCCTAAGCGAGGAGTAAAACTCTTTTTGGAGTTAAAAAAAAATAAAAATAAAATAAAATAAATCTGAGACCCTCCCGAGATGCTTATTGGAGACCTAGCTCATAAGAATTAGGTCGACGAGTTGAGCAAGGTGGTACCATTCACTTGTCAGTGTCAAAATTTTGGGTGGTCCCAATTTTTTTTTTCACAGTAACGACAAGTGCACCGGATCAGTGCATGGTACAAACCAAAGCTCAAGCTATGGCCAATGAGAAGATCAACACCCTTGAACAAAAGTTGGAGGCATTAACTAAGCAGATCCAGACCTTAACTAACACAATCACAAAGGGCAAGTCGGGGGAACGATTGGAGGCATATGATTTTAATGAAAGCCTTGAGGGCGAGTCTAGCTATTCTCTTCACTTCTATGGAAACCACCAATAGTCCCAACTTCGACCACCCAAGTTGGAAATGTATAAATTTGATGGCTCTCATCCGGCCATATCACTAGCACAAATGGAATGATATTTCACATTGAATCACATCAGAGATGATGCAACTAAGCTAAGTGTGGGAAGCTTGTACTTGGACCAAGAAAGATGGCAATGGTGGCAGTGGCATCGACGCTACTATGCAATGCCACTAACTTGGTAGATATTCTCAAAAGCCCTTTCTGATCGCTTTGACCATGAATCTAACTTTTTGGGTCATCTTACTAAGCTCCGACAGACAGGCACAATGCAAGAATATATTAAAGCCTTTGAAGCATCAACCTTCTGCACAGGAGGTCTAGCAGATGAATTCTACTTCGAATGTTTTGTTAGTGGTATCAAAGACACCATACAAGCCCACGTCCGACTACAACACCTAGTCTCAGGGTTGGCGGCTTGCAAGATAGCTCATGAAGTAGAACACACGTTAGCGGCCCAGTCAACTTGTCCAAATTTCATGGCCCAGGGATGCCCCACCCAAGCTCCGAGAACTACCCAAACACTTAAGGATCAAAAGGTGTCACCAGTGGAAATTGCGGAAAGAAGAAAGCAAGGATTGTGTTACTACTGTGATGACAAATACTCCTCGGGGCATAAATGCAAGGAACCTAAATTCTTTCAAATTGATGCTACTAATCACAATTCATCTGAGGAAGCCCCACCATTTGAGGGACCGGAGGAGGAAGATGAGGACAACCAGCCAGACAATGAACTCCCAGATACCCCTAAAGAACTAGTTATCTCACTTCATGCTTTGGTAGGAATTTCTTCTCCCCAAACTCTCAAAATCAAAGGTTTTATTAAGCATATCCCTGTAGTAGTCTTGATTAATAGTGGAAGTACGCATAACTTTATCCATCAAAGAGTCACTGAAGCAGTGCATTGTTTTGTCAGAGCAGTCTCTAATTTCCAGGTCCAGATTGCTGATGGGGGGACAATGAAATGTGAAGGCCGCTGTGAAAATGTCAAACTTCAAATGGGGGATTATCACCTAAAGAACCACATGTTTTCCATCAACATGGGTGGGTGTCACATTGTCTTGGGTGCTGAATGGCTCTTCACACTGGGCCCAATCACAATGGATTTCCAGGAGTTATATATGAGCTTGAAGCAGAATAACCACACACATACCCTCCAAAGACTCTAGGCAGGTTCTCCTTCTATCATCAGCTCGCATAGGATGGAAAAATTGTTAAAAAAGAGCCACCATGGAGTTATAGCCCAATTTAATGCCATCCAGGCCTTCGAACCCACTTCTCTTCATATTCATCCTAAGATGCAATAGGTCTTAAACAACCATCTGTAGGTCTTTGACAAGCCTCATGAGCTTCCACCCTCGAGAGGGGAACATGATCATAGCATTACTTTGGTCCCAGGGGCACAACCACCAAATGTGCACCCATATAGATATCCTTTCACCCAAAAGAATGAAATTGAAAAAATCATCAAGGAACTCCTGGAAGCCAGTGTCATTTGTCCTAGCATTAGTCCTTATTCATCGCCTGTGGTCATGGTGCTCAAGAAAGATGGGGAATGGCGTATGTGTCCAGACTTCAGGGCCCTCAACAAGCTGACGACCAAAGATAAATTTCCCATCCCGGTTGTTGATGATTTTCTAGATGAACTAAATGGGGCTCAATTCTTTACTAAGCTCGAACTTCGCTCGGGCTATCACCAAATTTGCATGAAAGAAGTAGACATTCCAAAGACTGCTTTCCGAACTCATGAAGGCCATTATGAATTCTTGGTCATGAAATTTGGTCTCTGTAATGCCCCATCCACTTTTCAGAGCCTCGTGAATCACCTGCTCAAACCATATCTCAGAAAATTTGTCCTCGTTTTCTTTGATGACATCCTCATCTATAGCCTTACCTAGGAAAAACATCTTCAGCATGTAGATCTGCTCTTGCAACTTCTCTGGAAGCATAAATTATTTGTCAAATTGTCCAAGTGCTCTTTTGGCATGGAAGAAGTTGAGTATTTGGGTCACATTGTGGGGCGTGAAGGTGTCAGGGTGGATCCCAAAAGGATCCAGGCAATGCAGGATTGGCCTCAACCAAAGACCTTGAAGAGCTTGAGAGGAATTTGGGTCTCACCGGCTACTATTGCAAATTTGTCCACAATTATGGTCGCATTGCTAGACCCCTCACTCACTTTCTCAAGAAAAATTCATTCCTCTAGAATGATGAAGCACAACAGGCATTTATAGCTCTCAAACATGCCATGTGTTCCACTCCCATATTGGCACTACTCGACTTCACCAAATCTTTTGTGATTGAATGTGATGCTTCAGGTACGGTATTGGGGCTGTCTTAATGCAAGAAGGTCAACCCTTGGCTTTCACTAGCCAACAACTAAATGGGACAAATCTGGGACAATCTACCTCTGAGAAGGAGATGATGGCCATCTTAACATGCAGTGGATACTTAGCGACCATACTTATTGGGGTGCATTTCCAAATCCGCACAGACCATCAAAGCCTTAAATATTTTTTGGAGCAACGCCTATCCTCACCACAACAAAATAAATGGCTAGCCAAAATGTTGGGATATGATTATGAGATAATTTACAAGAAAGGGCGAGAAATGTTGTAGCAGATGCTTTATCACGCCAATTTGAGGAGGAAAGCACCCTGCTAGCAATCTCTCTTCCCATTCCAGAGTGGATTGAAGAGGCTCGCAAGAAATGGTTTTCACATCCTTTGCTCTCCCAACTCATTAATAAATTGTAGGCGGATCCAAATTCCACAATGGGCTACTCTTGGCAGGATGAGATTCTTTGCTACAAGGAAAATGTAGTGATATCACCAATGTCCACCCTCAAAAGTCGCATTTTCGCAGAGTTTCACTCATCTCCCACCGCAGGCCATTCAGGCTTTCAGAAGACTTATTCTTGTACTCGGCATTCATTCTTTTGGACAGGAATGAAAAAGGACATTGTTACTTTCGTAGTTGAGTGTGATGTGTGTCAGTGTCACAAAGGAGAAACAGTTAAATGCCCAGGCACATTACAGCCATTGCCCATCCCTACCTCGATATGGATGGAGGTTTCTATGGATTTCATTATGGGTCTTCCAAAGTCAGGCAAAAAGTCAGTCATCATGGTGGTTGTGGACAAAATTTCTAAGTATTCTCATTTTTTCTCCCTACCCCACCCTTTTACACCAGCTTTGGTGGCTCAAAATTTCATGGACCAGATCTTCAAATTGCATGGCATGCCCACTTCCATTGTGTCTGATCGTGACCTAATCTTCACCAGTAACTTTTAGCAAGAACTCTTCAGGCTACAAGGTACCCAACTACAACTCAGTACTTCCTATCATCCCCAAACTGATGGTAAAACTAAAGCAGTCAACAAATGGCTGGAGACCTACCTCAGGTGCTTCACTTCAGAAAAGAAACATCTATGGGTACAGTGGTTACCTCTAGCCGAATGGTGGTATAATACTAACTATCATGCCACCACCAAAATGACTCCATATGAAGTAGTTTATGGTCAACTCCATCCTTCAACTACTTCTTATATCCAGGGATGCTCGAAGAAGTATCCTACAAGCTAGCCTTGCCACCCACTGCAAAAATCCATCCTATCTTCCATGTCTCATGCCTCAATAAAGTGGTTGGGAACCATTGCAGAATTCAAACCAGTCCACCAAAATTGGATGAAGAAGGTTCAATCTAGCTCCAACCTGAACAAGTTCTTGACATGCGAGAATGGCACCTGCGCAGCCGCATGATCAAGGAAGCCCTCATCAAGTGGAAAAACACCTCTCCAGAAGATGTAACCTAGGAACAACCCACTGTTCTTCAACAGTTTCCGCAGCTTCAGCCTTGAGGACAAGGCTATTTTATGGGGGAGGGCATGTTAGGGTCCAACCCTAACCCCCTTATTTATGTAATAGGGTCGCGTCATAGTTATAGTTAGTTAAAGAGTCAATAAAGCCCATATTAATAATTGTAAGTGGTTGACCTGCATTTAAAGAATGGGAGCACAGTTAGTTGTAAATGGGCCATGGTATTAGATAGATGGTATTAATAAGAACCATGGTACTGACCCATGGTATTGCATGTATTAATCCTATATAAAGCATAGAGACTCCCCTTGAGGAGCGTCATGTCTTATTTTGTAATTGAGCCTAGCTCTATTGGAGGTTTCCCCCTGAAGAGGCAAGTGAACATTGCTTTCCTTTTTGAATAATAAAATACATGATGTTATTTCTTATTGTTCTATGTTCTGGGTATATTTATTCGCATATTTGGTATTCTGGTATCTTCTCGCAGGTCAAGAGCATAACATTGACTAAATTGAGGGAAAGTAGGCATTGGGCATTGCTACAATGATCATAAACAAAAATTTAAATGAACTAATGCAATAAATCAAATAAGAAGAATTAGAAATGATGAACATATCTCAACAAGTAATTCCACAACTAGGAAACTCACAAGTAGGATTCTTATCTTTATAATTTTAAAAGTAATTGGGTACAAATATAACCATGGGTGAGGAAATTTTATAATTAAGAATACAAAGTTAGACACAAAGTTAAAAATAAAAATGGATTTAACATTATAAGAGTTTAAAAAGGAGATTACAAAGGTGGATATAGTTGGAAATTTCTTCATTTAGTAGTATTTTTTTATTTATTTATTTAGTAAAACATTATTGCCTTAATTGTGTGTTTCCACGAATAATTAGCCATAGACAATGGATTTTGTATTTGCATTATCCTCTGATTATAAATATTACAATATTATTTGCAATAGCCTATGATTATAAATACCAATATTACAAGTGATCATGGCAACATTGCAACAAATTTTGTCACTTAAAAGCAAAAGTTAATTTTTTTTACAACTTATATTATATTGGAATATTGTAATGTTTATGAAATTCATTGATTTTTATATGTTCTAGTTTACTTTTGGTTGAAATTTTTTCAATCTATTTAAACCCTTATACCATTATAGAACATACATGTTGTAACAAAAGATATATTGATGAAAAGGCATCAAAATTCCTACCTGAATTATGGCTTATTTAAATATATTTAAATATTAAAGGGATTCTATTTAATATATTATGTTAAATTGTTTAATATGAAATTGAATTGTTTTAAATTAATCATCCTTAATAATTTACGTAATTGTATTTTATTTAATTATATTTTTTTCTAAAATATACTTCACTGTGAAATAGTATATAATTTTCAAAATATATCATTATTTCTTTTTATTTATCAATAACATTAAAATTTAAAAAATTGTTAACTAAACATAGTTAATATTTGACTATTAAATCATAACTACCACAAAAAATATAACTTATTTACCTGTATCTCATCAAAATTATGGCTTATCTTTTTTACTTTAAAAATAAATGAATAAAAAGCAATCTCCCTTGATGAGTGCGCATGTGATGGTACATACACATGATAAAATATTTTAATATGGTATCAAGAGTTATTAAAACCCTTAAACATACAAGCTTCACTAACGTTGAATCAATCCAAAGTTGTATATGGGAATTAGAATGATTAATGGTTTCATGAAGTGTTAAAATGATTTCTTGAAGTGGTTTAATTAATAATGTATGGAAACAAACTTTTGTTTAAACATCTAATGAAATTTATCTTTTGTAGCATTTGCAGTTTTAGACATATTTCCTCATCAAATTTACTAAGAATTTGATAGGGATTTGTTGAAATCACAAGTTTAAGTTGCAAAATCTCCACAATGTGGTTGTCCCATAGTTTTTTAAGGTAATAAATCCATATATGTAGTCAAAAAATCATTTTAAAAAATAAAAAACATATTTTCTCTTATACTTCCATACTTCCCATTATCCTTTCTTTCTTTATTTCATTTGTTTCTCAGCTTTAGAATGATCAAATACAACCAGGACTCGACTCTAGTGACACAAAACACTATAAAGTATCACAATAGTAGTACTCTCGAAGTGTAACACCTCCCATTTTCAAGAACTTGAATTGTTATGTAATAACTACAAAAACATATGCTCATAGGCGATAACCATGATTATGTGAATGCTTATATTTTATTAATAAAGTTATTAATGTTGTGATCTTGAGTTTGGAAAATTCATGGATTGACCCCAGAAAAGAGGATGAAACTTGCCAAAATCTGAGAGGGATTAGATTCATCATGATTTTTCCTAAAGCGAAATATATATAGAAATAGATATATGTGTTAATCTGGTGGGAGATAAAGACCGGTAATAAAAGTGACGCAAGTGGAAAAGAAGGCTTTTAGCTTTAAGGAAAAACATGGAAAAATCCTAGGCTGAGGGGAAACATAACCCCTGAAGGCAGGACACTGCCCAAGAAATATTTGTGAACATGATAATGATAAATAAGAATTATCAAGGTAGAGTAGAGGTTACTCATGCCTGAAAGTTGTCATAGCTCAGGGGGAACTAGACAATTCATGGTTGGGAGGTCTGGTGCAGTCAGCCATTGATTTTCCAAATTCAAGATTTCTGGTCAGAAAATTCTTAATTGTGTTTGAATGAATTTAGATTAGATGCATACGACGTTACATGGGATGAAATTTCTGGTTATTTATTTTCGTTGGGTGTCATTCCTTACCTGTACGAGTTGCTGCTTAAATATAATAGTTAAAAGCTACCAGTCTATTATGTTTTATAGGTGACTGCCTTTCTTAGTTGTAGGATTGTATGTCATTACTAATGGATTGCATGTTGATGATTATTTATCTTTTGTGGATGATTATGATTATGGCCTGGAGAGTTGTACTTTAATTAATAGTTGATGCATGTTGATGGTAGTTTATCTTTTGTGGATGATTATGCTTATCAGTTGTAGAGTTGTACATTAATTAATAATTAATGCATACTGATGATTACCTAGCTTATGGATGATATTTATTACCAGTCATAAGGTTTCATGTTATGTTATATCAGATGCATGTTAAATATGACTAACTTCTATCCTATGGATGATATTTCTTATTGGTTATAGGGTGGAATATTATGTTATATCAGATGCAGGTTAAATATGACTAAAATAAATATTATGTTATATTAGTTTGCTTAAGGTGTAGGTAACATAATGAGAAAGTTTGTTTAGGAAAAGGAACCATGAACTGAGGCATATGAGCCTGTTGATCATATGGTCACCCACAGGGGTTGGGTAAATGAAAAAAAATAAATATGGTAAGGGTTTATTTCTTATAATTCAACAAAAAAATTGTATACTATAATGTTAGAAGAAGACTCTATTTTCGAGTCTGTAAGGGCTTTGGATAGATACTACGTCCCTTAGTTGGGGGACTGTTATAAAAAGGATGCGAATTAAACATTGGGACTCTGTTTGTCCTAGAACTTCTGTGAGTAAAGAAAAATTGAATTTGGAGCAGTATTAATACGAAGAAGCAAACACGTCAATATCAGATAGACAAATCATCTATATATATATATATAGACTGAAAGAAGACCATAATTGAGTTTTTGGGGTCTACTTGGATATACAAATGAACGAATAATATTAGTATCTAGTACTGTATAGTCACAGTCTGTTTGTTCATTAATATGAAAATTTGAATACCAAGGATTCCAGTTAATAACTGAACAAAGGAAAATGAAGCAATCTCTAGAAACTACTAAAACAAATCTGTAGAAGAAAATTATATTATCCCTAAAGGAAAAACTACAGCGACTGCTACTGTATAAACCAAAAGGTCTTAAGAACATTTGCATAACCATTAGTAGACATAGGTTAGGATACCTTCTAGGTCTTTCTAATAAATGTTATGCTATAACTTCAATAATGACAGTGAGATATAGTTTGTATAATAAAGAGTGCTATCTCAAAAATGTTAGACTAGAAACAAGATCACCAGTAGAACATAACTTCTCTTCGACAACACACGTTGGTTTAGTTTACACCCAAATCAAATATTGCATAGATAAACCATAAAATGGTTGAAAGAATATGAGGATTTATAAAAACATACATCCAGTACAGGCGAATCAAATCAAATCTCACAAATCAAAGGTAGAGATAACTCTTTCAATGTCTAGTAAAAAATATGCTAAGGGAAGACCAGAGAAATCTCGGTGCCCTTCCAGAAGCCTTATACATGTAGCTAAATCATTGAATCCTTTAGTTTAGGAAACCAAAAACTAGAAGATTGAGAATGGAAACTACAGTTAAGCTAATCTGGAAGCCTGAGAGCCAAATCGGCTTCTTCAGGTTATAGCCAGATCTAGCTCTGCAAGTCGCAGAATGAAAACAATGGGTTTAAATCCACAAGCAGCGAGACCTAGTTCAGCGGAAGTCACCAACATGTTCCATAGACAAGCCATGAGAGTTAGATACTGAAATATTTCGCACTGGTATTACAGAATCATCAGGATGGGTGTACCTGCGATGGAAAGAAATATAGCATCAATAGATTTACAGAAGTTGGGATTAGATGATGATTAAGTGATAGTAATTTTGTCATGAGAGAAGCAGTGGGTAAGAGGGTTTACCTGTAGAGTCCATGTGAACCTGGCACCACCATAAAACGTGCATGAGGAATCACATAAAAAGGGGTTGGAATGCTAAACACAAAAGAAAAACAGAAAGTAAACAACAAGAAAGCATTACCCTAACTATCCAAGAGAGGACTTACCTGAGTCTAAGGTAGGCACTATCCAATGAAGATGTGTTGGTGGAGAAACTCATGTATTCTTTTGTCAGTAGGAAAAGAACCAGCGATAATTAACGAGAGGGCGACATTAACTGTTGCAAGAGGAAAGAAATTGAATGCATAAAAAAAGAGCCTCATCGCAGAGTTACCTATCTTGCCTGGGGTGGTCACCTAATAGAGAAAGGTGCATCGTTCTTGAAGCCAAACCCCTTCCCTCCATTTTTTCTCTGAATAATTCATAAGTAAATAGTAACGCAGTCAAGAAGATAGACAAATGAGACTAGGGTTGATTGAGGAGATTTGAACCTAAATATAATGGAGTGAATCTAGAGCATTTAAGAGGTTTCTCGGCCCACAAGAAGTTGGTTTGTGTGCCCACGTGATGGGTGTATAGTGTCCAGTCTGACGGGAATAAATGAACAACAAAGGGTGGTGGGATAGTATGCCACAGCTAGATCTGTGATACGATATTAATTGTATACCACCGTTGCATAAAAATAATCAACAAGTGTCACCACCACTATAACATAAGTACCATTAACCACCATATAACACTTAATCACCATTAAAAACTTAACCTCATAGTTAGGTGGATCTTGTCCATTAATTCGCAAATAATTGCATTGCTAAATATGGAAGTGGGGACTTAGGTGTGGTGAGTTAGTGAGGGGGTTTGACACTATAACATAAGTACCATTAACCACCATATAACACTTAATCACCATTAAAAACTTAACCTCATAGTTAGGTGGATCTTGTCCATTAATTCGCAAATAATTGCATTGCTAAATATGGAAGTGGGGACTTAGGTGTGGTGAGTTAGTGAGGGGGTGGAAACTCTTTAATAATAGAGAGTAGATAGATGTTTAAGTAAAAGGTAAATACATCAATAATAATAATAATAATAAATCTTGGGTGAAAATTAGGTTCATTACACGAAGAGTGTGTAACATGCCTGGTAAAAATTTCATGTAATAAAAGTTAATAAAGGCAAAATAATAACCACATTTGATGAGACACTTAATTCAAGCTAAATGTTGGGAAAGACATCCTAGTGTGGGTTTTCATTGGTTTATTATGGCTAAGTAAATTGGCAAAGGAAATGGCTAAGGATTTGGTAAGACAAAATGGAATTTTTGGCACATTTATTTATGAAAAAGATGGAAAATAGGAGAAAAGGAAGGTGAAATGTTGCAGGTTGCATGTGAGGAGGAAATTGAAGGAAAATAATGGAAAGTGAAGAAAATATAGGCCTAATTGATAAAAAGGATTCTGAGGATCAGTTGGTACCTTTTGTCAGTTCATTTTTGAGCTCTCCCATTATTCTCTCTCTCTCTCTCTCTCTCTCTCTCTCTCTCACTCTTGGACACTTAGAGTTTTCTTGGAGCACTTTGGAATTTGATGAGCCCCAATTTTGGTACAATTTGGGCTCATTTTGGCCTATTCTACTTGCTCAAACCATTCATTTTTATTGCTTATGCATGCATTTCCTAGTTTATTCATGTTGTTTGTAGGAAGAAGGGTAGGCACTCTATCTACGTGACTAATGCATTGTGATTCCAGGTTTTGGCATTAAAAGGGAGCAAGAGACAACGAAAAAGGAGATAAGGAGACAATGAGGTGGCACTGCTGGTTTCTAGGAGAGGATGGTCACGGTTCTAGGGACATCCCTCGTGATTCCCACCAAGAACTCCGAGCTCTAATCCACCTCCCCTCTGAGCTTAAAAGCAGCCAGCTGTTCTACAGGAACAGCAGTTATAAACTGCTCTACAGGAACAACAATTATGACCATCCTACAGGATCAGCAGTTAAACTCTAGTTGGACAACCGAGCTCCTAAAATCAAGGACACTTGTTGGATCATCGTTTTTGTATAAGTATGGAGGCCTTAGCCTTAGATAGGTTGTTGAAACTCTCGTATTGCTATTGTAAATTTGGAGCACAGTTCAGTTTTCGTTCCTTTTTGTAAGCCAATTTGGCATGACATCAGATTATGAATAAAGAAGGCAGTTTGTGATCTAGTTCTGAGTTTCTTAAGGAGACTATAGCTCTCAGGTTAGGGCCCAACCTGAGAGCCATAGGTCCCCTCTGCTGTAGTGTTGTTTCCATTTCATTTCAGCACTTTGAGCTTTTCATTTGCACATGCAATTCGAATTACAGGTTGTTAAGTTGGTCTTTTTCATGAGTTAGATAGGAGTTGCTTATGGTGAATTTGTTTCCACTTGCGTAGTGTAGCAGAGGATAGATATAATCGATTGGAGCTCCAACAAAAAGGTTGTTAAGGCTCACTGCCGTCTCATCTGGGATTGGAGTGCAGTCCATGACTAGCCACCAAAAATACGCATTTCTTTATTCCATGATTGCTGCAAACACAGTCACGTTATGTTAGATGCTTCCTTGTCATTCACACCTGCACCACACACCTTCATCACAAATTCATACACCTTTCTCTTCACGTTTTGGATTGTTGTTCAGTGAATTCACGGCACAGGTAGTTTAGGTTAATGAAATTTCGGTTTGGTGACAGTCATAAGCATTTGTTCCATTTACACTGCTTTCTCTCATTCCATTACTTCATTCTCCATCTTGATCACGCATGCACACACATCTTCGACCCCTGCTCCGCTCTGTTATCTCCCAAAGTCTTTCACTCCTCACGTACTTCCATTCTCTAGCCCTTTCATTGACCTAGCCCTCTATCTTCCAACCTACTCCTTACATTCACTCCCTATCCTATTCCTCCACTTCTACAGCCATCACCAGCCTCATTCCTACCTTACACATCTCCCCCTACCATTCCATTACTCCTCCATCACTCCAAACACTCACGGTAGGTCATCCTGTAGCCATTTGTAGACATCCTGTAGAAAACAGAGTATCCTGTAGGATCCTCCACCGCCATCCTGTAGGAGGCCACTCTCTCGGTTGCTGAGCATCTGAATGCGAGGAACCTCTGTGGATGGATGCTAAGGATCCTTAGGGACCTCTCCTAGCCTCCCCAACCTATCCCATGCTTTCCTTCCTTCTCCATCCCATCTGCACAACCAAACCCTAGTTAGCACAAGATCACAATCATTCCACACTTAAAGGAAAAATACAAAAACATATCTTTCATGATGCAAGTAGTTTAGATCCATGCAATTGCACTTATTAGAGGTAACAGCAGCATTGGTAGAAGTTTCATTCACATTTCTTGCATTGTAGAGGTTAGACTAGTTAAATTAGGGTTTCCTAGGTTTACATGCTTTGATTTGCTTTCAGTTCATTTTTGTCAAGTAAAGTAGCTTTCCTTTGAGATTAGCTTTCGTCCATCAATTAGCAAGCTTCTTCTGAGAGCCTATAGAAGTTGGCTTGAGCCCTAGCGGACTTGTGCCAGCTGACCAAGTGACAGCTGCGACAAGAGCTAGTACTTGTGCATATAGCACCGTCGCTTCCAAGTTTGTACGAACTACTGGGTTGATAAAATGAGAGACAGGGAGCCCCAGGAGTTGTAGCATTATTGCTACAATACTGGAGCCCACCATCTTTTTGGCGCCGTTGCCGGGGAAGCGTCAGAGTATTAGTAATTGTTGCTTTTCTTCTACTTTCGCACTCTTACTTCTGCTCAGTAGTTTATTTCATTTCCATTCTGCAAAAGTAGCTTAGCATTTCCTGCTTTCATAGATTAGCATTTCCTGCTTTCATAGCTTAGCATTTCCTGCTTTCATAGATTAGCATTTCCTGCTTTCATAGATTAGCATTTCCTGCTTTCATAGATTAGCATTTCCTGCTTTCATAGCTTAGTATTTCTTGCTTTCATAGATTAGCATTTCCTGCTTTCATAGACTAATATTTCCTGCTTTCCTAGATTAATATTTCTTGCTTTCCTAGACTAATTTTTCTTGCTTTCCTAGATTAGCTTTCCAACTCTGCAATTTCATTTGAGCAATATAGTTAGTTGTAGATCACTTTGTTTCAGTTTTGCAGGTACCAAAGAAAAGGCAAAAGCAATAAAAAAAAAAAGAAGAGTCCTTTCCATTTCATGCCTCGTAGGAACCGAGATAGATCAGGCAAATTCCTACCAAACACCCCCACTACATCACTGAGTCACCCTTCTCTCTTCTTTGGTGACAGTGACCCAGAGGAACCTATAGGAGAACATCCTGAGATATACCAAGACCCTATAGAAGAAGAAGAGTTAGATACCACTCCATCCGAAGCTATGGCTGACAATAGAGAAGATGAGAGAATAGAAGGAGCTTTCCCCATCCGAGAGACCAATGTAGAGATGAAAATGAAAAACATTAGCCCCTCTGCTTTGCCTCACTTCCGTGGACTGACCACTGAGGATCCTGATACCTTCCTATTTGAGTTTGCTGTCCTCTGTAGAACCTATGACTATACTGAAGATGAGCAAAAGCTGAAGCTTTTCCCTTCCACTCTTAAGGATGTAGCACTACGCTGGTTCATGGGATTACCTGGGAATAGCATCGCTACTTGGGCTCAGATGCAACAAGCCTTCAATACCAAGTATAGGGATTATTGTAGGTCCAAGGAAACCAAGGGAGAGATCTTTCGAATGACCATGGGGAATGATGAGTCTTTAGAGGATTATGAGGAGAGGTTCCAACTTAGCTATAAACGGGCCAGGTGCACACTTGACCCTGAATCCCTCAAGTTGGTTCTACTCCGAGGAGTCCCTGAAGATCTCTTAGACACCCTTCACATGTTAGCTGGGGGGGACATTTACCAACTGCCTTATGAGGACATCAAGACTGTGTTTCGAAATCATTCCAGGGCAGCTAGAAAACGAGGTAGAGGAAATCTCCTCTCCACTGGTGTCCCTTTCTCCAAACATGAGTTTACAAACCAATTAGAAGATCTTAAGAGTGAGGTGAGACAGACCATTGCCATGCAGCTGGACACATTCAGGATCCAGCAGAAGAAAGAAGAAGCTGAGAGAGCCTTAGCTGTCTTCTGTCCTAGGTGCACCAGAAGACACCCTAAGAACGAATGTCCATTACATTCGGTTGAAGTGTGTTTCGTTTGTGAGGAGGACCACCCAACAAATCAGTGTCCAACCTTACCTGGGTTTAAAGCCATGTACCAAGGAACCGAAGCCCCCACTGGACCTCTCTACTTCATCAACCAAAGGAGGCCTCGGGGATCTAGACCTTATCAGCAGGGGATGCAAGGGGCATCTCAAGCTTATTACAACCCCAACCAGTCAACTCCTATGCCTTCCTGGGGTCCCCCTGCTCATCCTTCATGGTCCATGCCTCCTCCATGGTCTTATCCACCTCAGTACCCTACTCAACCTACTTCTCATCCATATCACTCACATACCCAGTCGCAGCCTCAATGGAGTGCTCCTCAGTCGGGGTGGAGGCCCCAGTACAACACTCCTCCCGCCATTCTGCCTCCACCTCCAGTTCAGCCACAACCATTACCTCCTGCTCCTCCAAGGCAACCTCAAATGCCTGCTCAACCGAACCTGAACCCCAACAATAGACAGGCTCAGCAGGTATATACTGGGGAGACCTCATGCCCTACCTATGCTGTGGAGATCCAGGAGATCAATCTTAGATCTGGAAAGACTCTTCCAGATCGCCAACCTCCTCCCCCAGAGGATGAGGAAAACCATCAGGAGAGTGAACCAAAGCCTATTCCACCCTTTCCTGAGAGACTAACAGCCACCACACAACCTAACCCAGAAGAAGATGAGCTTTTGGGTGAGCTCAAGCAGTTGTGTGTGAAGATACCCCTTCTCCAGGCCATCAAGGATGTGCCAATCTATAACAAGCTGGTTAAGGAGAAGTGTTTCAAACATCCAGGCAGACGGAAGAAAGATGCTTCAACTATCAATGTCATAGGACAACTGTCTGACCTTATGCTAGGACAAGTCATCTGCCCAAAGTACTTAGATCCTGGAAGTCCTGTAGTAGATGTCCACATCAATGGCACCATCATACCCCACACCCTGATTGATCTGGGGGCTGCCATTAATGTAATGACCAGGGATACTATGCTCAAGCTCAATCTTCAAGGTTCCTTGAGGAAGACCTCGACGGTACTGCAATTAGCAGATCGCTCCACTGTGACTCCCGAAGGGATTGTGGAGGATGTCTTGGTCTCTATTGACTCTTGGGAGTATCCTGCAGACTTCCTGGTTCTGCAACCAAAGGCAAAGCTTACTGGATATCCCCTCATTTTGGGAAGGCCTTGGTTAGCCACTGCAGATGCCTATATCAGTTGTCGTGCCGGAAATATGACCATCAAAAATGGTCCTATGTCCAAACAACTTGTCCTATACCCTCCTGCCCAACCCTCTTTGGAGCATGACTTACCACTCTGGTTGGAAGAAGGAGAAGAAGACGAGGTGTATTCAGCACCTCTGTGTACCATAGAAACCAATAGAAGAAGTCCCCCAACTGAGGATGATTTGATCGAGAACTTGATCCAAAACCCACCTACCAGTGCCCTACCTTTAGAAAAATTGGTGGAGGATGCCCAAGCTAGCACCTTAGTGGATCTTTGTACAACCAACCCTGTCACTCCCAGAGTTAAGAATGTGGAGTTCGGCCCTGAGAGAGCATTGAAAATCAGCTCCTCCCTATCTCCTTCTCAGGAAAAGGAGCTGTGCAACCTGTTGGCCAGCCACCTAGATGCTTTTGCTTGGAGCTATAAGGAGATGAAAGGAGTCCATCCCTCGGTCTGTACTCATCATATATACATCAAAGAGGACTGTAAACCGATTAGGCAACCTCAGAGGAGAATGAATCCAGCCCTCAAAGACATTGTCAAGGAAGAATTGCAAAAACTGTTGGATGCCGGATTCATCTACCCCATCTCAGATAGTGAATGGGTGTCCCCTCTAGTGTTGGTTCCCAAGAAGAATGGGAAGTGGAGGATCTGTGTAGATTACCGTGAGCTGAACAAAGCTACCAAAAAAGACCATTTCCCTCTACCTTTCATAGATCAAGTGTTGGATGGACTGGCAGGAAAGAAGTTCTTCTCTTTCTTGGATGGGTATAGTGGGTACAATCAAATCCAAATCAGCCCGGAAGACCAAGATAAGACCACCTTCACTTGTCCTTGGGGTACCTTTGCCTACCGAGTCCTTCCCTTTGGGCTATGCAATGCTCCTGCTACTTTTCAGAGAGCTGTCTTGAGCATCTTCTCGGAGTTGGTCCATGATGCAGTGGAAATATACATGGATGACTTTACTCCTTATGGGGCCAACTTCCAGGAAGAATTGTCCAACCTGGGGAAAGTCCTAACCAAATGCATTGAGATGAACCTATCCCTCAGTCCCGAAAAATGTGAATTCCTGATGACTGAAGGGACCGTGCTAGGCCATACCATCTCTAGCCAAGGATTACAGGTGGATCCTAACAAAATTGCTATTATCAAGAAGGTTCCACCTCCACAAAAGGTAAGGGATGTTAGGAGTTTCTTGGGATTAGCAGGATACTACAGGAGATTCATTAAGGACTTCAGCAAGCTCGCCTCGCCATTGTTTGGCCTGTTGGCAAAGGATGTGGAGTTTAAGTGGACTAACGATTGTCAGAAGAGTTTGAATGAGTTAAAGGACAAGTTGGTGTCAGCACCAATCTTGAGAGGTCCAAACTGGGCCCTACCTTTCCACATCCACACTGATGCCTCGAACAAAGCCATAGGTGTAGCCTTAGGACAAGTTGAGCAAAAACTTCCATATGCCATTTACTTCGTTAGAAAAAACTTGTCCAAAGCAGAGCTGAATTACACTGTAACCGAGAAAGAGTTCTTAGCTGTAGTCCATGCACTAAACAAGTTCCGTCATTACATTACCGGGTATCAAACATTTGTACATACTGACCATGCTACTATTAGATATTTGATGAATAAACCAGATGTGAATGCTCGTATTATTAGATGGTTACTTTTATTGCAGCAGTTTGATCTAACCATTGTTGATAAACCAGGTAGAGAGAATGTTGTTGCTGACTTTTTATCTTGATTGGATTTGTCTGCAGGTGAAGATGGGACGGTGGATGACCAGATGCCTGATGAGCATCTGTTTGCTATCTTAGTACTCTCTCCATGGTTTGCTGATATAGCAAACTACCTTGTTTCAGCTCAGTTCCCTCCGCACCTCTCTTCAAAAGAGAAGAGCAAAATCATCAGAAAAAGTGCCTCATTCACTTGGATCGGGGGCAACCTGTTCAAGCTTGGCCCTGATCAGATCTTAAGGCGTTGTGTAAGGGAGGAGGAAGTCTTTGACATCCTCCTCACCTGTCATGATGGACCTTGTGGAGGACATTTTGCAGCAAAGAGAACTGCCTTCAAGATCCTGCAGGCAGGCTACTATTGGCCCACACTTCATCAAGATGTCAGAAGATATGTCAGCCAGTGTGACCAATGCCAAAGAATGGGGAAACCGACCCAAAGGGATGAGATGCCTCTCCAACCTCAAGTGACTCTTGAGCCATTTGAGAAGTGGGGCATGGACTTTGTGGGCCCAATCAATCCCTCTTCGAGGCAGAGGTCCTACATCATTGTGTGTACTGACTACTTGACAAAGTGGGCAGAGACTAAAGCAATCAAAGCAGCAACAGAAGAGAAGGTGGTCGAGTTCTTAAGAGAGAACATCTTCTACAAGTTTGGCTACCCAAGAGAGCTGGTGACCGATCAGGGGAGCCAGTTCACATCCAACTTGATTGAAGATCTTCTAGCTCATCACAAGATCAAGCACAGGACTTCCACCCCCTATCACCCTCAAGCAAATGGGCAGGTGGAAGTCACCAATAGAGCATTAGAAGGGATCTTGACCAAAGTGGTGAGCAGCAGCAGAAAGGACTGGGCAGATCGCCTGGTTGAGGCCACATGGGCTTACAACACCACTTGGAAGACCACCACCGGCTTCACACCTTATGAGCTGGTCTATGGGAAGAAAGCTTTGCTGTCCATTGAGTTTGAGTATAACACTTTGAGGATGGCAGCTCAGCTGGACCTAGATCTCAGCCATGCACAACAAGAAAGGTTATTGCAGCTGAATGGACTGGATGAGCACCGCATGCAGGCCCTCCTTCACTCAGAAGTGGTTCAACTTCAGAGAAAGGTGTGGCATGACCAACATCTCCATGACAAGCAATTCCAGCCGGGAGATTGGGCTTTGTTGTATGACTCCAGATTCAAAGATTTCAAGGGGAAGTTGAGAACCAGATGGCTAGGACCATATGTAGTGGAGCAGTGCCATGACAATGGATCTGTCCTCATTCGAACCATTGATGAGGAAGCCATTCCCATGCTTGTCAATGGGCACCGATTGAAGATCTACAGAAGACCTCTCTCAAGACAAGAGTTTATCAGCACTATGGAGAAATCTGTTTTGGTCATAGAGAAGGGTTCTGCCTCCACTTTGGGCATACCCTGAAGAGAAAAAAGAAAAAAAAAAAAAAAAAAAAAAAAAAAAAAAAAGAGAAAAAAAGAGAGAAAAAATAAAGATCCTTGGGTGAAAACCTCTCTGAGGCGCCCAAGGCAGGCAGTAGGGGTGAAAACCTCATTGAGGCGCTCCTATTGTCTTTCAAAAAAAAGAAGAAGAAAGTTTAAAAAAGATCCTTGAGTGAAAACCTCTTTGAGGCGCTCAGGGCAGGTAGCAAGGGTGAAAACCTCTTTGGGGCGCCCCTGCTATCTTTTCAAAAAAAATAAAAAAAATAAAAAAAAAAAAAAGAGAGAAAAAAAAAAAAAAACAATAAGCACAATAAAAGTTTTGCATGCAGATGTTCTATGGAGGAGAAGAAGCCTCTCCACTCCGAGCCAGGGGCCTTCATCATGCTATCAAAGGATGTCATCAACACCTCCTCCAAGAATAACAATGTTTTTCAAGGTATGTGCAATTTTTATCATGATTTGGATCTTCTACAGGAAGATACAGTTTTCTACAGGAACAGACAGTCTTCCTACAGGAAGACGCGGATCTTCTACATGAAAGTGCAAAACTTCTACAGGAAGCTCTGTGCTCTACAGGAAACTTCCTGTAGAAGGTTGCGACGGCCGAAATGTGTTTCAAATGAAGATCTAGCGACTGAGGAGTGGATTGAATGCATGCATGCCACTGATGGCACCCCTGAACATTGCTATTATCTTGCTCCACCATCCTCGTCGCCATGCAACCAAGATCCCTGCAGCAGCACAGCAAAGCAATGAGTTCTCGTGGAAAAAACATCTGTCAAAGAAAAACCAAGCACCGAGAGCCATACCACATCCACGTTATGCATCAGAAGCGCTGGGATCGTGATCGAGAAGCTAGAACCGCCAGCATGCAGCATGCACCCAAGGAGAAAGGACTGTGACAAGACCCCTCGCGGGGATCCTGTAACAGTTCAACCTGCTCGAGTGAATACCGTCCACAGCACCGCCATCCGAGATAAAACACGGGCGCATGAACACAAAACCATCCACTCCAGCGTCAGCAACCGGTAGCCATGTGCCTCCGGGTCTGTGTAAGCCGCATGCAGCAGGTAAATCCATCGTCCACGAACTGGAAATCATGTGCAGCCGCGCGCAGGTAAGTGTTCTAATCCTTCTCTCCATCAAATCGCATGGATATTACTTTGATTTGTTTTGCATGGCATAAAGGTGAATGGTTGAGCGGCCGTAAGGCCAGTTGACTGGCCACATCGGCTAGTGAAGGGATAGTCAGATGATGAGGTGGCAGCCACGACAAAAGACACACGTAGCACGCACGTGAAGATTAGTCCCGTCAACCGTGAAACGAGTTTAACCGAAAAGGGCGGCGGCAGATCTGTGGGAATGAATGCGGCAGCAAGCGAATGTGCAGGCGGATGATGGGTGACATCACCCAACGGTCCGGCGGGGACAGCTCACCCCCCACGCCACGAGCTGCGCCGATTCAAAATCTAATCGGCTCGATTAAGCGTGTATATCCATCAACCTCACTTCAAAACTCGAGTAGCTCCTCTGATTACCTCTGCATGTTGATACGCCAAGCTCTCGGCTACCTGAACGCTGGTAAGGCACCTCTCGACCGTTGTCCAACTATAGCTCCCCCCGAAGTCTGCGCACTGCTCCTACAGGAACAGTTTCTACAGGAACGCAGTCCTACAGGAAGCAGTATCTACAGGAAAGCAGTCTCTACAGGAAGGTGAAGTCTTCACGTAAAAAAGGTGGCGGAAAAGAGGTAACCCTGAAACTCCTTCCGCAATTGGTTTTCAAAGGTGGCAAGGTCATTATTCACAGTCTGGTCATAAAAAAATATTGGATTGCCGTGCCTATACTATCGCTTCTACAGGATAGCAGTATAATTAGACTGTGGTCTGTGAATTCATTGCATGCTCTGTCTATAAGACCGAATTTCCTTTGTATCTACCGCCTTTGGTCAAAACCAATGTGTTCATCATGCCTGGTGGGTTTTATCAGGCGAGAGCCCACTGATTCGAATGCATTAAGGAGAAATCCAGCAGTGGTAGATCTCTTTACCAGGGCACAATGGATGCCTTTTTGTGATAAGCTACAGGGCTACGATGATGAAGTAGCCGAGGAATTCTTGCAGGCTCTGCAGCCTAAGTCCTAGACACTGGCCACAGTAAATTTCAGAGGCCTAAGCCTCAAGATAACCCCGCAGTCCATCAGTAGAATCACTGAGCTTCCTATGGGTCTCCCGTGGGATAAAGAAGAATGAAAACAGAGCCAGCAAGCAAAGAAGGAATTCTTTCCACCTGAGGAAGAATTCTCCGAGGATAAGAATGGAGTACGAAGGAACAGTTTGACACCACCTTGGAACGAGGTCAGCTTACAGATTATGAAATATATTACATGTGAGGGGCGCTATAGCATCGTCTACGGGTACCATTTCCGATTGTTGAACGAATTAAGGCACCGAAGTGAGCTTCCTGTAGAAAAGAAACTAAGCATTCCTTATTTCCTATTGCAATCTTTAATGGAATGTGCTACGAAGCTGAAGGGTGGCGTCCCAGATCAGGTGGCACACCATGGGCTGATCAAGTTGCTTGTAGAGGATGCACTGCACTCCTATAAAGTTCCCCTCTCCTGGGAGTCATTTAGAAATCTAACACGAGATGGGGACATCAAAATGCTGGTCGAAGATAGTGGCTCCTCCAGCAGTGAAGACAAAGAGGCAGTGGCCAAAGAAAAGAGGAAACCAGGTCCGAAGACCCCTGCCACGGTGCAGAGGGAGGAACAAAAGAGGAAGCAAGAAGAAAAGGAAGACGAAGAGGAGGGTGACACACCTGTTTTAACAGCAAGAGAACAGAGGATGAAGAGCAGAATGGACAAAGCGGAGGTGGTCCCTGTCAGCCCAAGCACCTCGTCAGCTCCTGCAGTCAAAGCCAAAAGCAAAATCCATGCAGCCAAGCAAGAAAAGGTGGTGACAGTTGCATCTACAGGGAAACAAACGCAGGCTTCTACAGGAAGCCCAAGAACAACACCTACAGGAAAGCAGACGAAGTCTTCTACAGGAGGGCCGAAAGTGGACAAAGTAGGGTCTTCTACAGGAAGCCCGAAAATCACTAAGGAACAGACTTCTACAGGAAGTCTGGAAACAAAGACAAAGGCTTCTACAGGAAGCCCAAAAATTCAAGAAAAGGCTTCTACAGGAAGCCCAAAACTGCTAAAGGAAAAAGCTTCTACAGGAAGCCCGAAAGAAAAAGGAAAAGCTCCTGCAGGAAGCCCAGACGTGCTAAAAGAAAAGGCTCCTACGGGGAGCCCAAGAGCTAAGGAAGATGCTCCTGCAGGGAGCCCAAAACCAGTCAAGGAAGGGTCTTCTGCAGGAAGCCCGAAACCAAAGGAGGAGGGACCCTCTACAAGGAGCTCTGAGAGAGCAAAGCACAAGAAAGAGAAATCTAGCATCCTCGAAAAGGAGGCGGCAGCGGCACTGGCTGCCCTCAACACACCGGCAAAAAACCAAATAAAAGAGAGAGAGGGAGATCCCTCTACCTTCCAAAGCAAGGAGGAGTCAGAGAATGAAAACAGACAAGTCGCAGCCTCCACCCAGCAGCCAACCCACTTCAGGAGACATCCCTACTTCACCCAGTACAAGAACTCCCTCTAAAACACAGGCCACCCCTGAGAAGGGAAGCCCAAAAGTCACTTCCTGGACGCGGAAAATAGGCTAGTCGCCTTCTGAAGCCCGGCTCAAGGAAATGAAAAAGGGGGAAGAAGCACCACCCTCGTCTCCACCTGAGGCAGAGAAAACAGAGGCCCCAAAAATAGAGAAGAAGGAGCAGGTTCTGGGCCCCAGCTCTCAGCCAAGGACAAGGAGCCGGGGCAAAATTGCTCAAGGATGAGCAAATGGTTCAGCTGGGGGGTGATGAGGAGCCCCAATTTTGGTACAATTTGGGCTCATTTTGGCCTATTCTACTTGCTCAAACCATTCATTTTTATTGCTTATGCATGCATTTCGTAGTTTATTCATGTTGTTTGTAGGAAGAAGGGTAGGCACTCTATCTACGTGACTAATGCATTGTGATTCCAGGTTTTGGCATTAAAAGGGAGCAAGAGACAACGAAAAAGGAGATAAGGAGACAATGAGGTGGCACTGCTGGTTTCTAGGAGAGGATGGTCACGGTTCTAGGGACATCCCTCGTGATTCCCACCAAGAACTCCGAGCTCTAATCCACCTCCCTTCCGAGCTTAAAAGCAGCCAGCTGTTCTACAGGAACAGCAGTTATAAACTGCTCTACAGGAACAACAATTATGACCATCCTACAGGATCAGCAGTTAAACTCTAGTTGGACAGCCGAGCTCCTAAAATCAAGGACACTTGTTGGATCATCGTTTTTGTATAAGTATGGAGGCCTTAGCCTTAGATAGGTTGTTGAAACTCTCGTATTGCTATTGTAAATTTGGAGCACAGTTCAGTTTTCGTTCCTTTTTGTAAGCCAATTTGGCATGACATCAGATTATGAATAAAGAAGGCAGTTTGTGATCTAGTTCTGAGTTTCTTAAGGAGACTATAGCTCTCAGGTTAGGGCCCAACCTGAGAGCCATAGGTCCCCTCTGCTGTAGTGTTGTTTCCATTTCATTTCAGCACTTTGAGCTTTTCATTTGCACATGCAATTCGAATTACAGGTTGTTAAGTTGGTCTTTTTCATGAGTTAGATAGGAGTTGCTTATGGTGAATTTGTTTCCACTTGCGTAGTGTAGCAGAGGATAGATATAATCGATTGGAGCTCCAACAAAAAGGTTGTTAAGGCTCACTGCCGTCTCATCTGGGATTGGAGTGCAGTCCATGACTAGCCACCAAAAATACGCATTTCTTTATTCCATGATTGCTGCAAACACAGTCACGTTATGTTAGATGCTTCCTTGTCATTCACACCTGCACCACACACCTTCATCACAACTTCATACACCTTTCTCTTCACGTTTTGGATTGCTGTTCAGTGAATTCACGGCACAGGTAGTTTAGGTTAATGCAATTTCGGTTTGGTGACAGTCATAAGCATTTGTTCCATTTACACTGCTTTCTCTCATTCCATTACTTCATTCTCCATCTTGATCATGCATGCACACACATCTTCGACCCCTGCTCCGCTCTGTTATCTCCCAAAGTCTTTCACTCCTCACGTACTTCCATTCTCTAGCCCTTTCATTGACCTAGCCCTCTATCTTCCAACCTACTCCTTACATTCACTCCCTATCCTATTCCTCCACTTCTACAGCCATCACCAGCCTCATTCCTACCTTACACATCTCCCCCTACCATTCCATTACTCCTCCATCACTCCAAACACTCACGGTAGGTCATCCTGTAGCCATTTGTAGACATCCTGTAGAAAACAGAGTATCCTGTAGGATCCTCCACAGCCATCCTGTAGGAGGCCACTCTCTCGGTTGCTGAGCATCTGAATGCGAGGAACCTCTGTGGATGGATGCTAAGGATCCTTAGGGACCTCTCCTAGCCTCCCCAACCTATCCCACGCTTTCCTTCCTTCTCCATGCCATCTGCACAACCAAACCCTAGTTAGCACAAGATCACAATCATTCCACACACTTAAAGGAAAAATACAAAAACATATCTTTCATGATGCAAGTAGTTTATATCCATGCAATTGCACTTATTAGAGGTAATAGCAACATTGGTAGAAGTTTCATTCACATTTCTTGCATTGTAGAGGTTAGACTAGTTAAATTAGGGTTTCCTAGGTTTACATGCTTTGATTTGCTTTCAGTTCATTTTTGTCAAGTAAAGTAGCTTTCCTTTGAGATTAGCTTTCATCCATCAATTAGCAAGCTTCTTCTGAGAGCCTATAGAAGTTGGCTTGAGCCCTAGCGGACTTGTGCCAGCTGACCAAGTGACAGCTGCGACAAGAGCTAGTACTTGTGCATATAGCACCGTCGCTTCCAAGTTTGTACGAACTACCGGGTTGATAAAATGAGAGACAGGAAGCCCCAGGAGTTGTAGCATTATTGCTACAATACTGGAGCCCACCAGAATTGCAGCAAGAAAGGAAAAGAAGGAAACATGAAGGAAGGAGCAAGCAAAGAAGAGTAGGATCAAGCAACTGTAGTAGGATTCTTTGCAGGTATCAATTTGCATGTAAGTTTTTGTTGCTAGATTTTCCATGCATATTATTGCATGTGGTTCTTTTGTTATTATGGAATGGGATTTCCCAGGTGTGACAGTGTTTTCATCCTAACCTTGTCATTTTTGGATTTCCATGTTGTTATCGGGTTCTCATGTTTTGGTTGAGTTGGATTTTTGGATGGATTGGAAGCTGAGTGAGGTGGATCTATGAATGATAGAGCACATTGCCAAGTAACCCCTGAACTAGACTATGGGTTACAGTAAAGCCATATTTTTTGTTGCCTCGGTGGGCCTAGGAATCCTCAACTGGTGAATGGCGGGATATATTGTAAAGCCTAGAGGTCGTTTCCCTTGGTTGTGGTAAAGCCTGAGAGACTAGGAGAGAGGAAAATTCCTCATGTGTAGGAGGGAAAATCCAGTGGAATCCATTCTTTTTTTGGCCTAGTGGTCTAGTGGAGATCATGGTAAAGCATGTTATTACATGTTTATTGTGTTGGCCTAGTGATCTGGTGTGGATTACGGTAAAGTGTGGTTCCTATTGATGAAGGTGAGGTGGTTGAGCCTGAGGATTCCCTGGTTAGAATTTTTGGTTTGGGTCCCACATTCATGATTGGAATATGGAATGGGGGTGAATGGCTAAAGAGAGAATTGGCTCAACCATTCTATGGTCGGGTGGAACTTGGTAGTCCCATCCTAGGTTGGCTTTTGCATTCATTAATAAGAGGTTCTTTCCTTGATATATTATGTATAAATGTACTAGTTTATATGTGGATTATATGGCTGATGTACCATTGATATTTCTATTGTTATTATGTTGGTTATAAGCATGTTTTTTTTATAGTGGTGATGTTGCTTTCCTCATGTTTTAATTTCTAAATGAATGAACAATGTATCTATGACCTAATAGATCATAATGAAACTAATGATATAAGGGAAAAATGCTTCTTATAGATTCTCAGATAAGTATGAGGCCCCTATGCTCAGATTTGTTGTTTACTCCTGTAGATTACATATTTCTGACATGTTTGATGAGATGCTTATCATGGCTAGTATGGGTCTAGTCAAGGGCTTTCTCGGGTAATTGAATTTGTATCATAATTACCTTGTTACCTTTTTGTTTTGAAGGTGTCATTTATTTCTGGGCAATGACCTAGGCTCTGGACCTGAAAAAGTGGGTCAAATCCCAGGGATGCTAGCACAACACTGAAAAAAATAGTCCCTGGATGCTGGCATACTATGTTGTGGGAGTGTCTAAAGCCTTCTGGATGCATGAATGCCCATATTGTTAGAGTATCCAGGGTTTAAATGGTTTAAAGACTTAGTGGGACCGAGGGGCTGGTTGGCTCAAAGGTTGGGATGGTTCCTAGGAGTACTCTTCCTAATGTGGAGGGTCTTTATGTCGTGCCTTTGTCGATTCCACTTCCTTAAGGTCACATAGGAGGATGAATCCCACTATAGTAGTTTTTGTTCACATGCTTACCCTAGTTGGCCGGTTACTTGGATAGATGTGGGAGGAGGGTGTTATAGAGTGGTATTAGAGCATGGTCCATGCCTTGGACTGGATGGGCAGTGTGCATTTTTCATGCATTCATTCATTTTCACATGTGTTAATCATCTTGTGATTTATATGCTTGTTGCATATTCATGGTGTCGGTCATGGTTTTAGTGATGTCACCATGTGAAAGAGGATGTTTTTGTTAGTAGCTAGTGCTTATTCAATGTTTCCATTACTTGCATCAAATGTGAAATATGCTCCTCCCAGGTAGCACTATATACTAGTATATCATCCATATAGACAACAACAAATGATTCTATAAAAAGGCATAGTACATCATTCATTAATATCATAAATGTATGTGTAAATCATTTTCTAGATTCATATCGCATTAGTTTTGTTGTTGTGATCGACATTTCGAACCAGCAACAGTGGTTCATCATCAGGATGAGAAAGATTTATGGAAGATCGGTCTACCATTTAGTTAAATAAATAGATTTTCAAGATGAAGAGCAGACATCAATCTTAAGGAGTAATAATTTAATCATTAAATTAAAGTTTAATTTAATTTAATAACTAAATTATAACTTTAATTTAATAATTAAATTATAACTTTAATTTAATAATTAAATTATTACTCCTTAAGGTTACTGTCGGCTCTTCATCTCAAACATCTATTTATTGAACTAAATGGTAGATCGGTCTCTCATAAATCTTTCTCATCCTGATGATGGACCACCTTTATTGGTTTGAAACGTCAATCACAACAACAAACCTAATGTGATATGAATACAGAAAATGATTTACACAAAGATGAGGATCGCAGAAACTTGAAATCTGAGATACTCATAAATGTAGTTTGTGCTTTACATAGGCCAAATGACATAACTAAACACTCGTACAAACCTTTCCTGGTTTTGAAGGTGCTCTTCCATGTATCCTCTTCTTTGACTCGAACTTGGTGATATCCAGACTTCAAGTCCAACTTGGGGAAATATTTTTCTTGTTACAAATGATCTAGCAGATCGTTCATCCTAGGCAGGGGATATCTTTTCTTAAGCGTGATTTTATTCAATGCCCTATAATCTATACACATCCTCCAAGGCCCATCCTTCTTTGGAAAAATGATGATGGTGACCTGCATGGTGATGTACTCAGTCGAATGACACTCTCTTCTAGCAGCTGTTGCAACTTTTTCTTCACCTCACTTGCATTTATAACAAACTTCTTGTACATCCCAAAATTTGACAATGGGGAGTCTGGAAATAGCTAAATCTTGTGCTCCACTTCTCTTAGGTGGTAACTCTTTATGTTCTCAGAACACATCCTTGTATGCCTATAACAAGTCCTCCAATTGTTGTTTCTATTTCTTAATGCACCCCTCCAGGGATTCCTTGCTACTTATTGACTCATCTTCAGATTGAATTTCTCTTAAAAACAATAAAACATACTTCTTGCTAGAACTGATCAATTTCTTGGCTTGGTTGACACTTACTAGTTAAATTTTTGACTTGCATTTATGCGCATTGATCATGAATGATTTTCCATCCTTGATGATTCGATACTAGTTAGCTCTCCTCATGAATATTGTGTCATGCATGTACATTTATGGACTCCCAAAAATAACTCCACATACATCAAGGGGAACCACATCGAGATCTCCTTCATTAATAAAATCAACACTACTAGTAAATCTAATTTTGCATTGTTTTGTTACCTTTAGTTTTGCATCCTTATTTATCCATCCCAGTGGATATGGGTTTGGATGATCACTAACTTGTAGCCCCAGCTTCCTGACCAACTTTGCTGCAGTGAGATTCACATATGATACGCAGTGAAGCAAAGCATCAATATTTGTCTTCTTGACCTATACCTTTATATGGAAGAGTTTGGTCATTTCTTTCTCTTCTTGTTGTTGAAGTCTACTCAGATTCACCTCCTTTTGCAATGATGTCCAGGCAATATTCTCATCCACATGTGAGCTCCTTTCAACTTGGTTTCTTGTGTCAGTGGCCATGAGGTTCGTCTTCTGATTATGTTACTTATTTCTCTTTTGGTTTAGCTCTGGATGCAACTTCCATCACTTCTCCTCTCTATGGCCATCAATGTTGTAGTGGTTTCTTGTAACACCCCTCCCTTGTGTGCTAAATTATTTTAAACCTAAGATGAGTTAAATCTAGGTGTGATATCCTCCCTTGCGTGTTCAATGATTATAAACCTAAGCTGAGGAAAGCTAGGTGATATGTAATATGAAAAGAAAATGTGTTATTAAATAAATTAATAAAATAAATCACTTGGAGGGTGGAGCACCAAGAGAGAGGAGAGTCTTGCCAAATCCCATTGAGGAATGGGATAGAGATGAATCTTTCATGATAAATCTTTTAGATGTGATTCTAGATAAGCTTGGATGGATTGGAGATCCATCGGATGGATGGGAGATATAGATCCATCGAACATAAGAGCTTTGAGAGATATAAAGGCAATATTGTATGAAGAAAAGCCTCATGGGAGATAAAGACGAGATTTTCCAGAAAATACCTAAGAAAATGAAAAAATCCATAAAATCAGGACACTGCTAATGGAAACTAAATCATGAAAGAGGGTATTAAATACCCAATGCATTGATCAATTGAGGATAGTTGGTCCTTGGCAAGAACTTCGCTCAGGGAGAATCAGAGGTGTTCATGGTTTGGTGGTGGTGCTCCTCCCTCCAAGTGAGGTTTTAGTTGGTGTCATATGTGTGGAATGTTTGCTATGATGATTCTTACTCTCTCTCTCTCTCTCTCTTTGTTATAGTTCCAGTTTGTTTATGAGAAAAGTTCTTAGGTTTCTTTACCATGAGAATGTTTGAGTGAATTACATATTCTTATGTATTAATAGATTTAATGGTGTTTTCCTCTAATATGATGAGATTTACTTGCATGGTATGTGTTTTATGTTAATCCTTGTTACGAGGTTAAATCATTTAGATCATATATACTGATGGGCGAATTTATCTCTATTATGGAATGACAAATTTTCTTATGCATGTTGCATTCCAATGTGAAGTTAACTATAAAAGCATATTGAGTGGGTAACAATTCTAGTACCCATTCATGGTATAATTCGCATGTGACAATTATTCATAAATATATTAGCTGTGTTAATTTTTTTCTTATGAGAATGATTGTAGTTTTATATATGTGACTCCTTTCACATTCAAAAGCAAAGGCATAATATGTAGTTGTAAACATTAACTTTGTTTGAGGAGATCATATATAAATATACCTTATCATCTTGCATTTAATAAAGGAATAAAGTATGCTTATAATTTTCTAAAGTGGTGATTTCTTATGCAAGTGGAACAATTGAGGAGATAATGCTTCTCATTGTATGACCAATGGTTCAATTATCTATGTTTTCCTATCAATAAGAATGCCTCCACTTAGGCTAATCCTAGCTAGTTATGAATGTGAATGAAATGTAGACCAATAACATATTGACTATGTCTACAAGACTATGATCATGACATATGGCCATGATAGCTACAGTAAACTTAAATTAATATCCATTAATTCTTACAAGAGTTATTTCAAAGTTTTGATGGTTGCATGTCATGATTCTTTCCCTTTCTCCAAGTTGAGATTAAGCTCAAGGGCTAATATAAGAGTGTGAGATATGGTTCATTATCTTGCGGGTATTCAATAGCTAATATTTTGAGTATATTTGCATGGATGATTATTCTGCATATAATTATTTGGTTAACTCAACTTGTGAGTCCATTGGAATTTAAATATAAGTAAAAGAAAATTTTAATTAATGGAGCCTAGTAGCTATTTTTCCAGGGTAGGTCCAAAGGGGTATGTTAGAAATGGTATCAGAGTGATCAAGTCCAAACCTTGTAGCCTATGGGACAATTCACCTCTGCGGAATATGAAAGTGGGAAAACCAAATAAGATAAATCATCCCACAATTTAAAATTTGAACATAGGTAAATATTGTTTGACTCCCAATAGTAAAATAGAGTCACATTTATATTTTGGTCCACTATATATATAACCTTTCCAAGAAGATGAAAGGAATGGGGCATTTTACACAAATTAAGAATACCAATGAATTTCTTGACTTCCTGGGTGAATAACGAGACAAGTCATCTCTTAAGGTGATACCAAAACAAACAATTTGTATCAAGTTTATTTTAAAAGAAGGACTCCATCCAAATAGGTTGTGTCTCTATGAAGGACTTCTCCAAAGGATGTACTGTTGTAGATGTATGAGAGTGAATAAGAAGGAACCTTTAAAATCGAACATTAAGCATGCGAAAAATCCATGCATTGTCAGAAACTAGAGAACACCAAATTTATTCCGAACACCTACCTTGAAGGTTGATACCTCGGGGTCGATATATAGAATATATATATCAGTGTCACAATTATGTACTTTTGAAGGTAAGGAGATTTTGATGCCAAAGTATTCGTCGACAAATGTTACCTGGGGAGGATTATTTAGTTACTTACTATGTTGATTTCTCTGTTGATTTCCATGTTGCAAACCAGTAGTGAAAAAAATAAAAATAAAAAACTTTGCACAGTTGAAACCTTCCCACATTGTTTCAGAATATGTTGAAAGGATGATGAAAACAAGATGCGACTTAAGAATAGACTCTCGAATATTTATAAGTGACTTTTCAATTGTGTTACAGGCTTTAAATCCAACATGACAAGTCTTGTCAACACAAGTAGGATAAGAATGCAACGCATTTTGAAGGGACAAATCAATTGTATTCCATGCTGGAAATCAATTGTATAACTCTTTATAGAAAAGTAATTTTCTATATATGCACAAATATAATGAAATTAATTTGATGGATTAGGAAAGAAATGATCTGGCTTCCTTTGGACTCCATTATTCACAATTCACTAGCAACTGTAAGTACCAAACTACTATGTAGAAAAGGCCTCCATAGAAATGAGTCTTTCAGCTAGAGTTCTGAATTCGAAAATTGGGTTCAATCTCTCAATGAGGAACACAATGGAAGAAATGTGTGATGCCCCACACGATGTCTTTTTATCTAGGATTGGAAATTGAATACAGGGTTGTGATGTGTGTGTTAGTATGGAAGGAACACCAGTCTAGGTAATCGAAACGAAGAAACTCTGACGATTGTTGTTTCTGTTTTCTTTTCTTAGAAAAAAAGGAGGTAGCAATACAAACCAAAAATTAGAAAAAGGCTGCTGTGTTATGAATGCCGCTTTACCACCATTTTGGGATATATGAGAGTTGGTAGGAAGTTCAAAGAAAAACTGGGATTCGGCTTGTTGTCTTATGTCGATAAGGAGTCATATGCGGGGAAGGGATAATGACTATCCTCCACCGATCGAATTAAGCAATAAAACATACTATTATAAGTAGGTGTGACGTGCTAAGTAAAAGAAATCACGATGTTTTCTAAATACAAATTTGGATAGGATGAGAACAGAGATTAGGAGAGTAAGGCATGGCAGTAAACATTCTCTAATCAACCACCATCTTTCATTCTGATTTTTAGGAAAAACATGATTAGTAACTAAGGTTTCCTGCTTTACGATTTTCTTTAAAGACATTAAAATGACTTTTTGAATTTTCTTAGTTCCTATTGAGGACCTCTGGGACAACATTACAAATTCACAACACATTATAAATTCATGGCCCGTCTTACTCCAAATACTTGTCAAAGATGACAAAATAAATTCTAATGTCGCTAGGAAATGAGGATTTGGTTCACGCTATTGCACTTTCTCTCTGAGGGAGAGAAAAGAAAGGCGAATAACAAAGGGGTCAGTTCTGAAGTGGACAATAATGAAGAACATGCTAGCGCTCTACAGGCAAGCTTGGACATTAGCTTTCCCCCAAAAATGAGTGAGCAAGCAGACCTCGTTATACCTTACAAACAACATAGATAAGCTTTTTGATTATTTTTTTTGGTTTTCGTTTGAGAAATTTGGATAATTATATAAGCATGGACAACATATTATTTAGAAACTGTATGGGCATTGCAAATACTAGCTATGGAATATTGGACGTCTACAAACTCTCCACACAAGGAGAAATTTTTGGGCGTTGTGGATACAAAGGTGAATGTGCACTGTGTACCTTGGCAAGGGAATTTAGCATAACCCATATCAAAGGATGCTATGGAGATGAAAATTTTCCTACTCTGCAAAGAGTTTAATAAAATTCGAGGTAGATGGTGTTAACTGTGAAATGGGATGTGAGAACCAAGAATGTTCTCTGCCATCACTCTACCTAGTGCACCGACCAATTAAATTATTCTACATCGCCGGTTCAAAAGAAGATCCAGAACACTCTCTATGTAAATGTGATAGATTTATAAATGGAAACAACTGACTGAAGCATTTAGTCATTATAGAGATTTCAGGAGCCCCATCGAAAAGGCTCTTAATAGGAACAAAATAAACAATAACACTTAGTAAGCAGATCCTCCATTAAAATAGGAATTTTAAGAATCATTGATATGCTTTTGTAAAGGATGCACATTAAAAAAAATTGAGGGTTTTGTGGGGTTGGCCTAAAAGTTGATTTTCCATGTGGGTTTTGTAGGAATGAATCTCCAAGTTCATGTTTAATGTGGGTTTTACTGCACTGCAAAATAAAAAATAACTAATAATAATAATAATAATAATACTAATAATAATAATCATAATAATAATAATAATAATAATAATAATAATAATAATAATAATAATAATAATAATAATAATAATAATAATAATAATAATTTGTATTAATTTCATTTTTCTTTCAATTATACTCTCTGTTGGGTTCCTAGCACCATCCACATGCAGTTTTTAGATATAGAGAGCAGTAGAAATGAGAAAAAAAGGATTTTAAAACTCTAGAAGCCGAAACAAACAGAAAATAATTTCTCTAGAAGTCGCCGCTCACAACAAGTAAGTCATTCATTCCGGTATTGATGTGTCAGTTTTTGCTTTTGGGGAAATAGTTATTATTAGACAATTCCTCCGCTGAAAAGTTTATTATCATTTATTTCGATTTCTATTCAGAATTCCACTGTAGTTTATGCTGAGTTGGAATACATAGCTCATAAAAAATTGATTTCTTAGTCTTGAAATTCCCCTCAGTAAATTTTGTAATGCATTGTGGCTTTTTATCTTAGAGATACTAGATAGTTGCCAAATGTTGTAATGAAATTCACAGTTTCAACACATTCAGAGACTGCTTCTAAATTTACACAAATCATATCAAATACTTTGGTATTTAGAGTTCAATGATCAACATCATGTTGTAAGAGAGATAACATTCAATCTTTTAATATTCTACTATAATACTATAAACAAAATCTATGTACCGATGTCCTTGAATGCAATAGAAAAATTCAAACTCAAGCATTTCTTAGCCTATCTTGATGACCATGAGCATACATATGCATTGGAGAGAATTAGATTAAAAAATGGAAACTTGGGAGAGTATTGATATTTTTTTCATGTAAGTGGCGAAGCATAGAGAGTTGGCACTATTAATATATAACATAGGACATATTTTAATGCGATAACATTGAATGTGTTTAGGTTCGCACTAATTTTATTCATTGGTGTGAGAATTACAGGCATTGCAGTGAAAAATGCATTCATTTCTTAATACCAAATAGTGCATTCATTCTCTAATGGAACAACATTGGAATTTAGGGTTTTGTGCTCTAATTCATTGCAATTTTTATTCATTGGTACAAGGTTTTAATGTAGTAAAATTGGTTGATATGTTGGTAACGAGGTTTGAGAAATATAAACACTCGTTGTTTTAATATTCTCCTATACAGTTAATGCAAGCTCTTTGAGACATGGTAGAGCTTAAATTATGAAATCAGATTTTCGGGTGGTAGTAACAAATGATGTATGGATGTGTTATAACCCAAATGTAATTACAACCTATTCATGTGATATGAAATTATATGAAGTATAGGAGCATTGATTTCATCAAATGATATTCATAGTTGTGGTAATTATGGAGAAATTCATATTAGGAAATGAAATTTTATCCACGAAAAGAAACAAAAAGTGATATGATCCGTATGTAGGAGAGTTGGTGGACTTAATAAAATTGTTTGACAAGGATGCTGATAATTTTAGTCCATTTTTGAAGAATAATGCATGAAATAAAGCGTATTGGCAAGTGTGGCTTGCATTTAATACATGGACATTGCTTGGTTTCTTTTACGATAAATCTGCTACCAAAATTAAGCAGTGAAACATTATTAGCATGCATGAATTATTAGGTGATTATGATAAGCAACAATGAGATGAAGGCTATGAGAAATTCTCATATATTAAACAATAGATTAATCACATCTTGAAAGGGTTATAGTCAGATTGGAAGATTAATTGAGTAGGTATTAATTTTTACTCCTATATGAAAATCCTTATAACTAACTCATTAAGGCCTACTTAACTATCTTCCATAATAAACGAATGGAAAAAAAGGAAGATGATATATTGGGAGGATAAATACCATAGGATATTATACTTGTGGTGAGAGAGGTGTGATGATGGTATGATAATTATCCACTCTCGAATGTTTTATAGCATAAGAAACTGTGGATACAATGGAATTAATAAGGTATAACGGTTAATAATTACTATCATGTCAAAGCTTATGCACAAATTGTAGTTCGCTACTATGTTTTTATCATAACATCTAATTTAAAGATGGTTATGGAAGAGGGCTTATCCTATTAGGTAGTAACCATGAGCCTCTGTAATAAATATGGCCCATTGGTAGGATATGGTTAGTAGATGGTTTTTGAATGTGTTATGTATTAAGAGATGGTTATCTGGAGAATGTTGACTGAGAAAGCTTGTGAGCATTTTAAACATTGATGTAATTGACATATATCATCATGGTATTAACATTATGTTGCAGCAGCTACAACCACCCTCCAAAATTTTTCCTTTGTCTGTTTTGGAGCCTCCCTACCAACCTTCAGAGAAGCTTGCCTTACTTCATAAAGTCCTAAAGCTTCAATGTTTTCTTGCTCAATGACAGCCTGTCGATCACAGTTTGACCTTTTCCCCTCACAAACTGCTCATTTGGACTTGGTCCAGCTACAGGCTGAGCAACTTCCTAATGAAATTTGCATATTTCTGGAAGGAAACCAGCCTTCCCTCCAGGAATTATGCAATTCCCTCTAACATCATGTTGGGCTCCAGGATTGCGCAATCCTACTAGCCAACCCTCCCAGCAGGATTTGCATAATTTTTCCCATGAATAGGCAGTTCAGCCCAGGATTTGCGTAAATCTGGGTAGCAGTCAACTGTTGGGCCTAGAAATTCCACAATCCCCTTGGATAACCAGCCTAGCTTATAGTCAGGAATGCACATTTTTCTCCAGCAGTCAAGCAGTCTCTTGCATGTGCAGTTGAGTTGAACGATTCCCTCCAGGACTAAGCAAAACAAACTTGCAGGCATAGGCTGCTTCTCCCAAGGTAGCATGCAGAGGCATCCCTTGTTTCATGAATCTATGTTTAGCAGTTGGAGATTACTTGCAAGAACTAATTCTGAAACCTCCCTCCAAGTGTCGCTTCCCCTAGATTTGTGGCATGCGAGTCATAACCTCGATGTTATCAAAACTTATCAACTAGACACTGTAGAGGTCATTCCTCACATCGACCTTGTAGCTCTGACATCCCACATCACATCTAGGAGCAGTCGGCACATTCAGCTCAGTTGTTTTGGGGTAAGCTCGCTTTCCATGCCTTGTGCTGCATTTTTGTCACTTTTTGTGTATTCGCTTGTGTGAGTGTTGTTTGCTTGATTTCATTGAAGAAATGTTGTCGTTTACATATATTATAGCTTGTCCTATCTCTGTTTCAATTTTCGTTGCTATCTCACTGTTGTCACATCCATGAAATTATTTTGCACAGATGTTCGCCCAACCGGTGAATGACCTTACCCACATGCATGTTGATCTATTTTATGAATCCTCCATTCATGTTTTGCATGCACCGATTATCACTTTTGCTATCACTTAGTGTCACCATGAATTTCATGGACTTACTTGCTTTCAGTTTCCCATCAGCGAGTTGGGCCAACCTTGGCTTGGTCTCTGCCTTCCCCAAGGCTACATGATGCAATCTAGAGAAGGAAGGCTCACCTTTCTCTCTAGATTTGCACATTTTGGCCTAGCACTAGCCTCCTAGACTGAATTGCGCATTTCTGGAGGTCAGTGGCTCCTTGGCCCAAACATTTGCACAAATCTATCCCTGGGCCAACAGTCTTTCCCATCTCAAATCACGCATTCTGTAATACCAACATCCAACTGCCCAATTGGATTACGCATTTTGCAGATGCAACAGTCAGTTAGTCTCCCAGCAGCTCAGACTATACCTTGTGCAGTCTTGGCAGTCGATCTCCCGACCCCCCAACCGAAATTGTGCGACCTTCATGATCATTCACCTAGGTATGTTGCAAGTGAGTTCTCATGTTCATTTTGGTTTTTGATTGACAAATTTCTTGCTATGAATGTTTCCATGTCTCAAGGTATCACAGGTGTTCATCAGCCTCTTAGTAGTACATGTACAATGGTTTGCAAGAGAGCAGAGACGAAGACACCATTCAAAGCACGCTTGGGGATGTAGTCGATCCAGTGTCCATGAGCTTACCTACTCATGAAGACATCAATTTGTTCGTTGACAAGGACATCAACTAGCAGCATCACAGTGAGCAGCATCATGAACAACAACTGAAGGCAGCATACTGAATGCATCGAACGTAGCAAATGAAACGAATGCAACAAATGCAAGAGGAAGGTTGTTAACAACATAGAGGTAGACAAAAGTTGCAAGATTAAGCAGATCCACTGATAATGAAATCAACTTTGGAGACTTAGGCTATGAGGTGATCAAACGACATGAAGATCACGTGAAGGCAAAAGATGTAACAAAGAAGGAGTTGCATGTGCTAAAGCAACAACTCAGGAAAAACATGAAGCTGCACAGTTAGTCCACTGCGTTGTAGCAGGATCAGGATCAGCAGTGGGTGCAACATGCACTCACAGATGAAACTGCACCAGCACAAGTTAAGGATCAATCCTAGCAACTGACACAGAGCAAACATGGCGAGTAGTGTTTTTGATCGCATGCAAAGGATCTAATAGCATGCATGTCATTGAGCACACACATGCAATCTAACCCATTCAACGCACTCACCAAGGTGAAGACAAGAAGCAAGTCCAACTGGGGCTGAACATGCACTTCGGCAAGTTGATGTGCATGACCACCAACACACACTTGAAGATCATCGCAAACAATATACATCAGTGTGTTTCTAGTTCAACCGTACCTAAGAAGACCATGCACATGTTAGCATATGAGTTGGAAGAAGGGGCCAAACCAATGAATTGGTTGCAACAAAGGCAAGAGTTCGCTTTAGCAAGATGTCACCATGAGGTGCATGCACACCATCACGGACGACCAAGCTTGGCATCAACTCACCATCTTCACCATCACAAGCATGTCAAAGAGTTTGTCTCACCACAGTGGGCTGAGTGTCAGTGATATCTTGCAAGTCTTGCTCAAGCCATGTTGTCTCAAATGAGTACAAGTGCATTGTAATGTTTAGTCATGTCAAGTGTAAGTCAAGTGTCAACAGTTGGATGTAATAGTCATAGAGTAGTTGATCTCCTAACAATATATGCTTAATAAACCACAAATATTAGAGTGTATTACCTAGTAACTTTCATTTTTAGTTATTTTAGCTAAGAAACCATTTTAAAAGCTACTATCCTTTTTATTGTTCATAAATCATATTTTTCGCATATAAATGATAATGTTATATATGTCGGAATATCCTAACATCTTAATTCCTTGCACATAGTTAGGGTAGGGAAATGACATCCTTAGACTTGTTTCATTGGTTGGGGGAGGGAATTTGCATTCTTATAAATTAAAAAAATAGCAAGACTATCTTTTTCCTCTATGTGTGAGATGAGTTACTTCCTTTGATTTTGACTTTGGTATAACAAACATAAACATAAACAAAAACACATTTGTTTTTAAAGCTACACGTTATCTTTGTTTACAACCACATTTCTAAATATGTTCCACATAATCATTACTAATGAAACTATCCATACCTACAAAGATTTATATGTAGATTTTGAATATATGATTTTTTTAATAGTGCTTTCTAACTTTTTTTTGTTTTTTTTTTCTACAATAATCATAATTCTAAGATTTAGAGGTTTTACATTTATTGTGTAATTTTCATTATCTAACCTATTTATAAATTAAATTGTATAATGCAGTACTACAAAATAATTAGAAAACAAATTAATTAATTATATTAAGATCATTAAACAGGTTTTAATACTTAATCCCATTATTCCAAAACATTATTCTAGAATTTTGGATCCTAAATTCTAATCATATTATATCCTCTCCAAAATATTACTCACATCCACTCCATTTATATTGTTAAGATTGATGGAATTTTCCATGCTTCCTCATATTTTTAAAGAGTATTCTAGTATTTTGTCTTTTATTAATTTTTTTTTAGCTAAATCTCTTAAAAAAATTATTTAATAAATTTATTTACAATACAATGTTACAAGATATGGATAATTTATTTATTTTTCATTTATTTTATATAATAAATAAATAATTATTAAATATATGTAATATTACTATATATTAAGATTATTTATATTATTGTAAATTTTTTGTTTTTTCCTATAATTAAAAAAAAATATTTATATTATATGCAAATATAAATCTAATATCGGTATATTAATTAATAATAATAATAATAATTATTATTATTATTTTAAAGTTGAAATTAAATTAAACATTATTTGATAAGAAATTGTTTTTCATAACAATTTTAATATATAGGGAAACACTTTTTCTAAGGGAAAGATACCCACAATTTTGTAGCTAACTACATGATATTCCATACACTTAATAAGCCACAAATATTAGATTTTATTATCCATAACCTGTGTTTTTAATTATTCTAACTAAGAAACAATTCTAAAATCTACTATCCTTCTTATCATCCATAACTAATCTTTATCTCATGCATTATTATTATCTATTACCTTCCCTACCCTATCCATTTCATTTTGTCACTATCTTCTATATGAAACATTACTCCTGGTATAGTATTCACATGCATTTGCCTTGTTTTATTTATCATGCTAGCTACAATAGGCTTATGATAGGGATGAAAAGGATAAAAAACCTTGTCATTTTCTAGTCAAAAATCATTTAATAATAATAATAATAATAATAATAATAATAGAATTTTAAAGTTTCAATTAAATTAAACACTAATTTCTAAAAAATTGATTTCACATCAATTTCAATTCACTAGGTCAAGCCTCTCTCCAACGGAAAGACACCCACAAATTTGTAGCTAACTACATGATCTCCTATATGCTTAATAAACCACAAATATTAGAGTTTATTACCTAGTATCTTTCATTTTTAGTTATTTTAACTAAGAAACCATTTTAAAAGCTACTATCCTTTTTATTGTTCATAAATCATATTTTTCGCATATAAATGATAATGTTATATATGTCGGAATATCCAAACATCTTCATTCCTTACACATAGTTAGGGTTGGGAAATGACATCCTTAGACTTGTTTCATTGGTTGGGGGAGGGAATTTGCATTCTTATAAATTAAAAAAATAGCAAGACTATCTTTTTCCTCTATGTGTGAGATGAGTTGCTTCCTTTGATTTTGACTTTGGTATAACAAACATACACATAAACAAAAACACATTTGTTTTTATAGCTACACGTTATCTTTGTTTACAACCACATTTCTAAATATGTTCCACATAATCATTACTAATGAAACTATCCATACCTACAAAGATTTATATGTAGATTTTGAATATATGATTTTTTTAATAGTGCTTTCTATTTTTTTTTTTTTTCTATAATAATCATAATTCTAAAATTTACAGGTTTTACATTTATTGTGTAATTTTTATTATCTAACCTATTTATAAATTAAATTGTATAATGAAATACTACAAAATAATTAGAAAACAAATTAATTAATTATATTAAAATCATTAAACATGTTTTAATACTTAATCTCATTATTCCAAAACATTATTCTAGAATTCTGGATCCTAAATTCTAATCATATTATATCCTCTCCAAAATATTACTCACATCCACTCCATTTATATTGTTAAGATTGATGGAATTTTCCATGCTTCCTCATATTTTTAAAGAGTATTCTAGTATTTTGTCTTTTATTATTTTCTTTTAGCTAAATCTCTTTAAAAAATTATTTAATAAATTTATTTACAATACGATGTTACAAGATATAGATAATTTATTTATTTTTCATTTATTTTATATAATAAATAAATATTAAATATATGTAATATTACTATATATTAAGATTATTTATATTATTGTAAATTTTTTGTTTTTTCTTATAATAAAAAAAATATTAATACTATATGCAAATATAAATGTAATATCGGTATATTAATTAATAATAATAATTGTTATTATTATCATTATTTTAAAGTTGAAATTAAATTAAATATTATTTGATAAGAAATGGTTTTTCATAACAATTTTAATATATAGGGAAACACTTTTTCTAAGAGAAAGATACCCACAATTTTGTAGCTAACTACATGATATTCCATACTCTTAATAAGCCACAAATATTAGATTTTATTATCCATAACCTGCATTTTTAATTATTCTAGCTAAGAAACAATTCTAAAATCTACTATCCTTCTTATAATTCATAACTAATCTTTATCTCATGCATTATTATTATCTACTACCTTCCCCACCCTATCCATTTCATTTTGCCGCTATCTTCTATATGAAACACTACTCCTCGTATAGTATTCACATGCATTTGCCTTGTTTTATTTATCATGCTAGCTACAATGGGCTTATGATAGGGATGAAAATGATAAAAAACCTTGTCATTTTGTAGTAAAAAATCATTTAATATTAAATAATAATAATAATAATAATAATAATAGAATTTTAAAGTATAAATTAAATTAAACACTAATTTCTAAAAAATTGATTTGACATCAATTTCAATTCACTAGGTCAAGCCTCTATCTAAGGGAAAGACACCCACACATTTGTAGCTAACGACATGATCTCCTATATGCTTAATAAACCACAAATATTAGAGTTTATTACCTAGTAACTTTCATTTTTAGTTATTTTAGCTAAGAAACCATTTTAAAAGCTACTATCCTTTTTATTGTTCATTAATCATATTTTTCCCATGCATTATTATTATCTACTACCTTCCCTACCCTATCCATTTCATTTTGTCGCTATCTTCTATATGCATCATTGTTTCTTGTATAGTATTCACATGCATTTAGATTTTTTTATTCATTGTGCTAGGTATAGTGAGCTCGGGAGGCTTCTCTCCAAGCCTTTTGAGCATAGGAATAAAATCATAAATCAAACTAAATAATTCGTTTCTTAGGTCCAATAGACCAAAGTTTGGTCTCGGTGAATGTTAACCATCATCATCATCATCAATGGGCTTATGATAGGGATGAAAATTCTTAAAATTTGTGTCGTTTTATGGTAAAAAATGATTTAATATTATATAAAAATAAACATATAATGATAATATATTATTATCTATTTATATTTAATCATAATAATAATAACAATATAATTTAAAAGATTTAATTAAATTAAACATTAATTTATAAGAAATCGAAATTCATAATAATTTTAATCATTTTTTATTATCTTCGATAAGAAACCCTATCCATTTTCATTTTGTCGTTATCTTCTATATGAAACATTGTTCTTGTATATTGTTCACATACATTTACCTTGTTTTATTTATCATGGTATCTACAATAACCTTATGATAGGGATAAAAAATATTAAAAACAATGTCATTTTTTGGTCAAAAATCATTTTCTTTTGTCGCTGGTTTGATATCTCAAGTTTTATTATCTTAGATAAGAAACCCTATCCATTTTAACTTTGTCGTTATCTTCTATATGAAACATTGTTCTTGTATATTATTCACATGCATTTACCTTGTTTTATTTATCATGATATCTACAATAGCCTTATGATAGAGATGAAAAATATTAAAAACCTTGTCATTTTTTGGTCAAAAATCATTTTCTTTTGTCACTGTTTTGATTTCTGAAGTGGGTAGATGCAGGAAAAACAACAATTCATAAGCGTAATTAGTGATTTATTTTAAAGTATCAATAGAGTTTTCATATATATATATATATATATATATATATATATATATATATATATTAAAAAGTTAAAAAAACTATAAATAATATTAAAAAGAATAAGCATAAATCCGTATTAACTCTAGATTTACCAAGTGTCAAAAGGAATCTAATCATTTAAGATGCAAGTCACTATACCCTGTCCAAATTTGAACCTGAGTGTGTGTGTGTGAGAGAGAGGGAGAGATTATTATAAATATTGAGTTTCACATGTTTATTAACCAAATTTAAGCATGAAATTCTAAAATATTATAAAGTTTAGTAAAAGAAATTGTTTAAGACTTTATGTGTTTATTAACTAAATTTACGTATGGGAATTCTTATTATTAAAATTTATTTTAATATAATATGCACATTTTGAATTTTGTTTCAAAAAAAAATTAATTACAAAAGTACAACGAAATGAGTTGAATTGCTATTTCTTTTTTTGTAGGTTCGACTGGTGAGACATGCCCAAGGGGATTGAACTTCCAATCACTTGGACACACAAGGGCTCAATAACATGATTTTTTCTAATTGTCCCACTACGAGTAGACAAGTTGAACTATTATTTTTATTAATACTTTTAACTTTTTATTTTTTCTAATTAAGATTTTATCATTACTGTTATTTACTATCATGGTTGAGTACAATATCTTCCCTATATTATATTATAGAGTGACTCTTTGTAAAATTTTATAATGGTATTGATTAAGAACATAAATATTATTTTAGATTTAAAGGAACTCATAATTGGTTGAGATTATTTATATAATGTTGAGGTCTAGATAAATCATTGTAAAATTTATGTTATTATTTAATTCTAGCTAATCGCTATATAGCAGAAAACTCATAAGAGCCTTTACATTTTTTACCTTACAAAATACATTATGTATTTAAGTAAAAGTTTAAATTTAAATATAGCTAATCACTACATAGAAGAACACTCATAGGAGTGTTTACCTTTTTTACCTTAAAAAATAGCTTATATATTTAAGTAAAAATTTAAGGTTAAATTTAAAATTATGAAATTTTCCCACAAACATTACTCTTTATCTTCTCAATGACAGTTTCTCGGGAAATTAGCAATTGGTTAAACCAAGAAGCAAGGCTTCAATCTTGGGACCTGTTGGTTATGGGTCAAGCATGCTTCCATTCCATTACTCTTATAGCAGATGTATATTAACTTCAAAGTAAATGTTCTTCTTTAAATGTTGACTTCATTCCCAAAAAAATGGCATGTGCTTACCTTTGCATCTCCATTGTCATGTATCTTGCGTTGTTTTCATCCATTTGAGCAAGGAAATAACATCTCCATTTTATATATTTGGAGGAATGGGAAACAACCAAGTTTGGAAGAATAATAATAGGGTCTATAGAAGTTTGATTATTTGTATTTGAATTTATTTTGAAGCATGAAAAATGAAATGAGCTTTTGAAAAGATGCAATTTTGAACATGTGAGCATAATCGATGGGTTTGATTTTAGTAAATTCTCATTCTTTATGGTTTATTTTATTTTTCATGCACCATATATAGAGACAGATAAGAGGAAGAATGGAGGGAGAAAGGAAAAGAGTTGGACAGGTGAGATAGAGTTAGAGAGATTGAGGGAGTGAGGGAAGAAAAAAGAGATACAAAGGGAGGAAGAGAGAAAGATATAGGTTGGGTAGAGAGTGACAGGAGAGAGAAAGAGAGAGAGAGATGGAGAGAAGGTAGGGGAGAGAGATGAGAGTGAGAGAGAGATGTGAGTGGGAGGGAGGGAGAGGGAGACAGAGAGGTGAAGGTGGGAGGAAAATGGTGGGAGGGAGAGGGAGACAGAGAGGTGAGGATGGGAGGAAGAGGGAGAGAGGGAGAGAGAGATAGATATCTATGGAGAAAGAGTCTCATTTTCCCTTCACTCTCTCTATATCTCTCTCACTCTCACTCTCTATAATATCTTGTACTCTCCATCTCATCCCTTAATGTATTTCTCTATCCCTACCTCCTACTCTCTTCTCCCTCCCATCATCCCTATCCCTCCCTCACTCTCGCTCTCTCTCCATATTCCCCTCTCTCCTTCCCCTCCACTTTATCCCCCCTCTCTCAACAACTCAATCTTTACCTATCCCTCCCCATATATTCATTCATCTCTACCATTACTCTCTCTCCCCTACTTTTCTCTCTCCTCTCTCTTTCTTACCCGATATCTTGATTGAACTAGTCAATCTAATTGTTTTGAGGCCCTAACCAATTTAACCATAGGAACTAAACCTGAAAAGGTTGATTTGGTACAAAAGTGCTTTTTTTTGTATGGAACCGACCGATTCGATATGAAACTACTCTTTTTTGAAAAAAAACCAACTAGTTTTGCACATTAAGACTAAGGACCTTCAAAATGTATTTGTTTTAATAATAATTTATGAGAAGCGTACACTTATAATCAACCTTACGGCCCTACTAATGTTATGTAATTAATGGTAATGTAAATGTGATATTCCTTATTATCGTTCATTTTCATCCATTTACTTAAATTTTTAATATTACAGTTAATCATTTAAAAGTGTTTGAGACTGGTTCCAACATCATTGGATTTCATATAGAGAAAGTACAATTTTAGATCCCACTCAAAATCCAGTAGACTTAATAATTTTCAAGATATCAGGATTGGGGGGGTTGCAATGTTTGCATTGGATTCTATCATGTATTAAGGTACATAACTACCATTTAATCAAGAACCTAAATCCCTCAATGTACGTCAATATTGATGGCATTGATTGTTGAACTCCTCTTTGATGACCCTAGTAAAAGTGCACCCATCACCCAAAAAAAAAACTTGATTTGACAATTAAGCTTTTTTCATCTTATTTTAACATTTAGAGTTGATATTGATTATAAATATTTCAGTTATTATATTGATGAGATGAGTTTCACTATCATAATAGGAAATGATTACAATGATATGTAGGTATTTGTTGTGGAATATTTTTTTGGGACTCTAGAGGCCATCTATAGCCTCTATTTATTGGGGAGATAACAACTTTACAGTAAGGAATAGGGACCTTAACTAGTCTACATTCATGCACATGAAACTTCGGTGATAATATCTCAACACATTTCCTATGATTCTAAAGGAGTTTCTTATTTTTCCAATCTCTTTTAATTCCCATGACCAAAATAAAATTTGCAACACCAATATCTTTCATGTCTAGTTTGGAGGAAATTTTATTTTTCACTTCCTCAATGTTTTCCATGTTGTTTCCAATCAACAATATATCACACACAAACATGAACACATAAATAAAATGATTATATGCCTATTTGAAATACACACAATGATTACTTTTCTCTTTGTCAATCAAGCCCCAACACATATGTATCAATTTTTTGATACCACGTTGTTAAATATTACTTTAACACATATAGGGACATTTTCAGCTTGCACACCAACTTGTTCTTTCCTTTCATTGCAAAATGTTTGAGTTGTTTCATATATATTTTTTCTTCGAAATCGCAATGTAGGAATTTTCTCTTCACATCCATCTGTTCTACTTCAAGATCAAGAGTAGTATAAATTATAAAGGAAACTAATTAATAGAATTTAGTTTACTAATAGTATATACATTTTCACCAAATTCAATTCCCTATACACGGGAATAGGCTTTTGCTACTAATGAATATTTATATTTCCCCACTTTACCTTATATATTGAACTTCTTCTTAAACACTCATTTGTTACTCATGAGAATTATTCTATCTAGCAACTCAATTATATCCCAAGACTCATTCTTGTACAAGGACACCATTTCCTTAGCCATGGGCTTTTTCCAGACTTTACCATGATTTGGATTCACTACCTCCATAACCATTTTGGGATGATGATTAATAATAGAAAAAGTAAAACTAAAACAAAATTTAGGCAGATTATACCTTTCTAGTTTCCTTCTTTTCAAAATAATCTCAATACTATAATATGAGGTTCTTATTTTGAAGCATGTTCCTCTACTTGGGCAAATCTTCATCCCGCAACCAAACTCCAATAAGTCTAGTTATTTTCCAATTTGGCGGGACTTCTTGTTTTAAAACATATTTGACCTCTCTATATACAACATCTCAATTGTAAATAACCTTCCTATATTTTGGGTACAAATTTTATCACCTTTTAAACCATAGTTATAACCAATAAATATGCACCTTTCATCTTTATATTCTAGCTTACTCCTAGTTTCCATTGGAACATGTAAATAAGCATCACAACGAAAAGATATGAGATGGTTAAGAGATAACTCCTTATTAGTCCATGCCTAGTGTCAAGTATTCTCAACAAATGTTGGTGAGGGTGACTAATTTATTAGTTAACCTTGAGATATCTATTTCCTCTAACTAGAATTCCTACCCTATTCTCACATCACTAAGCATGCTCCTTGATTTTTCCATCAATTTCTTATTTATCCTTTATGTAACCTCATTTAGTTGAGGTGTGTAAGGAGTATTCTTCTACCTTGTTGTAGACATTACTTATAGAATTCCTCAAACTCATTCTTACAAAATTCTCCCCCATCGTTTTCTCTCAACACCTTGATTTTATTCTTTATCCACTTCTCCACAAGAGCCTTAAACTCTTTCAATTTACAAAAGACAACCAAATTATTTTAGAAGAAATAAATCCATATATTCCTTGAGAATTCATCAATGGAAAAGACATAGTACACAACGTTTCCTAGTGACAAAACATACACATGTGCAAATACATCATTATGTACAAATCTAAAATCCTTTTGGATATAGTGTTGCATGTTGAGAATATTACCAGATTTTGTTTACCAAAAATGTAATGTTCACAAAGACCAAGATCGTCTATGTAATTAGGTATAACATCAACCATACTTTTACTATGTAGTTCTTTAAGGTCCTTCTCTCCAAATTTCCCTATTTGTTATGCCACATCATTGTATTTTCTCCATAGATAATAGTGAATTTTACTTCTTCCTCGACAACCTTAAAAACAAAAAAAATGTTACACCCATTACTAACAGTGATTCCTAGCAACTTGTACATAGTTCTAGTTCAAACTCCTGTTAGCAATATCATTGTTTCTTGAACCACCCTCCATGATTCCTTTTCAAACATAGTATTTACAACTACAATACTCATCTTTCTTACAAATATCATGTTTCCATTCAACCCTTGAAGTTGTAGAGTGTTCTAACACTTCTATCCTTGAGCACCAATTTGACATTTCCTCATCATATGATTTTAGCTATTGAGTCATTGCCAAGGAAAACAATTGTCAATAGTTCCTCCAATATACCTTTCATATTTTGAGAACCAGTGCTTACGTAGAGTCATACGAAAGGAGGTGCCTGTGTTAATCAATCATACATCATGATGTACATGTGTGCTTCAAAAATGTGAGTACACATCACATTCCTCCTATGAGGAGCTTTTTTCTTCTTTGGAGGTACCATCATGACAAACCTCCTCTCTCCCAACACTTTCATTATTATATATTGAGCGGTAGCTCCTCTCTCCCAACACTTTCATTATTATATATTGAGCGGTAGTGGAATAATATATATATATATATATATATATATATATATATATATATATATATATATATAGAGAGAGAGAGAGAGAGAGAGAGAGAGAGAGAGAGAGAGAGAGAGAGCATATTTAATATATGTTTGTTATGGATTATAGTTATGATTTATAATTTGAGTAAATGAATTTAACCATTTTAAATCTTAATTTTATGGTTTCATGATTTTAATTTGAATTAAATGCTTATTTTAATGATATTAATTTATCTTTTAAGTTTCTGCGATCTTCATAATTGTATATATTAATTTATTAATAAATCAATAATAAATTAATTAATCAATAATAATCATATTTATAATTACAATTCAATAACAAATCATATTTATAATTAAAATTCAATAATAAATTATAATTAAAACAACAAAATATAAAGTAAAACAATTAAAACAAAAATATAATTAAAATAATAAAATATAAATTCAATAAATAAATTAATAAATTAATAATCCCTATGTCGGCAATGCATCTCTTACATCTATTTATTAAAAGGAATAATAAGACCAGTTTTCCATTAACCTTTCATACCCTGAAGATGAACCACGGTTGCTGATTCGAAACGTTGATCTAAACAAACCTGAATCCGGAAAATAATATACACGATATTAATTTAGGTGAAATTATTGATTTCATCTTTATATAGATACTAATAAATTAAAACAAAATTGAAATTTAGTGTTTTTGAACTTAAGTTTAACCAGAATATGTTATTATAAAATGGAAGGATTCTCAATAAATTCCAAAATTGAAATATACATAACTATAAATAACAATAACTATAAATAACAATAACTATAACAGTCTGATTTATAGTTAATTTCTTTCCCACGTCCCATTAACGAAATGGGCCACGGGTAATTTCTTTACCACCTCCCATTAACGAAACGGAAATGGGCGACGGGTAATTTCTTTCCCACCTCCCATTAACGAAACGAAATTTACACATATTTGAATTAAGAATAAACGTGGACAATAAAATATTATTTTATTCATGGCCACCCAACCCTAAAGTGTAACCCCAGTGTCAGAAGCACGTATATGTTTTGAGCGGCGTCCAGGTCAGCAACGCGGTCATCCGCATACCCGCACGTTGCCAGCAAGTCCTAAACATCAACACATACACACCCCACCATCTCCGCATGCGAACGATATACACATCAACATATACACACTCCAGCATCTCCGCAAATGATATACACATCAACATATACACACTCCAGCATCTCCGCAAACGATGTACACATATATCTGAAGATATGCACACATATGTGAACATACACACAGATATTTGAACATATACACATATATTTGTATATATACACAAATATTTGAACATATACATACATACCTGAATATATACACATATATGTGAATATATACACATATATTTGAACATATACACATATATGTGTATATATACGCACAAACATACACATATTTAAAACTGGATATTTCGCTCTGCAAGGCTGCTAAGGTCGGCCTAGCTCAGACTCAGTTCTTTCTTTTATGCATTCTACTTTCACATTTTTGCATCATAAATAAATTCCATGGATTAAATAATGCAAGATGCAATGGAGGCCGAGGCGAAAAGACTTGCAGAAGAAGAGAAGTCTCTACACGGACGGATTATATTCGAACCCTTAGTGTTTTCCAAGAATATTTAATTGAAGATACTCGATGCTTTTGGGAACTTGTTTGCCCAATTTTTCAAGATTGACTGGAAAAATCGCTTCCAAACCCTAGCTATGATGATTTAATTTTGTGCAATTCTAATGGATTGTATGATTTTACTGCTACGTAGACGCTGGGAATCAAACTCTCTAACCTACAAAGGCTCTCTGTTCTTTCTAACAAACTTTCTCATCTCCCTTCCTCCGTCTAATGCCTGATCGATGTCTCTGGGTGTTTTGTACGTCCACAACAAGGTCAGAGGTCTGCCTGAAGACTTTGACCACCTGCTTAATGTCAGTTGCAATTTTGTCAACTTGAACGTCTTGCCGGATTCGATCCGTGGGCTGTGTTCGCTCCTTGAATTAGACGCGAGTTGTAACCAAATTGAAACCCCGCCCGACTTCTTTGGAGGACTGGTGCAGCCGAAGCGGTTGACAGATCTATAAGGATGCAAGATTGCGGTAGTACCATCATATTGTTATTAGAAAGGTCAAATTTGGCGATGGTCGACAGCTTCTGTTATTAGAAAGGTCAAATTTAGTGATGGTCGACAGCTTCTGTGCTCAGTCTGGCAAGTTAAAAGGTACAAGTCCGTTAAGTTCGTGGAGAAACTGTTGAGGATCTTGAAATTGCTGAATTCTCAGATCTTTTAATAATGCTGTCATACGTTTGATAGAATCCCTCAAGCTGTATAACAGATCCGTGTAGAGACTTCTCTTCTTCTGCAAGTCTTTTCGCCTCGGCCTCCATTGCATCCTACATTATTTAATCCATGCAATTTATTTATGATGCAAAAATGTAAAACTAGAATGCATAAAAGAAAGAATTGAGTCTGAGCTAGGCCGACCTTAGCAGCCTTGCAGAGCGAAATATCCATGACGGCCTTTCGCGACTCTTTTATAAGATCGTGACTCGGCCCAGTTCCCAGGCTTCCTTCCTCTGCTGCAGCCGCTGCCACTTTCTGTTTAGACCTCTGGAATTCAAATAGCAGAGAAGCCCTCGAGACAGAGGACAGCCGCATCGTAAGCTCTGGCAGTGACCTCTGCAGTGGAATATGAGCCAGGAAGAAGATCCTCTACTACTCTTCTTTCTCGCTTTCTTGCTGGAGACTTGGCATTCTCTGCGTTCTGAATCCTGAGTGCCGTGGGGCCAATCAACACGTTGTGAATTCCTTGATTGACTAACGGATTTATCCCAAGTCGATTGATGAATGCTCAGACAACCGATTACTCCTGCAACCAATTGGGCTTCCTTGATTTACTGACGGATTTATCATAATCCATCGGTGAATGCTCAGACAAGAGACTCTCGTGAGAGATACGCAACTATGGGCCTGTGAGAGTTTGGGAGACAAGAACAGCGAAATTTGAGTTAGGTCTCTGTAGCTTTTCTTACGGTTTTACATATATGTATGCAGTTTTTCTTACACTTTTAAATATGTGTATGTTTGTGCGCAGATATACACATATATGTGTATATATTCAGGTATGTATGTATATGTTCAAATATTTGTGTATATATTCAAATATATGTGTATATGTTCAGATATCTGTGTGTATGTTCACATATGTGTGTATATCTTCAGATATATATGTGTATATCGTTTGCGGAGATGCTGGAGTGTGTATATGTTGATGTGTATATCGTTCGCATGCGGAGATGGTGGGGTGTGTATGTGTTGATGTTTAGGACATGCCTGGCAACGTGTGGGTATGCGGATGACCGCGTTGCTGACCTGGACGCCGCTCAAAACATATACGTGCTTCTGACACTGGGGTTACACTTTAGGGTTGGGTGGCCATGAATAAAATAATATTTTATTGTCCACGTTTATTCTTAATTAAAATATATGTGTAAATTTCGTTTCGTAAATGTGACGTGGGAAAGAAATTACGCGTGGCTCAATTACGTAGAGCTTAGGGCCTTTAATAAGACTGTTATAGTTATTGTTATTTATAGTTATGTGTTTAAACGGAGACTTGAGGGTATAATTGATACGAAAATCCATTTCTTATAAATTAATGCTTAATTTAATTTCAAATTCAAAATTATTGTTACAGTGTTATAAATAGAAAAACAATATATGACGATTATATTTATATTTTCAAATAATTTTAATGCTTTTGTAAGTAATAAAATAAATAAATTTTTTATAATAATATATATATATATATATATTTCAAGTATAAAAATAAATATATTTAATAATTTTTTATTTTTTATTTACAAAAATGAAACCTGAATAAATTAACTATATTGTATAACATTATATTGTGAATAAATTTATTAAATATTTTTTTGAGATTTAGTCCAAAACATTTGATAAAGGAAGAAATCTCAGAATGCTCTTAAAAGATATGAGGAAACATGGAAAATGTAATTATTCTTATCAATCTAAATGGAGAAGAAGTGAGTAACATGTTGGAAAGCATATAATACAATTAAAATTTATGATCTAAATTCTAGAACAATGTTTTGGAATAATAAGATTAAGTGTTCTAACAAGTTTGAGGATCTTTGGACTATGAATTTGAATGAGTAGAGTTTACTCTTAAAGGTAACGTTTCTATTTAAGAGTTCAGTCACTAGCATTATTTTAATTCACTCTTCTTTGATTATATGTTGCACGGTTTTCAAAGTGCAATTTCAATCGGATCCACATTGCATTTTGAAAGCGTTTTAGTGGAATGGCATCAACGACAATGGTAAACGCAGCCGCTGTAGTTCTCGGTCGAAACGTTGCGACACTAAACTTGTAAATGAAGCCATTGACGCCCATTTTCTTTCCTGCAGGCCATCTTGCATTCGGTTCCGGAGAAGCTTTTGTCTTCCCACTTTGCCAGCTCAGGGCTCATGCTACCCTGACCCTAATGGAGGTCAAGCCCAGATCTGGATCGGGCACTGCACACAACCTGATCGCTTTTGAGGATGGCCACTCAATCGTTGCCGCAGAGAAGACTAATGCAACCCTTAAGGGCAGAGACTGTCATAGGCGTGAATCCAAAGCGCTGGATCTGAACAACTTCTAGGGGATCCTACATACCCTAGATCTGGTGCATCCTGAAACTGCATGGGCTCCGAAAGGAATACACTCCTCTCAATGAGGAATCTATGTCATTCATCAATCTGGGTCGATCCCTCTCACCACGGAAGGGTGTATCAACCTCAGATCTATGATTGAACTAGCAGATCTGGCACACAACAGACAAATCTGCCCATACCAAGCCTAGATCTGCAAGTCTCCCATCCCAAAACATAGATCAGATCTAGGGGCGGGTAACCACCAAGATAAATAAATAAATAAATAAATAAATAATGAATTGATTAACTGTTTACTAAAAAAAGAAATAATAATAATAATAAATAAATAAAAATAAAAATAAAATAAAATAAATAAATGAATGAATAAATATTTTAATCATAAAATAACAGTTTAAACAAACCCTAAGATCTGTCGGCAATACATCTCTTGCATCTCCTACATCTATTTATTAAATTGATTAATAAGACCAGTATTCACAAATTCTCCTGATGATGAACCACCGTTGATGGTTCGAAACGTCGAGCAACAATAATCTAATGCAATGAATCCGGAAGATGATCTACACACCTATGAAGATTGCAGAAACATAAGAGATAAAATAACCACCAAGATACCTCTCTGCCCTGAAGTCCAATGCACAGAAGAAGACAAGAAAGGCAAGCAGAACAGTGGTGACCAAGAGGTATCGAACAGAACAACATGGGCAACAAATCAAGGCCATTCTCAGCCGGATTCATACCCTACAGAGACAGATCTCATACAGTTATTTATCAAATCACTGGAAGGCAGGCATTATTGCTTAAGATTTTGGAAGGACTGTAGGATCTAGGATCTAAGGTATAAAATATAGAACGTCCCGGGTATACCAGAGCAGGGACAAAATCTGATCCACATGGGATACAACCTATAGGATAACTACACTGTTCGGGATTACAATATAACCTCAGACTCTACAATCATCATAAATCTCTACCTCTGGGGTGGATGTTCTGGAACTAGCTCTAAGAACACAGGATCCTTCAAGGATGCAGTCAAAGGTAAAGGGAAAATGCATACCAAACCAGCAACAACGCGTGAACTTCCCAGACCTTACATTGTAGAACAAAAAACTGAGAATCCTGCTCTCCCCATTATAATGCCTGAGGTAAATGCTTTGTACTCAGATCTTTATTCCCACTCAGTTATCTGTAGATTTAATGGATTCTAGCCCAAATATGATGTTATGCACCATTGAATACGCACTACATGGACTCCAAACTGCGAAATATACTTATGCCCTAAGGGTTTTTTTTATAGTAAGATTTAATACAGAATAGGAAAAGGAATATATCCTTAATAAGGGGCCATGGTTCTGGGGTAACACAGGGCTCTTCATGACCCTTTGGTTTCCAGATTTCGATGCCAACAAAGTGGTGGTATCAAAGATGCCAGTCTAGGTTAGGTTGCACAACCTTCCATTACACTTCTGGCATCACAAGGTATTAATTGCCATAGGGAACACGTTGGGAAAATTTATAAAGATGGATGGAGACAGACTTGCAAAGGGCATATTTACTTTCGCTATAATTTGTGTTGAAGTAGATCTTAGTTAGGGACTAACAGAAAGTATTACACTGAATTTCAACAATACACAGTGGATACAACCCTTGGACTATGAAAATACAATGTTCTGATGTCGAGGATGTCTATAGATAGGTCACCTTCTCAGTGCTTGTCCACAGACAAGAAACACCCCCGAATGGAACAAGAAGCAACATAGGAAGCCTAAAGGATGGCAACATACATAGCCATTGGATGAAGAAGAAGACATAACAGAGACAATAGAATTTAAAGCAGAAATGGATGAACAAATAGTCTAGAACAACACACAAAATAAAGAGGTAGCCCCTAGTAACCCTTTGCAGCAACAAACTTCCCAGCCAACAGGAAAGGAAATATCAGGCAACAAGAGAACTCATGGATCAGAAGGATCTGAGTCGAACAAGGACTCTCCCACAACTACAACTGAAAATCAGCTATCCATTATAACTGCTACCCCCAACACTGGAGGATGGCGAAAGGTGGAGAAAAAGAAAGGGAGAAAAGAATAGCATTTTTATTTTTATTTTTTATTATTTCTGGTTTCTGTGAAAACAAGAACAGATCATTTGCATATGCTCTTGAGCATCTACAAAATGTAATTTTGTCTCATGAATAAAATTACAAATTTTTCCACAGGGAAAAAAAGTTTGAGGATCTTAATATAATTAACTAATTTTTTCCTTTGATCAATTTGCATTTTCTTTGGGATTACCTCTTGAGTATTCATCTTAGGGCGGTTCTATCATTTTGGTCTATTGTTTCCCTTTATTTTCCTATGAGGTAGGTTAACCTTCCAAAAAAAAATTCTTTGGTAACATGTGTCTAAACTATCTTTACACTTGAAATTTTTATTTTCATAATTCAATTCTATACGATCATTACACTTGAAGTTGTGTATTCTTATATTTCAATTTTGGAATCTATTGAGAATCCTTCTATTCTATAATAACATATTCTTGTTAAACTTCACTTCAAAAACACTAAATTTCAATTTATTTTTAACTTATTATCATCCACATGAAGATGAAATCAATAATTTCACCTAAATTAATATCATTAAAATAAACATTTTATTCAAATTGAAATCATGAAACCATAAAATTAAGATTTAAAACAAATAAATAACTTTACTTTAAAATCATCATCTTTTTTCTATAACTTTTTCAAAATATTTACAATTTAAGAAAATAATATAAATTATTTAAAACAAAAAGTCACATGGTTAAATTCATTTACTCAAATTATTAATCATAGACAATCCATAACAAACATATATTAAATATGGTTTCTCTCTCTCTCTCTCTCTCTCTCTCTCTCTCTCTCTCTCTCTCTTTCTATATATATGTGTGTGTGTGTGTGTGTGTGTGCGCATTCCACTATCACTCAATATATAATGTCGAAAGTGTTGGGAGAGAGGAGTTTGTCATGATGATCCCTGCAAAGAAGAAGAAAGCTCCTCATAGGAGGAATGTGATGTGTACTCACATTTTTGAAGCACACATGTACATCATGATGTATGATTTATTAACTCGGGCACCTCCTTTCATATGACTCTACATAAGCACTGGTTTTCCAAATATGAAAGTTCTAATGGAGGAACTACTGTTTTCCTTGGGGTTGAATCAATAGCTAAAATCATATGATGAGGAAATGTCAAATTGATGCTCAAGGATAGATGTGTTAGAACACTCCCTGGTGTTCTACAACTTCAAGGGTTGGTTGGAAACATGATATTTGTAAGCAATATGAGTATTGTAGTTGTAAATACTATGTTTGAAAAGGAATCATGTAGGATGGTTCAAGCAACAATGATATTGCTAACAGGAGTTTGAACTAGAACTATGTACAAGTTGTTGGGAATCACTGTTAGTATTGGGTGTAACAATTGTTTTTTTCTTAAGGCTGTCGATGAAGAAGTCAAAACTGCTATTATGCATGGAGAAAATGCAATGACGTGGCATCAAAGAATAGGGAAATTTGGAGACAAGGGCCTTCAAGAACTATAGAATAAAAGTATGGTTGATGTTATGTTTAATTACATAGAAGATCTTGGTTTATGTGAACATTACATTTCTGGTAAACAAAATCTGTTAAGATTCTCAACATGCAACACAATATCCAAAAGGATTTTAGAGTTGTAAATAATGATGTATTTGCACATGTGTATGTTTCGTTACTAGGAAAAGCTGTGTACTATGTCTTGTTCATTGATTATTTCTTAAGGAATATATGGATTTGTTTACTCTAAATTAATTTGGTTGTCTTTTGTAAATTGAAAGAGTTTAAGGCTCTTGTGGAGAAGTGAACAAAGAATAAAATCAAGGTGTTGAGAACAGACGGCAGAGGAGAATTTTGTAAGAATGAGTTCAAGGAATTCTATAAGTAATGTCTACAAAAAGGTAGATGAATACTCCTTACACACCTCAACTAAATGAGGTTGCATAAAGGATAAATAAGAAATTTATGGAAAAATCAAGGAGCATGCTTAGTGATGTGGGATTAGGGTAGGAATTATACTGAGATGCAATGGTTATCGCAGGGTTAACTAATAAATTAGTCACCCTCACCAACATTTGTTGAGAAGATTTGACACTAGGCATGGACTAATAGGAAACTCCTCTTGAATAATTGGAAATGTGTTGAGATATTATCGCATAATTTTAATATGCATGAATGTAGACTAGTCAAGGTCCCTATTCCTTGGTGTAAATTTGTTATCTCCCCAATAAATAGAGTCTATAGATGGCATGTAGAGTCCAAAAAAAACATTCTACAACAAATACCTACATATCATAGTAATCATTTCCTATTATGATAGTGAAACTCACCTCCTCAATCTAATAACTAAAATATTTATAATCAATATCAACTCTAAATGTTAAAATAAGATGAAAAAAGCTTAATTGTCAAATCAAGTTTGTTTTTTGGTGATGGGTGCACTTTTACTAGGGTCATGAAAGAGGAGTTCAACAATTAATGCCATAAATATCAAGGTACATTGAGGGATTTAGGTTCTTGATTAAATGCTATTTTTGTACCTTGATACATGATATAGTATCCAATGCAAATATTGCAGCCCCCCTAATCCTGATATCTTGAAAATCTTTAAGTCTACTAGATTTTGATTGGGATCTAAAATTTTACTTTCTCTATATGAAATCCAATGAGGTTGAAACCAGTCGAGGAAGAAGTAAAACTCACTATTATATATGGAGAAAATACAATGATGTGGCATCAAAAAATAGGGAAATTTGGAGAGAAGGGCCTTCAAGAACTATGGAGTAAAATTATGGTTGATGTTATGTCTAATTACATAGAAGATCTTGGTTTATATGAACATTACATTTTTGGTAAACAAAATATGGTAAGATTCTCAACATGCAAAACAATATCCAAAAGGATTTTAGAGTTGTACATAATGATGTATTTGCACATGTGTATGTTTCGTCACTAGGAAAAGTTGTGTACTATGTTGATTTCTCAAGGAATATATGGATTTATTTCTTATAAAATAATTTGGTTGTACTTTGTGAATTGAAAGAGTTTAAGGCTCTTGTGGAGAAGTGGATAAAGAATAAAATCAAGGTGTTGAGAGCAGATGATGGGGGAGAATTCTGTAAGAATGAGTTTGAGGAATTCTATAAGTAATGTCTACAACAAGGTAGAAGAATACTCCTTACACACCTCAACTAAATGAGGTTTCATAAAGGATAAATAAGAAATTGATGGAAAAATGAAGGAGCATGCATAGTGATGTGAGATTAGGGTAGGAATTATAGTTAGAGGCAATGGATATCGAATGGTTAACTAATAAATTAGTCACCCTCACCAACATTTGTTGAGAAGACTTGACACTATGAATGGACTAATAAGGAGTTATCTCTTAACCATCTTAGAGATTTTTGTTGTGATGCTTATTTACATGTTCCAATTGAAACTAGGAGTAAGCTAGAAAATAAAGCTCAAAGGTGCATATTTATTGGTTATAACTGTGGTTTAAAATGTTATACACTTTGTACCCAAAAACTAGGAAGGTTATTTCCAATTGAGATGTTCTATCTAGATAAGTCAAATGTGTTTTCAAACAAGAAGTCTTGCCAAATTGGAAAATAACTAGACTTATTGGAGTTTGGTTGCGAGATGAAGATCTGCCCTAATAGAGGAACATGCTTCAAAATAAGAACCTCATATTATAGTTTGAGATTATTTTGAAAAGAAGGAAACTAGAAAGGTATAGTCCACCTAATTTTTGTTTTAATTTTAGTTTTTCTATTATTAATCATCATCCCAAAATGGTTATGGAGGTAGTGAATCCAAATGATGGTAAAGTATGGAAAAAGCCCATGGCTAAGGAAATGGTGTCCTTGGACAAGAATGAGGCTTGGGATATAATTGAGTTGCTAGATAGAATAATTCTCATCAGTAACAAATGAGTGTTTAAGAAGAAGTTGAATATATAAGGTAAAGTGGAGAAATATAAATATTCATTAGTAGCAAAAGCCTATTCCAAGGTATAGGGAATTTAATTTGGTGAAAATGTATCTCCTATTGGTAAATTAACTTCTATTAATTAGTTTCCTTTATAATTTATACTACCTTTGATCTTGAAGTAAGCAAATGGATGTGAAAACAAAATTCCTACATTGGGATTTGGAAGAAAAAATATATATGAAACAACTCAAACATTTTGCAATGAAAGGAAAGAACAAGTTGGTGTGCAAGTTGAAAATGTCCCTATATGTATTAAAGTAATATTTAACAACGTGGTATCAAAAAATTGATACATATGTGTTGGGGCTTGATTGACAAAGGGAAAATGTAATCATTGTGTGTATTTAAAATAGGAAAATAATCATTTTATTTATGTGTTCATGTTTGTGTGTGATATGTTTTTGATTGGAAACAACATGGAAATCATTGAGGAAGTGAAAAATAAAGTTTCCTCCAAAGTAGACATGAAAGATATTGGCATTTCAAATTTTATTTTGGTCATGGGAATTAAAAGAAATTGGAAAAATAAGAAACTCCTCTAGAATCATAGGAAATGTGTTGAGATATTATCGTAGAAGTTTAATGTGCACGAATGTAGACTAGTCAAGGTCCCTATTCCTTGGTGTAAAGTTGTTATCTCCCTAATAAATAGAGGCTATCGATGGCCTCTAGAGTCCAAAAAAAACATTCTACAACAAATACCTACATATCATCGTAATCATTTCCTATTATGATAGTGAAACTCATCTCATCAATATAATAACTGAACTATTTATAATCAATATCAACTCTAAATGTTAAAATAAGATGAAAAAAGTTTAATTGTCAAATCAAGTTTTTTTTGGGTGATGGGTGCACTTTTACTAGGGTCATCAAAGAGGATTTAAACAATCATTGCCATTAATATCGAGGTACGTTGAGCGATTTAGGTTCTTGATTAAATGGTAGTTTTGTACCTTGATACATGATCGAATCCAATGTAAACATTGCAAGCCCCCCAATCATGATATCTTGAAAATTGTTAAGTCTACTAGATTTTGAGAGGGATCTAAAATTTTACTTTCTCTATATGAAATCCAATGAGGTTGGAACAATCTCAAACACCCTTAAATGATTAACTGTAATATTAAAAATTTAAGTAAATGGATGAAAATGAACGATAATAGGGAATATCACATTTACATTACAATTAATTACATAACATTAGTAGGGCCCTAAGGTTGATTATAAGTGTACACTTCTCATAAACTATTATTAAAAGAAATACATTTTGAGGGTCCTTAGTCGTAATGTGAAAAACTAGTTGGTTTTTTTTGAAAAAAGAGTGGCTTCATATCGAACCAGTTGATTCCATACAAGAAATAAGCACTTTTGTACCAAATCAACCTTTTTAGGTTTATTTCCAATGGTTAAACTGGTTAGGGCCTCAAAAATTTTTGAATGACTAGCTCAATCAAGATATTGGGTAAGGAAGAGAGAGGAGGGGAGAGAAAAGTAAGGGAGAGAGAGTAATGGTAGAGATGGATGGATATATGGGGAGGGATAGGTAAAGAGAGAGTTGTTGAGAGAGGGGGGATAAAGTGAAGGGGAAGGAGAGAGGGGAATATGGAGAGAGAGTGAGAGTGAGGGAGGGAGAGGGATGATGGGAGGGAGAAGGGAGAAGCAGGGAGGGATAGAGAAATACATTAAGGGATGAGATGGAGAATATGAGATATTGTATAGAGTGGGAGAGAGAGAGATAGAGAGAGTGAAGGGAAAAGGAGACTCTTTCTCCATATATATCTATCTCTCTCTCCCTCCCTCCCTCTTCCTCCCACCCTCACCTCTCTATCTCCCTCTCCCTCCCTCCCAATCACATCTCTCTCTCACCTACCTTCTCTCCATCTCTCTCTCTATTTCTCTCTCCTCTCACTCTCTACCCAACCTATCTCCCTCTCTCTTCCTCCCTTTGTATCTCTCTTTTCTTCCCTCACTCCCTCAATCTCTCTAGCTCTACCTCACCTCTCCAACTCTTTCTCTTTCTCCCTCCATCCTTCCTCTTCTATCTCTCTATATAGTGCATGGCAAATAAAATAAACCATAAAGAATAAGCATTTACTAAAATCAAACCCATTGGGTATGCCCACATGTTCAAAATTGCATGTTTTCAAAAGTTCATTTCATTTTTCTTGATTCAAAATAAATTCAAATACAAATAAAAAACCTTCTATAAACCTTATTATTATTCTTCCAAACTTGGTTGTTTCCCATTCCTCCAAATATACAAAATGGACATGTTATTTCCTTGGTCAAACGGGTGAAAACAACGCAAGATACATGACAATGGAGATCCAAAGATAAGCACATGGGGGATTTATTGTGGGGAGCAATATCATACCATGTGGGTTCTTTTTGAGGAGTATATATTGAGGAAAAAATGAGATAATATATTGGTGTATATATAGGGTGTAAAGGGTTTTTATATTGGCAAATATAAAAATTGGAGCTTAAAGTTAATGAAAAATATAAAAGGGTATAAAAAATGTTAATGAAAAAATAGATATCTATAATATCTAGTGAAAATATGGGGTTTTTTAAATTGGGAAGTTGTATTGCATTCATATAATTGGTAGGGGGTTAAATAATGTGATTTTGAAAGAGATTTTGGAATATGTAGTTAAATTAAGGGTATTGTTTAATATTCCACGAATGCATGTGATATGTCAGAGGTTCACTGAGTGAATCCCCCGTGGGTAAGAACATGCCATTTTTTTGGGAATGAAGTCAATATTTAACAAAGAACATTTACTTTGAAGTTAATATACATCTGCTATAAGAGTAATGGAATGGAAGCATGCTCGACCCATAACCAATAGGTCCCAAGATTGAGACCTGGTTTCTTGGTTTAAACAATTGCTAATTTCCTCAGAAACTATCATTGAGAAGATAAAGAGTAATGTTTGTAGGGAAAATTTCATATTTTTTAAATTTAACTTTAAATTTTTACTTAAATATATAATTTATTTGTAAGATAAAAAAGGTAAAGGTTCTTATGAGTGTTCTGCTATGTAGTGATTAGGTATATTTAAATTTAAACTTTTACTTAAATACATAATTTATTTTGTAAGGTAAAAAATGTAAAGGCTCTTATGAGTTTTCTGCTATATAGCAATTAGCTAGATTTAGATAGTAACATAAATTTTACAATGATTTATTTAGACCTTGACATTATATAAGTAATCTCAACCAATTATAAGTTCTCTTAAATCTAAAAGAATATTTATGTTCTTAATCAATACCATTATAAAATTGTACAAAGAGTCACTCTATAATATAATATAGGGAAGATATTCTACTCAAGCATGATAGTAAATAACAATAATGATAAAATCTTAATCAACTTGTATACTGAAAGTAGCACAATTAGCAAAAGTCATGTTATAGAGCCCTTGTGTATTCAAGTGATCAGAAGTTCAATCCCCTTGGACATGTCTCACCAGTCAAACCTACAAAAAAGGAAATAGTAATTCAACTCATTTTGTTATACTTTTGTAATTAATTTTTTTTTTAAACAAAATTCAAAATGTGCATATTATATTAAAATAAAATTTAATAATGAGAATTCCCATATGTAAATTTAGTTAATAAACACGTAAAGCCTTAAATAATTTTTTTCCTAAACTTTATAATATTTTAGAATTTCATGCTTAAATTTGGTTAATAAACATGTGAAACTCAATACTTATAATAATCTCTCTCTCACACACACACTCAATTTGGACAGGGTATAGTGACTTGCATCTTAAATGATTAGATTCCTTTTGACACTGGGTAAATCTAGAGTTAATATGGATTTATGCTTATTCTTTTTAATATTCTTTATAGTTTTTTTTTTTAACTTTTATATATATATATATATATATATATATATATATATATCAAAACTCTATTGACATTTTAAAATAAATCACCAATTATGCTTATGAATTGTTGTTTTTCCTGCAGTCACCCACTTCAAAAATCAAACCACCGACAAAAGAAAATGATTTTTGACCAAAACATGACAAGGTTTTTAATATTTTTCATCCCTATCATAAGGCTATTGTAGATATCATGATAAATAAAACTAGGTAAATCTATGTGAACAATATACAAGAACAATGTTTCATATAGAAGATAACGACAAATTGAAAGTGGATAGGGTTTCTTATCTAAGATAAGAAAATAATACTTGAGAAATAGAACCAATGGTAAAAGAAAATGATTTTTGACCAAAAAATGACATTGCTTTTGATACTTTTCATCCCTATCATAAGGCTATTGTAGATATCATGATAAATAAAACAAGGTAAATGTATGTGAATAATATTCAAAAACAATGTTTCCTATAGAAAATAATGAAAAAATGAAAATGGATAGGGTTTCTTATGTAAGATAATAAAAAAGATTAAATTTAATATGAAAATCGATTTCTTATAAATTAATGTTTAATTTAATTAAATCTTTTAATTATTATTATTATTATTAAATACAAATAGAGAATAATATATTATCATTATATTTATATGTTTATATAATATTAAATCATTTTTTACCATAAAATGACACAGATTTTAAGCCTATTCATCCCTATCATAAGCCCATTATACCTAGCACAATAAATAAAAAAATCTAAATGCATGTGAATACTATACAAGCAATAGTGATGAATATAGAAGATAGTGACAAAATGAAATGGATAGGGTAGGGAGGTAGTAGACAATAATAGTGCATGGGAAAAATATGATTTATGAATAATAAAAAGGATAGTAGCGTTTAAAATGGTTTCTTAGCTAAAATAACTAAAAATGAAAGTTACTAGGTAATAAACTCTAATATTTGTCGCTATTAAGTATATAGGAGATCATGTAGTTAGATATAAATGTGTGGGTGTCTTTCCCTTAGAGAGAGGCTTGACCTAGTGGATTGAAATTGATGTGAAATCAATTTCTTAGAAATTAGTGTTTAATTTAATTTAAACTTTAAAATTATTATTATTATTATTAATGATATTTTACTAGAAAATGACAAGGTTTTCTAGATTTTTCATCCCTATCATAAACCTATTGTAGCTAGCATGATAAATAAAACAAGGCAAATGCATGTGACTTCTATACAAGGAATAGAGTTTCATATAGAAGATATCGACAAAATGAAATGGATAGGGTAGGGAATGTAGTAGATAATAATAATACATGGGATAAAGATTAGTTATGAACAATAAAAAGGATAGTAGATTTTAGAACTGTTTCCTAACTAGAATAATTAAAAATGCAAGTTATTGGTAATAAGATATAATATTTGTGACTTATTAAGTGTATGGAATATCATGTAGTTAGCTACAAAATTGTGTGTATCTTTCCATTAGACAAACTGTTTCCTTGTATATTAAAATTGTTATGAAAATTAATTTCTTATCAAATAATGTTTAATTTAATTTCAACTTTAAAATAATAATAATAATAATTATTATTATTATTAATTAATATATTGGTATTAGATTTATATTTCTATATAATATTAATATTTTTTTATTATAAGAAAAAACAAAAAATTTACAATAATATAAATAATCTTAATATGTAGTAATAATACATATATTTAATAATTATTTATTTATTATATACCATAAATGAAAAATAAATAAATTATTCATATCCTGTAACATCGTATTGTAAATAAATTTATTAAATAATTTTTTTAGAGATTTAGCTAAAAACATTTAATAAAAGAAAAAAATACTAGAATACCATTTAAAAATATGAGGAAGTATGGAAAATTCTATCAATCTTAACAATATAAATGGAGTAGATGTGAGTAATATTTTGGAGAGGATATAATATGATTAGAATTTAGGTCCAAAATTCTAGAATAATGTTTTCGAATAATAGGATTAAGTTTTAAAACATGTTTAATGATCTTAATATAATTAATTAATTTGTTTTCTAATTATTTCGTACTACTCTATACAATTTAATTTATAAATAGGTTTTAATAAAAATTACACAATAAATGTAAAGCCTGTGAATTCTAGAATTATGATTATTGTAGAAATAAAAATAATTAAAATAGAAAGCACTATTAAAAAAACCATATATTCAAAATCTACATATAAATATTTGTAGGTATGGATAGTTTCATTAGTAATGATTATGTGGATCATATTTAGAAATGTAGTTGTAAACAAAGATAACGTGTAGCTAGAAAAATGAATGTATTTTTGTTTATGTGTATGTTTATTATACCAAAGTCAAAACTAAAGGAACGAACTCATCTCACACATAGAGGAAAAAGATGATCTTGCTATTTTTTTTTTTAATTTATAAGAATACAAATTCCCTCTCCCAACCAGTAAAATAAGCCTAAGGATGTCATTTCCTTACCTTAACTATGTACAAGATCCATACACAATGTATAAAACTCCTAATGACACCCTTATTAAACTCCTATGTTAAAGACCCTTACTGATGCTTTAGATTACTATGTTTATAGTTTCTTCATAGTGCTTCATTTTAGGTTTAATGAGGGCTTAACGTGCTTGTTTAACCCTCTCAATATGTTTATACATCCAAACCCATTTCTATTGTAGGGCCTTATTTACGTGTTTTACCATGTTTATGTATAAGGCCTTACTTACCCCTTTGACCATGTCTAAGTTTGATTGTGAACTTTTCCCATTAGAAACTCATGACTAGCTAATATTATAATGGTCCATTTACCAAGGGTGGGAATAAGAACATGCATACAATTTCAATGTGCAAACATTATCAATCGATGCGTGTTAATAATGTATGCATGTTAAAAATATCTACAGGGTGAAATGCATGAACACTCGTACCTATATAATATAGAAATAAAACAAGACCCAAACTTAATTTATGTGAAAAATACCATCCTATTTGTAGGAACACATACACTCTTCAGGAATACTAATATTGTAATACTTTCTTGTGTTTTCTGTAAGTAAGAAACGAGTTGTTGTTATATTTGATCATTGTGAAGATGGGAAACAAATGAAATAAAGCAAGAAAGGATAATAGGAAGAAACGAACGATAAGAAATGATATTTTTTAATTGTTTAAAATGTTTTTTTTAATTACATATATTGATTCATCTATCGGACAACCATATTATGAAGAGTTGACAACTTAAATTTGTATTTTGAACAAAACCATAGTAAATTCGATCATGAAATATGTCCAAAACCGCGAAACCTATAACTAATAAATTATAAAATTAAATACAACATTGCATTGCATGTTTAAACACAAATTTCTTTATAAACGTTATTAACTAAACCACTTGAGGAAATTCTTTGAACACTTCATGCATCCTTGATCATTCTAGTGCCCACACATATTGAAACCCTTTCACAACTTTGAATTGACTCAATGTTAATGAAGTGTGTGTGTAAGGGCTTTAGTATCTCTTGATACCATATTAAGAAAATATTTTATCAGCGACATGTACCATCACATGCACACTCAACAAGGGAGATTGCCTTTTATTTTAAGAAAAGCTAACCCATATTTTTAATGAGATATATAAAATTTGTAAAAATTTTGAATAATAAACACATATTCAACAGATATTATCCCGATTATACACTATTGCGGAATACATGCATAATACATAACCTCCTCTACGTTGATCAACAATTTAGCAGCATCAAAAACAATGAAACATCAATCGCATGCACACATTAACACAGTATGTAACCCGGGGAAAGCTTACAGCTGAAAACCCCACACTATTTATATATTAATGATTGAGAACATGTAACATTACATAGGACAATACTCCTCAAAGTATGCAACACTATCTCCACCTGTTACACACAAAACTAGCTCAGATCCCAACAAGTCACAGGTTCAAATCTTCTCCACTACTTTGCCTGCCTTTATTTCACACAATACCATGTGAAAATCACTCACACTGGAAATCACGTGAGTACAGGCTATTTCACTGGGCATATACTGGGTAATCATCATGGGCATACTCAATACATTGCTTGTGCAAGACCTCATGCACAACTATAGTTACAACTGATAGCAATCTCAAGTTCTAACACCCGTCTCCACTGAACTGTACATGCACTCAGTTAACTGATGTATTCTTCAGTTGCATTATGAGTTAATAATTAGTGAATTAATTTAATCAATTAATTCACATCACTCATCACTAGTCTATTTGCAGTTAGACTAATTACAACTAGTTTAACAAAGTCAAAATGAACACAACTCCATCAACTCCACATCCAACTCCACCAAACTCAACTGCTCGAGTTCTAACTGAAGTCCTGCATGCAATAGCTCAACTCACTCACAAGAAAAGCGTATTTCCTTCTGACAGCTGCATGTGCCACATCTGTAGCTCAAACTGAAGTGCTCCAAGAGGATAAGATAAAGTTTATAGTCTAAATATTATTATGAGACAATAATATTTGACTTTTCTATTTTTAACTTGGCAGTCTAAAAATAGACTTTGATCACTCCTGCTGTGATCCAAAAATAGAAGTCCATCTATTTTCCCCAACATGACCAAGCATCCATAAACAACATCCTGCAACTCATAGACCTGATCCATATGTCTAAAAATAGACATATTCTAAAAATAGACTTTGCGCCATAATTTGCCTATGGGCCCACTTAGTGAAGGCGACTCCTTTCCACTAAGCTCCATCATCTTGTTACATTCTCAACAAATTATGCTATATTTTTTATGCTATTTATGATTGAATAGAGAAATATTAATTATATTTAGTTAATTATTTTCTAAATATTAATGCTATTACTAAATAAAAAAATAATGATGTTTGGAAAAATACATATTATTGGAAAAATACATATTATTTTATTGTGAAGTATATTCTAGAAAAAAATACTATTATGTAAATTATTAAGGATGATTAATTTAAAACAATTTAATGTCATGGTAATTAATTAACACAATATGTTAAATAGAATCCCTTTAACATTTCTATGCCAAATTCATGTAAGAATTTTGATACATTTTTAATGGTTAATATCTTTCAATACAACATGTATGTTCTATGATGATATATGGGATTGAAAAATTTTCAACGAAAGCTCAACTAGAGCATATAACAATCAATGAATTTAATAAACAATACAACATTCTGATATAATATAGGTAAGTTGTATAAGAAAAAAAAAAATTTGCTTATACGTGACAAAATTTGTTGCAATGTTACAGTGATCACTTGTAATATCATAATATTTATAATCATAGGCTAATGCAAACAAAAAGTCCATTTTCTATGGCTAATTATTCCTAAAAACACATAATTAAGAAAATAATTATTTAGTAAATAAAATTTTTTACTACTAAATGAAGACATTTTCAACTATAAACACTTTTGTAATCTCCTTTTTAAATTATTATATCGTCAAATCCATTTCTATTTTTAACTTTTTGTTTGAATTTATATTCTTAATTATAAATTTTGCTCACCCATGGTTATGTTTATACTCAATTACTTTAAAAGTTATAAATATATGCATCGTACTTGTGAATCTCCTAGTTGTGGAATTCCTTGTTGAAATTTGTTCATCATTTGTAATTCCTCTTATTTGACTTATTACATCCATTCATTCAAAATGTTATTTATGGTCATTGTAGAAATGTCCAATGCCTAATTTCCCGCGATTTAGTAAAAGGGTTGGTTTCCCCTTCTAAGTTTGAAATCTTTTATTTATGTGATCCGAATTGGATCATTATATTGTTTTTCACCCATCTTGATGCATTTGGAGTGGAAAAAGTGGAGGACAAGACCTTTTTTACCAGCGAAAATTAGTTTGGTGAAACGAGGTCTGAAACCTTCCGGGAGTGTTTTGAGGCATAAAACAATGTTTTTTGGGGGTAAAAGTTTACCTCTTTAGCGTTGCAACTTTTCATGCTATTTTACACACATATACCTTTCTAACGACAGGAGAAGCTCGTTAATTAGAATCTGTATGCAAAAGTTATGCTACTCAAAAGTTGACCTTCTTGTTTTCACACTTATAGTTCAGGAGGATGTTGTGTCAACCCACATTATTCATGGAAAAGGGGCTAGCCACGTGTTTTTTATGTAAAAACCTCTATAAGAGACCATTTTGTAACTCTGGTGAAGATTAGATGTAGTCAAACTTAACCAGTAGTAGGCTATCATGTTGTGTTATAACCAGGCCACTAGGAGGAAGAGGCATTCCATTCCTTCAAGAGAATTTTCTTCCATAACTGAGCAAGGATAGCCATGAGAGATAGAAGGTAGAGGACAAATACAAGATCTGTGCACTGTAGCAGGCCACGGGCCACAAGCATTACTTCTTTGTACTTGAAACCATATTTCCAGAGAAAGAAAGAGAGCAAAGCTACCTCACCTTCCAGCTGGGTCTTCTCCTGAAAGGGTTTTCGAGAGAGCATATGTTGTGTCTTATGTGTGTCTCAGCTTATTTTTTCATTATCTACTCTTCTACATAAGCTATAGTCACATGCATGCAATAATTATAGTCAAATCTATAGATCTTAAAATTTAATAAACTATCATAGTGTAAAATTTCGAGTGTTTTAATATAATATTATTAGATATGTTGTGACGAACTATCCAACGGAATATCCAGGGAATTTTATGAATCATTTGGTATCACAGTGGGTTTCTTTGTGTATTTTATGGAGATTGCAGGGATCTAGATCGATGGGGCCAAAAATCATAAAACCCTAACCATGGGTGACAAATATGTAAATGAACGCCATGATCTTGCAAGTGAGGTTTTTGTGGCTCGAACACAAGTCACAGATATAAACCGTAATGTAAACCTCCTCATGGTGGCCCTAAGAAATAAGCTGGGGATATTTAGAGAAGATGGGGGTTTGAATGCAAAAGAAAAATAAGAAGGGGGATCACGAGATCGGGAAGATATAGAGAACCAAGCGAGCAAAGAACCCGGAAAAGAGCAACCTAGTTCGAGTGTCGTGAATCAATCCCTATTCAAAAAGAAATAAAAAGTTGATATCAATCCATACCACAATGAGATCCATGCTCCGAAGTTGAACCACTGGCTGCAGCAACTGGAAGTTTATTTTAGCGTCCATCAGATCGAGGAAGGGAAAACGTCTCGTTTGCGTGGCTGAAATTAGAGGGTCATGCATTGACTTGGTGGGAGAGCCACATGGAAACACTGAGGTTGGAGTGAGAACCTCCAGTGACTAAGTGGGAGGATTTTGAAACCCTCATTAAGTCACAATTTTATCCCATTGAGTATGTGGATGAGCATTGGATCTAGTGGCATTACTTCAGGAAAAAGCGAGGCCAAAGGATGCAAGAGTACACGACATAATTAAGAAAGATCACTATAATGTTAGGTATCTCTCCAAAGAACCCATATATACTCCTCAATTATTTGGGAGGTTTGCACCGCCATCTGCATGAGAAAGTGATAATGAGAGCTTAAGGCCTTTTAATAAGACTCTTATAATTATTGTTATTTATAGTTATCTGTTTAAACGGAGACTTAACAGTATAATTGGTACGAGAACCCATTTCTTATAAATTAATGCTTAATTTAATTTCAACTTCAAAATTATTGTTACAGTGTTATAAATAGAAAAACAATATATCACGATTATACTTGTATTTATATTTTTCTATAATATTAATGCTTTTGTGAGTAATAAAAAAAAATATTTTTTTATAATATATATATATTTTTGAAGTATAAAAATAAATATATTTAACAATTATTTATTTATTATATTACATAAATAAATTTAATAATTCTTTATTTATTATCTTGTAAAAATGTAATCATTTTTAACATTTTAAATGGAGAAGAAGTGAGTAACATGTTGCAAAGCATATAATACAATTTAAATTTATGATCCAAATTCTAGAACAAAGTTTTGGAATAATAGGATTAAGTTTTCTAACACGTTTGAGGATCTTAATATAATTAACTATTCTATAATAACATATTCTTGTTATTATAAGAAGTCAAAATCACTATTATCTATGGAGGAAATACAATGATATGGCATAAAAAAATAGGGAAATTTGGAGAGAAGGGCCTTCAAGAACTATAGAGTAAAAGTATGGTTGATCTTATGTCTAATTACAAGAAGATCTTGGTTTATGTGAACATTACATTTTTTCTATAAAAAATGTGGTAAGATTCTCAACATGCAACACAATATCCAAAAGGATTTTAGAGTTGTACATAATGATGTATTTGCACATGTGTATGTTTCGTCACAAGGAAAAGTTTTGTACTATGTCTTTTTCATTGATGATACCCTTTTGATACCCTTTTCATGGTTAATATCTTTTGATACAACATGTATGTTCTATCATGATATATGGGATTGAAAAATTTTCAACCAAAGCTCAACTAGAACATATAACAATCAATGAATTTAATAAACAATACAACACTCTTATATAATATAGGTAAGTTTTACAAGAAAAAAACAACTTTTTCTTATAAGTGACAAAATTTGTTGCAATGTGGCAATGATCACTTGTAATATCATAATATTTATAATCATAGGCTAATGCAAACACAAAGTCCATTTTCTATGGCTAATTTTCTATGGTATATTCTACACACATATGCCTTTCAAACCACGCAATAAGCTTTTTAATCAAAGTCTCTATGCAACAATTATGCCACTCAGAAGTTGACCTTCTTGTTTTCACACCTATAGTTCGGGAGGATGCTGGGTCAACCCACATTATTCATGAAAAAGGGGCTAGCCACATGTTTTTGATCTAAAATACTCTATAAGAGACTATCTTGTAACTCTCGTTAAGAGTTGATGTAGTCAAACTTAACCACTAGTAGGCTATCGGGTTGTGTTATAACCGCGCCACTAGGAGGAAGAGGCATTCCATCCCTTCAAGAGAATTTTGTTCCATAACTGAGCAAAGATAGTGAGGAGAGATAGGAGGTAGATCACACATAGAGGATCTATGCACTGTAGCAGCCCACATGCCACAAGAATTACTTCTTTGTACCTGAAACCATATTTCCAGATGAAGAGAGAGAGAAAAGCCACCTCGCCTTCCAGCTGGGTCTTCTCCCGAAAAGGTTTACGAGAGAGCATATCTTGTGTCTTATGTGTGTCTAAGCTTTTTTTTTTCATTTTCTACTTTTCTACATATATGTGTATATGTTCAAATATATGTGTATATATTCACATATATGTGTATACATTCAAGTATGTAGGTATATGTTCAAATCTTTGTGTATATTATTCAAATATGTGTATATGTTCAGATATCTGTGTGTATGTTCACATGTGTGTATATCTTCAAATATATATGTGTATATCGTTTGCGGAGATGCTGGAGTGTATATATGTTGATGTGTATATCGTTCACATGCGGAGAGGGTGGGGTGTGTATGTGTTGATGTTTAGGGCTTGCTGACAACGTATGGGTATGCCGATGACCGCGTTGCCGACTTGGATGCCGCTCAAAACATATATGTGCTTCTGACACTGCGGTTACACTCTAGGGTTGGGTAGCGATGAATATTTTATTGTCAACGTTTATTCTTAATTCAACTATATCTATAAATTTCGTTTCGATAATGTTACGTGGGAAAGAAAATACGCGTGGCCCAATTACGTAGAGCTTAGGGCCTTTTAATAAGACTCTTATAATTATTGTTATTTATAGTTATCTGTTTAAACGGAGACTTGACAATATAATCGATACGAGAATCCATTTCTTATAAATTAATGCTTAATTTAATTTCAACTTCAAAATTATTGTTACAGTGTTATAAATAGGAAAAAAATATATCACGATTATGTAGTTATATTTATATTTTTCTATAATATTAATGCTTTTGTGAGTAATAAAAAAATATTTTTTTTATAATATATATATATTTTTCAAGCATAAAAATAAATATATTTAACAATTTTTATTTATTATATTACATAAATAAATTATAAATATATTTAATAATTCTTTATTTATTATCTTGTCAAAATGTAATCATTTTTAACATTCTAAATGGAGAAGAAGTGAGTAACATGTTGCAAAGCATATAATACAATTTAAATTTATGATCCAAATTTTGGAACAAAGTTTTGCAATAATAGGATTAAGTGTTCTAACACGTTTGAGGATCTTAATATAATTAACTAATTTTTTCCTTTGATCAATTTGCATTTTCTTTGGGATTACCTCTTGAGTATTCATCTTAGGGCAATTCTATCATTTTGGTCTATTGTTTCCCCTTATTTTCGCATGAGGCAGGTTAACCTTCTAAAAAAAATTCTTTCGTAACTTATACGATCATTACACTTGAAGTTGTGTATTCTTATATTTCAATTTTAGAATCTATTGAGAGTCCTTCTATTCTATAATAACATATTCTTGTTAAACTTCACTTCAAAAACAAGAAATTTCAATTTCTTTTTAACTTATTATCATTTCAAATTGATGCTCAAAGATAGAAGTGTTAGAACACTCCCTGGTGTTATACAACTTCAAGGGTTGGCTGGAAACATGATATCTGTAAGCAAGATGAGTATTCTAGTTGTAAATACTATGTTTGAAAATGAATCATGTAGGATGGTTCAAGCAACAATGATATTGCTAACAATATTTTGAACTAGAACTATGTACAAGTTGTTGGGAATCACTGTTAGTAATGGGTGTAACATTTTTTTTGTTCTTAAGGTTGTCGAGGAAGAAGTTAAAATCGTTATTATCTATGGAGGAAATACAATGATATGGCATCAAAAAATAGGGAAATTTGGAGAGAAGGGCCTTCAAGAACTATAGAGTAAAAGTATGGTTGATCTTATGTCTAATTACAAGAAGATCTTGGTTTATGTGAACATTACATTTTTGCTATACAAAATGTGGTAAGATTCTCAACATGCAACACAATATCCAAAAGGATTTTAGAGTTGTACATAATGATGTATTTGCACATGTGTATGTTTCGTCACAAGGAAAAGTTTTGTACTATGTCTTTTTCATTGATGATACCCTTTTGATACCCTTTTCATGGTTAATATCTTTTGATACAACATGTATGTTCTATCATGATATATGGGATTGAAAATTTTCAACCAAAGCTCAACTAGAACATATAACAATCAATGAATTTAATAAACAATACAACACTCTTATATAATATAGGTAAGTTTTACAAGAAAAAAACAACTTTTTCTTATAAGTGACAAAATTTGTTGCAATGTGGCAATGATCACTTGTAATATCATAATATTTATAATCATAGGCTAATGCAAACACAAAGTCCAGTTTCTATGGCTAATTTTCTATGGTATATTCTACACACATATGCCTTTCAAACCACGCAATAAGCTTTTTAATCAAAGTCTCTATGCAACTATTATGCCACTCAGAAGTTGACCTTCTTGTTTTCACACCTATAGTTCGGGAGGATGCTGGGTCAACCCACATTATTCATGGAAAATGGGCTAGCCACATGTTTTTGATCTCAAATACTCTATAAGAGACTATCTTGTAACTCTCGTTAAGAGTTGATGTAGTCAAACTTAACCACTAGTAGGCTATCGAGTTGTGTTATAACCGGGCCACTAGGAGGAAGAGGCATTCATTTCCCTCAAGAGAATTTTGTTCCATAACTGAGCAAAGATAGTGAGGAGAGATAGTAGGTAGATCACACATAGAGGATCTATGCACTGTAGCAGCCACAGGCCACAAGCATTACTTCTTTGTACTTGAAACCATATTTCCAGACGAAGAAAGAGAGAAAAGCCACCTCGCCTTCCAGCTGGGTCTTCTCCCAAAAGGGTTTCCGAGAGAGCATATCTTGCGTCTTATGTGTGTCTGAGCTTATTTTTTCATTTTCTACTTTTCTACATAAGCTATATTCACATGCATGCAATAATTATAGTTAAATCTACAGATATTAAAATTTAATAAATTGTAATAGTGTAAAATTTCCAGGGTTTTAATATAATATTATTAAATCTTTTGTGATGAATTGTCCAGTGGAATATCCATGGAAGTTTAAGAATCATTTGGTATCAGAGTAGGTTTCTTTGTGTATTTTATGGAGATTGCAAGGATCTATATCGATGGGGCCAAAAATCATGAAACCCTAAACATGGGTGACAAATCTGTAAATGAACCTCATGATCCTGCAAAGGTGAGGTTTTTGCAGCTCGAACACAAGTCGAAGATATAAACCATAATGTAAACCTCCTCATCGCGGCCCTAAGAGCTAGGGATATTTAGAGAAGATGAGGGTTCGAATGCAAAAGAAAAATAAGAAGGGGGATTAGGAGATCGCGAAGACACGGAGAACCAGCCGAACAAAGAACCTGGAAAAGAGAAACCTAGTTCTAGTTTCGTGAATCAATCCCTATTCAAAAAGAAAGAAAAAGTTGATATCAAGCCATACCACAATGAGATCCATGCTCTAAATTTGAACCACTCGATGCAGTAATTGGAAGTTTATTTTAGCATCCATTAGGTTGAGGAAGGGAAAAGATCGCATTCGTGTTGCTGGAGTTATAGGGTCGTGCACTGAATTGGTGGGAGAGCCACACAGAAACCCTAAGGTTGGAGGGAGAACCTCCAGTGACTAAGTCGTAGGATTTCAAAACCCTCATTAAGTCACAATTTTTTCCCATTGAGTACGCAGAGGAGCATTGGATATGGTGGCATTACTTCAGGAAAAAGCTAAGCCAAAGCATGTAGGATTACACCACATAATTAATAAAGATCATTATAATGTTGGGTATCTCTCCAAAGAACCCATATGTACTCCTCAATTATTTGGAAGGTTTGCACTACCATCTGCGTGAGAAAGTGATGTTGTTCAAGCCCAAATCGATGGATGAGGCTTGTGTACAGGCATAGTACCTAGAGAGCATAGGCCTTAAAAGAGCCCAATCAAGTGGATTGAAGCAGAAGGAGCAACATGAAGCTTCTAAGGAGGGGAAGAAGAAGAAAAAGGGGGGAAAAGATAAAAATATGATAGCCACAACACACCAGTGCAAAGATCCTAGCAACCACTACAACCACTATAACATTGATGGCCATACAGAGAAGAAGTGATGGAAGTTTCATCTAGAGCTAAACCCAAAGAACAAGAAGTAAGATAATAAGAAGAAGAACCTTATGGCCACTGATTCAAGCAACCAAGTTAAAATAAGCTCAGATGTGGATGAGAAGATCGTCTAGACATCAGTGTAGAAGGAGGTGAATCTGAGTAGAATTCAACAATAGGAAGAGGAATAAATGAACAAACTCTTCCATATAAAGGTCAGGTCAAGAAGAAAAATATTAATGCTTTGTTGGACTAAGTATCGCAGGTGAATTTCACTACAACAAAGCTGGTTAGGAAGTTGGGATTGCAAGTTTGTGATCATCAAAACCCATATCCACTGGGATGGGATGTAGAGCTAAAGGTAACAAAACAATGCAAAATTAGATTTGCTAGAAGTGCTAATTTTATTGCTGATGTAGATGTCGGTGTGGTTCAGTTTGATGTATGTGGAGTCTTGTTTGGGAGTCCATACATGTACATGCATGAAAAAATATTCATGAGGAGAGCTAACTAGTACCGACCCATCAAGGATGGAAAATAGTTCATCATCAACGCACACAAATGCAAGTCAAAAATTTCACTAGTAAGTGTCAACCAAGCCAAGAAATTGATCAGTTCTAGCAAGAAGCATGTATAATTGTTTTTAAGAGAAATCTAGTCTAAAGAGGAATCAATAAGTGACAAGGCATCCCTGGATGGGTGCACTGAGAAACATAAACAACAATTGGAGGCATACATGGATGTGTTACAAGAACCTAAAGGGTTACCACCTAAGAGAGAAGTGGAGCACAAGATCTAGCTATTTCCAGACTCCCCATTGCGAAATATTGGGATGTATAGGAAGTTTGCTATAAAAGTAAGTGAGGTGAAGAAACAATTGTAGCAACTACTGGAAGAGAGTGTCATTTGACCAAGTACATCACCATGTGGGTCACCCATCATCATTGTTCCAAAGAAGGATGGGACTTGGACGACATGTATAGATTATAGGGCGTTGAATAAAATCACACTCAAGAGAAGATACCCCCTACCCAGGATAGACAATCTTCTAGATCAATTGCAACAAGGAAAATATTTCACTAAGCTGGACTCGAAGTCTGGATATCACCAAGTTCGAGTCAAAGAAGAAGGTACATGGAAGAGCACCTTCCAAACCAGGAAATGTTTGTATGAGTAGTTAGTTACGCCATTTGGCCCATGTAATGCACCAACTACATTTATTAGATTAATGAATGATGTACTATTCCTTTTTATAGAATCATGTGTTATTGTCTATCTGGATGATATACTAGTATATAGTGCTACCTGGGAGGATGTAACATACCTCTTGAGCCTACCCTAGAAATTTTCTAATAAGCTCCCATTAGAGTGACTTTTTTTCGTTATTTATCATTTACGATTGAACCCTGGTCAAGGGTGTCTTTAGCCCACTGGTATATCCTTATTAAAATTTTATAACATACTCCATAGTCATTATCAATTTTGACCACAGAGTGGGAGGATGTCGACTTTTAATTTTATCTATAAAGCTTATATGTCAAGTCAATATCAAGCATGATCTATTAGATGTATGAAAGGTTCAGATAACCTGGTTCTTGGACCATATACTGACAATTATCACAAGCATAAACATTTATCGAGTTATGAAACATCACTAGAGATATCATATCATTATAGGCATATTAGTTAACTTAGTCAACCTGTTGATATTCAAGTTAAATTCACTGGATATCTACATTCTAGTTAGATTCGTTGGATATCTTATAGAACCAGATAAGCATAATTAAAATTATATACCATTAATTCCTTATACCGCATGCATGAACATTTGGAAGACACTCAGGCATGATATCCTTTCTTATCAATGTAAATATAATCTTAATAAATTTGATATGGATATGAGATCACACAACAGTCACATGCATTATTTAATCCATTATTTCCATAAGAGAGGTAATTAAGCAATCCATATAACTAAATTGTATGATTTAACATCCTATTAAGTAAGGATTAACATGAAACACATACCATGCAAGTAAATCTCATCAGAATAGAGGGAAACACCATTAAATCTATTAATACACAAGCACATGTAATTCATTCAAACATTCTCATGGCGAAGAACTAAGAAAAATCCTCATAATAAAGTTGGAACAATAACAGAGAGAGAGTAAGAATCAACATACAAACATTCCACACATATGACACTAACAAAAACCTCACTTGGAGAGCGGAGCACCACCACCCAACCATGAATCACCTCTAATTCCCCCCAAGCCGAGGTTCTTGCCAAGGATCAACTGTCCTCAACTGATCAATGCACTGGGTATTTAATACCCTCTTTCATGATTTAGTTTCCATTAGCGGAGTTCTGCTCTTATGGATTTTTCCATTTGCTTAGGTAATTTTTGGAAAAGCTCGTCCTTATCTCCCACGAGGCTTTTCCTCATAAAATATTTCCTTTATCTCCTGGAAAGCTTTTATGTCTGATGGATATTTATCTCCGATCGATCCGATGGATCTCCAATCCAACCAAGCTTATCTAAAATCACATCTAGAAGCTTTATCATGAAATATTCAACTCTATCCCATTCCTCAATGGGATTTGGCAAGAATATCATCTCTCTTGGTGCTCCACCCTCCAAGTGATTTATTTTATTAATTTATTTAATAACTCATTTGCTTTTCATATTACATATCCCCTAGCTTTCCTTAGCTTAGGTTTAGAATAGTTTAACCCAGAAAGGAGGGTATCACACCTAGCTTTCCTTATCTTACATTTACAATAATTTAACACACAAGGGAGGATATCACACCCATATTTAACTTAGGTTAGGTTTACAATAATTTAGCACACAAGGGAGGGTTGTTATGTACTCCACCCCTTAAATTTTACACCGTCCTCGGTGTATCACTGTATCATGTCCTCGTTCACAGGTAGCTAGTTTATGAATCAACAACTTTCATGGCTCTGCCATCTGATGCAATTTTTCCAATGTACATTGGTCACAAGGAGTGCTCCTCTTCCATAGCTACATTGGTCACCAAGAGTGCACCTCTTCAATAGCTACATTGGTCACAAAGAGTACTCCTCGTCCATAGCTAGATTGGTCTCAAGGAGTATTCTCCATTCATAGCTACCTATAACATTGTTTTCAAACCATTTGTGAGAATTTATAGATGTAGAAATTTAACTATGATACATATCATAATATGTTACTTAATATTAATAAAGCAAATATTGCTCATTTTTCATTTTATTTGAAGAATGCATGTTCGCTTCTGGCATTCTTCCAAGCCTTTGTGTTCTTTGTTGAACACCAACTTCTTGTAGTTTCTCTGCATACAACAAATCTGTATATTTTCCAGATCAATATTACTGCAATGTCATAATCGATTAGTTCACATAAAAATGTATATATTCATCATATATATTCTTCATAATTGTATGTATTCCAACTTAACCACGGTTACTTATCCAAGAACCACTTCTTACTTTCCTTCTTCTGTGCAACCCACTAGTCGGTTGTCCTGCCAGACATCTACCCAATGTCTTCATGCATACCTGCACACAATGTGTATTATACACATCGATATACATATCATATTTCAAACATGTAACATATGTAGTCATATGGGTACCATATGTACTATTGTACATAGTACCATTTGTGCTACAACCCATCATACCATTCCCATGGTATCACCTACATGACAAAAACTTTGTCCACATATTTTTCTACCATGTTAGTATCATGCCAAACATTCCTTTATCTTTTTCTAGCAATTAAAACAATTGTGCTTAGTTGACAAGGAATTTGTATGAGCATGGTTCATTTCTGTAATCAGAGAAAGTTTTGTCAAGTGTAAATCATTTTCAGATTTCATGTGGTTGTCACATAATATCAGTAATATAGTATGTATTCATTCTTATTTGCATCTTCAGAATAATATTAACTCATAATTTAATAATCATTAGAACAATACTTAATTCTTAAATCATTTATCTCGAGTGATTTACTATTTCCCTTTTTATGTATTAACAACTTAACCACTCTGCACTATACTTTAACAACATGATCATTCTGTCAATCATGTTCTTTTCTTCTGCAGATTACTCCCCTTTTATAGGCATTTGGGTAGGCACATCTTTAAAGGTTTTTTACAATGATTTCTATATAAATTGCCTAACGAACCCAAATCAATACCTGAATTCATCATGAGTTGCAAGATAATTCCAACAATCCATTAAACTCAAGACTCTTTCATGCCATGGATGCTTGACATCTCTCATCAACCAAATGATAACTATAATATTGTTATAAGGCTATAACATTGTACACCCATGTGTTTACATGGAAAATTCATATGCCTCATTATTATATGTATATTTTAGCATGATTCTTTCCACAACAAGCTTATCTTGATGACCCCTTAGCCACACTTATGATAATAATATACTAAACAATCCATGACAATGCATGAGTATATGTATCATACAACAATAAAACAATGATGCAAACATGGACATACTTTATTGAAGCCAGCTATAATGTTAATACCATGATGATATATGTAAATTACATCAATGTTTAAAATGCTCACAAGCTTTCTCAGTGAACATTCTCCAAATGACCATCTCTTAATACATAACACATTCAAAAACCATTTACTAACCATATCCTACCAATAGGCCATATTTATTACAGAGGCTCATGATCAATACCTAATAGGGTAGCCCTCTTCCATAACCATCTTTACATTAGATGTTATGATAAAAACATAGTAGTGAACTACAATTTATGCATAACCTTTAACATGATAGTAATTATTAACCATTATACCTTGTTAAATGCACTGTATCCACAATTTCTTATGCAATAAAACATTCGAGAGTGGATGATTATCATACATAATCACACCTCTCTCACCATAAGTATAATATCCTATGGAATTGATCTTCCCAATCTACCATCTTCCTTTTTCGCCATTTTTTTATTATGGAAGATAGTTAAGTAGGCCATAATGAGTTAGTTATAATGATTTTCATATAGCCATAGAACTAATACCTACTTAATTAATCTTCCAATCTGACTATAACCCTTTCAAGGCGTGATTAGTCTATTGTTTAGAATATGAGAATTTCTCGTAGTTTGCATATCGTTGTTTCTTATCATAATCACTTAATAATTCATGCATGCTAATAATGTTTCACTGCTTAATTTTGGTAGCAGATTTATCGTAAAAGAAACCAAGCAATGTCCATGTCTTAAATGCAAGCCACACTTTCCCATAGGATTTACTGCATGCATTATTCTTTAAAAATGGACTAAAATAATCCACATCCTTGAAAAACAATTCTATTAAGTCCACCAACTCTCCTACATACGGATCATATCAGTTTTCTTTCTTTTCGTGGATAAAATTTCATTTCCTAATATGAATTTCTCCATAATTTCCACAACTGTGAATATCACTGATGAAATCAATGCTCCTATACTTCATATAATTTCATATAACATGAATAGGTTATAATTACATTCGGGTTATAACACATCCATACATCATTCGTTACTACCACTCGAAAATCCTATTTCATAATTTAAGCTCTACCAAGTCTCAAAGAGCTTGCATTAACCATATAGGAGAATAATAAAACAACAAGTTTGTATATTTCTCAAATCTTGTTGACCAACATATCAACCAATTTTACTACATTAAAACCTTCTACCAATGAATAAACATTACAATGAATTAGAGTACAAAAACCAAAATGCCAATGTTGTTCCATTAGAGAATGAATGCACTATTTGGTATTAAGAAAAGAATGTAGTGTTTGCACTGCAATGTCTCTAATTCTCACATCAATGAATAAATGCAGTGCAAACCTGAACACATTCAATGTTATCGCATTAAAAATATGTCCTACACTATATATTAATAGTGCCAACTCTCTATGCTTCGCCATTTACATGAAAAAAATATCAATACTCTCCCAAGTTTCCATTTTTTAATCTAATGCTCTCTAATGCATATGTACGCTCATGGTCATCAAGATAGGCTAAGAAATGCTTGAGTTTGAATTTTTCTATTGCATTCAAGGACCTCAATACATAGATTTTGTTTATATAACATAATATTAAAAGATTGAATATTATCTCTCTTGCAACATGATGTTGATTATTGAACTCTAAATACCCAAGTATCTGATATGATTTGTGTAAATTTAGAAGTAGTCTCTGAACGTGTTGAAACAGTCAATTTCATTACAACATCTCATGACTATCTAGTCTCTCTCAAATAAAGAGCCACAATGCATTACAAAATCTTCTAAGAGGGATTTCAAGACTAAGAAATCAATTTTTTATGAACTATTATATTCAACCTCGACATAAATTACAATGGAATTCTGAACAGAAATCAAAATAGATGATAATAAACTTTTCAGCGGAGTCATTGTCTAATAATAAATATTTCCCGAAAAGAAAAAATTGACACATCATTACCGGAATGAATGACTTACTTGTTGTGAGTGGTGACTTCCACAACAATTATTTTCTGTGTTTTCGGCTTCTAGAGTTTTAAAATCCTTTTTTTCTCATTTCTAATGCTCTCTATATCCAAAAACTACCCGTAGATGGTGCCAAGAACCCAACTGAGGGTATAATTGAAAGAAAAATGACAATTTTTGTTATTATTTATTTATTTATTTTATTTTATTTATTTTATTTTTTATTTATTTTATTTTTTATTTTATTTTATTTTATTTTTTTATTTTATTTTTTATTTTATTTTATTTTATTTTTTTATTTTATTTTATTTTATTTATTTATTTTATTTATTTATTTATTTTTTTTATTTTATTTTTTTTTTGCAATAAAACCCACGTTAAAAATGAACTTAGAGATTCATTCCTATAAAACTCATGTGGAAAATCAACTTTCAGGCCAACCCCACAAAGACCTCAATTTTTTTACTGTGCGTCTTTTACAAAAGCCTACCGATGATTCTTAAAATTCCTATTTTAATGGAGGATCTGCTTGCTAACTTTTATTATTTATTTTGTTCCTATTAACATCCTTTTTGATGGGGCTCCTGAAATTTTTATAATGACTAAATGCTTTAGTTAGTTGTTTCCATTTATAAATCTATCACATTTACATAGAGAGTGTTCTGGATCTTCTTCTGAACTGGCGATGCAAAATAATTTAATTGGTTAGGGCACTGAGTAGCGTGAGCGCAGAGAACATTCTTGGTTCTCACATCCCATTTCACAGTTAACATCATCTACCTCGAATTTTATTAAACTCTCTGGAAAGTAGGAAAACTGTCATCTTCATAGCATTCCTTTGATATGAGTTATGCTAAACTCCCTTGCCAAGGTACATAGTGCACATTCACCTTTGTATCCCCAACACCCAGAAATTTCTCCTCGTGTGGAGAGTTTGCAGATGTCCAATCTACCATAGCCAGTATTTGTAATGCCCAAATAGTTTTTAAATAATATGTTGTCCATGCATATATAATTATCCAACTTGCTCAAATGAAAACCAAAGAAATTGATCAAAAAGTGTATCTATGTTGTTTGTAAGGTATAATGAGGTCTTCCTGCTCACTCATTCTTCTGGGAAAGCCAATTTCCAAGCTTGCTTGTTGAGTGCTAGCAGGTTCTTCATCATTGTCGACCTCATAACTACCCCCTCTGCTATTCTCCTTTCTTTGTTCTCCCTTAGAGAGAGAAAGTGCAATAGCGTGAACCAAATCCTCATTGCCTAGCGACATCAGAATTTGTTATGTCATCTTTTGATGAGTATTGGGAGTAAGAGGGGTCATGAATTTGTAATGCACCATGAATTTAGAATGCTCTCCCCGAGGTCCTCAACAGGAACTAAGAAAATTTGAAAAGTCATTTTAATGTCCTTAAAGCAAATCATAAAGCAGCAAACCTTAGTTACTAATCATGTTTTTCCTAAAAATTAGAATGAAATCTCGTGGTTGATTAGAGAATGTTTATGCCACGCCTTATTCTGCTAATCTATTTTCTCATCCTATCTCAATTTTTATTTAGAAAACATTGTGACTGATTTTATTTAGCACGTCACACCTACTTATAATAGTATGTTTTATTGCTTAATCCAATCGGTGGAGGATAGTCATTATCCCTTCCTCTCGTACGACTCCTTATCGATGGAAGACAACAAACCAGATCACAACTTTTCTTCAAACTTCCTACCAACTTTCTCATCTCCCAAAATGGTGATAAAGTGACATTCATAACACTGCAACCTTTTTCTAATTTTTGGTGTGTATTGTTGCCTCCTTTTTTTCTAAGAAAAGAAAACAGAAACAATAGTCGTCAGAGTTTCTTCATTTCGATTACCTAGATGGGCATTCCTTCCGGACTAACACACACATCACACCCTCATATTTAGTGCCCAACCGTAGGGAAAAATCCATCATGTGGAGCGTCACACGTTTCTTCCATTGCATTCCTCGTTGAGAGATTCAACCCAATTTTCGAATTCAAAACTCTGGTTGAAAGAGTCATTTCTATGGAGGCCTTTTCGGCATAGTAATTTGGTACTTACAATTGTTGGTGAATTGTGAATAATGGAGTCCAAAGGAAGCAGGATCATTGCTTTTCTAATTCATTGAATTAATTCCATTATATTTGTGCATATATAGGAAATTAATTTTATATAAATAGTTATATAATTGATTTCGAGCATGGAATACAATTGATTTGTCCCTTCAAAATATGTTGCATTCTTATCCTGCCTTTGTTGACAAGTCTTATCATATCAGATTTAAAGCCCATAACACAATTGAAAAGTCACTTATAAATATTCAAGATTTTATTCATAAGTCGCATCTTGTTTTCATCATCCTTTCAACATATTCTGAAACACTGTGAGACGGTTTCACTTGTGCGAAGATTTTATTTATTTATTTATTTTTTATCTCACTGCTGGTTTGCAACAGAGAAATCAATAGAGAAATTGACATAGTAAGTAACTAAAAAATCCTCCCCAAGTAACATTTGTCGACACATACTTTGGCATCAAAAGTTCCTTACCTTTAAAATTACAGAATTGTGACACTGATATATATATATATATATATATATATATATATATATATATATATATATATATATATATATATATATATATATATATATATATATATATATATATATATATATATATATATATATATATATATATATATATATATAGATATATGTATTGACCCCAAGGTACCAACCTTTAGGGTAGGTGTTTAGAATAAATTTGGTGTTCTATCATTACTAACAGTGCATGGATTTCTTGCATTCTTCTTGTTTGATTTTAAAGGGTCCTTCTTACCTACTATCATACGTCTACATCAGTACAACCTTTGGATGCAGTCCTTCATAGAGACACAACCTATTTAGATGCATTCCTTCTTTAAAATCGACTTGATATGAACTATCTTTTCCAATATTACCTTGAGAGATTACTTGTCTCGTTATTCACGCAGGAAGTCAATAAATTCATTGGTATTCTTAATTTATGTAAAACACCCAATTCCTTTCATCTTCTTGGAAAGGTTATATATATAGTGGATCAAAATATAAATGTGCCTCTATTTTACTATTGGGAGTCAATTAATATTTACCTATTTTCAAATTTTAAATTGTGGGGTGATTTATCTTATTTGGTTTTCCCACTTTCATATTCCGTAGAGGTGAATTGGCCCATAGGTGGCAAGGTTTGGACTTGATCACTCTGACACCATTTGTAATGTACCCCTTTGGGCCTACCCCAGAAAAATAACTACTAGGCTAGATTAATTAAAGTTTTATTTTATTTATAGTTAAATTCCAATGCACTCACAAGTGGATTTAATGAAATCATTACATGCACAGTAATCATCCAGGCAACTATACTCAAAATAATAGCTATTGAATACCCACAAGATAATGAACCATAACTCACACTCTTAGATTAGCCCTCGAGCTTAATATCAAATGGGAAAAAGGGAACGCATCATGACATGCAACCATCAAAAATATGAAATAACTCTTGTAAGCATTAATGGGTATTAATTTAAGTTTATTGTAGTTATCATGGCCGTACGTCATGATCATAGTCCTATAGACATAGTCGATAAGTTATTAGCCAACCTTTCATTCACATGCGTAACTAGCTAGGATTAGCCTAAGTGGAGGCAGTGTTATTGATATGTAAACACATATAATTGAACCATTGGTCATACAATGAGAAGCATTATCTCTGAAACTATTCCTCTTGCATAGTAATCCCCAATTTAGGAAACTATAAGCAAACTATATTCCTTTATTAAATGAAAGACGATCAGGTATATTTATATATGATCTCCTCATAAACAAAGTTAGTAATTACAACTACATATTATGCCTCTACTTTTGAATGTGAAAGGAGTCACATATATAAAACTGCAATCATGCTCATAAGAAAAACATTAACACAGGTAATCTATTTATGAATAATTGTCACATGAAAATTCTACCGTGAATGGGCACTAGAACTGTTACCCACTGAATATTCTTCTACAGTTAACTTGACACTCGAATGCAACATGCATAAGAAAATCCATCAAATAGGGATAAATTCACCCATTAGTATATCTGAGCTAAATGATTTAACCTCATAACAAGTAAGGATTAACATAAAACACATATCATGCAAGTGAATCTCATCAGATTATAGGAAAACACCATTAAATATATTAATACATAAGAATATGTAATTCACTCAGGCATTCTCATGGCGAAGAAACTTAAGAACTTTTCTCATAAACAAACTGGAACTATAACAGAGAGAGAGAGGGTAAGAATCATCATACAAAACATTCCATGCATATGACACCACCTAAAACCTCACTTGGAGGGAGGAGCACCACCACCCAACCATGAATCACCTCTAATCCCCCCTTGTCGAGGTTCTTTCCAAGAATCAATTGTCCTCAATTGATCGATGCACTGGGTATTTAATACCTTCTTTCATGATTTAGTTTCCATTATCGACATCTCGTTTTTATGGATTTTTCCATTTGCCTAGGTCTTTTCCAGAAAATCTCATCTTTATCTCCCATGAGGCTTTTCCTCATAAAATCTTTCCCTTATCCCCCACAAAGCTTTTATGTCTGATGGATCTTTATCTCTCATCCATCTGATGGATCTCCAATCCATCCAAGCTTATCTAGAATTTCATCTAGAATATTTATCATGAAAGATTCATCTCTATCACATTCCTAAATGGGATTTGGTAAGAATATCCTCTCTCTTGGTGCTCCACCCTGCAAGTGATTTATTTTACTAATTTATTTAAAAACACATTTACTTTTTATATTACATATCACCTAGCTTTCCTCAACTTATGTTTAGAATCATTGAACACGCAAGGGAGGATATCACACCTAACTTTAACTCTTCTTAGGTTTATAATAATTTAGCACACAAGGGAGGGGTGTTACAAGCAACCACTACAACATTGATGGCCATACAAAGGAGAAGTGATGGAAGTTGCATCCAGAGCTAAACCCAGAGACAAAGAAGTACGATAATAAGAAGAAGAACATCATGGCCACTACTTAAAGCAACCAAGTTGAAAGAAGCTCTAATGTGGATGAGCAGATCGTCTGCACATAATTGTAGAAGGAGTTGAATATGAGTAGACTTCATCAACAGGAAGAGAAAGAAATGACCAAACTCTTCCATATAAAGCTACAGGTCAAGAAAACAAATATTGATGCTTTGTTTGACTCAGTATCACAGGTGAATCTCACTACAGAAAATTTGGTCAGGAAGTTGGGGCTACAAGTTGGTGATCATCCGAACCCATATCCACTAGGATGGGTAAATAAGGATGCACAGATAAAGGTAACAAAACAATGCAAAATTAGATTTGCTATCCATTTTGATTTTGCTGATGAAGTAGATCTCTATGTGGTTCCCCTTGATGTGTGTGGAGTCATTTATGGAAGTCCATACATGTACATGCATGACACAATATTCATGAGGAGAGCTAACCAGTACCAACTCATCAATGATGGAAAATCATTCATCATCAACACACACAAATGCAAGTCAAAAAATTCACTAGTAATAGCCAACCAAACCAAGAAATTGATTAGTTTTAGCAAGAAGTATGTTTTATTGTTTTTAAGAGAAATTCAGTTTGAAGAGGATTTAATAAGCAGCAAGGCATCCCTGGAGCGGTGAATTAAGAAATAGAAACAACAATTGGAGGACTTGTTACATGCATACAAGGATGTGTTTCGAGAATCTAAAGGGTTACCACCTAAGAGTGTAGTCAAGCACGAGATCTAGCTATTTCCAGACTCCACATTGCCAAATATTGGGATGTACATGAAGTCTTTATAAAAGAAAGTGAGGTGAAGAAACAGTTGCAGAAGTTGCTAGAAGAGAGTGCTATTCAACTGACTACATCACCATGTCGATAATCCATCATCACTGTTCAAAACAAGGATGGGACTTGGAGGATGTGTATAGATTACAGGGCATTGAATAAAATCACGCTCAAGAGAAGATACCCCCTATCCAGGATAAACGATCTGTTAGATCAGTTGCAACAAGCAAAATATTTCGCCAAGCTGGACTTGAAGTCTAGAAATCACCAAGTTCGAGTCAAAGACAAAGATACATGGAAGAGTGCCTTCAAAACAAGGAAAGGTTTGTATGAGTCCTATGTAATGAACCAACTACATTTATGAGATTAATGAATGATGTACTATGCCTTTTTATAGAATCATTTGTTATTGTCTATGTGGATGATATACTAGTATATAGTGCTACCTAGGAGGAGCATATTTCACATCTAAAGCAGTTTTTGAAAACATTGAAGAAGCACCACCTACTAACAAAAACATCCTCTTTCACATGGAAACATCACTACAACCATGACCGACACCATGAATATGCAACAAGGATATAGAGCATAGGATGATTAACACATCTGAAATCAACATGAATGCATGAAAAACACACACCGCCCATCTAGTCCAAGGGGTGAACCATGCTCTGCTGCCACTCTGTAACACCCTCCTCCCACATCTACCCAAGTAACTAGCCAACCAGGGTAAGCATGTGACTAGAGACTACTATAATGGGATTCAACCTCCTATGTGACCTTAAGGAAGTGGAATTGATGAAGGCAAAACATAAAGACCATCCACATCATCAATAGCACTCCTAGGAACCATCCCATCCTCTCATCCAACCATCCCCTTGGTCCCATTAAGTTTTTAGACCATTTAATCCCCAAATACTCCAATGATATGGGCATGCATGAGTCCAGAAGACTCTGGACACTCCCACAACATGGTATGCCAACATTCAGGCCTAGAGCATTAGTCACTACCCAGAACTAAATGACACCTTCAGAACAGAAAGATAACAAGGGAATTATGATACAAATGCAATTACCTAAGCAAGTCTTAACTGGACCCATACTAGCCATGACAAGAATTTTGTCAAACATGTCACAAATATGTAATCTATAGGTGTAAATAATAGATCTGAGCATAGGGGCCTCATAATTATCTTAGAGTCGATAAGAATCATTTTTCCCTTATATCATTAGTTCCATTATCATCTATTATGTCGTAGATACATTGTTCATTCATTTAAAAATCAAAAGATAAGGAAAGCCATACATCACCACTGTAAAAAAAACATGCTTATAATCAGCATAATAACAATAGAAATATCAATGGTATATCAACCATAGAATCCACATATAAACTAGTACATTTATACATAAGATATCAAGGAAAGAACCTCTTATTAATGAATGCAAACGCCAACCCAGGATGGGACTGCCAAGTTCCACCCGACCATAGAATGGTTGAGCCAATTCTCTCTTCAGCCATTCACGCTTATGCCATATTCCAATCATGAATGTGGGACCCAAACCAAAAGAACCAACCATGGAATCCCGAGGCTAAACCACCTCACCTTCATCAATAGAAACCATATTTTATCGTAATCCACACCAGATCACTAGGCCAACACAATAAACATGTATAACATGTTTTACCATGATCTCCACTAGACCACTAGGCCAAAAAAAGCATGGATTCCACTGGATTTGTCCACCTACACTGTGAAGAATTTTCATGTCTCCTAGTCTCTCATGCTTTACCACAACCAAGGGAAATGACCTCTAGGCTTTACAGTATATCCCTCCATTCACCAGTTGAGGATTCCTAGGCCCACCAAGGCAACAAAAATTCTGGCTTTACCACAACCCATAGTCTGGTTTAGGGTTTACTAGGCTATGTGGTCTATCATCCGTAGATCCACATCACGCAGCTTCAAATCCATCCTAAAATCCAACTCAACCAAAACATGAGAACCCCATCGCACCATGGAAATCCAGAAATGACAAGGCTAGGATGAAAACACTATCAGACCTGGGAAAACCCATCCCATAACAGCAAAAGAACTAGATGCAATACCATGCATGCCAAATCTATCAAGGAAAACATACATGCAAATTGATACCTGCAAAGAATCTTACTGCAACTGCTTGATCCTGCTCTTTCTTGATTGCTCCTTCCTTCCTCTTTCCTTCTTTTCCTTTCTTGCTGCAATTCCAAAGTACTCCAAGAAAACTCTAAGTGGTCAAGAGTGAGAGAGAGAGAGAGAGAGAGAGAGAGAGAGAGAATAATGAGAGAGCTCAAAAATTGAACTAACAAATGGTACCAATTGATCCTCAAAATCCTTTTTATCAATTAGGTCTATATTTTCTTCACTTTATATTATTTTCCTTCAATTTCCTCAAATGCAACCTGTGACATTTCACCTTCCTTTTCTCATATTTTCCATTATTTTCATAAATAAATGTGCCAAAAATGCCACTTTGTCTTACTAAATCCTTAGCCATTGCCTTTGCCAATTTCCTTAGCCATTCCCTTTGTCAATTTCCTTAGCCATTTCCTTTGCCAATTTCCTTAGCCATAATAAACCAATGAACACCCACGCTAGGATGTCTTGCCCAACATTCAACTTGGAATACGTGTCTCATCAATCGTGCATATTATTTTTCCTTTATTAACTTTTATTACATGAAATTTTTACCAGGCATGTTACACACTCTTTGAGAGTACTATTATAGTGATACTTTATAGTGTTTTGTGTCACTAGAGTCGAGTCCTTATTGTATTTGATCATTCTAAATCTGGGAAACAAATGAAATAAAGAAAGAAAGGATAATGGGAAGTAGGGAAGTATAAGAGAAAATATAATTTTTTTTACTACATATATGTATTTCTTACCTTAAAAAACCTATGGGATAGCTAAATTGTGGAGAGTTCGCAACTTAAACTTGTAATATCAACAACTCCCTATCAAATTCTTAGCAAATTTGACCAAGAAATCATTTTAACACTTCATGAAACCCTTAATCATTCTAAAGTCCACATACAAATTTGAATTGATTCAATGTCAGTGAACCTTGTATGTTTAAGGGTCTTAATATCTCTTGATACCATATTAATAAAATATTTTATAATGTGTATGTACCATCACATGCACACTCATAAAGGGAGATTGTTTTTTATTTATTTATTTTTAAAGTAAAAGGATAAGCCATAATTTTGATGAAATATAGGTAAATAAGTTATACTTTTTTATGGTAGTTATGATGTAATAGTCAAACATTAACTACATTTAGTTAACAATTTTTTTAGTTTTAATGTTATTAATACATAAAAAAACCCTTAATATATTTTTGAAAATTATATATTATTTCACCATGAAGTATATTTTAGAAAAAACTATAATTAAATAAAATACAATTACGTAAATTATTAAGGATGATTATTTTAAAACAATTAAATTTCATATTAAGCCATTTAACACAATATGTTAAATAGAATCCTTTTAGTATTTAAATATATTTAAATAAGCCATAATTCATGTAGGAATTTTATACCTTTTCATCGTTAATATTTTTTGTTATAACATGTATGTTATATAATGGTATAAGGGTTTAATAGATTGACATTTTTTCAACCAAAAGTGAACTGGAACATATAAGAATCAATGAATTTCATAAACATTACAACATTCCTATATAATATAGGTAAGTTGTAAAAAAAATAACTTTTGCTTTTAAGTGACAAAATTTGTTGCAATGTTGCCATGATCACTTGTAATATTGTAATATTTATAATTATAGGATATTGCAAATAATATTGTAATATTTATAATCATAGGCTAATGCAAATACAAAGTCCATTGTATATGGGTAATTATTCCTAAAAACACACAATTAAGGCAAGCTTTTTTTAGAAAAGAATAATCAATGAAGGAAAGGTTGAGAGTTGGCGACCGTTCCGAACAGCGGATATGGATAACCACAATTTTTTACCCTCTATAACTGTCGGCTTCATTTCCAGACTCGATGTCACCCCTCGTGACCTATTAGCTACCATCCATGCCTTCTATTGACATCGTCATTTCCTGTTACCCTAAAATTGGCTCCAGCATGGAGGAAATGGACATCAAGGAGGTTGATTACTCCATTGACACTAACCCCGATATCCCTATTTTTAGAAGACCTAACCCTCTGCCGACTAAATCTGCTCTATGAGAATTGACTACTTCATTACGCTTTGTCCCACCTTCCGTGGTCACCTTACTTGACTCGTCCACATCCAACCTCCCCTTCGCTACCCCCTCCATCAACTCTCTGGAGCTAGACTATCCTGTGCTCTCACCGATGACCCTACACCTGCTCACAGCTTGCTCTCCATCATCCTCGACCTTCGAACCCTCACCTCCTGGAGGCCTCTTTCGTTCACCACACATTGGTCCCACATCCAGGCTAGAACATCCTATCGTTCCCGTGCAACATACCCCTGATAATGGCATCCCTTCTTCCTCTGTGACAATTACATCCTCGACATTACCATGTGGGTGCTTCAAACCCCAATCATCAAGGTTCTACACTCTACGCAGAATCACCAACAGGATCACTAGGACGTGACAGATCCTTTGCAGGACCACCAAACTGCACCTATATTTGGTAAGTGGAAGGTAAAGTGTGTGAAGGCCTCGGGGAAGGATCTCACCCTGAAATTTGGAGAAGGATTGAACATCGGTGAGGTAGTAAATATGGCTAGAAAGGTTCTGGTGGGCAGGGTTACAGGCCGTGCCTATTCCGTGGAACGACTCAGGCTTTGGGTCAAGGATATCTGGGGCAATATCTTCCAATACATACTTGAAGTGCAAAATCTGCCCCACGGCTCATTTATGCTCTATTTCCTATAAGAGGAATACACCAACTGGGCCCTTGCTCAATACTAGCACATCGAAATGGCCCCTGTCATGTTGAAGAAATGGAGCGCACTCTTTGATCCTGAAAGAGAACAGATTGGAGATGGACCATTATGGGGTTAGGCTACCTGGACTCCCCCTGCAATATTGGTTTGAATATGTGTTTGTCTGAATTGGGAACGTTCTAGGAACCTACATGGACTACGATAGTACCTATATACAATCTAGAAACAGATCTCTAGCTCCCATTTTGGTACACCTTGATATGAGAGAAGGATTGGAGGAGAAAATCACCCTACAATAAAAGAATTTCACCAAGATACAAATCCTAGATTACGAAGGAGCCCCCTTCATATACCATAGGTGCCATAAAGTGGGACACTTATACAAGTAATTTGCATTGGTGCGAAGGGATTTAGACCCTCCTAAGGGACTAGAAGGTGAGGCAAAAAGGCTCCTATATCCATCCCTGGGTCGACTCCACCGACTGCCACAACAATGAGTAGGAAGGTTTCTCCATCTCACCGGGCTACTACAAGTGCTCCCCATCCTCCCTCCCCATCGAAGACCAGATTAAGGGCTACTGCTGAGGCTACTCGCTCCTCGAGTACTCCTCCTCTCCCTAACTTTGTTTTTATTTCTTCTCCTGCATCTATTGCACTGCATATGCACACTGCATCTACATTGGTCTGGGATTACTCCCACTCTACCATCCCCTACCTCCTTGCCATACACCTGTCAGTCCTCTCAACTACGCCCCCATCCTTACCTCCTGATCCCCCTCCCTCCCCCTCCACCATACCTTCACTCCTCTCTGATCCACCCCATCCCTACAACCTCAGGCCTTGCCTCCCCCTATCTGAGGAATACTCTACCCACTCTAGCTTGGGCCTAATCCCCTCTCCTCACCCCCTCAAATCCAACAGGGGTCGCAAATCTCATTTATCCAAAGTTATCCTTATTGCCGGGGCGGAAGTGGCCTCGGGAAAACAATCATCACTTGACCGGGTTCTTAAAGCTATGAACACCCATTCAAATCTATCCCCATGAAGTGGCTTTCCTCTAATTACAGGGGCCTGGCTAGCTCGCCCAAAAAGCTAGCCCTTAGAAGAATATTTGAATCTGAGTCTGTTGATATCATATTCCTACAAGAAACATTGGGAGTGGCTTACTATATCTCCTGCAATCTCGGCTCTCTGAATCCTTGTTGGATCATCCAATCCATTGATGTCATAGGAAGATTAGGAGGTCTGGCAATGGGATATAACCCTCGCACCATCAACCTGAAGGACTCCTAGGGGGGTGCTGGTATCATTGGCATGGAAATATTTTCTTCTGAACTAGGAATGGACCTCCGCTTGATCAATGTATATGGGCCATGTCATAGTGGAGAGGTCTTCTGGAACCGCTTCCTCAATTTATCACTCACCTCCCCAGATAATATCATCATCAGTGGTGACCTAAACTTCTCCATAGCTTTTGGGGAATCTTGGGGGCCAAATGCACAAGTATATTCACTTACAGAAACTATGGAGTTGTTGCTTGAAAAACATCATCTGACGAATATCCCCATGATAAAACCCCTCCCCACCTGGAGGAATCAGAGAGTGGATGAGGTTGTTTTGTCCAAGAGACTGGATCAATTTCTAATTAAGGACTCTTTGATACAAAAGCTCTCCCTGTACAGACAATGGGTTGGATCTGGAGGTATATCGGACCATTCTCCCATTTATACTGAGATTTCTAGGCCCCCTCAAAAACAAAGGGCACCATATAAATTAAACTCCACGTGGCTTGCAGACCCATCCTAAATTCAACTGGTTATTGATTTTTGGCTTGCAAACTTGCCAACCAAGGGGAGATCTCTGGTAGAAAGCTTCTGCTCCAACCTCTCTAAGCTTAGGAGACTCTCCATTAACTGGGCAAAGGAAAAAGCTAAGACGGATGACCATACCGTTGCTGAAATCAAACTGTCATTGTCCATTATTTTATATGACCAGGGTAGGGGATTCATATCTACTAATGCAATGTCTCATCTAATAAATCTAGAAAATCAGAGATCTAAAATTTTGAAGGAACGGAAAGAAACCTGGTGACCCCGGAGTCGAGCGGTCTGGTTACAAGCTGGAGATGAGAACACCAAGTTCGTCCAAAAATTTCCCAACGGAAGGAAAGTCACCAATACTATCTGGAGTATGCCCATGGAAGATGGGACCACAGAAACCACCTTCAATCAACTCTCCCGCCCAGGGAATTCGCATTCCAGGAACCTCTTCAAGGCTCCCCCTGGTGCTACTCATGTTGAAATTGTCAGAATTGCAGGACACTTCCCCAGATTTGTGGACATGGACACAGTTGAGGAGCTCACATCCCTCATCACTCAGGTGGAACTAGAAGGTATGTTGAAATAGTTCAAGAAAGGTAGAAGTCTAGGGTCGGATGGTTGGACAATCGAATTCTACCTTGTTTTTTATGAAATCATTGGACATGACCTGCTTAAGGTGGTGGAAGAATGCAGGACTTTTGGGCATATGTATGAGGCCATTAACTCCACCTTCATTTCCCTAATCCATAAACCCGATTCCCTCTCATCATACAATGATTTCTGTCCCATCTCCCTTTGTAACTGTCTATATAAAATCATTGCCAAGATTCATGCTAGCAAGCTCAGACTCATCCTATCTCGCCACATCTCCCTAAACAATTTGCTTTCCTAGAAAACACACAAATGCATGACGCAATTGGTATTGCCCAAGAGGCCCTCCATTCCATCAAAACAAGAAAACTAAAAGGGGAAATCCTCAAAATTGACTTAGATAAAGCATTTGATTGGGTCAGCTGGCTCTATATCAAAATGATCCTCACCCATCTGGGTTTCCCCCTCCCTTCATTGACTGTATCATGTGCTATCTCACCTTGGAAACCTTCAGTGTCCTCATAAATTATTCTACATCTCATTTCTTCCACGCTGAGGGAGGCCTTCAGCAACACTTGCACTTTCCCCGCTTCTTTTTTTATTGTAATGGAAGGCCACAACAGACTCATTGCATCAGCTAAGAGGGATGAGCGACTACAAGGGCTAAAAATGAGTGACCATTTCTATCTCACACATCTTCTATTTGTTGACACTGTCCTTATGTTCCTAAATGGAAGTCATAGGGACTCAACTTCCCTCCATGATATCCTCACTCATTCTTCCTTGGCTACTGGCATCGAAGCAAATCACTCCAAGTCTACCATCTCCCTCTCCAATACATCTCCCCTGGAAGCTAGAATTTCCCATCAACATTTCCCCTTTCAACAACATCATCTGGAGGAATGCCTCAAGTACCTACGGTTCTGGAACAAACCCCATTGTTAGAAGATTGTAGATTGGATTTGGCTTGTGATCAAAATTGAGAAGCTACTGACAAACTGGAACCACAAATTCCTATCCAGAGCTGGTCAACTTGTCCTCATTAAATCTGTCTTGGAGGCTACCCCTGTTTATTAGATGTCACTGGCCTAGATTCCTAAAGGAATTCTTGCTTGCATTCAGAAGATCTACAACAGATTCCTTTGGAATGGATACAAAGAGGGAAAACATTTTGCTTGGGTAGGATTGAAGCACATCGCTCTCTCAAAGAAATGGGGAGTATGGGGACTAAAAGACCTCTCTGTATTTTCACATGCATTAGCAACCAAGATGGGCTGGATCCTATTCACTACAGAGAACCTCTGGACTGAAGTCTCATACTACAAATATATCTGGCCTCATCATCTTATGGACTGGATTCATATACCCACCTAGCCTCGAATAGGCGTATCTATGGTTTGGAAAGAAATTCTGCATACTATCCCTTTCATAAGAAAGGGTTTCACATGGACAATAAATGATGGAAATTTTGCCTGTATAGTTATGGATCCATGGACAGGAGGGGGTAAAATGCATCAATTACATCCAAGTCTCATCCAATTTCTAAAATAGAGGCACATCAATGTGATTTCCTAGATAGCAGATTTGGAGAACAACTCCATCTTTGAACATGCATGGTTATCTGCTCAAAATTTGGGTATCCCCAAACACTGGTAATAGATCTGGGAAGGGTACATAAATGCCCTGAAATAAGCCCATGTGCGCATCAAGGTAGGTCTTGATGAGCTTATCTAGACCCATGCCAATCATGGTAAGTACTCCCCAAAAGCAAGATATCCCAACCTTCTCAATGAGCGCAAACCACCTATGCTTCTAGACTGGAGAGGAAAGATTTGAAAGCTCAAAGTGCCACCTAGAACCAGACTCTTCATGTGGAATGTGATAAAAAACAAGACACCAACCGAAGATACCCTTATGCGTCGATCTCACTATGGACCACATTGGTGTGTTCTCTATAAACAGGATGAGGAGACAAATGACCACTTATTTCTTCACTATCTGAAGTGTGCATAGTTGTGGACATGGACATGACTGAGGAGATCACATCCCTCGTCACTCAAGAAGAACTAGAAGGTACGTTAAAATAGTTCAAAAAAGATAGAATTCTAGGCTTGGATGGCTAGACAATCGAATTCTACCTTGTTTTTTATGAACTCATTGGACATGACATACTTAAGGTGGTGGAAGAATGTAGGACTTCTGGTCATATGTATGAGGCCATTAACTCCACCTTCATTTCCCTAATCCCTAAATCCGATTCCCTAGCATCCTTCCATGATTTTTGCCCCATCTCCCTTTGTAACTGTCTATATGAAATCATTGCCAAGATTCTTGCTAACAGGCTCAGACCAATCCTATCTCACCACATCTCCCCTGAACAATTTGCTTTCCTACAAAACATACAAATCCATGAAGCAATTGATACTGCCCAAGAGGCCCTCCATTCCATCAAAACAAAAAAGCTAAAAGGGTAAATCCTCAAAATTGTCTTAGCTAAAGCATTTGATCGGTTCAGCTGGCTCTATATCAAAATGATCCTCACCCATCTGGGTTTCCCCCCTCCCTTCATTGATTGGATCATGTGTTGTATCACCTCGGAAACCTTCATTTTCCTCATAAATGGTTCTACATCTCATTTCTTCCACGCTAAGAGAGGCCTTTAGTAATGTTGTCCACTTTCCCCACTTCTTTTTTTATTGTAATGGAAGGCCGAAATAGATTCATTGCATCAGCCAAGAGGGACGAGCAACTACAAGGGCTAAAAATGAGTGACCACTGCTATCTTGCACATCTTCTATTTCTTGACGGTGTCGTTATGTTCCTAAATGGAAGTCATAGGGACTCAACTTCCCTCCATGATATCCTCACTCTTTTTGCCCTGGCTACCGACATCGAAGCAAATCACTCCAAGTCTACCATAACGCTCTGCAATACATCTGCCCTAGAAGCCAAAATTTCTCATCAACATTTCCCCTTTTAGCAACATCATCGCAGGAAGGCCTAAAGTACCTAGGGTTCTGGATCAAACCCCACTATTAGAGGATTGCAGATTGGATTTGTCTTGTGATCAAAATTGAGAAGTGACTGACAAATTGGAACCACAGATTCCTATCCAAAGCTGGTCAACTTGTCCTCATTAAATCTATCTTGGAGGCTAACCCCATTTATTGGATGTCACTAGCATTGACTCCTAAAGTAATTCTTGCTCACATTTAGAAGATCTGCTGCAGATTCCTTTGGAATCGATACAAAGAGGGAAAACCTTTTGCTTGGGTAGGATGGAAGCACATCGCTCTCCCAAAGAAATGGGGAGGATGGGGACTAAAAGAACTCTCTGTATTTTGACATGCAATAGTAGCCAAGATGGGCTGGATCCTGTTCACTACAGAGAACCTCCAAACTGAAGTCTCATACCACAAATATATCTGGCCTCATCATCTTATGGACTGGATTTGTATGCCTGCCTAGCCTCAAACAGGGGTATCTATGGTTTGGAAAGAAATTATGCATACTATGCCTTTCAAAGAGAGGGTCTCACATGGACAATAAATGATGGTAATTTTGACCATATAGGTATGGATCCATGGATAGGAGGGGGGAACATGCATCAGTTACCTCCACGTCTCATCAAATTTCTAAAATAGAGGCACATCAATGTGATTTCCTAGATAGCAGATTTGGAGAACAACTCCATCTTCGAACATGCATGGTTATCTGCTCAAAATTTGGGTATCCCCGAACACTGGCAGAAGATCTGGGAAGGGTACATAAATTCCCTGAAAGAAGCCCATGTGCGCATCAAATTAGGTCCCAATGAGCTTATCTGGACCCTAGCTAATCATGGTAAGTACTCCCCAAAAGCTAGATATCCCAACCTTCTCAATGAGTGCAAACCACCTATACTTCTGGACTGGTGGGGAGAGATCTGGAAGCTCAAAGTGCCACCTCACTATTGACCACATTGGTGTGTTCCTGTAAACAGGATGAGGAGACGAATGACCACTTATTTCTTCACTATCTGCAGTGTGCACAATTGTGGGAACATGTATTAAACCTCCTTTCCAAATATGGTAGCTGGAAAGGTCTTTCGATACTTGAAGCATGGAACAACTAGACAGTTGCAAATCATGATACAAAATCTCTATGCCTCCCTCTCCTTATCTTTTGTTCTATATGGCTGATAAGAAATGGAATCATCTTCAAAGGAATAGAGGCTCGATGGCCACTTACATCAACAAAAGTTATCGCAGCCTACCATGAAATCACTGATGGATCTCACCCTCCTACAATTCGCTCTCGCACCTTTGAGATGATCGATCGCTCCATACCGTGGGCATACTTTAATGGAGCCGCCCAAGCAAAGGGATGTGGAGGGGTGCGGGATAATTCTATTCCTATCTGAGAAATACCACTACAAGATACAATTTGGATTGGGAGAGGGAACCAATAACTTTGCAGAACTTATCACACTCAGACATCTCCTTCATTTTTCACTAGCACATTCATGAATTAAACTACAGATCTTTGGAGACTCCAAAATAATCATAAATTGGTTCAATAACATCAATAATTGTCATGCTCATACACTTAGGAACATCTTGGATGAAATTATGGATTTCAAAGCACATTTTGACTCTATCACCTATCAACATATTTACAGGGAACGTAACAAGGCTGCTGACAAATTATCCAAGGAGGCCACGACACACCCCAGAGGTCTGTGGATGATTCAAGAACAGTTTGGTGTAGAACAATATCAGTGTTATCACCGGCCCTACATTCATAAGGCATATCCTAGGGTAGTCAGGGCCTAAATTTTTGGTTTATTTTTAGTTGATACACAATAGCTTTATATGTATATGTTTATGTTTATACTCTTCTTACTAGACAAATTGAGTACACTCTATGACGTGAATATGTACAAATTTTTTGGGAATGGCTTCGGCCATAACTTATATGTTTTTGACAACTAATTGACAGGCTTAGGGAAAACAGTGATGCATATGCCATAGGCATCTACTATATGTAATTTTTCAAAATGAATGAAAGATTACGATATTTCCTTGGGAAAAAAAAGGCAATATTGTTTTAGTAAATAAAAAAAAAAATTACTAAATCAAAAAATTTCCAACTATATCCACCTTTGTAATCTCCTTTTTAAACTCTTATATTGTTAAATCCTTTTTTTTTTTCTTAACTTTGTTTCTAACTTTGTATTCTTAATTATAAAATTTTCTCACCCATGGTTATATTTTGTACCCAATTACTTTAAAAATTATAAATATAGGAATCCTACTTGTGAGTTTCCTAGTTGTGGAATTACTTGTTGAGATATGTTCATCATTTCTAATTCCTCTTATTTGATTTATTGCATTAATTCATTTAAATTTTTGTTTATGGTCATTGTAGCAATGCCCAATGCCTAATTTCCCTCGATTTCGTCAAAGGGATGTTTTCGCTACTATGTTTGAATTGTTTTATTTATGTACCATTTCCTCCCCCCAGCCCCCCAAACCAGTGTTTAGATAAGATAACTTTGAATTAGAAGTGATAACCTATTTTACATGACTAACCTTGTATGCATGTAATACTCCTCAGAGATAAGGGTGGTGGCCCATTACCAACATTATGGATTTTACCAAAGTTATGGGTTTTGATCAATTTTCATTTTCTTTGGAATTACCTCTTAATGATTCATCTTAGGTCGATTCTATCATTTGGGTTTTTTGTTTTCTTTTATCTTCCCATGATGCAGCTTAAAATTCCGAAAATAAAACAACCTTTGATAACTTGTACTATCTCTTATTTACAACACTTCTATTTTCTTCTTTACAACACTTCTTTTTAAGTAACTAAAATTCGAACTCAATGTCTACTTTAACTATTTAACATCCTTATATTTATACTTATAAGATTGTATGGAATTACAAAGGATTCAACCTTTAACTATCCTAGCTTGTGGTTGAGCTCAATTATCAATATGTGATTGTAAATAATGTTTTGGTAATTGTGTTATTTCATATATTGTGGTTTCCTCTACCTTCCTTGAATTAATCTGTTTGGCGTGATCATTTATCTAATCACAAGGCCAAAACCTTTGAATTCATTAGGACTCACCCATGTAAAGTCTTAACGAATTGATATCGGTTAAGATTCACTGTATAATTTAATGGGTACAATGCTTAAGCTCAAGCCATACATATATTAGCATGACTTTTACAAAAAAACTACTTTATCTTGCTTAATGTTTACGACCTTGATAATTTGATTCCTTACAGTTAATACCCAACCCATTAATCTTGACATCTTTAAATTAATCACTCCTATGTAAAACCAGGCGAGACATCACGTAATGGTCAAATGGTTACTAATTTAATGTCTTACGAGAAGTTGTGAATCTCATCGCCTTTAACAGTTATCTCGAATAAGCAACCTTGGCCTAACATTTCACATATATGTAGTGTTACCATATTTTTGTTCTATCTGCTACTTCTCTTCATGGTTAACTCATGGAAAAGTATTCAAGGTTACATCTAAATAGCCATAATATTCCCATTTCATTTACCTCTATCTGTAAATGCTTCTTCTCATACGTCCTTAGAAGGAAACATTGTGTAACAAGGCTAATAGATATATATACTTATACATGCAAATCTAGTTTTGTCCATACCACTATACATTTAATAATAACAACCCAACTATGTTTTATAATCTTCTCCAACTCTTATAACTATGTAGACATCATTGAACCACAAGTTCTATTCTATGAATATATGATGATTTGTAAGGCATAGTTACTCATATAGAACTTTGGTATTTACATAATCTTCTCTTTTTTCTAGCATGCATAAATAAAATTTCATATTCTACTTATAATCATAAGATCCATTTTTTTTTTCCATGTGTCCCTAAGAAAATCTACATATTCTTAGCATTAACTTAATAAAGAGTCTTTATGCTAAACACCCAAGGTTGATCATATACTTATGTCATGGGCATGTATTTCAGTCATCAATATACAACCTACATAATATATACCATGTAATATTGATGATGAACATAATTGAGAGTCTAACCATAATTACTACTTTGGAAAACACTCTTGAACAAACACATTCCTCCTAACTATGAACTGCCTCTTCCAACTCCCCTCGAGCTAAGATCTTCCTCCTGCCAGAATCAACAACCCCTTTGATTCCTAAGTGGTTCATTTATATATTTCTTGCCAGCAACTTTTTAGCAGTGTCCCACATTAAGGTTTTCCAACATTTTTCCCTAGGCCTTTTCTTTTTTCGAAAATTTTATTTCCCTTTTTCTTTAAATCTTTCATTTTTCTCCCAAGGTTCCCTATTCCATCCTATGTAATATCTTTCTCCAACTAAGTGATCTAACACAATCTTCCTCTCCAATTATGTTAAATCAGTTCTTTATAACTATTTTTCTCCTAGAGTTTTGTTAGGAGATTTTATGGAAGGTCCATCATGTGGCCCTGATCACGAACAACCTTTTCCCAAGATGGCAAGAAATATTCTCACTCTATTAGTTTTTCTTTAGTTTTTTTCCAAATAATTTATTTATTATATTAACAATAATTAAATTAATTACATAATCACAAAAGTATAAACATGGCTTCCATAGCCATTCAATCCAATAATAATTCCATGTCTAAAAATAATCAACATTAGAAATAGAAAATATAGAGATGTTACACCAACTCCAATATCTTAATAACTTCAGTGGAGTGGTGAGCTAGTTCTTTTTCATGTGAGCCAATTTTGTTCGGTGCGGGCATGAAAAATTTCCATTAAATGGCCTTAAAAAAGGAAACCATGTCATTTTCATAATAGAAAATTGAAATTATTTGTAGATGAAACTTCCATGCAACAAATCAAATTATTATTATTATTGTTTCCCGTAATAAGTTTAATGATCATGGTGATCACATCAAATAATTTGATTTTGTAGCACAATGATTCATATTATGCTCAGTAAATATTATCATATTAAATAAGGGGCGTTGTAACGTAGTAAGTTGTTATTATATGTAACAATAATATGGAGAAAGAAAGAGTGGGATTTGTCTATAAACCCTAAAAATAGTTTATATATCTTTCTTATTTTATTAGCTTTCGTGCTATACTTTTTTCATTTCATTATGTTGCAAAAAATCCTTGATTTATCGCTTGAAATTCTCCAAACTCGTGCTCTATACAAGCTCAAGTTTCATCGGCTCAAATTTTATGAATGAAATTTGTAAAAGTCTTCGAAGGGAAGAAAAAAATAATTATTACCAAATAACACACAAAGGTGGAGCCTCAGAAAGAACAATGAGACAAGGCAATGCACTAGGCGACTCGACCTGTAATATAAGAAACTCCAACGGATATAGATATGGATAGGGCTTCGGGGCGCACCAACCTTCAGTTCAGAGGGAAACCACCCTAACAATATAGGCCCGACTGGACTATTTCTAATTTATCGCTAGCCGGAAGGAAGTAGAATAGTTGGAGTCTTCTAAAGTCAGTCGTCTATAGTCTTATCTTATCCCAATAGTTAGTTGTTTATCTTACTCGAGATAAAACCGTCACTTGACCGAATTGACCATCACTCGAGTTTATATATAGGAAAGGACTGTGGAGTGGCGCTAACTCCCCATATCGACTTCAGTAATTGATAGGTTTTCAACGAAATCGTACTATACTACTGAGTTGAGAACCTCTATCTCTTCTTTCTAAGCAGAGCATAGGAATGGGATCTCCGAATCCTGGGATGAAGGAAGATCTTGAAAGTGAAAGAGCCGGGTGCCTGCCGACTCTGAACTCTAATAAGTCACCTGCCCCTCTATAGATACGGGGGACTCCCCCAACTTCCCCTCTCTATTTACCGGGTTGGGGACTGAATGATACCCCATGGTAGGTACGCCCTAGAGTGTAGTGGGATCCAAAAGAGAATATATGCTTAACTTAAGGGAGGGTAGAGGGGTAGAGCCATCCAGTGGATAGATCTATCGCATAGAACTAGAGGTAAAGGTCCCGACGGCCTACTGGGCTAAGGCATGGGTAACGAGAGAACAGAAAGAAAAGGTGAAATTAGACCTTATATGAGATTCTGGTATGATCGATTAGCTAAGGCGTAATTACATATATGATTCACTACCGATCCCCACCTACCAGCCATCCCAAGCCAGCGATCCATCCCATCCATCCCAGGAAGACCAGTCTATTTTGCTACTTGACTGGTGGGATTTTCACCTTAGTGGCAATATCAATCAGGCCTAATCCTTCCTAATATTTAGGAAGGATGCAGATATGTCGGGAAACTAAGGGAAGGCCTCTAAGTCAGGTAATTATTGAAAGGGCCCTTTCTCCTCTGTCGTCTATTGGTAAGGCCTGTTCTCCACGGTAAGAGGTACTTCTAAGGTCTGACGTTAAGGATGCACAAGAAGGCTCGACCATAAGCCCCCCCACCCAATAAGTAAATTGAACTTCCTTCTCCTCTCTCAGGTATGGATGCGTTTACAGGGTATGGTTGAACGGTTCCTTCTCTTTCATCTGTTGGGAACATGTGGACATCTCCTCTCTCGTATGGCAGTAAGGACTTATCCTCTATCATCGTCTAGTGTCACCTTGTCTCAATCGATATGCTTGTCTGGTAACAACATGTATCAATCTCTTCTGGTGAGAGAACTATGGTAGCAATGAGAAAAGCAAGCGGTGGCACATTCATCATCTCCATAGCAAGATCGAGCAATAAACTTAATATTTACTAAGTGGCCCCCCCCCTTCTTCTAAATATTCCAAGGTCCCGGAGGGGCTTGCGCTTCTGAGGGCAAGGAAGTAAGTCTTTTTGGGATAGTACTTACTAAGGGGGGTATTTGGGGTCCAAGGAAGTAAGTACTATAATAGCTTTGGGGCCTTCGACAAGCAACGAGTTTGATCAGCAGACATTTAGCAACAGTGATTGACACGATCATAGTGTCGTGTGCCGTGCCAGGGTTGGTTCGCTCCGTCCGTTGTAAACTTGGCTCCATGTCTTCTGGTGGGAACATCTATCGGTGAACGTAAGGACAAAGTGCAACCTTCCATCAGTGGAGCCTACCCGCTATTGCGATTTATGCTTGCCCGTTGATGGATTGCTAACTTACGCTAAACAGGCTTAGTGGGGGGTGAATACCTCAAGACCACAGTCCCACCTCATTGGAATGGAATGATGAGAAAAGCTTAACACGTAGGAACAATGGATGCAATGTGACTACCTGGGCTAGGTGGGAGAAGAACCAACTGGCTAGTTAGCCTTTTTAGCGGGCTGGCAGGCTAGATGGAGGTTGGCGGGAGGGAGTAAAGAGCTTGCTGGGATAAAACATCCACCCAGGCAGGTGGGATAAGATAAGAAAACAAACTGGTGGAATGCTATTACGGGATTGCTGCTGGCCTTAGATAGACCTCAATTGATACCCTATCTCTATTATTGCCCTTCTATCTATCCCTGCCTGATCTTTTCTCTCGACCTACTCGACTTGGCTTGGATACCTCGCTGCTTGGCTTGGCTACTCAATTGGGATGGTGTGCTAATCGACTGTGGCTGCTGCTCTGATCCGTGCTTATTGACTCCACTTTGACTATGTTGCTTTAGCTCTTGTTCCACACTAGGCTGTGCTGCCCTTGTTTCAACCCACTAGACAATGGACTTTGGTCATGTTGCTACCGTTATTACTTAACCTGACCTTCCAATCTAGACCTTGAAATCGAACCCTTCAATCCGGGCCTTTCAATTATACCTTTCAATCTATAATTCTTTATCGGGACCTACCTGTCAATCTGGACCTTTATCCATGCCCTTCAATCCGACCTGCCTTGACTGCAAAATAAATGCCGGGATGTTGGGTTTCGCCCACCCACACAGATTGTTGGTCCAGCTTTATGGGTTCGCTCCGTCCACCACAGATGGCTTATTTAAGTAGTAGCAGGGGTCCCAAGTGTGCCTTGCTTGACCACATATTAAGCCCGCCTTTCCTTCATGCCAGCCATCCCGTTTTTGCTTACCTTAAATGCTAAGGATATTGAAATGCCCTAGAATGAAATCTTTGAGAAGTGTGGTATAGATGTGTGTTTCCAATTCGTTAGTTGCCGGATCGATTGAAATAAGAAGAAATAGGGTTGTAATCCCACGCAATCTTACTCATATAAAATGGACTTACACAATCTTACCATTGTCTTATTTGTCTCAATGCTATTAGTAGATAACTATATGTTATTAGAATTGGTTCCATTCATTATATATTTGAGAATTGATTCAGCCATTGACTAAGCCCCACCAGCCTTATATCTCGGCTAGGTTAGGCCTAATAAGAAATATCTATGCGGCTGTATCATCAGAACTCTAATGGAATGGGTTTTCCTATTTCGAATGGCTGGGGTGCCACCTATTTGAATGGGACTGTAGTAAGTCCTTCCCTTTATCATCTGGTGGGTATCCATTGATGGGGCCTTTTCTCATCGACGGTAACTTACTTGGAATGGGTGCACCTAACGCACCCAGGCACCTGTTATTTAGCACAATATATTCTACGTTATTGTTTGTATACCTACGTATATATATATATATATATATATATATATATATCTATATATATATATATATATATATATATATATATATATATATATATATATATATATAGATATATATATATATATATATATATATATATATATATATATATATATATATATATATATATATATATCTATGTATATCTATGTTGTGTGAAGTAGGCGGATATAGCCTATACGTTGTATCTCTATGAAGAATCCTCTACGTGTAACCTCATTGAAGCTCAACGTGTAACTTCATGCATTGTGCAACCTCTATGCGTATACCTACGTGTAGCTTAGTAGCCACCATTGAGTAGCCCCATGGATGAGGCCCCTCCCGGCAGATATTGTCTATAGTACCCCACCCCGAAGAAAAGATGTGAGCTATGCCCCACTCGGCAGATATTGTAGGGTGGGTATGTGGGTTGTTCAACATGTCTATCAGCTATGTAGGTCCCCTGCCTATGTCTGTCTGTTCAATTGAACTGATTCATTTCACTGAAGTTTGTATTGAAATGTGCATCTAGTGGTTGAGCTCTAATATTTCTATTTCGAGACCAAGAGTCAATCCATGTATGTGGATTAGTACTTATTCTGAGATAACCTTGTTCCCCCCCCCATACATTCACAATTCTAACTAGTTGCATAAGCCTTGGCCTTAGCTTAACTAGGCATAGTTCAATCAATATCTTGTCGTTCTGGATGAATGATTTATACTATTTAGCTCTACGGACTTAGAGTGAAAGCCATAAGTACTACTCACTCATATGGACTTCCGGTATCAGTCTTAGCCCTATGGACTGCCCTATGGACACTTTCTTTCTTACTTGCCCTAAGACCATATAGTCAAGACTATTAGCACTGGTAACATCGAACTGGTAACACACGTAGAATCACTTCCATCCTGTGCACGTCGAACCGGTAACGTTGGATCTAGAACTGGTAACACACTTAGAATCACACCTTCCTGGGCATGGTGGATGATAACTGTTCAAACACTTTGAATCCCCTCACTTCTAACACTGACCACCATAGGTTCATCATGCTGCACTGTGACTGGAGCTTGATTTATACATCGACGAGAACTTATAGCTGTACCGACCCTAGGTTCATCATGCTACACTGAGTAGAGCTTACCTCCATGTGACTATACTTAATGCTGCACCTTCTAGCTCATACTGCCAACAGGCTACTACGACTAGCGACTATGCGACTATGATTCCTGAATCGAATATAAGCATCGAGCAGCATTGACTCTTGGCATCGAGTGGATAAACACCTGGATTGAGTACCGGCATCGAAACCACCTGGATCGCCTCTTGGATCAACAGCATGAAGTATGACTCCTGTATTGAGTATCGGCATCAACCAACTCCTGGCATCAACTACCGGCGGCTATCGGCTATGACAACAGGCTATGATTCCCGGCAATTACTATCGGCTATAAACAATGACCTTAAGGCGATGACAATTGGCTATGACCTTCAGGCAGCTATGATTGACAATGATCGGCTGGTGTTTGGCAATGACTGTTGTATGACCCTAAATGGGTGCATCATAAGTAATGCATTGATCGTCATGTAATCCAATCAAGGTAGGAACATTTCCCAAGGTTCTGTATCGGTATAGATCGAGGTCGAGGTAGAGAGAGAGACTTACACGTGGCATCGAGTGCACCGACTCTTGGATCGAGTGTATTGAAACCTGGCATTGACTATGACTCATGTTCAAATGTAAGTTAGGCCTAAGTCATATCAGGTAAAAAAGATTTTTCCATAGAGCGAAGTCACTTTCACGTGGACTTGGGCCTTATGTCTCATAATAGGCTGTTGAGCTAGTTTTGATTTGACATTACATATTTTTATATTATGTATACTTCATCTTATATAGACATATGCGTATTTATTCTATATCTATGGATGCAAATTTTGGTGTGAAATGCAATTTTCCATTCAATATGTACATGCATGCTTATGTGACTAAGAATGTGAAAAATGCAAATAGAAAATGTCATTAGCTTTCGAATCAGTAAGTTTATGAAACCTCCTAGTAAAATGAACATATGTAATAAGTGAAAAATGGCCAGGAGTCTCACCTGTCAAAACATTTGAATAATTGTAGGATCTCAGACACGGTAGACATTCATTATTCAACTAACTGAGACACTGCTAGTTGCGAGTCGAGGTGGATAACTAAGTGCTATATACTGAGCGCAATAGCTTATGCTAAAAGTTCAATGACCACTCATGGGTCTACGGTCTTGCGGCATCAGCAGCTGCTATCTATGGCCCAAAGTGACTTATTTCTTGTTAGGAGGGCGGCGGGATAGACAAATCGGTAATGCGGAATCTTTTTTTGGGGTGGGGTATAAGGGGAAGGTAAAAAGAAAAGGTAGGTTGCGGGTTGAAGGATCGTAGGGATATAAAGACGGGCAGCAAGAGAGGTCGAAGGTAGATCGAAGGTTGATCCGGATTTAAACAGGAATGCAACAAATTATAGAGATAATCATATACACAAAGATGCAGTGAAAATAATACTTCATTTCATTAATGGAAAATACTGAAATATGCTTACAACTAGAAATGGAAATAAACCAGGTAGGACGATGGTAGCTTATCTCTGAGAAGAGATGTGGCGGCTACATGCCTCTGAACTGTAAAGGCTACATTGTGGCAGACCATCTGTCCTTTTACAAAATGTGACTTGCTACTTGTAGTATTTTTCAGTTACAATACCACGGGTCAATTCCATAGGTGAATGAATACCATGGGTGAATTTTACAATACCACGGGCGGATGCCATTTACAATACCATGGGTAAATTCCATGGGTTGATGAATAATATGGGTGGATGAGTACCATGGGTGGATTTTACAATACCACAGGCAGATGCCATTTACAATACCATGGGTAAATTCCATGGGTCGATGAATAATATGGGTGGATGAGTACCATGGGTTGATGCCATTTTCCATTCAGATCATTCCTCCCTCCTTGAGAAGCAATGGTCCCCATTGCGTAAAGTTCCCTCCTGCGAAGCCTTTGGGAATATGAAGAGCCACTGAAGATAAGGGTTTTATGTGGTTAACCCAAAACCCTGATAAACGAAGATCCGAGGATAGAGATATCCTATAATGCTTGTGACCAACTGTGATTCTGACAGTGTGCGGCCTAGCAAATGGACTTCGATGACAAGGATTTTATGCAATTGACCCATAACCATGATGTTGGTTGCTGATGAAGTAGCAAGTGCCTACATAGCCCAGGGTGGGAGGGCACATCTCCAAATAACCCAAGCCGAATGCTGCTATGTTGAAACTAATGAATGTGAAGCAGGTGCCTACTAAAGTGGGGTGAGAGGGCACGTCTCCAATGGAAACCCACTCCGAATGCTGCTACAAAGTTAAGATGGACATAACTCGGCCAATATAGCTCAGAATATTTATTATAACCTATTTTTAGAAGCAGAAGGATCATTTTACATCTTCCCATGAGTTGGAAATCCTTATCTAGACACTTTGAGATCTCAGATTCGTGCTGCAACAGTTCCGTCGTCACAAAAATTCTGATAAAATAGCTGATTTTAAATCAGCGATATCTCCCACATCCGGACTCCGATTTGACCCATTTGTTTTTTGAAATTGGGTGATTTTTCGAGAGGAATCCAGATCTAGTATTTGTTTTTGTAAATTTTGTACCAAATGTTTCAGATTTGATCTGCAAAGTCGCCGCCCAAAAAAAATCCTGCAAAAAAATGAAAAAAAGAAAAATTCTTCTTGCTTGACCCAAGAAAGTGCTCTGTGGAGGTTGTAGCACATGCCTGAAGTTTGTTGAATATTGCTGCAAAATTTGAAACTGAAATATGCATCAAACCCTCATTCCCATGGAATGATAACCTGCTCTAATACCACTGATCCGGATTTAAACAGGAACGCCACAAATTACAGAGATAATCATATACACAAAGATGCAGCAGAAATAATACTTCATTTCATTAATGGAAAATACTGAAATATGCTTACAACCAGAAATGGAAATAAACCAGCTAGGGCGATGGTAGCTTATCTCTGAGAAGAGATGTGGCGGCTACATGCCTCTGAACTGTAAAGGCTACATTGTGGCGGACCATCTGTCCTTTTACAAAATGTGACTTGTTACTTATAGTATTTTTCAGTTACAATACAAAGGGTCAATTCCATAGGTGAATGAATACCATGGGTGGATTTTACAATACCACGGGCGGATGCCATTTACAGTACCATGGATAAATTCCATGGGTTGATGAATAATATGGGTGGATGAGTACCATGGGTGGATTTTACAATACCACGGGCGGATTCCATTTACAATACCATGGGTAAATTCCATGGGTCGATGAATAATATGGGTGGATGAGTATCATGGGTTGATGCCATTTTCCATTCGGATCAAAGGTGGCAGGGATCAAGGTCGAAGGTCTAAGGAAGGGAGCAAGGTCGATAAGCCCGCAATCTAGCCATCCAGCCAGCAAGCGAGTTCCAGCCTCCCACCTACCTTATTTGAAGGATAGTTGTACCTCCCTTACTTTATGTCTAGCTACTCTGATAACACATATTTATATGGTGCGTGGGGCTTTGCATGCTGTACCAACCCTTCCAAATGCCCCCAGTCACGTAAGGAATGCCCCCCAGTCACTTCCTGCCCAATGAAGAAATCCATCCTTTCACTCTCGCTGCTACCCTTTCACTCTCGCCTTTACCTTAGATAGGTCTGGCTGGCTTTCTGGCTTGTGCCTCTCTGGCTTGTGGGATCCCCTCCCTCCTTTGAAAAAGAATGATAAAATATTGATTGATATAAGTAATTTAGGCATTCTCTCTTTCTTTTTGGCCTTTTGGGGTCTCTTCCTTGCACTAGGAAGCGCAAGCCCCTCCGGGACCTTTTCTGGGGCATTTCCCCACAAGATAGGCAAGCAAGATAGGCAAGCAGGATAGGCAAGCTTTACCTTGAAAGCCAATAAAGCTCGCCTTCCTTAGCTACGGATATATAGCCCGTAGGGTACACCCCGTAGGGTACATCTCCCTCCCCCTATCATTTACCGGGAAGGGGTATAGATCTATCTTTAGATCTCTAGTTACCGAAGGAAGGCCAATGAGATTCCCGGAGGGTACATACATCTAGAGCTAATTGATATGATTTATTAGATCTCTAGTTACCGCAGGATAATTTCCTATTTCTTCATTCTATTCTAATGATTGCTATGAATTAGCTATAGATGTACCCAGCCTGATCATGAAAGCTTGACTTGACTGGTAGGTAGGCAAGGACAGGTAGGCAAGCTTGACAGGTCATGGTTGTAATTTTCCACATCCATGGATCCCATAGAACCAATCCTACTATGAATCCAATCCATTACCGCCGTTCTACGGATTAATCAGGAGACTCTACTCCTTTGCTTTGGGGAAGCAAGCTGGTCGAGGTATTGAATATCACCGAGCATCCGAGCTACCACTTCAGGCAGGACGCTCCCCACGCAAGATAGATTATTCTGTCTCTCCTCGAATAGCCCATAAATAAATCAAAGCGAAATGACATATATAAAGAATGAAGCACGGGGACGTCAGTCGAGGGAGGAAGTGGCTTATCGATGGCGGCGATGGCGGCCCTCACCATATTCATAGTGAGTCCCTACCGGGCCTGATGGTCGAGCCTGCGTTAGCATCATGACTGGAAGAAATGCATAATGACATATATAATGATATATATATCTATTTGTATACGATATTACGGGTACGATCGATGATTCGAGCTACGATCCCATACGACGCTAAAGCGTAATTACATATATATGCATTATCTGCCTCCCGCTCTAACTGGAAATAACAAGTCTTTCCCTCACCACGAGCCCTGCCAGGGGCATGATGGCGGCCCTCGACCTCCTCTATCGGTCGAGCGAGAAATCGATGGCGGCCTTAACAGTCGAGCCCTGCCGAGGGCATGATGGCATTGGTCGAGTCATGCTTACGCATCCTCTCCTTATCAGTCGAGCGATGGCGGCCTTTTAGTTCTTCTCGTTTCATTTTACTTATTGGGTGGCCCCTATCAAATAAGTAACTAAAAAAGTCACTAACGTACCTCTCCTTATCAGTCGAGCCCCTGACGAACCGCTCTTTTGGGGCCCCTACCCCAAAAGAGAGTTGCTCGTTCCTCTCCTTATCAGTCGAGCCCCTGACGAACCTCTCTTTTGGGGCCCCTACCCCAAAAGAGAGTTGCTCGTTCCTCTCCTTATCAGTCGAGCCCCTGACGGACCTCCCACGTTACCTCACCCTGCCGGACCTTGCCCGGTGCGGACAAGTGACTACGTACCTTCTCATTTGGTCGGCCTTTGCCCCCTTCAAATGAAGGCCACCCTACAAGGCAAGGCCTGAGATGGACGGTAGAAATCTATCCTGGTTGGTCGATATTGAAAGGCCTGAGACCGCCTTCTCTGATTACGCTTCCGAGTCAGGGTACCGCAACATAGATAATATCTTTTAGTCATTCCACTACTAAACTCAGGCATTCCGCGACTCGAATGTGAGCCATTTCTTCATGCACAATGACATATATAATAGGCTCGATTCATGCATCTGATCAACCACCACAACATATATAATATAGTGATGGACTTCCTCTAATGGAAGAAGGCATTTCCCTACTGGAATGTGATCCATTTCTTCATGCATAATGACATATGCCCATAGCAGCATTTTCTGGTGTCATTTCGCGAGTCATGTCATAATGACATATGCCCATACACTACGATCTGACAAAGAGAGGATGCGTAAGCAGGCTCGACTGATAAGGAGAGGTCCGGGAGCTAGTTACTTATTTGAGAGGCCAATAAGTAAAATGAAAGCGAACTCTCGACTAAAAGCCTGCCACCGCTTGACTGGCCGCCACCGTGAGCCTGTCGAACTCTTGACCAACCTTCAGTTACTTATTTGAGAGGGGCCACCCAATAAGCATCAAGGAAGTACACCTATAAGAAAGCGTAATGACATATCTCATTCATTCATGCATAATTACATATATAATATATCTCATGAATGACTGGAATCACTGGTCGAAATGACATATGTAATAGTAGCTTGTCATCTCCCTCCTTCCCTCACTCACTCAACTCCTCACTCTGCATCACCGGTTCATGAAATGACCACATGGATGTCATAATGACATATATAATGAATGTCATGAATCTAGCTCCTGGGAACACTCACATATCTCTGGTCTGGTAAGAAAGGTCGGTTCATCGAACCACAACATACGTGGGTGCAAAAGACAAGATGGATGGCACCTATCCTAATTGTTGGTCTAGCCCACCCAGCGGACACCAAAAGGGGCAGGATTCTTCCACAAGCCCATGCTTCCGGGGCGGGGGGAGCAAGCACATAGTCCCGCCACCGCGGTAAGGGCCATCGCGGCTACTCCGACAATGAGTGCGTGCAGGAGAAAATGGTTGGGTGGGTTAGACCCTCCTGGTGGGGTGCGGGAACAACCTTCGGCCCAATTATACAATGAATCTACATTACGGGAAGTAGGCGGCCCGTATCCCACTCACATTAGCACTCCATCCCAGCGGCCATCACTTGGTCAAACGAACATCATGACCCTAGGAGAAGGAACCGGGACAGGAAAGATCTGAACCTCACCTGTCGAGGTAATCTCCCCTAGCATCATGAAACTCACCTGCTGAGGTAATCTACCCAAGCATTGACTCATCGCAAACCCAGGCCCTATGAGGAATCAGCTGCCCTAAAACCGGACACTTGAAGCCCTGCTGAGGATCGAACAATCAATATTCTTCGTTTCGCCACTGTAGGGGGAGATCTTCGAACCTGAGGTACTGATAATTGGCCATGATTCATTGAGGAAAAGGGTACGATTGGTTAGGAAGGGAAGGGGAGGCGATCAAACCCGCTTGTGGGCCCCTTTCTCAATGGGGGGGGCGCTAATGTCACTACACGCAACCTTCGATGGTACAATTAGACGTCCTTTTATGGCACGCGTCCGGTCATCGGATGACCTCCCACGCTTCGGGACATGCATGAACTATCTCAAACCATGGATGCAGTTTCTCGAGGCATTGCCCCAAAGTCTCCAGATAGGCCTGCTACAGCTCGTCTTGATGTCCAATCTTCGGCCTAACCTGACAGGATTCATAGGCTCGCCGATTTTCTTGTAGGGGTGAGCGATGGGCTTGACTGACCCTCTTTGGTCCGTTAGGCCCCTCCCATATCTCGGAACCAATTCTGAGATATGACCAACTAGTTAGTAAAACACTATAATATGATCAAAGGTGGTGGGTGGCGGGGGAACAATGGGTAGGTATGGGTTCCCGCCTTTGTGTGTTTTACCAACCGCTTGTTACGATATGTAAGACGATGTAGGAATTTTGCTACTGCAGAGTCGGGAGAGAATATGACCAATGAATGGAACGAATTGGAAGAAGAATTACACCCCCAATTTACAAGTCTCACCATAACAATTGGAAGAAGAATTACACCGCCAATTTACAAGTCTCACCGTAACATTTGGAAGAAGAATTACACCCCCCCTATTGGTTTGAATAGCATCTTTCATTTTACTTATTGGGTGGGGGGGCATTGGTCGAGCGTGCTCCGCATCCTCTACCTTCAAAACAAACGAGGGACGATATTGGCTTTATCCTTATCTCAGGATATCTGGTTCGACCCCAGACGTACCTATGTGTATAATATATATGCATATTCCCCCCATGAATGTCATATTCACTTCATCGTTCGAGGTCGTCTCTTCTTGCTCTAACTTCTATTTGGTCTTTCGTCGCTCCGGGTCTTCCTTCCCTCAATCGGCTGGGTATGAAAGATTTGTATGTCTTGTCCCTTTAGTTCTTGACAAAATCAAGGAGTTGTATTAGGAGCACAATGGGAAGGATGTCATCCCAAATCGAAACATGTATTCTATTGACGAGACAGAGTATAGAAAGATCCTGGAATCTCTGAATGATGAATCATTCAGGTTCCTCCCGTTGTACCGGGTATTCATCCCCAAACCGGGAAGACCAGGACAGTTTAGACCTATTACCATTCCTAACCCCAAGGACATCCTTGTAATGGATGCATTAGGAGCGGTCTTAAGTGAACTTTATGAGGCCATCTTTCTTGACTGTTCCCACGGGTTTAGAAAGGCCAGAGGAACCAGGACATGTTATTGGGCCATATTGGGTTGGAAAGACGTCCACTATTGCATTAACGCTGATGTCGTTAGTTGCTTTGATGTCATTCCTCACGCTCGATTGTTAGAGTATATCGGGAATGTCGTTGATGATCCTAAGCTGCTTCATCTCATCTCTTTCTTTCTCAAAACTCCCATAATGGACAAGAAAGGGATTCGTTATGATGGAGAGAGAGGCCTTCCCCAAGGATGCCCTCTCTCTCCAGTACTGATGAACATCTACATGCATGAGCTAGACATGAAGGTGCAGATGTTTTTAGCCGCCTCCCCTTACGTCCATTACGTCCGCTACGCGGATAACATCTTTGTGGGCGTTTGTGGGGTCAAACTCATCAAGCAGGAGATAATCCTAGAAAAGCTTAAGTCCTTTGTAGCTGATATCGGATTAAGCCTTACCATCTCTATTCATGAAAAGGGGGGACCTTCCTTTCTGTTTTTGGGCATATTGATCAAACTGTATACGGACGGTCATATCACTCTATTTGCTCCATTACCCCGAATATCACAGAAAATCACGACTATAGGAGAGATGCATCAAGCATTGATTACGCCAATTACGAATCCGGATGATCTAAAGAAACACCAAAGGAGCGTCATCGAGCTCTATAGTCACAAGTTAGTGAGTTATCTTGCATTTTACTGCAAGAGCCATAATTCCCGCAAAACCAAAGAGTTACTGAGACAGAAAATGCTAACTGCGTGTCTACTTCATTTGGCAAAAATATCTTCCACCCCCCTAGCCGCTATTAAGAAGAAATGGGGTCCAGCATTGGATAGAGCCCCCGTGCCCTTTATAACTCAGAAACAAACAGATTCTGCTTTGAAGAACATACTATTGAAATTTCACCGGGAGCAACACAAGTTTCTGAAAGGCCCTCACCATCGGAATAGTGAGGACTCCGCCCCTAAAAGGCACAAGTAGGAAAGACCATAATATGCCATTAGTGCTTTTTTTCTTTCTCTCTCCGAGAGGCCCCCCTCTGACCTTTGTTTCTATGGAATAACCTAATGGAATAACCTAATGGACCTCTTTCCTTTTTCCGGTATGCAATAAAGCCATCTGCCCGGTAGACGGGGCAGAGTATGCCCAGGGCTGGGGTGAAACTAATGTAGTCATCTTTCAGGGTTAGTCACTCAAGCAGGCATAAGGAGCTCTTCGAGTATTTATGAATACGGCTCTGTCTCTTCGAGCCAGAGAATGGGTCCTTGCCCCGGAGGGAAAGCTGCTTCGCACCTTACCTTAGCGTAATGACATATATAATTCATTCATGCATTAGGTCTTGACAATAGCCTTTTTCACCTTGGCGGAGGTTTTCACATCTTTCTCTCCTATTCTTGCCATTTTAGGAGGCGGAGGTTTTGTAATTACATATATAATTCATTCATGCAGAATGACATATCTCGAATGACGTAATTACGTATATAATGAATGACTGGAATCACTGGTCGAAATGAACCAATTAGGTTTATATATGTCATTTAGTTCGAGATCTCGATTGCATAATGACATATGCCCATAGATGCATGATATGCTAAAGCGTAATTACGTATATAACGAATGAATGCATCGATATGTGTCATACCAGATTCGATGTGAGATATTGAATGACGCTTTCTCATATACGTCATTCCTGATAGATTGAATGACGATTTCGATGGCGGCCTTGACAGTCGAGTGTGCTTACGCACCCTGTCGGTCCTCACCCTGCCGGGGGAATCCTCTCCTTAACAGTTTCAATGCCTGCTGTATCGGAAAGAATTTATTGTCTAAAAAAGGTGTAGCGCAGTCTGGTCAGCGCATCTGTTTTCGGAAGAGTCAACCGCACTGGCTATGCCCTCTCCTACCCTTTTTTTGTCCTTCCAATCCAAGCTTCCACAATGCGACCAGCAACTCTCCCCAGTCAGAGGACGTGGTGCAAAGTTAGGAGCGGTCAAGTCTGGCATGTCCTGAAGGAATCCGAACTGACGCAGGACCCGGCGAGGGAAGTAAAAGAAAGGACGTGGAAGTCAAGCCCATGATATGCACGCATGAGTGTCCCTCTGTAGTAATGACAGGGCTAAGAAATCCTCACCATTTACACCACCAATGTAGCAAGAATGCAGATTTCTCAATTTCCTAATAAAACGTCTCCTCGTCATCATCATCGTAAGCTCCAGCCCTGAGTCCCACAACTGGCTCCACCCGAAAGGCAGCACCGATCTCTCTAGGAATTACTCTCAGTCTCAAAGGAAGACAAGTCATCTACGGTAAATAGGAGAACGAACTCACTATCTGATCCCTCAGCGCCTGAATCTCCTGCTGCTGACTGGCTATCAACGCCTGCATCCGAGACTGCTCTGTCCTGGTGATCAAAACCTGATTGGGGCGTATGTGATGCTGCAAGGTAAAACAAAGGTAGAAAGTCAGCACAAGTTCAGCAAGATTCTATCAAGTAATATATCAAGGGAAAGAAGATTTACCAGCCAGTGGTCAAGTACCTTGCCCCCGACCATCATACCACCAAGGACAGGGGTGACATCCACAATGAAGCCAATAGAGATGCTCCTGAAAGTAAGGTAATCCATATCCGCTGCCTGAAGTCTCTCCTCAAGAGGTCGATCATCCATAGCAGGAATGGACCTAAAAAGTAAAGTCATATGAGTAGGAGGATCAATCGGCACTCGGACGACTCCATCAATCTGACGAGTGAACCGCTCTCCCAGATAATACTCCCAGCTCTCAGGGCCGAAAAGAATCAGTCTGCGCCTAGAGAGAGCGAAAGCATCTGTCGCCTCAGGAGTATGGAAATACTTACTCCCAACATAAGGAGTCAAAGAGAGCTACACGAGCAGAACTTCTCAAGTCAGCCTCACAACAAAAGGATAGGAATCCGCTTCTAAGGTTGTCTGTCACAAGAGGACTACTCTTTGATCTCTCTCCTACGCTCTTCGATAGCTGCTTGGCTTACAGGAACTACCTTATTCCTAGATCTTCTTTCTTATTAGTTGTTCTATCTTGATCTAAAACTACTAGTAGGAACAAAGCTACCATCAAAGACATTCTTAGCTGGCCTAGCTTGATAGAAACCTAAAGTAGCTACATCCAGCTCTATGAATCAAATCCCTCCTTATATCACTAGAAGAGATACAGGAAGGAATAATAGCCAAGAGGGAATGAATTCATTTCATTTCAAAATCCCAAAGAAGTCAGAAACAGATGCTGAAGGATCAGCTGAAGCAGAAGAATAATAGAAAGCTGAAGCAGCTAAAGCATCCGCAGAAGAGGAAACCATTGTTGATCCTATGGGGTAGGAAGCCCCAAGCCAACCCTTCCCAAGGAGAAGTCAAGATCCGGGAAGAGGGGATCAGGAATAGAACCTGCCTCTCCGCTTGGGATTCTTTCTTCTGGTAGTTTTTCGCGGTCGGGGCAGCGAAGTCATAGCCTTATCACCGGAATACTCCTTCCACCGGAACTAGATAGAAAGGTAGGGCAGTTGAATCCCGGGTCGATCGAACGGGGGCTTGAAATGAAAGTATTTCACTACCACCTGCAGATAGGAAGGAAAGAGTTGTTGCAGATGATCCCGAGTCCAGAAGCAGAGAGTGATATCTCGGGTAAGGAAAGTAAGCTTGTGGGAATATGTCCGGATCAGAGCGGGAATCTCTCTGTCTTGAACCAAGTGGCTCGGGCTGGGAGAAAAGCCCATTCCTACCCGGAGAGTGAGATTCTGACATGATTGGACTTAGCAGCATTAGCAGTGGTGGATCATCAGTCACCCCCTTTCCTCGCTTTCCTTGTAAAGAAAGCTATGTCCGGATGCTCGGTCACCGGCACATGAGCAGAAAAGGGAGGAGGGCTTTCCCTGACCGAGTTGAACCGAGGCGGTTATTGGAATCATCCGCCGATAACCCGATCCCGGAAAGAGGGATCATCATTGTATGAGCGGAGGATTGGGCGCAAGCAGGATCTATTTGTTGTTTTTTTCGAAATAACCAGTGTTAGCGACGAAGGGATTGTTTGCAAGAGAAGGTTGCCAAGTTAAGATACGAGCAGGAGGCATGCCACGCATAGTATAAAAAAGGGCAGAGAAGAGGATTGATGGACAAAGGGAAGATACATATATTATATAGATGCCCCAAAAAGCAGGAGGAATCGGTTGCTGGTGGAAGGTTTTGCAGGAAATGAATCACTAGTACAAGAAGCGGACAAAGAATGCCCTTGGCCACGTATTTTTATTTGATAATTATTTAATAAAAAAATATATAAGTGAAAGTAACAAACAAATTGAAAATGGATAAGCATATGTGCTTAAGTGAGTTATCTATTAAGAATATGTGTTTAAGTGAATTATCTATTCATGCATGCCATAAATAGCGATCATAATATGAAATACCACCATGCATAATTATACTCCCCGCACCATTAAAAAAAACTGATGTGAAGGGAGATATATATAAATGAGTTCTTTTGAGAGAAAATACCATATTCGGAAATAAAATCAATAAAGTTGTTTTAAAAATACAAAGTTACATTGTTTTAAAGTAATGCTAGACATGGTTTTCTAATTTTACTTAATTCAGGAATTAAGGTTGTAATCTAATATGGATCAAGTGATTAGGGGTTTTGGATGTTGTGGGATTATTTATATTGTATTATAATAAATGAAGTTGATTAATGATAAAAAATAGACGTGTTCTTCCTTCAATAATATGATAAGGCAGTTTTTTTTTTGTTGACACTAAAATTTCTAGAGGAGATAATTGTATCATTGTATTGTTCTCTTTATCAAACTTGTTGGATAGACTAGGCATAGCCATAAGAAATGATGTAACTAATTTAAGTTTTGGTGATGTGGTGCCTTTATTATTGCCGGAGGAGATGCAAAAAAAACTTGGAAATTTAGAGCACATAGGCCTCATGGAAACTTGTTAAATGATCTCAAAAGGCCCCACAATATTGACCTTTCTCTATCTAGTCCATGAATACCTGCTATAAATATATCCTTTTATTGGGTGATTATTACAAGCTATATGTTTGTCACCTATATGCAATATGTAGCTCATCTATAATAATTTTTTTGATAACAAAAGTTTTGGGTCCACCTCTCAATCTTGCTTTCAAGTAATAGTTGTATGGAAAATGAATGTAAATATCCCTCGAGTAATTTTTTTTCCATCCGATGTGGACTTAACAGAAGAAGTACTCATTTTTACTAAAAAACAAGTTATGGTTTGTACAAACACTTCAAGGGGGTGGAAATGGAAAATAAATAAAACAATTCAAACCTAAAAGTGGAACCCATCCCTTTAACTGAATTGGGGGAAATTATGAAAATACACAACATTTAAAAGAATGAATACAAATAAATAAAAAAGAGAAACTAGAAAATATGAACAGATCTCAAAACTAAAGTCTATAACTATGGGGTTCACATTTTTTAACTTATAAGTAATTGGTTATAAATGTAACTTTGAGTTAGAAAAATTTATAATTAAAAATACAAATTCAAACATACAGTTAAAAATAGAAATGGATTTGAGGATATAGGAGTTAAAAAACTAGATTATAAATGTGAATATGGTTGAAAATTTCTTAATTTAATATTAATCATTTTTATTTACCAATTATTTTTCCCCTTAATTATGTGAATTTAAAATGCATAGCAATAAACAACTAAATTTGTATTTTCGTTAGCCCATGATTACAAATGTTACAATATTACATGTGATCACAAAAATATTGCGATAAATTTTGTCAATTATACTAAAATGTTAATTTTTCTCTTACAAATTACCTATATTTAGGCCTATAAGCCTTTCCTATGCATCAACAATTGTCAACACTTTTACCCTCATCCGTTTGATCAAGTAAGACACTTTCAACCGTTGATTTGAAGTGTGCTTTCTGCTGAAAAATATCTAAAATTCCATAAAAATATCTAAAATTCCATAAAATCAGTGATTACAAAATTAACATCTATTACAAATTAACAAATTATTACGGATTTGGTGTAACAAATTCTTTCTTTTTCCTATTTTACTGGCCTTTTAACTCATGAAAACAATAATAAAATCGAAAAATTATAAACTTTCCTATTCCACTGTGATTTGCCAATTTCTCCAGTTTTTTTCCTTCTACGCTTATGCCATCCTACCACTATTTGTTCCACCATTAAGAATTTGTTTCGTCTACGTAAACCACCAACAGCCGATTTTGAGGCATCTCAATTTTCATTTAACCGCTTATCCAACCACTTATCCTTTGAAAACCTAATCGAATTTCTTCCAATATCGAACTGGAAAATTTTTGAACGCAAGATTTGCACATTTTTGAAATCAATCAGCAATGTTGTCAAATTATGGCTTAAAGAAGGACTTTGTGCTGAAATTTTTGGCGTTGAAATCTTACATGAGTCTACGCTGAGATTTATCTTTTAACACTGTTGGAACCTTGAATACCTATGAAAATTAGTTCCGACAATTGTCTATAGATTTAACCTGGTTGGCTTTAAAGTGTTTGTGAAGCTTCGGAAATTTATCATGTCTGCAGGAGACTTGCTGGAGAGTTCGTGTTCGTTTAAGTTATTTTTGAGGTTTTTACTGTTTCATTTATGTTATTGTTGGGTTTTTGTTTTGTGCAGAGTGCATGCAACATGAGAATTGTGGGCATCGAGGATGCAACAGAAGTGCTTGAGAAGACGCTTGCGTTAGAATTGTCAAGCATGACGTTGGAAGAGGCAGCATCTTTAGCCAGGACTTTTAGCCATTATCTCAACCTGATGGGCATAGCAGAGACTCACCTTCGGTAATACTGTTATCAACTTTCCCTTTGTAAGCCAACTTCGTGGCCATTTATGTTTGCATGCGTTGAAGCAATGGTTAGTTTAGATTTTCTTCAAATGAATCTAGACAATGTGGTTATTGTGGCCTTTTTCTTATGTCAAGTTTTCCACTGCCTGACATGGACTTCCTTTGGATTAGGTGACTGGTCCGAGGGTTGTCAAATCTACCCAAGTAGCCTCATCCCTTTTCGACATGCAGAGAATGAAAACTTGTTGAATCACTTATTTGTAATCTAATCGTGGCAATTCCACTGCAGACTTGTTAGTGGAGGCTGAACCTTCTCAACCACTCAATCTGACCCCTAAAGATTTTATGGACCTAATAAACGACAACGACAGTCTTTATGTGAGGAAAAACTTTTAATAATATTTAATCTCTGTTAAGGAAAGATTATAAAATATTTGATTCAGCATATGCGTTTTCTCTTTTTTTTATATAGGCATCTGAGAGATCATTTCAACAAACCAGGGGTCTCAAAAGAACAATCGTTGGACCAACTTGATCAAGGAATGGATAGAGGACAAGCAGCTAAACTTTTCTTTCAAGCATGCGGTATACCTTATTTGATCTCTGTTTTAATATTTGGTTTCAGCTTTTATTTGGTTTGCTTAGATTTCAGTTCCCAATAAATACATGAAAGATAATAAAAAGAGGGATTTTGCCGTATGCTGTTTCAGTTTTAGCTACCCATAAATATGTGAAAGTTGGTCAAGAAGAGGCATATGGAGACGTCAAAATTCGAAGAGGACCAAATCTCTAAACATGTTAAAGGAAGATTTCTTTACCAATTTCATTCTTTATGCTTTCATTGGAGGCTTTGACAAGTTACTCGAATATTCAATCCTGAGTATTGCGACTCAATGTCGCGGTGTTCTACATCTGAATAGGGAAAGAATATGTTAGTAGTTTTGGTATCTTGGTTCACTCAATGTAACACGTTGCTAGAAACCTAATTGGGATACCTGTTTCTCATTTCTCAATCTTGTGTCTGGACACTATGTTAATACATTTTTAGTCAATTTATATGTATAATATTTCAGGGATTGGGCTACAGCACTAATCAATTTTACATGCATGTTACACCGTGGGGTAAGGGCTTATATCAAACATTTGTGCAGGGTTTTAACCAATTGACATTTCATTGAGTATGTATTTACAAATCAATGATTTTGGGATCAAATCTCACAAAGTAATTCTATACCTGCTCTTCAAATTCCTTCAAGCTTTTGAAAGTAAAACCAATGAATTAGAAAGCCTTTTTAGCCAGCTCAAATTGCTCATCCGTTAGGCTTCAACCAACATCTCTTCTAGAAAAATTCAACAATTCCAATTTAATAATCCTATCGGCCTCTCTTTGTACCTTTTGGGACAATTGCTAGTATATAACAATGTTGTAATTTTCATGAAATTCATTGACTTCTATATGTCCTAGTTAAACCTTAGTTGAAAAAACTCTAGTGTAATGAACGCTTATGTCACTATAGAGAATAATATGTCATTATAGAGCATGCATATTATCTCAAAAAATACTAACCATGAAAAGTTAGTTTCTCCGCATAAATTGAATTATTTAAACCGCATTTATGTGACATATTATTTTAGATGGTTTATTACAAAATTGAGTTTTTTAAATTAATCATCCTTAATAATATATATATATATATATATATATATATATATATATATATATATATATATATAATACTTTATTATAAAATAATATACAGTTTTCTAAACATATATTATTATAATAGCATTAATCTGTAAAAAATAACTAAATATAATTAATATTTCAATATTAAAACATAAGTACCCACATATATATATGGATTTAATCAAGTCTAGAGAGGTGGGCAATCATCATAGCAGGGAATTTCAAGGGCCCATAGAGGTTACACGCACTGATCCATTTCCATTCGACCTGAAATTCCATCATCACCATCACCAGTTTCAGCTTCAGCAGAATCAGAATAGGAAACAACAACAGTTGGGTCGCACAAACTCCATCGTTTCTGATGGGGGGCGCCTGGGTGGTTATTCGCCGGCTAATTCTAGTGTTTCAAAACCAGTCTCGATTTTTTATGCAAGAGATTCAGCTGAAAGGGTTGCGCGTGCCTCCATTGTCCAGCCCTTTCACCCCTTCAAAACTGCAGGTATTGTGAGGATAGACATTGTGTATATCACGTTTATCGTGTATATATTGATCTTATGCAACATGTTCTGGGCATGCAAGTTCTAGTTATGTTAAAATGATAATAATAATTTTGTACAATATTAAAATATAATTAATTAATATTATTATTAAATAATTAAGTTATATTAGATATTTTAAATTAAATAATAATAAATAATATTAAATATTAAATAATAATTAATATAAATTAATACTTATTATTAATTATATTGATATTAATAATATTTTTATTCTAATAGTTTTTTAATTATTTTTTTTATTGTTATATATTTATCAATGGTAGATATAAATGAAGGTTTAGGTTATATTAAATACAATGATATTTTTAATTAATACAATAATATTTTTAATGTGGTTGTGTTAGTAGTGAAATAATATTTTGTATAATAACAAATATTTAAATATATAATAACATATTATATTTAAAAAGATTAACAATAATTTTGTCTATTTTATTATATTTAAAAAAATATATAAAAAATATTATCAAAATAGTTTTGTCTATTTTACCCACCCATCATGATTTGTTTTTGTTGGGCAAATAAAGTGAATTTCTTTTACTCTCCACTAAAATTTAAATCCTTCAAGTACGTTTGCTCTTAAATTTTCCACGTAAATATTTTATGTGATTAAAAAATTACAGAGATAAAATGTAAACTCACTTTACTGAAATAAATAAATGAAAAACATTATATAGAGTATATAACTTTATTTTAATATTTCATATTACAATAGCATATAAATATATAATGTGGTTTTAATTTATATTAATAAAACATTTTAAAAAATATTTAATAATTATTTAAATTAAGATGCCATAGGACCATTGATTGAAAGTTCCTTCGTGATGTGTCTGTCAACACGCAGAGACATCGATCAGGCCTGAGATGGACAGAGGGAGATGAAAAAGATTGTTAGAAAGAACAGAGAGCCTTTGTAGCTTAAAGAGATTGATTCCCAGCGTCTAGGTAGCAGTAAAATCGTACAATCCATTAGATAGCACAAAATCATCATAGCTAGGGTTTGGAAGCCATTTTTACAAGCAATCTTGAAAAATTGGGAAAACAAGTTCCCAAAAGCATTGAGTATCTTCAATTAAATATTCTCGGAAAATATGAGGGTTCGAATATAATTTTTACCAGCAATTTAAATGCTCTCTGGCAATTCGGTAAAGAAGTTTCCAGAAATTTTGAGGATTTTAACCTTCTGAATGGATCGAGAATTCTCAAATTCACCACACTCGTCACGGATTCGGGCAGACAATGCACCAAGAAATAAATCTTGCAAACAAAATCAGCTGAATGCGATCAAGAAAGTTGATATAAGGATGCAATATTGCGGTAGTACCATCATATTGTTATTAGAAAGGTCAAATTTGGCGATGGTCGACAGCTTCTGTTATTAGAAAGGTCAAATTTAGTGATGGTCGACAGCTTCTGTGCTCAGTCTGGCAAGTTAAAAGGTACAAGTCCGTTAAGTTCGTGGAGAAACTGTTGACGATCTTGAAATTGCTGAATTCTCAGACCTTTTAATAATGCTGTCATACGTTTGACAGAATTCCTCAAGCTGTATAACAGATCCGTCTAGAGACTTCTCTTCTTCTGCAAGTCTTTTTGCCTCGGCCTCCATTGCATCCTACATTATTTAATCTAGAATGCATAAAAGAAAGAATTGAGTCTGAGGTAGGCCGACCTTAGCAGCCTTGCAGAGCGAAATATCCATGACGGCCTTTCGCGACTCGGCCCAGTCCCAGGCTTCCTTCCTCTGCTGCAGCCGCTGCCACTTTCTGTTTAGACCTCTGGAATTCAAATAGCAGAGAAGCCCTTGAGAGAGAGGACAGCCGCATCGTAGGCTCTGGCAGTGACCTTTGCAGTGGAATATGAGCCCGGAAGAAGATGCTCTACTACTCTTCTTTCTCGCTTCTTGCTGGAGACTTGGCATTCTCTGCGTTCTGAATCCTGAGTGCCGTGGGGCCAATCAACACGTTGTGAATTCCTTGATTGACTAACGGATTTATTCCAAGTCGATTGATGAATGCTCCTGCAACCAATTGGGCTTCCTTGATTTACTGACGGATTTATCATAATCCATCGGTGAATGCTCAGACAAGAGACTCTCGTGAGAGATACGCAACTATGGGCCTGTGAGAGTCGGGAGACAAGAACAGTGAAATTTGAGCTAGGTCTGTAGCTTTTCTTACGATTTTATATATATATGTATGCAGTTTTTCTTACACTTTTAAATATATGTATGTTTGTGCGTATTTATACACATATATGTATATATGTTCAAACATATGTGTATATATTCAGGTATGTATGTATATGTTCTAATATTTGTGTATATATTCAAATATATGTGTATATGTTCAGATATCTGTGTGTATGTTCACATATGTGTGTCTTCAGATATATATGTGTATATCGTTTGCGGAGATGCTGGAGTGTGTATATGTTGATGTGTGTATCCTTCGCATGCGGAGATGGTGGGGGTGTGTATGTGTTGATGTTTAGGACATGCCTGGCAACGTGTGGGTATGCGGATGACCGCGTTGCTGACCTGGACGCCGCTCAAAACATATGCGTGCTTATGACACTGGGGTTACAGTTTAGGGTTGGGTAGCCATGAATATTTTATTGTCAACGTTTATTCTTAATACAACTATATGTATAAATTTCGTTTCGTTAATGTGAGGTGGGAAAGAAATTACGCGTGGCCCAATTACGTAGAGCTTAGGGCCTTTAATAAGACTGTTATAGTTATTGTTATTTATAGTTATGTGTTTAAACTGAGGGTATAATTGATACGAAAATCCATTTCTTATAAATTAATGCTTAATTTAATTTCAACTTCAAAATTATTGTCACAGTGTTATAAATAGAAAAGCAATATATCACGATTATATTTATATTTTCATATAATTTTAATGCTTTTGTAAGTAATAAAATAAATAAATTTTTTATAATAATATATATATTTTCCAAGTATAAAAATAAATATATTTAATAATATTTTATTTTTTATTTTACAAAAATGAAACCGGTATAAATTAACTATATTGTATAACATTATATTGTGAATAAATTTATTAATTTTTTTTTTGAGATTTAGCCCAAAACATTTGATAAAGGAAGAAATATCAAAGTGATCTTAAAGATATGAGGAAACATGGAAAATGTAATCATTCTTAACCATCTAAATGGAGAAGAAGTGAGTAACATGTTGGAAAGCATATAATACAATTAGAATCTATGATCTAAATTCTAGAACAAAGTTTTGGAATAATAAGATTAAGTGTTCTAACAAGTTTGAGGATCTTTGGACTATGAATTTGAATGAGTAGAGTTTACTCTTAAAGGTAACGTTTTTATTTAAGAGTTCAGTCACTAGCATTATTTTAATTCACTCTTCTTTGATTATATGTTGCACGGTTTTCAAAGTGCAATTTCAATCAGATCCACATTGCATTTTGGAAGGGTTTCAGTGGAATGGCATCAACGACAATGGTAAACGCAGCCGCTATAGTGCTCGGTCAAAACGCTACGACACTAAACTTGCAAACGAAGCCACTAATGCCCATTTTCTCTCCTGCGGGCCATCTTGCATTCGGTTCCGGAGAAGCTTTTGTCTTCCCACTCTGCTGGTTCAGAGCCCATGCTACCCTACCCCTGATGGAGGTCAAGCTCGGATCTGGATCGGGCACTGCACAAAACCTGATCGCTTTTGAGGATGACCACTCAATCGTTGCTACAGAGCAGATTGATGCAGCCCTTAAGGGCAGAGACTATCGTAGGCGTGAATCCAAAGCACCGTATCTGAACAACTTCTGGGGGATCCTACATACCCTAGATCTGGTGCATCCTGAAATTGCGTGAGCTCCGAAAGGGATACACTCCTCTCAACAAGGAATCTATGCCATGCATCGCTCTGGGTCGATCCGTCTCACCACGGAAGGGTGTATCAACCTCAGATCTACGATTGAACTAACAGATCATCAATTTTGCGAAATTAAGAAACAATCGCATGCGCACATTGAAACATCAATCACACATATCAACACAGTATGTACTGGGGAAAGCATACAGTTGAAAACCCCCAACTATATGTATATTATAAGGATAGAGAACATGTAACAATACATAGTATAATACTCCTCACAAGTACTCAGTACTATCTCCACCTGCTACACACAAACTAGCTTAGATCTGAATCAAGTCATAGGTTCAAATCTCCTCCACTGTTTGCCTGCCTCTACTGCGCAATCCAAGTTGAGAATAGACCTGATCGAAGCTCGTTTTCCCTTGGCTTGTACTACGCAATCCTCATTGGCAATCTCATTCAATGATTTTCCAAATCTCATGCACAGCTATAGTCACAACTGATAGTAGACTCACTCTTTCACCCACCTCTAACACTTGTCTTCACTGAACTGTCCATGCAATGAGTTAACTGATGTATTCTTTAGTTGATTTATGAGTTAATAATTAGTGAATTAATTAATAATTAATTCACATCACTCGTCACTAGTGTATTTGGCAGTTAGACTAAATACAACTAGTTCAACTAAGTCAAACTGAACACAACTCCATCAACTCCTCAATCAACTCCACCAAACTCAATCACTTGAGTTCTAAGTGAAGTCCATCATGCAATAGCTCAACTAACCCATAGGAAAAGCATATTTCCTTCTGGCAGTTGCATGTGCTACATCGTAGCTCAAACTGAAGTGCTGCAAGAGGATAAGATAATGTTTATAGTCCAAATATTATTAAGAGCTAATAATATCCGACTATTCTATTTTTAGACTGGAAGTCTAAAAATAGACTCCGCCCATATGTCTAAAAATAGAAGTCCATCTATCTTTACCAACATGACCAATCATCCATAAATAGCATCCTGCAACTCATAGACCATAATCCATATGTCTAAAAATAGACTTTGCGCCAAAAATAGCCTGCGGGCTCACTTAGTGAAGGCGACTTCTTTTCACTAAGCTCCATCATCTTGTTGCATTTTCAACACTCCGTCTCAACAAGATATGGATTATCTGCAACCCCTATCCTGCCTCTGTGGTATTCGAATTTGCTCCTAGTGAGCGCCTTCGTCAAGATATCAGCATCCTGATCCTCCGTGGGAATGTATGAAAGTAACATGATTCTCCGCTACACACAATCTTTGATATGATGGTACCTGATGTTGATATGCTTGGATCTATCATGAAATGCTGGATTAGATGAGAGTTTAATGCAACTCTGGTTATCACAATAAATCACAATAAGCTCCAAGTGTGACCTGAACAACCCGACTAGGATCTTCCTCATCCATATAGCCTCGCATGCAGCCAAACTTGCTGCCATATACTTGGCCTCTGCTGAACTGAGTGCCACGGATCTTTGCTTCCTACTGTACCATGAAACTGATGTCGACCCGATACTGAAGATCCCTCCGGATGTGCTCTTTCTGTCCGTTGGGCTCCCTGCCCAGTCTGCATCCGTGAAGCCACATAGCTTCACCTCATCCTCCTGTCTGTACCACAATCCATATCATGATGTGCCTCTGAGATAACGCAATACATGCTTGCTTTCCTTCCAAAAGAGCTTGGTTGGCTTAACCATAGCTTGTGAAAGCTGGTTAACAGCATGGCATATATGGGGTCGTGTATTGACCAGATACATAAGCGACCCCACCAACTGTCGATAAACAGTGGCATCCACTACCTCCGCTGAAGTAGCATCCTCCTTCCTCCAACCTCTAGGAAGAGGAGTATCAATAGGCTTGCAGCCATGCATGTTGAACTTCTCCAGTATCTCCCGGGCATACTTACCCTGAGAAACAAATAGTCCATCACTGCACTGCCAAATTTCCAATCCTAGGAAATAATGAAGGAGGCCCAAGTCCTTCATCTCAAACTCTCTAGCAAGATCCTCCTTGCATGAAAGTATCAACAGCTCATCTCTTGTCAAAATCAAATCATCTACATAAAGTACAATGATCAGCAACTTACCCTCCACCACAATCTGGTATAGGTTAGGATCTGCCTCACTCTTGGAGAATCCAAGTCCGGTGAAATAACTGTCTATCCGTGTGTACCAAGCACGAGGTGCTTGTTTCAACCCATACAACACTCTCTTGAGCCTGCACAAATGCGACTCGTTGCTGAAGATCTTGAAACCTTCGGGCTGCTCTATGTAAACCTCCTCCTCAATGACTCCGTTGAGGAACGCAGTCTTCACATCCATCTGATGGATGTGCCACCCCATCTACGCTGAGAGAGCAAGAATCGTCTATATGGAAGAATACCTTGCGACAAGTGCGAAAGTCTCCTCATAATCGATCCCTTCTATCTATGAGAAGCCTCGGGCAACAAACCTTGCCGTGTACTTCTCCACACTCCCGTCAGCTGCCTGCTTCACTTTGTAGATCCATCTCGAACCCACCACTGATTTCCCCTCTGGTCTTGGGACAATCTCCCATGAACTGTTTCTGACAATCGAATCATACTCTTCCACCATGGCATCTACCCATGCGGGATCCTCCACAGCTTCCTCGAAAGAGGATGGCTCAGTCATGACACATTTGCTCACAAGAGCCATGTATCCAGTGTACTAATCAGGTGACTGTCTCTATCTACGCTGTGCTATAGGTGGTCCTACAACCTTCTCTGCATCTTGAGCCAGTCGCTTAGCTTCTGTAGTGCGCTTTTGCCCTCTGATGGTTGGCGTTGCATGAGTGGTCTCTTCCACTCCATGAACTTCATCTTGTGGTTGATCCATGTCCTGAAGCTCATCCTTATGAACTAATAGATCCTCATCTGCATGCAAGTGTGGCTCCCTCTCAAGCGAACACTTCATGGCTTTCTCCTCCTGAAATTTGATATCCCGTCGCACAACAGTCTTGCGACTGTCTGGCAAATACACACGATAGTTGTGGGATGTATTAGTGTACCCAAAAAATATCCCAACTTCTACGGTCGGCTCCAGCATCTTCCTAGCATCCTTCGTCACATGCATGTAAACAGGAGAACCAAAAATCCTCAAATGGGAAATATCAGGCCTCTTACCAGAATAAGCCTCCTTAGGTGTACTCATGCCGAGTATCTTGTGAGGACAACGGTTCTGCACATATACTGCAGTATTGCATGCCTCTGCCCACAAGTGAAGGGGTAGGCCCTGATCATGCAACATCGCCCATGCAACACCCACGATTGTTCTGTTCTTCCGCTCAGCAACCCCATTCTGTTGTGGGTTATGGGGAGCTATGAGCTCTCTTCGAATCCCTTTTGCGCTGCAGAAGTCCTTGAACTCGCCAGAGATGAATTCACCACCATTGTCGCTCCTAAGAGCCTTCACCTTCTTCCCCGATTCCTTCTCGACCAGTGCTTTGAACTCACAGAACTTTGAGTATGTCTCGCTCTTCTTCTGCATGAAGAAGATCCAGCACTTTCGAGAGAAATCATCAACAAAGATCACATAGTACTTGTGCTTTTCTCTCAAAGCTACTGAGAAAGGTCCACACACGTATGTGTGAATTCTCTCAAGGATCGTCGTGGCGTGACTATCCTTCTTGTGAAAGGTGGATTTCACAAATTTTCCCAAAGTAGACCCCTTACACTGATCTGACTGTGCAAGAGTGCCTTTAGGAAGCCCAGTAGAAGTCTGCTGCAGTATCTTCAAGGCTCCATGGTGAAGGTGGCCTAATCTCTGGTGCCACAGCTCGCCATCATCCCGGCTCACCAATCCTTCTGCCTTGCATGCCATTGCTGTGCAGCCATCTACATGCAATTGATAAAGGTTCTTGACTCGAACCCCTATCTTCCAGGTTACTCCAGTTGTCTTACTGCGCAGGAAAGCCTTTCCCTCACTGAAGACAACATCATATCCCTTGTCTTCTAACATCACCACAGAGATAAGATTCTTCTTCAATCCTGGAACATGCATCACTTCCTTCAATACGAAGGGTTTACCAGACTCCCTCTCAAAGGAAATGGTACCGATACCGGTCACACTGTATCTACCATCATCGCCCATCTCGATGTGCACTCCAAGATCTTTCTCATCCAGATCAGAAAATAAATCTCGATCTCCTGTCATGTGAAAAGATGCACCACTGTCCAAGAACCATACCGATCCCATCACACTTGATACTAAGCATGCGATCAGTGAAAATTTCAGCTCAAACTGCGAGGCTAAGGCCTCTCCTGCTGCAGATCTAGCAGCTTGCTTATTTTTCTTCTTCTGCAGACAATTTGTGCCATAATGTACGTGCTGGTGACAATGAAAGCACTTCACTTTGGACATGTCCTGCTTCTTGCCTTTCGCACCGCAATGAGAATCTTTCTTGTTCTTCCCCTTCTTTGCTTTGGCAGCCAAAGCGCAATTTTCTTCATCAGATGCCTTTGATGAAGATCCGTCCCTGGTATTCCGCCTAATCTCCTCTTGCACAAGATCAGACCAAAGTCTCTCCCATCTTGGCAATTTCTCCAGACCATTGATAGAGTCCTGATAGGAATGCCAACTCTTCGAAATACCAAGGAGAGCCAAGCTCACCAAGTCCTCATCATCGACAGTCACCCCCACACTTCCCAGCTCATCCCGACATTGGGTGAACTTCGTGAGATACTTGGGCATACTGTCTCCTTTCTCACACTTAATGTTTCTGAGTTTATCCTCGAGCGCCAACTTCCTCTGGTCGCTATTGCTTTGGAATAAATCTGTCAACGCTTTCCACATCAAGTATGGAGAAGCCTTTCCATGCAGGCTAGATACAATGTGATCCTTCACGCCCTCCAACGGAATCCTTCGACACTTTGCTATCTTCTTTTGCCAAGCCTCAACGTGAGCAACATCAGTAGGCTTTGGGACCTCAGCCTCTATGAACGCCTTCAACCCATTGTCATCTAACACCGCCTCCATCCTGTCTTTCCATGCAATATAATTCGAGCTACCTTCAAGGGCATACTCCAATCACAATCCGTTGAAAGACATTTCAACTTCGACACCAAGAAAACACTGCTGCAAATTCGAATTCCACCAGCTCAAAACTCAACCGCTTCTGATCTAAAATTCGTGAGAACAATGTATTTCTCGTACAGAGATTAACTGTATGGGCATTTACCTGATATCTCACCTTCCAAAAGAAGGATGAATCCAGAGGCTACCTGGCCCGATTACAGACTCTGCCTGAAGAAATAAAATGTAATCACTTTCTGAATAATATATATGATGATCAACTTTGCTCTGATACCATGTAGAAACTTTTTCTACAAATCAGCTAGCTCTGATACCATGTAGAAATTTTGAATAATATAACACTTATTCACAAAGATTATCCTGATTATACACTATTTGCGGAATACATGCATAATACATAACATCCTCTACGTTGATCATCAATTTTACGGAATTAAGAAAAAATTGCACGCACACATTGAAACATCAATCACACATATCATGACCCCTTGGTTTCCATATTTCGATGCCAACACAATGGTGGTATCAAAGATGCCAGTCTGGGTTAGGTTGCACAACCTTCCATTACACTTCTCACATCACAAGGTATTAATCGCCATAGGGAACACGTTGGGAAAATTTATAAAGATGGATGGAGACAGGGACTACCATAAAGTATTACACTGAATTTCAACAATACACAGTGGATACAACCCTTGGACTATGAAAATACAATGTTCTGATGCCGAGAATGTCTACAGACAGGTCACCTTCTCAGTGCTTGTCCACAGACAAGAAACATCCCCGAATGGAACACGAAGAAACATAGGAAGCCTGAAGGATGGCAACATACATAGCCATTGGATGAAGAAGAAGACACAACAGAGACAACAGAATTTAAAGAAGAAATGGATGAACAAATAGTCCAGAACAACACACAAAAGAAAGAGGTAGCCCCCAGTAACCCTTTGTAGCAACAAACTTCCCAGCCAACAGGAAAGGAAATATCAAGCAATAACAAAACTCATGGATCAGAAGGATCTAGTCGGGCAAGGACTCTCCCACAACTACAACTGAAAATCAGCTATCCATTATAACTGCTACCCCCAACACTGGAGGATGGCGAAAGATGGAGAAAAAGAAAGGGAGAAAAGAATAGCATTTTTATTTTTATTTATTATTATTTTTAGTTTTTGTGAAAATAAGAACAGATCATTTGCATATGCTCTTGAGCATCTACAAAATGTAATTTTGTCTCATGAATAAAATTACGAGTATTTCCATAGGGAAAAAATGTTTGAGGATCTTCATATAATTAACTAATTTTTTCCTTTGATCAATTTACATTTTCTTTGGGATTACCTCTTGAATATTCATCTTAGGGTGGTTCTATCATTTTGGTCTATTGTTTCCCTTTATTTTCCTATGAGGGAGGTTAACCTTCCAAAAAAAAAAATTCTTTGGTAACATTTGTCTAAACTATCTTTACACTTGAAATTTTTATTTTCATAATTCAATTCTATACAATCATTACACTTGGAGTTGTGTATTCTTATATTTAAATTTTGGAATCTATTGAGAATCCTTTTATTCTATAATAACATATTCTTGTTAAACTTCACTTCAAAAACACTAAATTTCAATTTCTTTTTAACTTATTATCATCCACATGAAGATGAAATCAATAATTTCACCTAAATTAATATCATTAAAATAAACATTTTATTCAAATTGAAATCATGAAACCATAAAATTAAGATTTAAAACAAATAAATAACTTTACTTTAAAATCATCATCTTTTTTCTATAACCTTTTCAAAATATTTACAATTTAACAAAATAATATAAATTATTTAAAACAAAAAGTCACATGGTTAAATTCATTTACTCAAATTATAAATCATAGCTACAATCCATAACAAACATATATTAAATATGGTTTTTCTCTCTCTCTCTTTCTATATATATCTATATATATATATATATATATATATATATATAGATATATATATATATATATTCCACTACCACTCAATATATAATGTTGAAAGTGTTGGGAGAGAGGAGTTTGTCATGATGATCCCTCCAAAGAAGAAGAAAGCTCCTCATAGGAGGAATGTGATGTGTACTCATATTTTTTAAGCACACATGTACATCATGATGTATGATTGATTAACTCAGGCACCTCCTTTCATCTGACTCTACATAAGCACTGGCTTTCCAAATATGAAAGTTATAATGGAGGAACTACTGTTTTCCTTGGGGATGACTCAATAGCTAATATCATATGATGAGGAAATGTCAAATTGGTGCTCAAGAATAGATGTTTTAGAACACTCCCTGGTGTTCTACAACTTCAAGGGTTGGTTGGAAACATGATATTTGTAAGCAATATGAGTATTGTAGTTGTAAATACTATGTTTGAAAAGGAATCATGTAGGATGGTTCAAGCAACAATGATATTGCTAACAAGAGTTTGAACTAGAACTATGTACAAGTTGTTGGGAATCACTGTTAGTATTGGGTGTAACAATTATTTTTTTCTTAAGGCTGTCGAGGAAGAAGTCAAAATTGCTATTATGCATGGAGAAAATGCAATGACGTGGCATCAAAAAATAGGGAAATTTGGAGACAAGGGCCTTCAAGAACTATAGAATAAAATTATGGTTGATGTTATGTCTAATTACATAGAAGATCTTGGTTTATGTGAACATTACATTTTTGGTAAACAAAATATGTTAAGATTCTCAACATGCAACAAAATATCCAAAAGGATTTTAGAGTTGTACATAATGATGTATTTGCACATGTGCATGTTTCGTCACTAGGAAAAGTTGTGTACTATGTCTTATTCATTGATTATTTCTCAAGGAATATATGGAATTTTTTATTCTAAAATAATTTGGTTGTCTTTTGTAAATTGAAAGAGTTTAAGGCTCTTGTGGAGAAGTGGACAAAGAATAAAATCAAGGTGTTGAGAACAGACGGTAGAGGAGAATTTTGTAAGAATGAGTTCAAGGAATTCTATAAGTAATGTCTACAAAAAGGTAGATGAATACTCCTTACACACCTCAACTAAATAAGGTTGCATAAAGGATAAATAAGAAATTGATGGAAAAATCAAGGAGCATGCTTAGTGATGTGAGATTAAGGTAGGAATTATAGTGAGAGGCAATGGATATCACAGGGTTAAATAATAAATTAGTCACCCTCACCAACATTTGTTGAGAAGATTTGACACTAGGCATGGACTAATAGGAAACTCCTCTTGAATCATTGGAAATGTGTTGAGATATTATCGCATAATTTTAATATGCATGAATGTAGACTAGTCAAGGTCCCTATTCCTTGGTGTAAAGTTGTTATCTCCCCAATAAATAGAGTCTATAGATGGCATGTAGAGTCCAAAAAAAACATTTTACAACAAATAACTACATATCATAGTAATCATTTCCTATTATGATAGTGAAACTCATCTCCTCAACATAATAACTAAAATATTTATAATCAATATCAACTCTAAAAGTTAAAATAAGATGAAAAAAGCTTAATTGTCAAATCAAGTTTGTTTTTGGGTGATCGGTGCACTTTTCCTAGGGTCATGAAAGAGGAGTTCAACAATTAATGCCATCAATATCAAGGTACATTGAGGGATTTAGGTTCTTGATTAAATGCTATTTTTGTACCTTGATACATGATAGAATCCAATGCAAACATTGCAGCCCCCCTAATCTTGATATCTTGAAAATCTTTAAGTCTACTGGATTTGATTGGGATCTAAAATTGTACTTTCTCTATATGAAAACCAATGAGGTTGAAACTAGTCGAGGAAGAAGTAAAACTCACTATTATCTATGGAGAAAATACAATGATGTGGAATCAAAAAATAGGGAAATTTGGAGAGAAGGGCCTTCAAGAACTACAGAGTAAAAGTATGGTTGATGTTATGTCTAATTACATAGAATATCTTGGTTTATGTGAACATTACATTTTTGGTAGACAAAAAATGGTAAGATTCTCAACATGCAAAACAATATCCAAAAGGATTTTAGAGTTGCACATAATGATGTATTTGCACATGTGTATGTTTCGTCACTAGGAAAAGTTGTGTACTATGTTGATTTCTCAAGGAATATATGGATTTATTTCTTCTAAAATAATTTGGTTGTATTTTGTGAATTGAAAGAGTTTAAGGCTCTTGTGGAGAAGTGGATAAAGAATGAAATCAAGGTGTTGAGAGCAGACGATGGGGGAGAATTTTGTAAGAATGAGTTTGAGGAATTCTATAAGTAATTTCTACAACAAGGTAGAAGAATACTCCTTACACACCTCAACTAAATGAGGTTTCATAAAGGATAAATAAGAAATTGATGGAAAAATCATAGATCATGCTTAGTGATGTGAGATTAGGGTAGGAATTCTAGTTAGAGGCAATGGATATCACATGGTTAACTAATAAATTAGTCACCCTCACCAACATTTGTTGAGAAGACTTGACACTATGAATGGACTAATAAGGAGTTATCTCTTAACCATCTTAGAGCTTTTCATTGTGATGCTTATTTACATGTTCCAATGGAAACTAGGAGTAAGCTAGAAAATAAAGCTCAATTATATGCTTTGTACCCGAAAACTAGGAAGGTTATTTCCAATCAAGATGTTCTATCTAGATAGGTCAAATATGTTTTCAAGCAAGAAGTCCTGCCAAATTGGAAAATAACTAGACTTATTGGAGTTTGGTTGCGAGATGAAGATCTGCCCTAGTAGAGGAACATGCTTCGAAATAAGAATCTCATATTATAGTATTGAGATTATTTTGAAAAGAAGGAAACTAGAAAGTTAAAATCCATCTAAATTTTGTTTTAGTTTTACTTTTGCTATTATTAATCATCATCCCAAAATGGTTATGGAGGTAGTGAATCCAAATGATGGTAAAGTCTGGAAAAAGCCCATGGCTAAGGAAATGGTGTCCTTGGACAAGAATGAGGCTTGAGATATAGTTGAGTTGCTAGATATAATAATTCTCTTCAGCAACAAATGAGTGTTTAAGAAGAAGTTGAATAGGTAAAGAGAGAGTTGTTGAGAGAGGGGGGATAAAGTGAAGGGGAAGGAGAGAGGGGAATATGGAGAGAGAGTGAGAGTGAGGGAGGGAGAGGGATGATGGGAGGGAGAAGGGAGCAGGAGGGAGGGATAGAGAAATACATTAAGGGATGAGATGGAGAATACGAGATATTGTATAGAGTGGGAGAGAGAGAGATATAGAGAGTGAAGGGAAAAGGAGACTCTTTCTCCATATATATCTATCTCTCTCTCCCTCGCTCCCTCTTCCTCCCACCCTCACCTCTCTGTCTCCCTCTCCCTCCCTCCCAATCACATCTCTCTCTCACTCTAATCTCTCTCACCTACCTTCTCTCCATCTCTCTCCCTATTTCTCTCTCCTCTCACTCTCTACCCAACCTATCTCCCTCTCTCTTCCCTCACTCCCTCAATCTCTCTAACTCTACCTCACCTCTCCAACTCTTTCTCTTTCTCCCTCCATCCTTCCTCTTCTATCTCTCTATATATAGTGCATGACATATTAAATAAACCATAAAGAATAAGCATTTACTAAAATCAAACCCATTGGGTATGCCCACATGTTCAAAACTGCATCTTTTCAAAAGTTCATTTCATTTTTATTGCTTCAAAATAAATTCAAATACAAATAAAAAACCTTCTATAACCTTAGTATTATTCTTCCAAACTTGGTAGTTTCCCATTCCTCGAAATATACAAAATTGACATGTTATTTCCTTGGTCAAACGGGTGAAAACAACGCAAGATACATGACAATGGAGATGCAAAGGTAAGCACACGGGGCCTTTACTGGGGGGAGCAATATCATACCACGTGGGTTCATTTTGAGGAGTATATATTGAGGAAAAAATGAGATAATATATTGTTGTATATATAGGGTGTAAAGGGTTTTTATATTGGCGAATATAAAAATTGGAGCTTAAAGTTAATGAAAAATATAAAAGTGTATAAAAAATGATAATGAAAAAATAGATATCTACCATATCTAGTGAAAATAGGGGGTTTTTTAAATTGCGTAGTTGTATTGCATTCATAGAATTGGTAGGGGGTTAAGTAAAGTGATTTTGAGAGAGATTCTGGAATATGTATTCAAATTAAGGGTATTGTTTAATATTCCACGAATGCATGTGATATGTCAGAGGTTCACTGAGTGAATCCCCTTTGGGTAAGAACATGCCATTTTTTTGGTAATACAGTCAATATTTAACAAATAACATTTACTTTGAAGTTAATATACATCTGCTAGAAGAGTAATGGAATGGAAGCATGCTCAACCCATAACCAATAGGTCCCAAGATTGAAACCTAGTTTCTTGGTTTATACAATTGATAATTTCCTCATAAACTATCATTGAGAAGATAAAGAGTAATGTTTGTAGGGAAAATTTCATATTTTTTAAATTTAACTTTAAATTTTTACTTAAATATATAATTTATTTGTAAGGAAAAAAGGTAAAGGTTCTTATGAGTGTTCTTCTCTGTAGTGATTAGGTATATTTAAATTTAAACTTTTACTTAAATACATAATTTATTTTGTAAGGTAAAAAATGTAAAGGCTCTTATGAGTTTTCTGCTATATAGCAATTAGCTAGATTTAAATAGTAACATAAATTTTACAATGATTTATTTAGACCTTGACATTATATAAGTAATCTCAACCAATTATAAGTTCTCTTAAATCTAAAAGAATATTTATGTTCTTAATCAATACCATTATAAAATTGTACAAAGAGTCATTCTATAATATAATATAGGGAAGATATTCTACTCAAGCATGATAGTAAATAACAATAATGATAAAATCTTAATCAACTTGTCTACTGATAGTAGCACGATTAGCAAAAATCATGTTATCGAGCCCTTCTGTATCCAAGTGATCAGAAGTTCAATCCCCTTGGACATGTATCACCAGTCAAACCTACAAAAAAGGAAATAGTAATTCAACTCATTTTGTTATACTTTTGTAATTATTTTTTTTTTGAAACAAAATTCAAAATATGCATATTATATTAAAATAAATTTTAATAATGAGAATTCCCATATGTAAATTTAGTTAATAAACACGTAAAGCATTAAATAATTTTTTTCCTAAACTTTATAATATTTTATAATTTCATGCTTAAATTTGGTTAATAAACATGTGAAACTCAATACTTATAATAATCTCTCTCTCTCACACACACACTCAGGTCCAAATTTGGACAGGGTATAGTGACTTGCATCTTAAATGATAAGATTCCTTTTGACACTTGGTAAATCTAGAGTTAATATGGGTTTATGCTTATTCTTTTTAATATTCTTTATAGTTCTTTTTAACTTTTTAATATATCTATATATATATATATATATATATATATATATATATATATATATATATATATATATATATATATATATATTGATTTCAAAATTCTATTGACATTTTCAAATAAATCACCAATTATGCTTATGAATTGTTGTTTTTCCTGCAGTCACCCACTTCAAAAATCAAACTAGCGACAAAAGAAAATGATTTTTGACCAAAAATGACAAGGTTTTTAATATTTTTCATCCCTATCATAAGGCTATTGTAGATATCATGATAAATAAAACTAGGTAAATCTATGTGAACAATATACAAGAACAATGTTTCATATAGAAGATAACGACAAAATGAAAGTGGATAGGGTTTCTTACCTAAGATAATAAAATAAAACTTGAGAAATCAAACCAACGGCAAAAGAAAATGATTTTTGACCAAAAAATGACATTGCTTTTGATACTTTTCATCCCTATCATAAAGCTATTGTAGATACCATGATAAATAAAACAAGATAAATGTATGTGAATAATATTCAAAAGCAATGTTTCCTATAGAAGATAATGAAAAAATGAAAATGGATAAGGTAAAGATTAAATTTAATATGAAAATCGATTTCTTATAAATGAATGTTTAACTTAATTAAATCTTTTAATTATTATTATTATTAAATACAAATAGATAATAATATATTATCATTATATTTATATGTTTATATAATATTAAATCATTTTTTACCATAAAATGACACAGATTTTAAGCCTATTCATCCCTATCATAAGCCCATTATACCTAGCACAATAAATAAAAGAATCTAAATGCATGTGAATACTATACAAGCAATAGTGATGAATATAGAAGATAGCGACAAAATGAAATGGATAGGGTAGGGAGGTAGTAGACAATAATAGTGCATGGGAAAAATATGATTTATGAATAATAAAAAGGATAGTAGCTTTTAAAATGTTTTCTTAGCTAAAATAACTAAAAATGAAAGTTACTAGGTAATAAACTCTATTATTTGTCGTTTATTAAGTATATAGGAGATCATGTAGTTAGATATAAATTTGTGGGTGTCTTTCCCTTAGAGAGAGGCTTGACCTAGTGGATTGAAATTGATGTGAAATCAATTTCTTAGAAATTAGTGTTTAATTTAATTTAAACTTTAAAATTATTATTATTATTATTAATGATATTTTACTAGAAAATGACAAGGTTTTCTAGATTTTTCATCCCTATCATAAGCCTATTGTAGCTAGCATGATAAATAAAACAAGGAAAATGCATGTGACTACTATACAAGGAATAGCATTTCATATAGAAGATAGCAACAAAATGAAATGGATAGGGTAGGGAATGTAGTAGATAATAATAATACATGGGATACAGATTAGTTATGAACAATAAAAAGGATAGTAGATTTTAGAACTGTTTCTTAACTAGAATAATTAAAAATGCAGGTTATTGGTAATAAAATATAATATTTGTGACTTATTAAGTGTATGGAATATCATGTAGTTAGCTACAAAATTGTGGGTATCTTTCCATTAGACAAACTGTTTCCCTGTATATTAAAATTGTTATGAAAATCAATTTCTTATCAAATAATGTTTAATTTAATTTCAACTTTAAAATAATAATAATAATATTAATTAATATATTAGTATTAGATTTATATTTCTATATAATATTAATATTTTTTTATTATAAGAAAAAACAAAAAATTTACAATAATATAAATAATCTTAATATATATAGTAATAATACATATATTTAATAATTATTTATTTATTATATACCAGAAATGAAAAATAAATAAATTATTCATATCTTGTAACATCGTATTGTAAAGCCCCCGAGGGATAGCTCAAATGGTCGAGTTCCCGTTGATAGTACTCTCCCGGTTTGAGAGGTCACGAGGTCAAATCTCCTCGACGCCCTCGGGGGTAGGCCTGATGGCCGTGCCTGTCTACGTGGATGTAGCGGCCCACCTCCGGTGCCCCGTGAACCACATCCGAAAAAAAAAAAAAAAAATAAAAAAAAAATCGTATTGTAAATAAATTTATTAAATAATTTTTTTAGAGATTTAGCTAAAAACATTTAATAAAAGAAAAAAAATACTAGAATACCCTTTAAAAATATGAGGAAGCATGGAAAATTCCATCAATCTTAACAATATAAATGGAGTGGATGTGAGTAATATTTTGGAGAGGATATAATATGATTAGAATTTAGGTCCAAAATTCTAGAATAATGTTTTGGAATAATAGGATTAAGTTTTAAAACATGTTTAATGATCTTAATATAATTAATTAATTTTTTTTCTAATTATTTCGTACTATATTATACAATTCAATTTATAAATAGGTTAGATAATAAAAATTACACAATAAATGTAAAACCTGTGAATTTTAGAATTATGATTATTGTAGAAATAAAAATAATTAAAATAGAAAGCACTATTAAAAAAATCATATATTCAAAATCTACATATGAATATCTGTAGGTATGGATAGTTTCATTAGTAATGATTATGTGGATCATATTTAGAAATGTTGTTGTAAACAAAGATAACGTGTAATTAGAAAAATGAATGTGTTTTCGTTTATGTGTATGTTTGTTATACCAAAGTCAAAACTAAAGGAACGAACTCATCTCACACATAGAGGAAAAAGATGATCTTGCTATTTTTTTTTAATTTATAAGAATGCAAATTCCCTCTCCGAACCAGTAAAACAAGCCTAAGGATGTCATTTCCCTACCCTAATTATGTACAATATCCATACACAATGTATAAAACTCCTAATGACACCCTTATTAAACTCCTATGTTAAAGAGTATGTATAAAACTCCTAATGACACCCTTATTAAACTCCTATGTTAAAGACCCTTACTGAGGCTTTAGATTACTATGTTTATATTCTCTTCATAGTGCTTCAGTTTAGGTTTAATTAGGGCTTAACGTGCTTGTTTAACCCCCTCAATATGTTTATACATCCAAACCCATTTCTATTGTAGGGCCTTATTTACGTGTTTTACCATGTTTATGTATATGGCCTTACTTACCCCTTTGACCATGTCTAAGACTGATTGTGAACTTTTCCCATTAGAAACTCAAAACTAAAGGAACGAACTCATCTCACACAAAGGAAAAAGATGATCTTGCTAATTTTTTTAATTTATAAGAATGCAAATTCCCTCTCCCAACCAGTAAAACAAGCCTAAGGATGTCATTTCCCTATCCTAATTATGTACAAGATCCATACACAATGTATAAAACTCCTAATGACACCCTTATTAAACTCCTATGTTAAAGAGTATGTATAAAACTCCTAATGACACCCTTATTAAACTCCTATGTTAAAGACCCTTACTGATGCAACTTTAGATTACTAGGTTTATATTCTCTTCATAGTGCTTCAATTGAGGTTTAATTAAGACTTAACGTGCTTGTTTAACCCCCTCAATATGTTTATACATCCAAACCCATTTCTATTGTAGGCCTTATTTACGTGTTTTACCATGTTTATGTATATGGCCTTACTTACCCCTTTGACCATGTCTAACTTTGATTGTGAACTTTTCCCATTAGAAACTCATGACTAGCGAATATTATAATGGTCCATTTACCAATGGTGGGAATAAGAACATGCATACAATTTCAATGTGCAAACATTATCAATGGATGCGTGTTAATAATCTCTGCATGTTAAAAATATCTACAGGGTAAAATGCACGAACACTTGTACCTATATAATATAGAAATAAAACAAGGCCCACACTTAATTTATGTGAAAAATACCATCCTAGTTGTAGGAACACACACTCTTCAGGAATACTATTATTGTAATACTTTCTTGTGTTTTGTGTCAGTAAGAAACGAGTTTGTTGTTATATTTGATAATTGTGAAGATGGGAAACAAATGAAATAAAGCAAGAAAGGATAATAGGAAGACACGAAGGATAATAGAAATGATATTTTTTTAATCGTTTAAAATGTTTTTTTTATTACATATATTGATTCATTAGTTAATAAAATCTATGGGACAACCATATTATGAAAAGTTGACCATTTAAACTTGTATTTTGAACCAAACCTTATCAAATTCTTAGTCGATTCGATGATGAAATATGTCCAAAACTGCGAAACCTATAAATAATAAATTATAAAATTAAATACAACATTTCATTGCATGCTTAAACAAAAAATTCTTTATAAACGTTATTAACTAAACCACTTGACGAAATTCTTTGAATACTTCATGAATCCTCGATCATTCTAGTGCCCACACATATTGAAACCCTCTCACAATTTTGAATTGATTCAATGTTAATGAAGCGCGTGTGTAAGGGCTTTAGTATCTCTGGATACCATATTAATAAAATATTTTATCAGCTACATGTACCATCACATGCACACTCAACAAGGGAGATTGCTTTTTTTTTAAGAAAACCTAACCGATATTTTTAATGAGATATATAAATTTACGCTATATTTTTTATGCTATTTATGATTGAATAGTGAAATATTAATTATATTTAGTTAATTATTTTCTAAATATTAATGCTATTACTGAATAAAAAAATAATTATGTTTGGAAAAATACATATTATAATTATGTTTGGAAAAATACATATTATTGGAAAAATACATAATATTTTACTGTGAAGTATATTCTAGAAAAAAATACTATTATGTAAATTATTAAGGATGATTAATTTAAAACAATTTAATGTCATGGTAAATAATTAACACAATATGTTAAATAGAATCCCTTTAACATTTCTATGTCAAATTCATGCAAGAATTTTGATACCTTTTTAATGGTTAATATGTTTCGATACAACATGTATGTTCTATCATGATATATGGGATTGAAAATTTTTCAACCAAAGCTCAACTAGAGCATATAACAATCAATGAATTTAATAAACAATACAACATTCTGATATAATATAGGTAAGTTGTATAAGAAAAAAGCAAATTTTTCTTATAAGTGACAAAATTTGTTGCAATGTTACAATGATCACTTGTAATATCATAATATTTATAATCATAGGCTAATGCAAACACAAAGTCCATTTTCTATGGCTAATTATTCCTAAAAACACATAATTAAGAAAATAATTATTTAGTAAATAAACTTTTTTACTACTAAATGAAGACATTTTCAACTATAAACACTTTTGTAATCTCCTTTTTAAATTATTATATCGTCAAATCCATTTCTATTTTTAACTTTTTGTTTGAATATGTATTCTTAATTATAAATTTTGCTCACCCATGGTTATGTTTATACCCAATTACTTTAAAAGTTATAAATATACGCATCGTACTTATGAATCTCCTAGTTATGGACTTTCTTGTTGAAATTTGTTCATCATTGTAATTCCTCTTATTTGACTTATTACATCCATTCATTCCAAATGTTATTTATGGTCATTGTAGAAATGTCCAATGCCTAATTTCTCACGATTTAGTAAAAGGGTTGGTTTCCCCTTCTAAGTTTGAAATCTTTTATTTATGTGATCCGAATTGGATCATTATATTGTTTTTCACCAATCTCGATGCATTTGGAGTGGAAAAAGTGGAGGACAAGACCTTTTTTACCAACGAAAATCAGTTTGGCGAAACGAGTTCTGAAACCTTCCGGGAGTGTTTTGAGGCATAAAACAATGTTTTTTTGGGGTAAAAGTTTACCTCTTTAGCGCTACAACTTTTCATGCTATTTTACACACATATACCTTTATAACGACAGAAGAAGCTTGTTAATTAGAATCTGTATGCAAAAGTTATGCTACTCAAAAGTTGACCTTCTTGTTTTCACACTTATAGTTCAGGAGGATGTTGTGTCAACCCACATTATTCATGGAAAAGGGGTTAGCCACATGTTTTTTATTTAAAAAACTCTATAAGAGACCATTTTGTAACTCTGGTGAAGATTTGATGTAGTCAAAGTTAACCAGTAGTAGGCTATCAGGTTGTCTTATAACCAGGCCACTAGGAGGAAAAGACATTCCATTCCTTCAAGAGAATTTTCTTCCATAACTGAGCAAAGATAGCCATGAGAGATAGAAGGTAGAGGACAAATAGAATATCTATGCACTGTAGCAGGCCATGAGCCACAAGCATTACCTCTTTGTACCTGAAACCATATTTCCAGACAAAGAAAGAGAGCAAAGCTACCTCACCTTCCAGTTGCGTCTTCTCCTGAAAGGGTTTCCGAGAGAGCATATCTTGTGTCTTATGTGTGTCTGAGCTTATTTTTTCATTATCTACTCTTCTACATAAGCTATAGTCACATGCATGCAATAATTATAGTTAAATCTACAGATCTTAAAATTTAATAAACTGTCATAGTGTAAAATTTCCAGTGTTTTAATATAATATTATTAGATCTGTTGTGATGAACAGTCCAGTGGAATATCCAGGGAATTTTATGAATCATTTGGTATCACAGTGGGTTTCTTTGTGTATTTTATGGAGATTGGAGGAATCTAGATCGATGGGGCCAAAATCATAAAACCCTAACCATGGATAACAAATATGTAAATGAACGCCATGATCTTGCAAAGGTGAGGTTTTCGTGGCTCGAACACAAGTCGGAGATATAAACCGTAATGTAAACCTCCTCATGGTGGCCCTAAGAAATAAGATGGGGATATTTAGAGAAGATGGGGGTTTGAATGCAAAAGAAAAATAAGAAGGGGGATCAGGAGATCGGGAAGACATAGAGAACCAAGCGAGCAAAGAACCCGGAAAAGAGAAACCTAGTTCGAGTGTCGTGAATCAATCCCTATTCCAAAAGAAATAAAAAGTTGATATCAATCCATACCACAATGAGATCCATGCTCCGAAGTTGAACCACTCGCTGCAGTGACTGGAAGTTTATTTTAGCATCCATCAGATCGAGGAAGGGAAAACGTCTCATTTGGGTGGCTGAAATTAGAGGGTCATGCACTGACTTGGTGGGAGAGCCACATGGAAACACTGAGGTTGGAGTGAGAACCTCCAGTGACTAAGTGGGAGGATTTCGAAACCCTCATTAAGTCACAATTTTATCCCATTGAGTATGTGGAGGAGCATTGGATCTAGTGGCATTACTTCAGGAAAAAGCGAGGCCAAAGGATGCAAGAGTACACGACATAATTAAGAAAGATCACTATAATGTTAGGTATCTCTCCAAAGAACCCATGTATACTCCTCAATTATTTGGGAGGTTTGCACTTATCTGCATGAGAAAGTGATGATATTCAAGCCCAAATCAATGGTTTAAAACAACAAAATAACAAAATTTTAAATAAACTGAACAAGAAAACATCCATATAGTTTTGCAGGTTCTCACGAACAACAATGCATATAAGCAAAATGGAACAATAGTAAAGGCAGGCAACAGGAAGTAAAAAATGAGATGAGAAATGAGAACATTAACCCCATAATGTATACATAACCTAATAATTACCACCATAACCAGTTCTGATGCAAAGGCCGTCAAATACTAATGTAGGGAAAAACTTCAGAGTGATTAATTCTAGTTGTAGCCCTCCTCATCCTCTTCGTCGTCCTCCTCCTCCTACAGAAAAAGTGGCCTACACGTCCCTCGTCATCCTCATGCAGCCAAGAAGAAGGCCCCCCTCCTCCGCGGCCCTCGTCATCCTCCTGCAACGATCCTCTGCCCGCGCCCTCATCCTGCTGTAGAAAAAGCAACCTAGGTGGCCCTCGTCATCGATCAGGCATGAGATGAAGGGAGATGAGAAAGTTTGCTAGAAAGAACAGAGAGCCTTTGTAGGTTAGAGAGTTTGATTCCCAGCATCTAAGTAGCAGTAAAATCATACAATGCATTAGATTGCACAAAATTAAATCATCATAGCTAGGGTTTGGAAAATTGGGAAAATCTTGAAAAATTGGGCAAACAAGTTCCCAAAAGCATTGAGTATTTCAATTAAATATTCTTGGAAAATAGTAAGGGTTCGAATATAATTTTTACCAGCAATTTAAATGCTCTCTGGCAATTCGGTAAAGAAGTTTCCAGAAATGTTGAGGATTTTAACCTTTTGCAGTCCTCCCATGGATCGCGGCAACGATGCGAACTGGTTCGAATGGACGTCGAGAGTTCTCAAATTCACCATACTCATCACGGATTCAGGCAGACAATGCACCAAGAAATTAATATTGCAAACAAAATCAGCTGAATGTGATCAAGAAAGTTGATATAAGGACGGTATTTACTACCATCATATTGTTATTAGAAAGGTCAAATTTAGCGATGGTCGACAGCTTCTGTTATTAGAAAGGTCAAATTTAGTGATGGTCGACAGCTTCTGTGCTCAGTCTGGCAAGTTAAAAGGTACAAGTCCGTTAAGTTTGTGGAGAAACTGTTGAAGGTCTAGCTTCTTATTTCCGTTATTTTCAGCTTCGGATCTTGAAATTGCTGAAGTCTCTGACTTTTTAATAATGCTGTCATACGTTTGATAGAATTCCTCAAGCTGTATAACAGATCCGTGTAGAGACTTCTCTTTTTCTGCAAGTCTTTTCGCCTCGGCCTCCATTGAATCCTGCATTATTTAATCCATGGAATTTATTTACGATGCAAATATGTAAAACTAGAATGCATAAAAGAAAGAATTGAGTCTGAGCTAGGCTGACCTTCGCAGCTTTGCAGAGCGAAATATCCAGTTTTAAATATGTGTATGTTTGTGCGTATATATACACATGTATGTGTATATGTTCAAATATATGTGTATATATTCACATATATGTGTATATATTCAGGTATGTAGGTATATGTTCAAATATTTGTGTATATATTAAAATATGTGTATACGTTCAGATATCTGTGTGTATGTTCACATGTGTGTATATCTTCAGATATATATGTGTATTCGTTTACGGAGATGCTGGAGTGTGTATATGTTGATGTGTATATCGTTCAAATGCGGAGATGGTGGGGTGTGTATGTGTTGATGTTTAGGGCTTGTTGGCAACGTATGGGTATGCGGATGACCGCGTTGCTGACCTCGATGCCACTCAAAACATATACGTGCTTCTGACACTAGGGTTACACTCTAGGGTTGGGTAGCCATGAATATTTTATTGTCAACGTTTATTCTTAATTCAACTATATGTATAAATTTTGTTTCGTTAATGTGACATGGGAAAGAAATTACGCGTGGCCCAATTACGTAGAGCTTAGGGCCTTTTAATACGGGACTGTCTATAATGCGATTTTTTGGAGATTTCGATCATCCGAAAAGCGCATTATTCCGGCCAACCACCCAACCAGCCTTTCCCTCTCCGTCTTCGTCACCTCGCCGGAACGTGAACTTCGTTACCTCCGTCACCGTCACCTCGCACGCCCACTGCCTGTTTCAAATTCACCAACCCCGCCAATGCTTTAACGAGCGTATGGCAATCGCACCAACTTGATTTGAAAAATTCCGCCAAACCGGAGCATCCCCTGCTACCCCGCCCAAAGTCACATTATAGACTACTCCATATAGGAGTAGTCTATAATGCGACTTTTCAGAGATTCCGATCATCCGAAAAGCGCATTATTCCGGCCAACCACCCAACCAGCCTTTCCCTCTCCGTCTCCGTCACCTCGCCGGAACGTGAACTCCGTTACCTCCGTCACCGTCACCTCGCACGCCGACTGCCTGTTTCAAATTCACCAACCCCGCCAATGCTTTAACGAGTGTATGGCAATCGCGCGAACTCGATTTGAAAAATTCCGCTGAAATGGAGCATCCCCTGCTACCCAGCCCTTGCCCAAAGGAGAACCACCGAGCGAGCGAAATTCTATCAGCGAATAAGATATCAAACTATCGGTAGATAACCTATGGGTGGTACGCCATTGAAGAGTACTTCTCTACTGGAAACGATAAACACAGATTAACATGGGTTCGATTCCTTGGGGAAGAATTTCTGGAATTTGTATGCTCTGCCAATCCTGCGAGGAGCCATCAAATATAAACACGGCGTTTGCTATTTTCGAATCGTTCCTGTCTGCCACCATTTCAATGCATTCATCACACAGGGATTGCCGGAACTCAGCAAAATTGTTGGATCACGCTCAATGCACTCATCGCAGAGATTTCCAGAACTCAACAAAATTGAAGGATCACGCTAAATGCATTCAACGCAGGGATTGCCGGAACTCAGTAAAATTGGAGGATCAGGGAGCCTGCGGGTCGGCCTGCTCAGAGGATTTAGGACCAGCAATTGGGCTGCCATGGCTGCAAGCAGCTCCTGCTCTATTCGAAGGATGAATTTGGAAATAATAAACTGACAGAGGATGACTCCGAATTCGGACAGAGATGATAATCACATAGCGTGAGCAAAAGATCGCAGAAAGCCAGAGGAGCAATTTTTGAGAAACCTGCTCAGGATTTTCCGGACTATAAAGTCCCAATAAAATTTATAAAATGTATGATGTTATGTTCATTCTAGGTGTTTTTATAATTTTTTAAGAAAAATTTATTCTTGCAACAACTCTTAAAATTATGCCTGAATTTTTATGCTAGATATGCCATATATGCCATATTTTTTATGTCGATAAATAATTTTTATCTTAAGCTCCTTTGTATCATCGCCAATGGAATATTGCAGCTGTATAATTAAGCCCTAAGCTGAACAATTAACATCAGTTCAAGGAAATTCATTTATAGGGACAAATTATGGTACTATAAGATTCATCAAGAAATACGATATATGAAATTTGCAGTATGGAATTTAGTTTCCATAAAGATGAAGTTTTGGGAAATTATTTGCTAGAGAAAGGAAGTCTAGAAGGAAATTCTACTACCAGGAGTTTCAGGGAGTGTTCTTAAAGACTGACTCCAAAACAGAAAATGACAACTTCAGAAATCAATTTTGTCTGAAAACTGCAAGCATGATCGACTTCCACTGGTGAAAGAAATGCCATTGATATGTTTTTTTATCGCTGCTTTAATGAATTTCAAGCAATATTTTTATCGCGCTTGCAAAGTGTACTTTCCTGTACATCTTCTTTCCTAGAATGTGCATACATACTTTGAAAGTCTCATCTTATGTCTCCTCTCCAGTAACTTGAAATTATATTTTCTATTGTCCATTCTAGATATGCCAGTGAGACAGCACTATTATGAAGGACAGCCATGATAGTGCCCCAAATAGGTTGCTTGAAACTTTTTTTGCAATGACCTAGATCTGGTTATCTGATTGCCCCCAGGTTATCAGGTTATCTTGCGGCCTGTGGTCCATCTTGCAAATGCATACCTGGTTTGAATTTGTTACTTCATCCTAGGGTCACTAGATTAATTCTAGTTGTTTAGTTATTGACTGTTGTTCCCCCAAGAACAACACACTCTTTGATTAAAAAAAATCTACAACATATTCAATACAAAATATCTCAGCTAAAAAGGTTGTACACCAGCAGGAAGCCAACCAAATCAACATAAAACGGAGAGGACCAACCTTCAATATATGCATTCAAACTTTCAAAAGGAGCTAAGAAGTTACACAATTTTAGGATGTCTTCAAAGTAAACATTGCCTTTACATACACAATTTAGAAAAAAAAACAAATCATCAAATAATCTTTTCTTCTTTTATAATTTGAATTTTGAACTAATATGATATTCGGTGATATATAGGCTAATGAAAGTGCAATATGAGTAGATAAACAAGCGAAAAAAAGTATTGTTTGAGAAATTATAATCCAATCTCCTTGTTTAAGGACCTTGGTACTCACAAAATGGGCTAAGTATTGCTTGTTTGATGCCCAAAAGCAGGGCTAATGATAACTACATAATTTAGATGTAAAAAGGAAGAAACAACGAGTTTCCCTTAGAGATCATAAATCATGATATATGATTGTGTCAAGTTAACAATGTCCTGAAGAGCAGGTTACATTTATGTTTAATCCAAACACTTTACTTAGCCTTTAGCACAGAAAAATAACCTTCTTGACAAGCATTAGAAGGCAAAATGACTGTCAAGAGATCATCCCATGCTTCTCAAGGACTCTTAAAAAAATTTCACAGCTTCTTCAGAGAGGAAAGATGGTAGCAATTCAAACTCGATGCCCTGGATATTCAAAGAGTCCGACAATGAATTCATTCAACAATAGAGCTACATAAATTTGCACAGGCAATATTAACATTCTCAAAATATTACTGAGAACACTTTCCATTTCAGAATACAATGACATCACACAAACTAGAGGAGTAAGCGATGAAATGAACATGTTTTCTTTCTCCCTCTATTTGTACTAACAATGGCACCAACTCACTGAGCTAGGATATGAATGATGTCACTGAATGATTTATTAAAAGAACAGATGTCTCTGCATAAATAATGTTGGCAGCAAATTTAATTACAAAATTGGAAGGAATAATATGGCGGTTTTGGCTGGCAAACACATAATATATGGTGTGGACTAGATAACGTAAAATTGATTGTTCATCAATTCAGTAACAGGGTCAGAGAATATGGCTACAGCATGTTAAACAAAAGTCATGCCAGCATCTAATATGACAGCTGCAACCAAAGAATACCTATTATCTGCCTGACAGAGATGTCCCTTCCCTGAAGTTCGGAAGGGTAATAAATAATGCACAGCAGCTTTCATCCTCTCTACAGTGTAGTCGATCCACTAGCTTCCCACCAATAGCTTTGATGGGGAGCTATCATTCACATTAGCTTGCTCCATCGATCCAAAAAAACTGGTGGTGTGTTCCAGCAGAGAATGGCTGTCAAAGCTTTCTAAACTTGAACATTTGCAAGTGAAATAGAAGATGCAGCTCATCATGGCATCAATAAGCACCACAAAAGTATACATGATGATCAAAAGAGGACCCTCCCACATCCTGGAGTACACATCACCACAATTCAAAGACTTCACTCTATATTCATAGAGGCTTTCCACAAAAGCAGTCCCAATAGTTATTCCCAGGATTATCATGAGACCCAATATTACAAGATACTTTTTTCTATATGGTTCATTTGCCAAGTTTTATAAGTTTGAAACACAAAAGCCTCTTGTGAATTGCAGGTTCTCGCTTATTATTAAATATAATCCCTGTTTTAATTTCTGAAAAACTAGAGGTGGTTATATTCTTGGTACAATATCTACCATATTTGGGCAAATCATTAAATTCAGAAACCATAACCTTTAATTGTGTTGAGATTTTAAGATAAGCGATACAAATAAATGTAAGGATCCAATTGCTTCCTCATCGAAGGCCAACTCAAATCCAAATGATTCTCACCATGAAACTCTAAAACAAACTGATGATATCAACAATCAACGAGAAATGCTAAAACGTACCCAACAGGAAGGGGGTTGTAATTTAATAGCAGAGACTAAATTCAATGTGTCCTCCTCCATATCTTTAACCATGGAATCCATTAACTCGTTCTTGTTATTATTTTCTTTAGGCCTTGCAGCCCAGTCACTCATAAACTAACTCATCAAGTGGCCAATATAAAGTCTATGTCAACAGAAGACCATATATATATATATATATATATATATATATATACACAACGAGATTCTTGCAGGAGTGATTGAATTTTAAGGAATATGCAGTGAATAGAGGATCAGGGAGACTATGAAAAGAAAGAAACTAACTACTTCTAAAATGACCAGGCAAACCTCTTAGAATATCACAATTCATAATGCTAAGCAAACTTCTTGGAACCATAATAGAAGTGGAAAAACCATAACCGTGTTCTTGAAAATTAGGAGCACATAATCAGACAACCATTAGTCAAGAAATTATCTATTAGACACTGTAAGTACCACCATCCAGCACAGAAATTGCTATCTGGAACCAACGGCCCAATCTAAACAAGATAAAACTTGTATTCTGAACCCATAATAAAGTGCAGCAAAACAAAAATGCAGTAATACACTCTTCCAAATAAAAATTGTATATAGTTTGATCAAATATTCAACATCTGCATAATAGAGTTTTTTAAGACTGCAATTCAAATACACTATAACCCATGACAACTATAATGAAAGTTCAAAATAAGATCAAGTTATGGTATTCATGCTTTGGTAAAGACCTACCAGTCCTCTGATTATTTTAAACCCTTTATCAGATATTGTGCCCTATGATGTTCCTTTCTATTGACTAAGGAGGTCAATCACTGAAAGCTCTAGTTTGTTAATATTGAATTTTATAACCCAGAACATGCTAAGGAATCCTGTCACAAGTATTTACCATGTGTGAGATGAACTAGAACCAACTATTAGTGCATGGAAACCATTAATATGATTTATATATTAAGCAATGAGAGGTCATTGAAAAGAAGTTACAATATTTAAAACAGTCCTGTTAATGCGCTTGAGAGCATATAACAAAGAAGTTGATCCATCACTCAAAAGTTCCTTCAACTAGTTCTCAATTTTTTTGAAGCCAAGAAACACCCAAACCCAAATAAGGGAAAGATGGGTAGGAACCTTTGTACCATACCTTGAACAAGTTATTGTGAGAGGATCACCAAATCAAATATCAAAAATTTTAGATGTACCTATTTGAATGCTTAATTTTGATTTCCTAAGTCTTGTTGTCTTACTTTTTCTTTGTGTTCATCTTCATCGATGTCATTGTCTACTTTTGGAAACTATTTTAAACAATTGAACACACATGCTTTCCCTTTTATCAAATAACACCTAGAATGTTTCTTGTGCTAATCCAATTGCTTTGAGCTCAATTATTTAACACAGATTCTGCTTTGCAGAACACTGTCCAACAACTTGTTTTAGTATAGACACATGAATTTTATTTTAGAAAATACCACAAAAAAACTCCATCCTAAAGAAATATGACCACTGATATTATATGTTTATACGATTCTAGCCATTTTGATATTTTGTCAAAGTGTTGGTTTACATACTGTTGTAGGTGACTGTTTGAGCTTTTATCTGCAAATAGGAAGGTACAATGAACATATATGCCAAAGAGACTTCAATATAACACAAATAACATAAAATCCATATGGTAGCAATATTTTTGAACATGCCAAGATCACTTTTATTAAAGATGAAAATACACATACCACTGATAACCCATGGGGCAGCCAACAATTGTGGGATAGATTGAGAAATATCAGCGAGCAAATAAGAGATATATGACTACATATAAGTGTTGCTTTAATTAAGATAAAATATCAATAGTATCAGCACCTTCCACATGGACAATGCATACATAGGAGTATGCATATGTCACCTTCAAATGTTTGAATTTGCCCAGAAATTATGTACAGGTCCAGCAAATTGTTTTAGTATAGACACATGAATTTTATTTTAGAAAATACCACAGAAGAACTCCATTTTGAAGAAATATGAGCATGCACAGCAATAACCATTGATAAATGTATTGGTAAAGTTGATTTATTTTTAAACCAAAAACAAAAAATGTGTTGTCAAAGAGACACATCTTCAAGTCTACATATACCATACATATCAGCTACTTCCCTTTTATATAAGAAGTGCTTCAGGTGCAAGAGGCATTGCAGTCTTTGTTGTATATAATGATTTATTGCATTCTATCATGTGAAATTGTCATTATAAAAAAAAGTGATGGAAGTTACCCAATGAAGAAAGAGAAGACAAGCTCATAATCAAATATGCAATTACTTGATTATTGGACCATTGAACACTTTATTTATATAGAAAAGATGAAGTACATGTACATACTTGCAGCTTATCACAAGTTGGAACAATTTCAAACCCTAGCCAGTGAAACCAAGAAAACCCTAACAACCAACTCCTCATATATAAGAATCACACCTAACAAAAGCTGGTCACTACACGAAGAATCCTCAACAACCTAGAATCATCAAATGCAATGACACTCATGACACAAATGCTGGTATGTGGGAGATTAAGGAAGAAGAAGCTGGACTTTCTCTGACAACATGTTTGAGAAGCCTACAAGTTGGTTAACCTTTGTGTCTTTTCCTTAGACCTACTGGTTTATTTTGTGTCCTAGGTCAATATGCAAACATTCAGACACCATATTAACAACGGCAACAACAACCACTACACGATTTAAGAACAAAATAAGAGCATAAACATGGAAACAAACCTGGAAAATCACCAATTTGGGTGTTGTCAATGAGCCAATCTTGTTTGGATGGAGGTTGATCCATTGAAGAAGTTTTTGTATCTGTAAGATAACAATGCAATTTCCATCAGACCAAATAATATCATGTGAATTAATACAGGGATCAAAATACAAACTATATCAATTAGGGATCCCATTAAATGCACCTTGACTCATGTGATCAATAGAGCGATGGTTCTTCTGTCTACGTGCTTCAAGTGAAGGCACAATATGGGGATGGTGCACCCTTGCATCAACAACATCAACAACAACCAGTGCACACAGATAAGAGAAAAGGCATAACAACAAACCTGGAAAATGACCAATTTGGGTGTTGTTAATGAGCCAATCATGTTCGGATGGAGGGAGATCTATTGAAACTAACAATGTTGCATTAACAACATCAACAACAACCAGTGCACACAGATAAGAGAAAAGGCATAACAACAAACCTGGAAAATCACCAATTTGGGTGTTGTTAATGAGCCAATCATGTTCGGATGGAGGGAGATCTATTGAAGAAGCTATTGCATATGTAACATAAAAATGTAATTTCCATTAGAGCAAATAATATGATGTTAATTTATAGAGGCATCAGAATACAAACTACATCAATTAGGTGTCTTGTCAAATGCACCCTGACTGATGTGATAAATAGAGGGATGATGCTTCTGTCTATGTGCTTCAAGTGAAGGTACATTATTGGGATGGTGCACCCCTGCAAGCATTCAAACACTACATTAACAACATCAAAAACAACCAGTGCACACAGATAAGAGAAACGACATAGCAACAAACCTGGAAAATGACCAATTTGGGTGTTGTGAATGAGCCAATCATGTTCGGATGGAGGGCGATCCATTGAAGAAGATGTTGTATCTGTAAGATAACAATGTAATTTCCATCAAAGAAAATAATATGATGTTAATTTATAGAGGCATCAGAATACAAACTACATCATTAGGTGTCCCATCAAATTCACCTTGACTGATGTGATAAATAGAGTGATGGTTCTTCTGTCTACGTGCTTCAAGTGAAGGCACAATATTTTGATGGTGCACCCCTGCAAGCATTCAAACACTACATTAACTACATCAACAACAACCAATGCACATAGTTAAGAGAAAACACATATCATATAATCTCTCTATAGAACTTACTTGGGACAGTGGAGGATGCATTGTTAGAGCGAGGACGACCACGCTTGTTGAGGTGTTGAAATTGAAATGGTTCATCTTCAGATGCAGGGACATTCAAATCAATATCCAAGCTGGCATTTATTTTTCTTCTTTTATTTTTCTTTTTAGGACTAAGGAAACTCTTCTTCCTCTTTAAAGATGACTCATAAGCACCCAACCCAAGGGTGAAGTCATAATCCATAATATGAAGATCATTAACATCATCCACAAAATTTTTAGCCAAATCAATCAATTGTTTGTCTTGCTCACAGTAGAAGGAGGACTATTCCGAAATAGGTCTAGATAGCCAAACAACTCCTTTCTCAACAAATTAAGGTCTTCAACATTTTCATCATCCAAAACAATTGTGCTAGTATCTGCATCAAGGTTTGGTGCCTCTATACTTATCTCAGGAGGGAAATTCAATGTATTAGGTGTGGTATCAAGATCCAATAAAGGGTTTGAATCCATTAAGGAGGAATGTAACCAATCTACCTTTATGGCATGCTTGCAAATGTTTCCACGAATAGACCATGGGCAATCACAAGTGATAAAATTTGTGCGATGCCATATGATAAGATATTGCTTATTAGGTTTACTTTGACTCCTCACCCAATAAGCGTGAGACATGCTCTCATGAGGCCTGCAATCACTATCTAGAATTCTTCTAGCCTTTTCCATTGATGATTCAAGCTGCTTCTCTTTCTTGTGGTTGTTCAAATATCCTTCTTTTTTCAGAATTTCCTTGAATCAATAACATGGCTCAACATTCTTTATTAGAGTATAGAATAGCCAATCCATCCTACGAGAACATTTCTTTCGTCTATCACATAGAAAGGTTGTCTTGAGATAACCTTGGTATGACTCCACAACATTATTTGTCTCCTGATTTGCATGACGAAAATCTCGGCAGCCTTTAACCCACATCCCTAAATTTAAAATTCGAACTAGTAAATATATCTTCTTGTTATAAAATAAAAAACGTATGAACTAAAAAAAATAGTATGCGAACTTACGCATCTTTTCACCAGCAACCCAATTCCTATGGAAATAGTCCAAAAACTTCTCCTTGGTTGCAAATTTGGTGAAAAAACCATTGATTGCATTATCCACTTCATCTTTAGAAACATTTTTCATGATATAACCAAGTACATTGAACATCTCTTTTGCTTTTTCTGAATTGCTGGCCAACCGATTAACATTCTTTAGCCATGCCCTCCTTACATGCCAAATACACAAGATCACTTCACATCTGGTGATTCTCCTGCCAAACTTAATTCATTTTAAGTGAGAAATATTTAGAATGAATGAAACTTGCAATGTCAAATAAGAATATTGATGTTACCTCAAAGCAATGATTTCAGCCAATGCATCATCAACCATAAAGGCATTGACCTTCCAGTCAGGACGAAGCTGAAAACACCTATGCATGAGGTGCTCCAGCCATACCGCTATATCTTGTGATGTATTACGTGACATCACCACCCATGCGACTGGAACCCCACTTTGTTGCTCATCAAACACCGCAAGCGTGTACAACTGATACTGTCATATTAAAAAAAATGAAGTTAATTTTAAGTCAATAATCATATTGAATCATTATAACCAAAATGATTCATTAAAGCTATCATTGCAAAAATACTCACTCCATATTTATTTGTACTGAATGTTGAGTCCATGGCTATCAAGCTATTATGGGATAACTTGACCATAGTTTCCAACATCCATTTTGTTTGTATTCCAGCGATAAAAGGGATCTCTCCACCATTGGGCTTCTGGTAGAAGAAGAAATCATTATGGTGTTTTTCATACCAGAGATTCACACTCATTTCATCTTTGCTATGCAGTTGGTAATTTTCTTTTGTCAGACGATTATAGATGTTTACAATATCTTTTCTGCGTAAGAAAAAATCCCTAACCTGAGCTGTGGGATGTATGTCAACATATTTCTTAATATGCATTTTAGAAACAGAGTCAATTGGCACTTGACTGAAAAAAAAAACTTTCTAAATAAGAAATCATGTCTCTTGAAAGTCTTGGCTTCCTCTGAGGACCATCATCACCTAAAGTGTCGTGTTTTCCATGACAAGGCCATCCTTGCCCATCTTCATGATCATACATGTTGTATGTTATTATTGCAACATCAAGATCTTGAACCATGACCTTTATAATGAAATGACATTGGCAACCCGCTTCGCACCTTTAGGAGCCAATAATGAACGCCTTTAGGGCAGGCACCAGCCAACGTCTTCGGATGAAATGAACTAGTCTACTATAGATCCTCTTTTTGACAATTGAACGCCTTGGTCTAGTTTTCCATTCTTCTCTCTTGTCCTCTGGGCCATATGAGCAAGTATAACTACAAAATAAGTTTTGAAATGTCAACACATATGACAAATGATAAAGCATTGTTAATATCAACATGTAAAGAAGGCTTTTCTAAAATACTTATATTTGCCATAGTAAGGCAGCACTAGGCCTTGAGCTTGGAGTTTTGCTTTTCCGACGCTGGAAGGAACATGGAGCATATGGATTCAATTCCTCTCCTTGAATAAAATCATTAATTCTTAGTTTAGGAATTTTTACAACGCGGTCAATATTCATGTTCGTCTTGTATACTTCAGACCAAATTAAATCTTTACTAGAAAATATGATTTTCTCTTTAGGGTCTTGCACCTCAAGGCCCATAATAGTCTTCCATTTCTTTTCCATGTTGTCTCAATGTCTGCAAAAAATGTGAACCAACCAATTGCCAACAATGGACCAACTAACATCATCAACTTGATGTCAGATTGGTCCCTGATGCCCGCAGAATCTGATACCACGGGATTTTTATGGTCACAACTTGCAGATACATTCATAGCGTGGAATGTGGGAACCACAGTAGCTTTAGCGTTCACGGAAATGTTCTAGAAGCTAGCATTAACATGAGACACAGAACTTCGCATAATGCCTCTTGAATATGATAGCACTGGATTGTTATCCTGATAAGTTGTACCCTATTCATAATGTGGGAACCACATTAGCTTTGGCGATAAAATAAATGTAGTGTAGGGTTAACATTTATGTGAGATACAGAACTTCAACTTTAACGTGGGTCCAATTGATGAGATCATAGAACAAGTTGCAAAACTTCCTTGTTGCCGTAATTTTACTTTATGGATATACATGTGTGGTCCATTCCCATTCCAATGAATTGAATGATATGCCACCTACGACCGGAGAAAAATCAGCCTTTCGACAAAATTCCTCCCACTACGAAATTTTGACCACACCTTCCAAATGGGAAGGTCCAAAAATGTCCTATAAAAACTAAACGAACTTTTTACAAAGAGGTCAATAAGCTCTGAGTTTTATTCACCTTTCATGAGATGCCATCCAGCAGTGTAAAACAAGAAGTCGAGTACGCAGAAATGAGTGTCTTGGATCGAATTTAGAGCCATTTACTTGGCGATTTTGAACCCTTGTTCTTCAGTACGAGAAATTGGGTGTCTGATTCCACAAGAAATTGCAGCCCCGAAGAAGAAAACTTCATCTAGAATACACTCACAGCTGACTCAGTCGATGACAACAGACGGGAAATAAAGACAGAAACTCTGATTGCGGTCGTTAAGTCTTGCCGTCCCTCACTCTCTATCTCCGTTACTCGACATGGATCATTGGAATGTGACCAAATGCCGTGTTTATATTTGATGGTTCCTCGCAGGATTGGCAAAGCGTACAAATTCCAAAAATTCTTCCCTAAGGAATCGAACCTATGTTAATATGTGTTTATCGTTTCCAGCAAAGAAGTACTCTTCAATGGCATACCACCCATAGGTTATCTGCCGATAGCTTGATATCTAATTCGCTAATAGCATTTCGCTCGCTCGGTGGTTCTGCTCTGGGCAAGGGCGGGGTAGCAAGGGATGCTCCGGTTCGGCGGAATTTTTCAAATCGAGTTGGCATGATTGCCATACGCTCGTTAAAGCATTGGCGGGGTTGGTGAATTTGAAACAGGCAGTCGGCGTGCGAGGTGACAGTGACGGAGGTAACAGAGTTCACGTTCCGGCGAGGTGACAGAGACAGAGAGGGAAAGGCCGGTTGGGTGGTTGGCCAGAATAATGTGCTTTTCGGATGATCGGAATCTCCGAAAAAGTCACATTATAGACTACTCCTTTAATAAGACTGTTATAGTTATTGTTATTTATAGTTATCTGTTTAAACAGAGACTTGACAGTAGAATTGATACGAGAATCCATTTCTTATAAACTAATTCTTAATTTAATTTCAACTTCAAAATTATTGTTACAGTGTTATAAATAGAAAAACAATATATCGCGATTATACTTATATTTATATTTTTCTATAATATTAATGCTTTTGTGAGTAATAAAAAAAAATATTTTTTTATAATATATATATATATATATATATATATATTTCAAGTATAAAAATAAATATATTTAACAATTATTTATTTATTATATTACATAAATAAATTATAAATATATTTTTAATAATTCTTTATTTATTATCTTGTCAAAATGTAATCATTTTTAACATTCTAGATGGAGAATAAGTGAGTAACATGTTGCAAAGCATATAATACAATTTAAATTTATGATCCAAATTCTAGAACAAAGTTTTGGAATAATAGGATTAAGTGTTCTAACACGTTTGAGGATCTTAATATAATTAACTAATTTTTTCCCTTGATCGACTTGCATTTTCCATTTTCTTTGGGATTACCTCTTGAGTATTCATCTCAGGGCGATTCTATCATTTTGGTCTGTTGTTTCCCCTTATTTTCCCATGAGGCAGGTTAACCTTCCAAAAAAAATCGTTCTTAACATGTGTCTAAACCATCTTTACACTTGAAATTTTTATTTTCATAATTCAATTCTATATGATCATTACACTTGAAGTTGTGTATTCTTATATTTCAATGGAATCTATTGAGAATCCTTCTATTCTATAATAACATATTCTTGTTAAACTTCACTTCAAAAACAAGAAATTTCAATTTCTTTTTAACTTATTATCATCCACATGAAGATGAAATCAATAATTTCACCTAAATTAGTATCAATAAAATAAACATTTTATTCAAATTGAAATCATGAAACCATAAAATTAAGATTTAAAATAAATAAATAACTTTACTTTAAAATCATCATCTTTTTTCTATAAGTTTTTCAAAATCGTTACAATTTAAGAAAATAATATAAATTATTTAAAACAAAAAGTCACATTGATCCAGATTTAAACAAGAACGCAACAAATTACAGAGATAACCATATACACAAAGATGCAGCGGAAATAATACTTCATTTCATTAATGGAAAATACTGACATATGCTTACAAACAGAAATGGCAATAAACTAGCTAGGGCGATGGTAGCTTATCTCTGAGAAGAGATGTGATGGCTACATGCCTCTGAACTGTTCTGAACTGTATTACAATGAGGCTCGAAGGCCTATTTATTGTTGAGAAACAATGGAAAACCCTTCACATACCGAAACCTAACCCTAGAAGATGAAACGCCAAATTGTGGGCCCCGTTTGGGTAAATTGGTACATCAATTTCCCGGGGTCGTAACTTTGGCATACGATCTCCGTTTGACGCGTACGATAGCTCGTTAGAAAGATCTATCCGAGTACTACCACTTTGGGAGGCAACATAAGGCTCGATCGCCCCAGAATTCCAAAAAAACGTCGTTTAGGGCCTCAAAACGGCTCCGGAAGTTCAGGACCCGAAAAACTGCTAAAAATAGTAAACTGTGCTACAATTAAGGAAACTGAAAATGCTGAGAAAGACAATGGTGGGGGTCCAAGTGGACCTGGCAGGTGGCCACCAATATCCACCTGGATCATTCCTCCCCCCTTAGGAAGCAATGGTCCCCATTGCGTTGAGCTCCTCCATGAGATGAGGAAACCTCTGCTGAACTTGTTCCCTGGTGAGCCACTTGCCCTGCTGAAGGAGTTGGCCTGCTTTGACAACTCGATACAGTTGGATATGCTGTTGGCGAGTGTTCTTGATCTGTGTGTCCATGATCCGATCAGTTGCAGCTTGTTCCATGCAATCGGGATTTAATTCTGTGGGTTTGAGCTGTTCTGCAATGTCGGATGTGTCTAGCAATGGTGGAAAGTATGGCCGAAGGCGGTCCACATTGAACACTGGGTGCAGGCCAAGGAATGGGGGAATGCTGAGCTCAAATGCATTGTCTCCCATAGCCTTAGTAATGGTGTAAGGACCATATCTAAGTGGTCTCAATTTCCGATAGGCTCCAGTAAGGCGTTCCTTTTGCAAATGCAACCAGACTTTGTCGCCCACCTGAAACTTGTGTGGCACCCGGTGTTGATCATGTCGCTGCTTGTACTTGGCATTTGATTTCTCAAGAATGTCATGGACCTGCTGGCGAATATGTTGGATGCGCTCAATGAAGCTGGTGGCCTTATCTGTTTCGGACTGGACATGAGCTGAATTCATGTGAGTAGCTGCAAGTGGCATGGCCACATCAATGGGGCATAGTGGCTGGAATCCTAAACCCACCTGAAAAGGGCTATGGCCAGTGGAGCTGTGAAGAGCTCGGTTGTAGCTGTGCTAAACATAGGGGAGGCTCTCGTCCCATGTGCGTGGATGCTTTGAGTTATACATGCGCAGAATGTGCACAATCATCCTGTTGACAACCTCTGTCTGGCCATCAGTTTGAGGATGGAAGGCTGTGGACTTCGTGAGTTTGGTGTCCAGCATTGACCAGAGACTGGACCAAAATGTGTTGAGAAACCGACTGTCCCGATCTGAGATGATAGACTGTGGGATCCCAAAGTGCACCCACACTCGTTCAAAGAAGAGTTTAGCAGTGGCTTCTGCTGTGATATTCTTCTTGCAGGCCATCATAATGGCCATCTTTGAGAACCTGTCGACGACCACAAAAACACAGTCATTTCCATGCTTAGTGGAAGGAAGGCCTGACATGTAATCCATGGAGATGGATTCCCAAGGTCGACTAGGGGTAGGCAACGGGGTATAGAGGCCTTGCTTCTTAATGGTCGGTTTGGCAATGGCACAGGCAATACATGATCGGATGTACTTCCCAACATCCTGTCGAAGATTCGGCCAATAGAAATAGTTTTGCAGTACTGCCACTGTTTTCTCGACCCCGAAATGCCCAGCAGCCCGACTGTAGTGTGCTTCCCAAATCATCTTGGCACGCTCGCTTGAAGGAACACAAAGGTGACCGAGGTGGCATAATAGGGCATCCTGGAGGTGAAAATCTGCAACCTGCCGACCCTCCAAGAGTGTCTGGTATGTGTGGCCGAATTCTGGGTCGCTTTTGTAGAGAAGTGGCCAATCAGAAGTCTCGTGCCCGCAAGAGTTGAGCACGGTGGTTAGCGCCATGATCGGTGGTTGACTGAGGCAATCTGCAACATTATTGGTGCTGCCCTTTTTATACTTGATATTCAAGTGAAACTGTTGCAGGTATGTAGACCACTTCTGATGGCGATCATTCTGCAATTTCCCTTGGGTCTGTATGAATTGCAGAGGTCGGTGGTCTGTGTGGATGACCGTTTCCTTCCCCAAAATGTAATGCTTCCATTGTCGGCAGGCCTGTACAATGGAATACATCTCTTTATCATAAGTGGGGTACTTCCGGACTGTGTCTGAAAGTGTTTCACTGTGATATGCCACTGGATGTCCATGTTGAGTAAGGACTGCCCCAATAGCATAGTCAGAGGCATCTGTCTCGACCTCAAATGGTTGTTGTAAATCTGGTAACGCGAGCACTGGTGCCGTGCAGAGGCGATCCTTCAACTCCCTGAATGCCTTCTGTTGAGATTCAGACCAAAAGAATTTTGCTTTCGCCCCGCCCTTGGTGACTTGACTCAAGGGCCAAGAAATATGAGAAAATCCCAACACAAACCTGCGGTAGAAGTTGGCAAGACCTAGAAAGCTGCGGAGCTCTGTTAGAGTGGTTGGAGAGGGCCAATCCCGAATGACTTGGACCTTGGCTGGATCGACATGCACCCCCTGTTCATCAATGATGTATCCCAGATACTGGACCTCGGTCATGCCAAAAGTGCATTTCTCCAAATTGGCACATAGCTTGTGTTGCCGCAGTGTTTGGAGAACCTGTCGGATGTGGTGGAGGTGCTCTTCCCAACTCTGGCTGAAGATCAGAATGTCATCCAAGTATACTACTACAAAGGAGTTGGTGAATGGCCGCAAGATGTCATCCATTAGCCTCATAAAGGTTGCAGGAGCATTCGTCAATCCGAAAGGCATGACCAACCATTCGAAGAGGCCCTCCTTGGATTTGAAGGCAGTCTTCCACACATCTGAGGGTTCAATTGGTACCTGGTGATATCCTGACTTCAGATCGATCTTGCTGAAATATTTCGCCCCCTTTAGTTGGTCTAGGAGGTCATCAATCCGCGGGATCGGGTACCTATTACGGACAGTGATCTTGTTCAGCGCCCGATAGTCAATACAGAGTCTCCACGTCCCATCCTTCTTCTGTACCAACACTATCGGGCTCCCACAGGGCGAAGAACTCGGACGGATGTGACCTTTCTGTAGGAGCTCCTGAATCTGCCTCTTGATTTCATTGTTCTCCAGAACGGAGCGCCGATAAATTGGTCCATTGGGTAGCGGCGCACCTGGGGTCAGATCAATGGAGTGCTTGACTTGACAGTGCAGAGGAACCCCTGCCGGGGAGGTGAAGATGTCTTTGTACTCCTCCACAATCTTGTCCATTTGTAGCTGCCGTGCAGAGGGACCTCGTTTGGAGGCCGCGGCCACTGTCTTCTTCTTCCCTTGAGGGCGTATCATCAGGAAAACAAATTTCCTGGTTTTGGAAATGATCTTACTGCATTGTTTTGCAGTAATCAAAGAGATGGCGGCAGGTGGTGGTACCTCTGGTATCCTGAACAACTTATTTCCCAATGTAATAATAACAGCACGGGGCCTTGATTCATACACAGCATGTCGCTTCCACAAGTATGGTTGTCCTAGTAATACATCACAAACTTCAAGGGGAGCAATGTCACACAATACCTCATCCGTGAAGGGCTTGATGTTGTATGGAAGGCGACACTCTGGCTCACGCGAAGATCTCGCCCTTGGTAAAGCCACCCAATGGTGTATGGTTGTGGATGTGCTGTGGTCGGTAAGCCCAACCGCTTCACGACCTCTGCCGAAATGAGGTTCTTTTGACTCCCGCTATCAACAATGAACTGTATCGGGGAGCCCTTGACCCACATCTGGGAGTGGAAGAGACGCTCCTCCTCCTCTGGATCTTCGGGTTCATTTTTCTGGATCTTTGCGGTAGCAACAGTGGCGCTGGGATCCGCATCAATGATCTGCTTCCCTTTTTCATACCCCTTATCGGGTTCTGACTCAGAGTCGGAACATGCATCTGATTCTGAAACCTTTAGCTCAGCCACCAGTGACTGTTTGGCCCGACACTCACTTGTGTTGTGAGTGGAGCTCTTATGGAACTCGCACCATTTTCCAGTGTCCTTTCTCGGCTTCGCGGCGTTGCTCTTTGCTTGCAGCTTCAGCTGGTTGTCTTGGGCTGTCCCGCCTTGGCTTTGTCCTTTGTTCTGTGGTTTAGGGGCACCTTTCCCCTGCTTTGGATTCGCAGATCCAAAGTCTCGCTTCTTTTGTTTAAACTTCTGCTCGACTTTGACGGCATACCGGTATGCTGCGCCGAGCGAGGGGATGTTTAGGAACTGTATTTCTTCCTGGATGTACTTGTGCAGGCAGCCACGGTATTTGAGTATCAAATGTTGCTCTGAATCCTTGATACCCAACTTTGTGCGAAGGGTATGGAAAAGATTGGTGAACTCCGGCACATCTTGGTCCCTTCCCTGCCGCAGCGTGGTCCACTTTATGTATTCATCCTCATAGCTTCCGACAGGGTAGTACTGCTCCTTGATGGCATCCCGGAATGAATCCCAGGTGGGTGCGGCTAAAAATAGTGAGCCAGTACTTTCATCCTTCTGCTCGCAGTAGGTTTCCCACCAGTCCTTGACGTGGGGGGCTGCTTTGAGAAGAGCAAAAACAATCTTTTCCCGACTCGAAAATTCATGAACAGAAAAATAACCCTCTAGCAGATTTAACCATTTATCTACGGCATCGGCGTCTATCTGACCCTCGAATATGGGGATTTCAAAATTAACTTGTACCTTAAAGGGTGTGGCGTTTCCAGAGGAGCTGCTGGAAGCCGATGCGCCGCTTCTGGGTAGCCGCTGAAGGATCTGCGCAAAGTTGTCCATCATCGCGTTCCGTTGTCGCTCGAGCGCTTCTTCGAGCAAGATTTTGATGGGATCTCCTGCCCCCTCGTCTTTCTTCTCGTCCGCCATGGGAGGCCGTCGGGATTTGCGAGGCTGGTCTTGCAAAGGTTCAACCAGTTCAAGCCCTAACTCCTTATATCCCGACCTTGTTGGGGACATGCAAAGAAAAACAGAGAAAAAGCAGACCGCTCTGATACCACTGATCCAGATTTAAACAGGAACGCAACAAATTACAGAGATAACCATATACACAAAGATGCATCGGAAATAATACTTCATTTCATTAATGGAAAATACTGACATATGCTTACAAACAGAAATGGAAATAAACTAGCTAGGGCGATGGTAGCTTATCTCTGAGAAGAGATGTGATGGCTACATGCCTCTGAACTGTTCTGAACTGTATTACAATGAGGCTCGAAGGCCTATTTATTGTTGAGAAACAATGGAAAACCCTTCACATACCGAAACCTAACCCTAGAAGATGAAACGCCAAATTGTGGGCCCCGTTTGGGTAAATTGGTACATCAATTTCCCGGGGTCGTAACTTTGGCATACGATCTCCGTTTGACGCGTACGATAGCTCGTTAGAAAGATCTATCCGAGTACTACCACTTTGGGAGGCAACATAGGTCTCGATCGCCCCAAAATTCCAAAAAAACGTCGTTTAGGGCCTCAAAACGGCTCCAGAAGTTTAGGACCCGAAAAACTGCTAAAAATAGTAAATTGTGCTACAATTAAGGAAACTGAAAATGCTGAGAAAGACAATGGTGGGGGTCCAGGTGGACCTGGCAGGTGGCCACCAATATCCACCTGGATCACACATGGTTAAATTCATTTACTCAGATTATAAATCAGAGCTACAATCCATAACAAACATATATTAAATATCGTCTCTCTCTCTCTCTCTCTCTCTCTATATATATATATATATATATATATATATATATATTATTCCACTACCACTCAATATATAATATTGAAAGCATTGGGAAAGAGGAGGTTTGTCATGATAGTCCCTCCAAAGAAGAAAAAAGCTCCTCATAGGAGGAATGTGATGTTTACTCACATTTTTGAAGCACACATGTACATCATGATGTATGATTGATTAACTCGGGCACCTCCTTTCATATGACTCTACATAAGCATTGGTTTTCCAAATATCAAAGGTATAATGGAGGGACTATTGCTTTCCTTGGGGATGACTCAATAGCTAAAATCATATGATGAGGAAATGTAAAATTGATGCTCAAGGATAGAAGTGTTAGAACACTCCCTGGTGTTATACAACTACAAGAGTTTGCTGGAAACATGACATCTGTAAGCAAGATGAGTATTCTAGTTGTAAATACTATGTTTGAAAATGAATTGTGTAGGATGGTTCAAGCAACAATGATATTGCTAACAGTATTTTGAACTAGAACTATGTACAAGTTGCTGGGAATCACTGTTAGTAATGGGTGTAACAATTTTTTTGTTCTTAAGGTTGTCAAGGAAGAAGTCAAAATCACTATTATCTATGGAGGAAATACAATGATATGGCATCAAAAAATAGGGAAATTTCGAGAGAAGGGCCTTCAAGAACTATAGAGTAAAATTATACTTGATCTTATGTCTAATTACAAGAAGATCTTGGTTTATGCGAACATTACATTTTTGTAATAAAAAATCTGGTAAGATTCTCAACATGCAACACAATATCCAAAAGGATTTTAGAGTTGTACATAATGATGTATTTGGACATGTGTATGTTTCGTCACAAGGAAAAGTTTTGTACTATGTATTTTTCATTGGTGATACCCTTTTGATACCCTTTTCATGGTTAATATCTTTTGATACAACATGTATGTTCTATCATGATATATGGGTTGAAAACTTTTCAACCAAAGCTCAACTAGAACATGTAACAATCAATGAATTTAATAAACAATAAAACACTCTTATATAATATAGGTAAGTTGTACAAGAAAAAAACAACTTTTTCTTATAAGTGACAAAATTTGTTGCAATGTTGCAATGATCGCTTGTAATATCGTAATATTAATAACCATAGGCTAATGCAAACACAAAGTCCATTTTCTATGGCTAATTTTCTATGGTATATTCTACACACATATACCTTTCAAACGACGCAATAAGCTTTTTAATCAAAGTCTGTATGCAAATATTATGTCACTCAGAAGTTGACCTTCCTGTTTTCACACCTATAGTTCGGGAGGATGCTGCGTCATCCCACATTATTCATGGAAAGGGGGATAGCCATGTGTTTTTGATGTAAAATACTCTATAAGAGACTATTTTGTAACTCTAGTTAAGAGTTGATGTAGTCAAACTTAACCACTAGTAGGCTATCAGGTTGTGTTATAACCGGGCCACTAGGAGGAAGAGGCATTCCATTCCTTCAAGAGAATTTTCTTCCATAACTGAGAAAAGATAGTGAGGAGAGATAGGAGGTAGATCACACATAGAGGATATATGCACTGTAGCAGCCCACAGGCCATAAGCATTACTTCTTTGTACCTGAAACCATATTTCCAGACGAAGAAAGAGAGAAAAGCTACCTCGCCTTCCAGCTGGGTCTTCTCCCGAAAGGGTTTCCGAGAGAGCATATCTTGCATCTTATGTGTGTTTGAGCTTACTTTTTCATTTTCTACTTTTCTACATAAGCTATATTCACATGCATGCAATAATTATAGTTAAATCTACAAATCTTAAAATTTAATAAATTGTAATAGTGTAGAATTTCCAGGGTTTTAATATAATATTATTAGATCTATTGTGATGAACTGTCCAGTGGAATATCCACGGAAGTTTACGAATCATTTGGTATCAGAGTGGGTTTCTTTGTGTATTTTATGGAGATTGTAGGGATCTATATCGATGGGGCCAAAAATCGTAAAACCTTAAACATGGGTGACAAATCTGTAAATGAACATCGTGATCCTGTAAAGATGAGTTTTTCACAGCTCGAACACAAGTCAAAGATATAAACTGTAATGTAAACCTCCTCATGGTGGCCCTAAGAAATAAGTTGGGGATATTTAGAGAAGATGGGGGTTCGAATGCAAAAGGAAAATAAGAAGGGGGATTAGGAGATCACGAAGACACGGAGAACTAGCCGAACAGAGAACCTGGAAAAGAGAAACTAGTTCCAGCTTCGTGAACCAATCCCTATTCAAAAAGAAAGAAAATTTTTATATAAAGCCATACCACAACGAGATCCATGCTCTAAATTTGAACCACTGGATGTAGTAACTGGAAGTTTATTTTAGCATCCATTAGGTCGAGGAAGGGAAAATATCGCATTCACATTGCTGAACTTAGAGGGTAGCGCACTGACTTGGTGGGAGAGCCACATAGAAACCCTGAGGTTGGAGGGAGAACCTCCAGTGACTAAGTCGGAGGATTTCAAAACCCTCATTACGTCACAATTTTTTCCCATTGAGTACGTGGAGGAGCATTGGATCTAGTGGCATTACTTCAGGAAAAAGCTAGGCCAAAGCATGTAGGAGTACACCACATAATTAATAAAGATCGTTATAATGTTAGGTATCTCTCCAAAGAATCCATATGTACTCCTCAATTATTTGGGAGGTTTGCACTGCCATCTGTGTGAGAAAGTGATGTTGTTCAAGCCAAAATTGATGGATGAGGCTTGTGTACAGGCATAGTACCTAGAGAAAATAGGCCTAAAAGGAGCCCAATCAAGTGCATCGAAGCAGAAGAAGCAACATGAAACTTCTAAGGAGGGGAAGAAGAAGAAAAAGGGGGGAAAAGATAAAAATATGATAGCCACAACACACCAGTGCAAAGATCCTAGCAACCACTACAACCACTATACATTGATGGCCATACAGAGGAGAAGTGATGGAAGTTGCATCCAGAGCTAAACCCAAAGAATAAGAAGTAAGATAATAAGAAGAAGAACCTCATGGCCATTGATTCAAGCAACCAAGTTAAAATAAGCTCAAATGTGGATGAGAATATCGTCTAGAAGTCAGTGTAGAAGGAGGTGAATCTGAGTAGACTTCAACAACAAGAAGAGAAATAAATGAACAAACTCTTCCATATAAAGGTCAGGTCAAGAAGAAAAATATTGGTGCTTTGTTGGACTAAGTATCACAGGTGAATATCACTACAGCAAAGCTGGTCAAGAAGTTGGGACTGCAAGTTCGTGATCATAAAAACCCATATCCACTGGGATGGGATGTAGAGCTAAAGGTAACAAAACAATGCAAAATTAGATTTGCTAGCAGTGCTGATTTTATTGATGAAGTAGATGTCGATGTGGTTCAACTTGATGTATGTGGAGTTGTGTTTGGGGGTCCATACATGTACATGCATGACAAAATATTCATGAGGAGAGCTAACCAGTACCGACCCATCAATTATGGAAAATAGTTCATCATCAACGTGCACAAATGCAAGTCAAAAATTTCACTAGTAAGTGTCAACCAAGCCAAGAAATTGATCAGTTCTAGCAAGAAGCATGTTTAATTATTTTTAAGAGAAATCCAGTCTGAAGAGGAACCAATAAGCGACAAGGCATCCTTGGATGGGTGCACTAAGAAACATAAACAACAATTGGAGGCATACATGGATGTGTTCCGAGAACCTAAAGGGTTACCAACTAAGAGAGAAGTGGAGCACAAGATCTAGCTATTTCTAGACTCCCCATTGCCAAATATTGGGATGTATAGGAAGTTTGTTATAAAAGCAAGTGAGGTGAAGAAACAATTGCAGCAACTGCTGGAAGAGAGTTTCATTTGACCGAGTACATCACCATGTGGGTCACCCATCATCATTGTTCTAAAGAAGGATGGGACTTGGAGGACGTGTATAGATTACAGGGCATTGAATAAAATCACACTCAAGAGAAGATACCCCCTACCCAGGATAGATGATCTACTAGATCAATTGCAACAAGGAAAATATTTCACCAAGCTGGACTTGAAGTCTGGATATCACCAAGTTCGAGTCAAAGAAGAGGGTACATGGAAGAGCACCTTCCAAACCAGGAAAGGTTTGTATGAGTAGTTAGTTATGCATTTTGGCCCATGTAATGCACCAACTACATTCATGAGATTAATGAATGAAGTACTATGCCTTTTTATAGAATCATTTGTAACTTATTGTCTATCTGGATGATATACTAGTATATAGTGCTACCTGGGAGGATGTAATGTACCTCCTAAGCCTACCCTAGAAATTTTCTAATAAGCTCCCATTCAGGTGAATTTTTTTCATTATTTATCGTTTAAGATTGAACCCTAGTCAAGGGTATCTTTAGCCCACCAGTATATCCTTATTAACATTTATATAACAGACTCCATAGTCATTATCAATTTTGACCACAGAGTGGGAGGATGTCGACCTTTAAGTTTATCTATAAATCTTATATGTCAAGTCAATATTAAGCATGATCTATTAGATGTAGGAAAGGTTCGGATAACCTAGTTCTCAGACCATATACTGATAATTATCGCAAGCATAAACATTTATCGAGTTATGACACAACACTAGAGATATCATATCATTATAGGCATATTAGTTAAATTAGTCAACTTGGTGATATTCAAGTTAAATTCACTGGATATCTACATTCCAGTTAGGTTTGTTGGATATCTTATAGACCCAGATATGCATAATTAAAATTATATACCATTAATTCCTTATACCGCATGCATGAACATCTGCAAGACACTAAGGCATGATATCCTTTCTTATCAATGCAAATATAATATTAATAAATTTGATATGGATATGAGATCACACAATAGTCACATGCATTATTTAATCCATTATTTCCATAAGAGAGCTAATTAAGCAATCCATATAACTGAATTGTATGATTTAACATCCTATTAAGTAAGGATTAACATGAAACACATACAATGCAAGTAAATCTCATTAGAATAGAGGGAAACAACATTAAATATTTTAATACACAAGCACATGTAATTCATTCAAACATTCTCATGCCGAAGAACTAAGAAAAATCATCATAATAAAATTGGAACAATAACAGAGAGAGAGTAAGAATCAACATACAAACATTCCACACATATGACACTAACAAAAACCTCACTTGGAGAGCAGAGCAGCACTGCCCAACCATGAATCACCTTTGATCCCCCCCAAGCCGAGGTTCTTGCCAAGGATCAACTGTCCTCAATTGATCAATGCACTGGGTATTTAATACCCTCTTTCATGATTTAGTTTCCATTAGTGGAGTTCCGCTTTTATGGATTTTTCCATTTGCCTAAGTACTTTTTGGAAATGCTTGTCCTTATCTCCCACGAGGCTTTTCCTCATAAAATATTTCCTTTATCTCCTACAAAGCTTTTATGTCCGATGGATCTTTATCTCCCATCCATTCGATGGATCTCTAATCCATCCAAGCTTATCTAGAATCACATCTAGAAGCTTTATCATGAAATATTCAACTCTATCCCATTCCTCAATGGGATTTGGCAAGAATATCCTCTCTCTTGGTGCTCCACCCTCCAAGTGATTTATTTTATTAATTTATTCAATAACACATTTGCTTTTCATAGTACATATCCCCTAGCTTTCCTCAGCTTAGGTTTAGAATAGTTTAACCCAGAAAGGAGGGTATCACACCTAGCTTTCCTCATCTTAGATTTACAATAATTTAGCACACAAGGGAGGATATCACACCTAGATTTAACTCAAGTTAGGTTTACAATAATTTAGCACACAAGGGAGGGTTGTTACATACTCCACCCCTTAAAGTTTACACCATCCTCAGTGTATCACTGTATCCTGTCCTCGTTCACAGGTAGCTAGTTTCCGAATCAACAGATTTCATGGCTTTGCCATCTGATGCAATTTTTCCAATGTACATTGGTCACAAGGAGTGCTCCTCTTCCATAGCTACATTGGTCACCAAGAATTCTCATCTTCAATAGCTATATTGGTCACAAAGAGTACTCCTCGTCCATAGCTAGATTGGTCTCGAGTGTTCTCCGTTCATAGCTACCTGTAACATTGTTTTCAAACCATTTGTGAGAATTTATAGATGTAGAAATTTAACTATGATACATATCATAATATGTTACTTAATATTAATAAAGAAACTATTGCTCATTTTTCATTTTATCTGAAGAATGCATGTTTGCTTCTGGCATTCTTCCAAGATTTTGTGTTCTTTGTTGAACACCAACTTCTTGTAGTTTCTCTGCATACAACAAATCTGTATATTTTCCAGATCAATATTACTGCAATGTCATAATAGATTAGTTCACATAAAAATGTATATATTCATCATATATATTCTTCATAATCGTATGTATGCCATCTTAACCACGGTTACTTATCCAAGAACCACTTCTTACTTTCCTTCTCTTGTGCAACCACTAGTCGGTCGTCCTACCAGACATCTACCCAATGTATTCATGCATACCTGCACATAATGTGTATTATACATACCGATATACATATCAAATTTCAAACATGTAACATATGTAGTCATATGGGTACCATATGTACTACTGTACATAGTACCAACTGTGCTACAACCCATCATACCATTCCCATGGTATCACCTGCATGACAAAAACTTTGTCCATAGACTTTTCTACCATGTTAGTATCATGCCAAACATTCCTTTATCTTTTTCTAGCAATTAAAACAATTGTGCTTAGTTGACAAGGAAATTGTATGATCATGGTTCATTTCTGTAATCAAAGAAAGTTTTGTCAATAGAAAATCATTTTCAGATTTCATGTGGTTGTCACACAATATCAGTAATATAGTATGTATTCATTCTTATTTGCATCTTAAGAATAATATTAATTCATAATTTAATAATCGCTAGAACAATACTTAATTCTTAAATCATTTATCTCGAGTGATTTACTATTTCCCTTTTTATGTATCAACAACTTAACCACTCTGCACTATACTTTAACAACATGATCGTTCTGCCAATCATGTTCTTTTCTTCTGCAGATTACTCCCCTTTTATAGGTATTTGGGTAGCCACATCTTTAAAGGTTTTTTACAATGATTTCTATATAAATTGCCTAACGAACCCAGACCAATACCTGAATTCATCATGAGTTGAAAGATAATTCCAACAATCCATTAAACTCAACACTCTTTCATGCCATGGATGCTTGACATCTCTCATCAACCAAATGATAGCTATAATATTTTTATAAGGCTATAACATTGTACACCCATGTGTTTACATGGAAAATTCATATGCCTCATTATTATATGTAGATTTTAGCTTGATTCTTTCCATAATAAGTTTATCTTGATGACCCCTTAACCAGGCTTATGATAACAATATACCAAACAATCCATGACAATGCATGAGTATATGTATCATACAACAATAAAACAATGATGCAAACATGGACATCCTCTATTGAAGCCAGCTATAATGTTAATACCATGATGATATATGTCAATTACATCAATGTTTAAAATGCTCACAAGCTTTCTTAGTCAACATTCTCCAGATAACCATCTCTTAATACATAACACATTCAAAAACCATCTACTAACCATATCCTACCAATAGGCCATATTTATTACAGAGGCTCATGATCAGTACCTAACAGGGTAAGCCCTCTTCCATGACCATCTTTACATTAGATGTTATGATAAAAACATAGTAGCGAACTACAATTTCTGCATAACCATTGACATGATAGTAATTATTAATTGTTATACCTTGTGAACTGCACTATATCCATAATTTCTTATGCAATAAAACATTTGAGAGTGGATGATTATCATACCATCATCACACCTCTCTCACCATAAGTATAATATCCTATGGAATTGATCTTCCCAATCTACCATCTTCCTTTTTCGCCATTTGTTTATTATGGAAGATAGTTAAGTAGGCCATAATGAGTTACTTATAAGGATTTTCATATAGCCATAGAACTAATACCTACTCAATTAATCTTCCAATCTGACTATAACCCTTCAAGGCGTGATTAATCTATTGTTTAGAATATCAGAATTTATCGTAGTTTGCATCTCGCTGTTTCTTATCATAATCACCTAATAATTCATGCACGCTAATAATGTTTCACTGCTTAATTTTGGTAGCAGATTTATCGTAAAAGAAACCAAGCAATGTCCATGTCTTAAATGCAAGCCACACTTGCCAATATGATTTACTGCATGCATTATTCTTTAAAAATGGACTAAAATAATCCACATCCTTGATAAACAATTCTATTAAGTCCACCAACTCTCCTACATATGGATCGTATCAGTTTTTTTTCTTTTCGTGGATAAAATTTCATTTCCTAATATGAATTTCACCATAATTTCCACAAATGTGAATATCATTTGATGAAATCAATGCTCCTATAATTCATATAAGTTCATATAACATGAATAGGTTATAATTACATTCAGGTTATAACACATCCATACATCATTCGTTACTGCCACTCGAAAATCTTATTTCATAATTTAAGCTCTACCAAGTCTCAAAGAGCTTGCATTAACTATATAGGAGAATAATAAAACAATGAGTTTGTATATTTCTCAAATCTTGCTGACCAACATATCAACCAATTTTATTGCATTAAAACCTTCTACCAATGAATAAACATTGCAATTAATTAGAGTACAAAAACCTAAATGCCAATGTTGTTCCATTAGAGAATGAATGCACTATTTGGTATTAAGAAAAGAATGTAGTGTTTGCACTACAATGTCTCTAATTCTCTTGCCAATGAATAAATTCAGTGCGATCCTGAACACATTCAATGTTATCGCATTAAAAATATGTCCTATGCTATATATTAATAGTGCCAACTCTTTATGCTTCACCATTTACATGAAAAAAATATCAATATTCTCCCAAGTTTCCATTTTTTAATCTAATGCTCTCTAATGCATATGTATGCTCATGGTCATCAAGATAGGCTAAGAAATGCTTGAGTTTGAATTTTTATTGCATTCAAGGACCTCAATATATAGATTTTGTTTATAATATTATAGCATAATATTAAAAGATCGAATATTATCTCTCTTGCAACACGATGTCAATTATTGAACTCTAAATACCCAAGTATTTGATATGATTTGTGTAAATTTAGAAGCAGTCTCTGAATGCGTTGAAACAGTCAATTTCATTACAACATCTCATGACTATCTAGTCTCTCTCAGATAAAGAGCCACAATGCATTACAAAATCTTCCAAGGGGGATTTCAAGACTAAGAAATCAATTTTTTATGAGCTATTGTATTCCAACTCGGCATAAATTACAATGGAATTCTGAACAGAAATCAAAATAGATGATAGATGATAATAAACTTTTCAGCAGAGTCATTGTCTAATAATAAATATTTCCCCAAAAGAAAAAAATTGACACGTCATTACCGGAATGAATGACTTACTTGCTGTGAGCGGTGACTTCCACAACAATTATTTTTTGTGTTTTCGGCTTCTAGAGTTTTAAAATCCTTTTTTTCCTCATTTCTAATGCTCTCTATATCCAAAAGCTATCCATGGATGGTGCCAAGAACCCAACTGAGGGTATAATTGAAAGAAAAATGAATTTTTTTGTTATTTTTTTGTCTTTTGGTTTTTTTGTTTTTTGTTTTTTTTTTTTCTTTTTGTTTTGTTTTGTTTTGTTTTTTTTTTGTTTTTTGTTTTTGTTTTTGTTTTTGTTTGTTTGTTTGTTTGTTTGTTTGTTTGTTTGTTTTTTTGTTTTTTTGTTTTTGTTTTTGTTTTTGTTTTTGTTTTTGTTTTTGTTTTTGTTTTTGTTTTTTTTGTTTTTGTTTTTGTTTTTTTTGTTTTTGTTTTTGTTTTTGTTTTTTTTTTTTTTTTTTTTTTTTTTTTTCCAGTGAAATAAAACCCATGTTAGATATGAACTTGGAGATTCTATCCTATAAAACTCACGTGGAAAATCAACTTTTAGGCCAACTCCACAAAAACCTGAATTTTTTTATTGTGTGTCCTTTACAAAAGCCTATCGATGATTCTTAAAATTCCTATTTTAATGGAGGAACTGCTTGCTAGCTTTTATTGTTTATTTTGTTCCTATTAAGATCCTTTTTGATGGGGCTCCTGAAATCTCTATAATGACTAAATGCTTTAGTTAGTTGTTTCCATTTATAAATCTATCACATTTACATAGAGAGTGTTCTGGATCTTCTTCTAAACTGGTGATGCAAAATAATTTAATTGGTCGGGGCACTGAGTAGCGTGAGTGCAGAGAACATTCTTGGTTCTCACATCCCATTTCACAGTTAGCATCACCTACCTCGAATTTTATTAAACTCTCTGGAAAGTAGGAAAACTGTCACCTCCATAGCATTCCTTTGATCTGAGTTATGCTAAACTCCCTTGCCAAGGTACATAGTGCACATTCACCTTTGTATCCCCAGCACCCGAAAATTTCTCCTCATGTGGAGAGTTTGCAGATGTCCAATCTACCATAGCCAGTATTTGCAATGCCCAATCATTTTTTAAATAACATGTTTTCCATGCATATATAATTATCCAACTTGCTCAAACGAAAACCAAAGTAATTGATCAAAAAGCGTATCTATGTTGTTTGTAAGGTATAACGAGGTCTTCTTGCTCACTCATTCTTCGGGGAAAGCCAATGTCCAAGCTTGCTTGTTTAGCACTAGCAGGTTCTTCATCATTGTCGACTTCATAACTGCCCCCTCTGCTATTCGCCTTTCTTTGTTCTCCCTCATAGGGAGAAAGTGCAATAGCTTGAACCAAATCCTCATTGCCTAGTGACATCAGAATTTGTTCTGTCATCTTCGACAAGTATTAGGAGTAAGAGGGGTCATGAATTTGTAATGCACCATGAATTTGTACTGCTCTCCCCGAGGTCCTCAACAGGAACTAAGAAAATTTGAAAAGTCATTTTAATGTCCTTAAAGCAAATCGTAAAGCAGCAAACCTTAGTTACTAATCATGTTTTTCCTTAAAAATAGAATGAAAGCTCGTGGTTGATTAGAGAATATTTACGCCATGCCTTATTCTGCTAATCTATGTTCTCATCCTGTCTCAATTTTTATCTATAAAACATCGTGACTGATTTTACTTAGCACGTCACACCTACTTATAATAGTATGTTTTATTGCTTAATCCAATCGGTCAAGGATAGTCATTATCCCTTCCCCTCATATGACTTCTTATCGATGGAAGACAACAAACCGGATCCCAACTTTTCTTCAAAATTCCTACCAAATTTCTTATCTCCAAAAATGGTGACAAAGTGACATTCGTAGCACTACAAACTTTTTCTAATTTTTGGTGTGTATTGTTGCCTCCTTTTTTTCTAAGAAAAGAAAACAGAAACAATAGTCGTCAATGTTTCTTCATTTCGATTACCTAAACGGGTGTTCCTTATGCACTAACACACACACATCACACCCCTATATTCAATGCCCAACCGCAGGGAAAAATCCATCGTGTGGAGCGTCACATGTTTCTTCCATTGCATTCCTCGTTGAGAGATTCAACCCAATTTTAGAATTCAAAACTCTGGCTGAAAGACTTGTTTCTATCGAGGCCTTTTCTGCATAGTAATTTGGTACTTACAATTGTTGGTGAATTGTGAATAATGGAGTCCAAAGGAAGCAGGATCATTGCTTTTCTAATTCATCGAATTAATTCCTTTAGATTTGTGCATATATAGAAAATTAATTTTCTATAAAGAGTTATATAATTGATTTCGAGCATGGAATACAATTGATTTGTCCCTTCAAAATATGTTGCATTCTTATCCTACCTTTGTTGACAAGTCCTATCATATCAGATTTAAAGCCCGTAACACAATTGACAAGTCACTTATAAATATTCAAGAGTTTATTCCTAAGTCGCATCTTGTTTTCATCATCCTTTCAACATATTCTGAAACACTATGGGATGGTTCACTTGTGCGAAGATATATATCTATATATATATATATATATATATATATATATATATATATATATATATATATATATATATATTCTCACTGCTCGTTTGCAACAGAGAAATCAATAGAGAAATTAACACAGTAAGTAACTAAACAATCCTCCCCAAGTAACATTTGTCAAAGCATACTTTGGCATCAAAAGTTCCTTACCTTCAAAATTACAGAATTGTGACACTAATATATATATATATATATATATATATATATATATATATATATATATATATATATATATATATATATATATATATATATATATATATATATATATATATATATATATATATATATATATATATATATATATATATATATATATATATATATATATATATATATCGACTCCAAGGTATCAACCTTTAGGGTAGGTGTTCGGAATAAATCTGGTCTTCTCTCACTTCTAACAGTGCATGGATTTCTTGCATGCTTCCTGTTAGATTTTAAAGGGTCCTTCTTACGTATTGTCATACGTCTACAACAGTACAGCCTTTGGATGCAGTCCTTCATAGAGACGCAAGGTATTTAGATGAATTCCTTCTTTTAAAATCGACTTGATATGAACTATCTTCTTTTCTAGTATTACCTTGAGAGATTACTTGTCTCGTTATTCACCTAGGAAATCAATAAATTCATTGGTATTCTTAATTTACGTAAAACGCCCAATTCCTTTCATCTTCTTTGAAAGGTTATATATATAGTGGATCAAAATATAAATGTGCCTCTAATTTACTATTGGGAGTCAATTAATATTTACCTATTTTCAAATTTTAAATTGTGGGGTGATTTATCTTATTTGGTTTTCCCACGTTCATATTCCACAGAGGTGAATTGGCCCATAGGCCGCAAGGTTTGGACTTGATCACTCTGACACCATTTCTAATGTACCCCTTTAGGACTACCCCAGAAAAATAACTACTAGGCTCCATTAATTAAAATTTTATTTTATTTATAGTTAAATTCCAATGCACTCACAGGTGGATTTAACAAAATCATTACATGCACAGTAATCATCCACGCAACTATACTCAAAATATTAGCTACTGAATACCCGCAAGATAATGAACCATAACTCACACTCTTAGATTAGCCCTTGAGCTTAATATCAAAAGGGAGAAAGGGAATGCATCATGACATGCAACCATCAAAAATATGAAATAACTCTTGTAAGCATTAATGGGTATTAAATTGAGTTTACTGTAGTTATCATGGCCATACGTCATGATCATAGTCCTATAGACATAGTTGATAAGTTATTAGCCAACCTTTCATTCACATGCGTAACTAGCTAGGCTAGCCTAAGTGGAGGCAGTCTTATTGACAGGTAAACACATATAATTGAACCATTGGTCATATAATGAGAAGCATTATCTCTGCAATTGTTCCTCTTGCATAAGTAATCACCAATTTAGGAAACTATAAGAAAACTATATTCCTTTATTAAATGAAAGATGATCAGGTATATTTATATATGATCTCCTCATAAACAAAGTTAGTATTTACAACTACATATTATGCCTCTACTTTTGAATGTGAAAGGAGTCACATATATAAAACTGCAATCATTCTCATAAGAAAAACATTAACAAAGGTAATCTATTTATGAATAATTGTCACATGAAAATTCTACCGTGAATGGGTACTAGAACTGTTACCCACTGAATATTCTTCTATAATTAACTTCACGCTCGAATGCAACATGCATTAGAAAATCCATCAAATGGGGATAAATTCACCCATTAGTATATCTGAGCTAAATGATTTAACCACATAACAAGTAAGGATTAACATAAAACACATATCATGCAAGTGAATTTCATTAGATTATAGGAAAACACCATTAAATCTATTAATACATAAGAATATGTAATTCACTCAGGCATTCTCATGGTGAAGAAACTTAAGAACTTTTCTCATAAACAAACTGGAACTATAACAGAGAGAGAGAGGATAAGAATAATCATACAAAACATTCCACGCATATGACACCACTTAAAACCTCACTTGGAGGGAAGAGCACCACCACCCAACCATGAATCACCTCTGATTCCCCCTTGTCGAGGTTCTTTCCAAGAATCAACTATCCTCAATTGATCGATGCACTAAGTATTTAATACCCTCTTTCATGATTTTGTTTCCATTATCGACATCTTGCTTTTATGGCTTTTTCCATTTGCCTAGGTCTTTTCCAGAAAAGCTCATCCTTATCTCCCACAAGGCTTTTCCTCATAAAATCTTTCCCTTATCCCCGCAAAGCTTTTATGTCCGATGGATCTTTATCTCTCATCCATCTGATGGATCTCCAATCCATCCAAGTTTATCTAGAATTTCATCTAGAATATTTAACATGAAAGATTCATCCCTATCACATTCCTAAATGGGATTTGGCAAGAATATCCTCTCTCTTGGTGCTCCACACTCCAAGTGATTTATTTTGTTAATTTATTTAATAACACATTTACTTTTCATATTACATATCACCTAGCTTTCCTCAACTTATGTTTAGAATCATTGAACACGCAAGGGAGGATATCAGACCTAACCTTAACTCTTCTTAGGTTTATAATAATTTAGCACACAAGGGAGGGGTGTTACAAGAAACCACTACAACCACTACAACATTGATGGCCATACAAAGGAGAAGTGATGGAAGTTGCATCCAGAGCTAAACCAAAAAAGAAAGAAGTAAGATCTTAATAAGAAGAACATCATGGCCACTGATTCAAGCAACCAAGTTGAAAGAAGCTCAGATGTGGATGAGAAGATCGCCTGCACATAATTGCAGAAGGAGTTGAATATGAGTAGACTTCATCAACGGGAAGAGAAAGAAATGACCAAACTCTTCCATATAAAGCTACAGGTCAAGAAGACAAATATTGATGCTTTGTTTGACTAAGTATCACAGGTGAATCTCACTGCAGGAAATTTGGTCAGGAAGTTGGGGCTGCAAGTTGGTGATCATCCGAACCCATATCCACTAGGATGGGTAAATAAGGATGTAGAGATAAAGGTAACAAAACAATGCAAGATTAGATTTGCTATCCATGTTGATTTTACTAATGAAGTAGATCACTATGTGGTTCCCCTTGATGTATGTGGAGTCATTTATGGAAGTCTATACATGTACATGCATGACACAATATTCATGAGGAGAGCTAACCAATACCGACTCGTCAATGATGGAAAATCTTTCATCATCAATGCACACAAATGCAAGTCAAAAAATTCACTAGTAGCAACCAACCAAACCAAGAAATTGATTAGTTCTAGCAAGAAGTATGTTTTATTGTTTTTAAGAGAAATTCAGTCTGAAGAAGATTCAATAAGCAACAAGGCATCCCTGGAGCGGTGCATTAAGAAATAGAAACAACAATTGGAGGACTTGTTACATGCATACAAGGATGTGTTCCGAGAATCTAAATGGTTACCACCTAAGAGTGTAGTCGAGCACAATATCTAGCTATTTCCAGATTCCACATTGCCAAATATTGGGATGTACATGAGGTTTTTTATAAAAGAAAGTGAAGTGAAGAAACAGTTGCAGAAGTTGCTGGAAGAGAGTGCTATTAAATTGAGTACATCACCATGTCGATAATCCATCATCATTGTTCCAAACAAGTATGGGACTTGGAGGATGTGTATAGATTACAGGGCGTTGAATAAAATCACGCTCAAGAGAAGATACTCCCTAGCCAGGATAAATGATCTGCTAGATCAGTTGTAACAAGAAAAATATTTCACCAAGCTGGACTTGAAGTCTGGAAATCACCAAGTTCGAGTCAAAGAAGAAGATACATGGAAGAGTGCCTTCAAAACAAGGAAAGGTTTGTATGAGTCCTATGTAATGAACCAACTACATTTATGAGATTAATGAATGATGTACTATGCCTTTTTATAGAATCATTTGTTATTGTCTATGTGGATGATATACTAGTATATAGTGCTACCTAGGAGGGGCATATTTCACATTTGACGCAGGTTCTGAAAACATTGAAGAAGCACCACCTACTAACAAAAAAAATCCTCTTTTGCATGGAAACATCACTACAACCATGACTAACACCATGGATATGCAACAAGGATATAAAGTATAGGATGATTAAGACATCTGAAACCGACATGAATGCATGAAAAACGCACACCGCCCATCTAGTCCAAGGGGTGAACCATGCTCTGATACCACTCTGTAACACCCTCCTCCCACATCTACCCAAGTAACCAGCCAACCAGGGTAAGCATGTGACCAGAGACTACTATAAGGGGATTCAACCTCCTATGTGACCTTAAGGAAGTGGAATCGATGAAGACACAAAATAAAGGCCATCCACATCATCAATAACACTCCTAGGAACCATCCCATCCTCTCAGCCAACCATCCCCTTGGTCCCACTGAGTTTTTGATCATTTAACACCCGAATACTCCAATGATATGGGCATGCATGAGTCCAGAAGGCTCTGGACACTCCCACAACATGGTATGCCAGCATTCAGGCCCAGAGCCTTGGTCACTGCCCAGAACTAAATGACACCTTAAGAACAAAATGATAATAAGGGAATTATGATACAAATGCAATTACCTAAGCAAGTCCTTAACTGCACCCATACTAGCCATGACAAGAATTTCGTCAAACATGTCACAAATATGTAATCTACAGGTGTAAACAATAGATCTAAGCATAGGAGCCTCATACTTATCTGAGAATTGATAAGAAGAATTTTTCCCTTATATCATTAGTTTCATTATCATCTATTAGGTCATAGATACATTGTTCATTCATTTAAAAATCAAAAGATAAGGAAAGCCATACATCACCACTATAAAAAAGCATGCTTATAACCAGCATAATAACAATAGAAATATCAATGGTATATCAACCATAGAATCCACATATAAACTAGTACATTTATACATAAGATATCAAGGAAAGAACCTCTTATTAATGAATGCAAATGCCAACCCAGGATGGGACTACCAAGTTCCACCTGACCATAGAATGGTTGAGCCAATTCTCTCTTCAACCATTCACGCTCGTGCCATATTTCAATCATGAATGTGGGACCCAAACCAAAAGAACCAATCATGGAATCCCGAGGCTAAACCACCTCACCTTCATCAATAGAAACCATACTTTACTGTAATCCACACCAGATCACTAGGCCAACACAATAAACATGTAATAACATGCTTTACCATGATCCCCACTAGACCACTAGGCCAAAAAAAACATGGATTCCACTAGATTTTTCCACCTACACTGTGAAGAATTTTCATGTCTCCTAGTCTCTCATGCTTTACCACAACCAAGGGAAACGACCTCTAGGCTTTACAATATATCCCTCCATTCACCGGTCGAGGATTCCTAGGCCCACTAAGGCAACAAAAAATATAGCTTTACCACAACCCATTATCTGGTTTAGGGATTACTAGGCTATGTGATCTATCATTCGTAGATCCACATCACTCAGCTTCAAATCCATCCTAAAATCCAACTCAACCAAAACATGAGAACCCCATCACACCATGGAAATCTGGAAATGACAAGGCTAGGATGAAAACACTGTCAGACCTGGGAAAACCCATGCCATAACAGCAAAAAACTAGATGCAATACCATGCATGCCAAATCTAGAAAGGAAAACATACATGCAAATTGATACCTGCAAAGAATCCTACTGCAACTTCTTGATCCTGCTCTTCCTTGCTTGCTCCTTCCTTCCTCTTTCCTTCTTTGCCTTTCTTGCTGCAATTCCAAAGTGCTCCAAGAAAACTCTAAGTGGTTAAGAGTGAGAGAGAGAGAGAGAGAGAGAGAGAGAGAGAGAGAATAATGAGAGAGCTCAAAAAATGAACTAACAAAAGGTACCAATTGATCCTCAAAATCCTTTTTATCACTTAGGTCTATATTTTCTTCACTTTCCATTATTTTCCTTTAACTTCCTCACATGCAACTTGTGACATTTCACCTTCCTTTTTTCATATTTTCCATTATTTTCATAAATAAATGTGCCAAAAATGCCACTTTGTCTTACTAAATCCTTAACCATTGCCTTTGCCAATTTCCTTAGCCATTTCCTTTGCCAATTTCCTTAGCCATAATAAACCAATGAACAACCACGCTAGGATGTCTTGCCCAACATTCAACTTGGAATAAGTGTCTCATCAATCGTGAATATTATTTTTCTTTTATTAACTTTTATTACATGAAATTTTTTCCACGCATGTTACACACTGCAAAACCTATAAAAGACAAACTATAAATGACATATAAAATTTCATTAGATGTTTAAACAAAAAAGTGTTTCCAAACATTATTAATTAAACCCCTTCAAGAATCATTTTAACACTTCATGAAACCCTTAATCATTCTAATGCCCACATACAGATTTGAATTGATTCAACGTTAGTGAAGCTTGTATGTTTAAGGGTTTTAATATCTCTTGATACCATATTAATAAAATATTTTATAATGTGTATGTACCATCACATGCACACTCATAAAGGGAGATTGCTTTTTATTTATTTACTTTTAAAGTAAAAGGATAAGCCATAATTTTGATGAGATATAGGTAAAGAAGTTATATTTTTTATGGTAGTTATGATTTAATAGTCAAATATTAACTACATCTAGTTAACCATTTTTTAAGTTTTAATGTTATTAATACATAAAAAAAAACTTGATATATTTTTGAAAATTATATATTATTTCACGATGAAGTATATTTTATAAAAAAATATAATTAAATAAAATACAATTACGTAAATGATTAAGGATGATTAATTTAAAAGAATTAAATTCCATATTAAACAATTTACACAATATGTTAAATAGAATCCCTTTAGTATTTAAATATATTTAAATCAGCCATAATTCATGTAGGAATTTTGATACCTTTTCATCAATAATATCTTTTGTTACAACATGTATGTTATATAATGGTATAAGGGTTTAATAGATTGACATTTTTCAACCAAAAGTGAACTGGAAGATATAAGAATCAATGAATTTCATAAACATTACAACATTCCTATATAATATAGGTAAGTTGTAAAAAAAATAACTTTTGCTTTTATGTGACAAAATTTGTTGCAAGGTTGTCATGATCACTTGTAATATTGTAATATTTATAATAATAGGATATTGCAAATAATATTGTAATGTTTATAATAATAGGCTAATGCAAATACAATGTCCATTGTATATGGCTAATTATTCCTAAAAACACACAATTAAGGCAAGCTTTTTTTAGAAAAGAATAATCAGTGAAGGAAAGGTGGAGAGATGGTGACCGTTCCAAACAACTGATATCGATAACCATAGTATTTTACCCTCTGTAACTGTCGGTTCGTTTTTAGACTCGATGTCACCCCTTGCAACCTATTAGCTACCATCCATGCCTTCTATTGACATCGTCATTTCCTATTACCCCCGAATTGGCTCCATCATGGAGGAAATGGACATCAAGGAGGTTGATTACTCCATTGACACTAACCCCGATATCCCTATTTTTAGAAGACCTAACCCTATGCCGACTAAATCCACTCTACGAGAATTGACTGCGTTACGCTTTGTCCCGCCTTCCGTGGTCACCTTACCTGACTCGTCCACATCCAACCTCGCCTTCACTACCCTCTCCATCAACTCTATGGAGCTAGACTATCTCGCGCTCTCACCGACGACCCTACACCTGCTTGCAGCTTGCTCTCCATCATCCCTAACCTTCGAACCCTTGCCTCCTAGAGACCTCTTCCGCTCACCACACACTGGTCCCACATCCGGGCTAGAACATCATGTCATGCCCGTGCAACATACCCCTGAGCCTGGCATCCCTTCTTCCTCTGTGATGGTTACATCCTCGACATTACCATGTGGGTGCTTCGAACCCCAGTCATCAAGGTTCTACACTCTGCACAGAATCACCAACAGGATCACTAGGGCATGACAGATCCTTTGCAAGACCACCCAACCGCACCTAGATTTGGTAAGCGGAAGGTAAAGTATGTGAAGGCCTCGGGGAAGGATCTCACCCTCAAATTTGGAGAAGGACGGAACATGGGTGAGGTAGTAAATATGGGTGGAAAGGTTCTGGTGGGCAGGGTTATAGACCGTGCCTACTCCGCGGAACAACTCAGCCTTTGGGTCAAGGATATCTGGGGAAATATCTTCCAATACCTACATGAAGTGCAGACTCTACCCCCCGGCTCATTTGTGCTCTATTTCCTATAAGAGGAATACACCAACTGGGCCCTTGCTCAATACTGGCACATCGAAATGGCCCCAGTCATGTTGAAGCAATGGAGCCCACTCTTTGATCCTGAAAGAGAAGAGATTGGAGATGGACCATTATGGGGTTAGGCTACCTGGACTCCCCCTGCAATATTGGTCTGAAGATGTATTTATCCGAATTGGGAATGTGCTAGGAACCTACTTGGACTACGATAGGACCTATATACAATCTAGAAACATATCTCTAGCTCGCATTTTGGTACACCTTGATACGAGAGAAGGACTAGAGGAGAAAATCGCCCTGCAATAAAAGAATTCCACCAAGATACAAATCCTAGATTACAAAGGAGCCCCCTTCATATGTCGTACGTTCCACAAAGTGGGACACTTATACAAGGAATTTGCATGGTGCGAAGGGATTTAGACCCTCCTAAGGGACCAGAAGGTGAGGCAGAAAAGGCTCCTGTATCCATCCCTGGGTGGACTCCACCAGCTACCACGACAATGAGCAGGAAGGTTTCTCCATCTCACCGGGCTACTACAAGCGCTCCCCGTCCTCCCTCCCCATTGAAGACCAGATTGAGGGCCGCTGCTGAGGCTGCTCGCTCCTCGATTACTCCTCATCTCTCTGACTCTATTTTTATTTCTTCTCCTGCATGTATTGCACTGCATATGCACATTGCATCTAAATCGGTATGGGATTACTCCCACTCTACCATCCCCTGCCTCCTTGCCACACACCTGTCAGTCCTCTCAACTACGCCCCCATCCTTCCCTCCTGATCCCCCTCCCTCCCGCTCCACCATACCTTCACTCCTCTCTGATCTACCCCATCCCTAAAACCTCAGGCCTTGCCTCCCCCTATCTGAGGAATACTCTACCCCCTCTAGCTTGGGCCTAATCCCCTCCCGTCACCCCCTCAAATCCAACAGGGGTGGAAAATCCCATTTATCCAAAGTTATCCTTATTTCCAGGGCGGAAGTGGCCTCGGGTAGACAATCATCACTTGACTGAGTTATTAAAGATATGAACACCCATTCAAATCTGTCCCCATGAAGTGGCTTTCCTTTAAGTACAGGGGCCTGGCTAGCTCACCCAAAAAGCTAGCCCTTAGAAGAATATTTGAATTTGAGTTTGTTGATATCATATTCCTACAAGAAACATTGGGAGCAACTTAATATATCCCCTGAACTCTCGACTCTCTGAAGCCTTGCTGGATTATTCAATCCATTGATGTCATAGGAAGATCAGGAGGTCTAGCCATGGGATATAACCCTCACACCATCAACCTGAAGGCATCCTAGGGGGGTGCTGGTTTCATTGGCATGGAAATATTTTCATCTGAACTAGGAATGGACCTCCGCTTGATTAATGTATATTGGCCATGTCATAGTAGAGAGGTCTTCTGGAACCTCTTCCTCAATTTATCACTCACTTCCCCAGATAATATCATCATCAGTGATGACCTAAACTTCTCCATAGGTTTCGAGGAATCTTGGGGGCAAAATGCACAAGTAGATTCGCTTATAGAAACTATGGAGTTGTTGCTTGAAAAGCATCATCTGATGGATATCCCCATGATAAAACCCCTCCCCACCTGGAGGAATTAGAGAGTGGATGAGGTTGTTTTGTTCAGGAGAGTGGATCAATTTCTAATTAAGGACTCTTTGATACAAAATCTCTCCCTATACAGACAATGGGTTGGATCTAGAGGTATATCGTACCACTCTCCCATTTATATTGAGATTTCTAGCCCCCGTCAAAAACCAACGACATCGTATAAATTCAACTACACATGGCTTGAAGACCCATCCTAAATTCAACTAGTTACTTATTTTTGGCTTACAAACCTACCAACCAAGGGGAGATCTCTGGCAGAAGGCTTCTGCTCCAACCTCTCTAAGCTCAAGAGAATCTCCATTAACTGGGCAAAGGAAAAAGCTAAGAGGGATGACCATACCGTTGCTGAAATCGAACTATCATTGGCCACTCTTCTAGATGACCAGGGCGAGGGATTCATATCTACTAATGCAATGTCTCATCTAATAAATCTAGAAAAATCAGAGATCTAAAATTTTGAAGGAATAGGAAGAAACCTGGTGACCTTGGAGTCGAGCGGTCTTGTTACAAGCTAGAGATGAGAACACCAAGTTCGTCCAAAAATTTTCCAACGGAAGGAAAGTCACCAATACTATCTAGAATATTCCCATGGAAGATGGGACCATAGAAACTACCTTCAATCAACTCTCCCGCCTAGGGAATTCACATTCCAAGCACCTCTTCAAGGCTCCCCCTGGTATCACTCATGCTAAAATTGTCAGAATTGCAGGACACTTCCCCAGACTTGTGGACATGGACACGGCTAAGGAGCTCACAGCCCTCATCACTCAGGCGGAACTAGAAGGTATGTTGAAATAGTTCAAAAAAGATATAAGTCTAGGGTCAGATGGTTGGACAATCGAATTCTACCTTATTTTTTATGAACTCATTAGACATGACCTGCTTAAGGTGGTGGAAGAATGCAAGACTTCTGGGCATATGTATGAGGCCATTAACTCCACCTTCATTGCCCTGGTCCCTAAATTCGATTCCCTAACATCCTTCAATGATTTCTATCCCATCTCCCTTTGTAACTGTCTATAAAAAATCATTGCCAAGATTCGTGCTAGCAGGCTCAGACCCATCCTATCTCGCCACATCTCCCCTGAACAATTTGCTTTCCTAGAAAACATAAAAATCCATGACACAATTGGTAATTCCCAAGAGGCCCTCCATTCCATCAAAACAAAAAAACTAAAAGGGGTAATCCTCAAAATTGACTTAGCTAAAGCATTTGATCGGGTCAGCTGGCTCTATATCAAAATGATCCTCACCCATCTTGGTTTCCCCCTCCCTTCATTGACTGGATCATGTGTTGTATCACCTCGGAAACTTTCAGTGTCCTCATAAATGGTTCTGCATTTCATTTCTTCCACGTTGAGGGAGGCCTTTAGCAACGATGTCCACTTTCCCCGCTTCTCTTTTCATTTCAATGGAAGGCACAACAGACTCATTGCATTAGCCAAGAGGGACGAGCGACTACAAGGGCTAAAAATGAGTGACCACTGCTATCTCGCACATCTTCTATTTGTTGATGATGTCCTTATGTTCCTAAATGGAATTTATAGGGACTCAACTTCCCTCCATGATATCCTCACTGTTTTTCCCCTGGCTACTGGCATCAAAGCAAATCACTCCAAGTCTACCATCACACTATCCAATACATCTCCCCTGGAAGCCAGAATTTCCCATAAACATTTCCCCTTTCAGCAACATCATCTGGAGGAATGCGTCAATTACCTACGGTTCTGGATCAAACCCCACTATTAGAGGATTATAGATTGGATTTGGCTTGTGATCAAAATTGAGAAGCGACTAACAAACTGGAACCACAAATTCCTATCCAGAGCTAGTCAACTTGTCCTCATTAAATCTGTCTTTGAGGCTACCCCCATTTATTGGATGTCGCTGGCCTGGATTCCTAAAGGAATTCTTGCTCGCATTCAGAAGATTTGCTGCAGATTCCTTTGGAATGGATACAAAGAGGGAAAACCTTTTGCTTGGGTAGGATGGAAGCACATTTCTCTCTCAAAGATATGGGGAGTATGGGGACTAAAATACCTCTCTGTATTTTCACATGCATTAACAGCCAAGATGGGTTGGATCCTGTTCACTACAGAGCACCTCTAGACTAAAGTCTCATACTACAAATATATCTGGCCTCATCATCTTATGGACTGGATTCGTATACCCACCTAGTCTCGAATAGGGGTATCTATGGTTTGGAAAGAAATTCTGCATACTATCCCTTTCATAAGAAACGGTCTCACATGAACAATAAATGATGGAAATTTTTCCTGTATAGTTATGGATTTGTGGACAGGAGGGGGGAACATGCATCAGTTACCTCCAAGTCTCATCCAATTTCTAAAATAGAGGCACATCAATGTGATTTTCTAGATAGCAGATTTGGAGAACAACTCCATCTTTAAATAGGCATGGTTATCTGCTCAAAATTTGGGTATCTCCAAACACTGGGAGTAGATCTGGGAAGGGTACATAAATGCCCTAAAAGAAGCCCATGTGCGCATCAAAGTAGGTCACGATGAGCTTATCTAGACCCCAGCCAATCATGGTAAGTACTCCCCAAAAGCTAGATATCCCAACCTTCTCAATGAGTGTAAAGCACCTGTGCTTCTGGACTGGTGGGGAAAGATTTGAAAGCTCAAAGTGCCACTTAGAACCAAAATCTTCATGTGGAATGTGCTGAAAAATAAGACACCAACCGAAGATAACCTTATGCGCCGATCTCACTATGGACCACATTAGTGTGTTCTCTATAAATAGGATGAGGAGACAAATGACCACTTCTTTCTTCACTATCTGAAGTGTGCATAGCTATGGACATGGACACGGCTGAGGAGATCACATCCCTTGTCACTCAAGCAGAACTAGAAGGTACATTAAAATAGTTCAAGAAAGATAGAAGTCTACGGTTGGATGGCTGGACAATCAAATTCTACCTTGTTTTTTATGAACTCATTGGACATTACCTACTTAAGGTGGTGGAATAATGAAGGACTTCTGGGCATATGTATAAGGCCATTAACTCTACCTTCATTTTCCTAATCCCTAAATCCGATTCCCTCACATCCTTCAATGATTTCTGCCCCATCTCCCTTTGTAACTGTCTATATGAAATCATTGCCAAGATTCTTGCTAACAGGCTCAGACCCATCCTATCTCACCACATCTCCCCTGAACAATTTGATTTCCTACAAACATACAAATCCATGAAGCAATTGGTACTACCCAAGAGGCCCTCCATTCCATCAAAACAAAAAAGCTAAAAGGGGCAATCCTCAAAATTGACTTAGCTAAAGCATTTGATCGGGTCAGCTGGCTCTATATCAAAATGATCCTCACCCATCTGGGTTTCCCCCCTCCCTTCATTGAGTGGATCATGTTCTATATCACCTCAGAAACCTTCAGTATCCTCATAAATGGTTCTGCATCTCATTTCTTCCACGCTGAGAAAGGCCTTTCGCAACGTTGTCCACTTTCCCTGCTTTTCTTTTATTGTAATGGAAGGCCGCAACAGACTCATTGCATCGGCGAAGAGGGATGGGTGACTACAAGGGCTAAAAATGTGTGACTACTGCTATCTCACACATCTTCTATTTGTTGATGATGTCCTTATGTTCCTAAATGGAAGTCATAGGGACTGAACTTCCCTCCATGATATCCTGAACTTCCCTCCATGATATCCTCACTCTTTTTGCCCCGGCTACCGACATCGAAGTAAATCACTCCAAGTCTACCATAATGCTCTCCAATACATCTCCCATAGAAGCCAGAATTTCTCATCAACATTTCCCCTTTCAGCAACATCATCTGGAGGAAGGCCTCAAGTACCTAGCGTTCTGGATCAAACCCCACTGTTAGAGGATTGCAGATTGGATTTGGCTTGTGATCAAAATTGAGAAGCGACTGACAAATTGGAACCACGGATTCCTATTAAGAGCTGGTCAACTTGTCCTCATTAAATCTATCTTGGAGGCTAACCCCATTTATTGGATGTCACTGGCATGGACTCCTAAAGTAATTATTGCTCGCATTCAGAAGCACATCACACCTCAATCAACCCTAATCTCATTTGTTTATCTTCTTGACTGTGTTACTGTTTACCTATGCATTCTTTAGAGAAAAAATGGAGGGAAGGGGTTCAACTTCAGGAATGATACACCTTTCTCTATTAGGTGACCACCCCAGGCAAGATAGGTAACTCTGCGATGAGGCTCTTTTTTCTATGCGTTGAATTTCTTTCTTCTTGTAACAGTTAATGTCACCCTCTGGTTAATTATTGTCGATTCTTTTCCTACTGACAAAATAATACATGAGTTTCTACACCAACACGTCTCCATTGGATAGTGGCTACCTTAGACTCAGGTAAGTCCTCTCTTGGATAGTTAGGGTAATGCTTTCTTATTGTTTACTTTCTGTTTTCCTTTTGTGTTTAGTGTTCCAACCCCTTTCTATGTGATTCCTCATGCACGTTTTACAGTGGTGCCAGGGTCACATTTTACGTTTTAACTATTATACTTAACCAGTAACTCTGTACAAGTATGGAATGACACCCAATGAAAATAAATAACCAGAACTTTCATCCCATGTAACATTGCATGCATCTAATCTAAATTCATTTAGACACAGTTAAGAATTTTTTGACCAGAAATCTTGAATTTGGAAAATCAATGGCTGACTGCATTAGACTTCCCAACCATGAATTTTCTGATTCCCCCCAAGCTATAACAACTTTCAAGCGAGAGCAACCTCTATTCTACCTTGATAATTCTTATTTATCATTATCATGCTCACAAATATTTCTTGGGCAGTGTCCTGCCTTCAAGAGTTATGTCTCCCCTCAGCCTAGGTTTTTTCCATGTTTTTCCTTAAAGCTAAAAGCCTTCTTTTCCACTTGCATCGCTTTTATCACCGGTATTTATCTCCCACCGGATTAACGCATATATCTATTTCTATATATATTTCGCTTTAGGAAAAATCATGATGAATCTGATCCCTCTCAGATTTTGGCAAGTTTCATCCTCTTTTCTGGGGTCAATCCATGAATTTTCCAAACTCAAGATCACAACATTAATAACTTTATTAATAAAATATAAACATTCACATAATCATGGTTATCGCCTATGAGCATATGTTTTTGTAGTTATTACATAACAATTCAAGTTTTTGAAAATGGGAGGTGTGACACTTCAAGAGTACTACTATTGTGATACTGTATAGTGTTTTGTGTCACTAGAGTCGAGTCCTTGTTGTATTTGATCATTCTAAAGTTGGGAAACAAATGAAATAAAGAAAGAAAGGATAATGGGAAGTATGGAAGTATAAGAGAAAATATTTTTATTTTTTATTTTTTAAATTCTTTTTTGACTACATATATGGATTTATTACCTTAAAAAACCTATGGGACAACCACATTGTGGAGAGTTTGCAACTTAAACTTGTGATTTCAACAAATCCCTATCAAATTCTTAGTAAATTTGACAAGGAAATATGTCTAAAACTGCAAATACTATAAAAAATAAACTATAAATGACATATAAAATTTCATTAGATGTTTAAACAAAAGTTTGTTTCCAAACATTATTAATTAAACCACTTCAAGAAATCATTTTAACACTTCATGAAACCCTTAATCATTCTAATGCCCATATACAACTTTGGATTGATTCAACGTTAGTGAAGCTTGTATGTTTAAGGGTTTTAATAACTCTTCATACCATATTAAAATCTTTTATCATGTGTATGTACCATCACATGCACACTCATCAAGGGAGATTGTTTTTTATTCATTTATTTTTAAAGTAAAAAGATAAGCCATAATTTTGACGAGATATAGGTAAATAAGTTATATTTTTTTGTGGTAGTTATGATTTAATAGTCAAATATTAACTACGTTTAGTTAACAGTTTTTAAAATTTTAATGTTATTAATACATAAAAGGAAATAATGATATATTTTGAAAATTATATATTATTTCACAGTGAAGTATATTTTAGAAAAAAATATAATTACTTAAATTATTAAGGATGGTTAATTTAAAACAATTCAATTTCATATTAAACAATTTAACATAATATATTAAATAGAATCCCTTTAATATTTAAATATATTTAAATAAGCCATAATTCATGTAGGAATTTTGATGCCTTTTCATCAATAATATCCTTTTTTACAACATGTATGTTCTATAATGGTATAAGGGTTTAAATATCTTTTGTTACAACATGTATGTTCTATAATGGTATAATTTTTTTTTTTACAACATGTATGTTCTATAATGGTATAAGGGTTTACATAGATTGAAAAAATTTCAACCAAAAGTAAACTAGAACATACAAAAATCAATGAATTGCATAAACATTACAACATTCCAATATAATATAAGTTGTAAAAAAAATTAACTTTTGCTTTTAAGTGACAAAATTTGTTGCAATGTTGCCATGATCACTTGTAATATTGTAATATTTATAATCATAGGCTATTGCAAATAATATTGTAATATTTATAATCAGAGGATAATGAAAATACAAAATCCATTGTCTATGGCTAATTATTCCTAAAAACACACAATTAAGGCAAGAATGTTTTACTAAATAAAAAAAAAAAAATTACTACTAAATGAAGAAATTTCCAACTATATCCGCCTTTGTAATATCCTTTTTAAACTCTTATAATGTTAAGTCCATTTTTATTTTTAACTTTGTGTCTAACTTTGTATTCTTAATTATAAAATTTCCTCACCCATGGTTATATTTGTACCCAATTACTTTTAAAATTATAAAGATAGGAATCCTACTTGTGAGTGTCCTAGTTGTGGAATTACTTGTTGAGATATGTTCATCATTTCTAATTCTTCTTATTTGATTTATTGCATTAGTTCATTTAAATTTTTGTTTATGATCATTGTAGCAATGCCCAATGCCTACTTTCCCTCAATTTAGTCAATGTTATGTTCTTGACCTGCGAGAAGATACCAGAATACCAAATATGCAAATAAATATACCTAGAACACAGAACACTAAGAAATAACAACATGTATTTTATTATTCAAAAAGGAAAGCAATGTTCACTTGCCTATTCAAGGGGGCAACCTCCAATAGAGTTAGGCTCAATTACAAAATAAGACACGACACTCCTCAAGGGGAGTCTCTATCCTTTATATAGGATTCATACATGCAATACCATGGGATAGTACCATAGTTCTTATTAATACCATCTATCTAATACCATGCCCCATTTGCAACTAACTATGCTCCCATTCTTTAAATGCGGGTCAACCACTTACAATTATTAATATGGGGTTTATTGACTCTTTAACTAACTATAACTATGACTCGGCCCTATTACATAAATAAGGGGGTTAGGGTTGGACCCTAACATGCCCTCCCCCATAAAAATAGCCTTGTCCTCGAGGCTGAAGCTACGGAAACTGCTGAAGAACAGTGGTTGGTTCCTAGGTTTCATCTTCTGGAGAGGTGTCTTTCCACTTGATGATGACTTCCTTGATCATGCGGCTGCGTAGGTGCCATTCTCGCGTGTTAAGAACTTGTTCAGCTTGGAGCCAGATTGAACCTTCTTCATCCAATTCCGGTGGACTGGTTTGAATTTTGCAATGGTTCCCAACCACTTTCTTGAGGCATGAGGCATGGAATATAGGATGGATTTTTGCAGTGGGTGGCAAGGCTAGCTTGTAGGATACTTCTCCAATACACTGAAGTATTTGATACGGTTCGTAGAATTTTGGAGATAATTTCTAACAAGCCTTGTCTTTGAGTGATGTTTGCTTATATGGTTGCAGCCTCAAGAATACCTAATCCCCTCCTTGAAATTTGCACTCTAAATGATGTTAGTCTACCTATTGCTTCATGCAATTTTGAGGTTGATGGAGATTCTCTTTGAGGTGGGTCAGCATGGTTGCACGGTTCTATAGGAGTTGATCCACTGCTTGTACCTTCGAGCATCCCTGGATATAAGAAGTAGTTGAAGGAGGGAGTTGACCATAAACTACTTCATATGGAGTCATTTTGGTGGTGGCATGATAGTTAGTATTATACCACCATTCGGCTAGAGGTAACCACTGTACCCATAGATGTTTCTTTTCTGAAGTGAAACACCTGAGGTAGGTCTCCAGACATTTGTTGACTGCTTCAGTTTGACCATCAGTTTGGGGATGATAGGAAGTACTGAGTTGTAGTTGGGTACCTTGTAGCCTGAAGAGTTCCTGCTAAAAGTTACTGGTGAATATCAGGTCACAATCAGACACAATGGAAGTGGGCATGCCATGCAATTTGAAGATCTGGTCCATGAAAGATTGAGCCACCAAAGCTGGTGTAGAAAGGTGGGGTAGGGCGCAAAAATGAGAATACTTAGAAAGTTTTTCCACAACCACCATGATGACTGAATTTTTGCCTGACTTTGGAAGACCCGTAATGAAATCCATGGAAACCTCCATCCATATTGAGGAAGGGATGGGCAATGGCTTTAATGTGCCTGGGGATTTGACTGTTTCTCCTTTGTGATGCTGACACACATCACATTCAGCTACAAAAGTAAGAATGTCCTTTTTCATGCCTGTCTAAAAGAATTAATGTCGAGTGCGAGCATAAGTCTTCTGAAAGTTTGAATGGCCTCCAGTGGGAGATGAGTGAAACTTTGCCAAAATGCAACTTTTGAGGGTTGATGTTGGTGATATCACTACATTTTCCTTGTAGCAAAGAATCTCATCCTGCCAAGAGTAGCCCGTTGTGGAATTTGGATTCGCCTACAATCTATCAATGAGTTGGGAGAGCAAAGGATGTGAAAACCATTTCTTGCAAGCCTCTTCAATCCACTCTGGAATGGGAAGAGAGATTGATAGCAGGACGCTTTCCTCCTCAAATTGGCATGATAAAGCATCTGCTACAACATTTTCTCACCCTTTCTTGTAAATTATCTCATAATCATATCCCAGCATTTTGGCTAGCCATTTATTTTGTTGTGGTGAGGATAGGCGTTGCTCAAAAAAATATTTAAGGCTTTGATGGTCTGTGCAGATTTGGAAATGCCGCCACAATAAGTATGGTTGCCAAGTATCCACTACATGTAAGATGGCCATCATCTCCTTCTCATAGGTAGATTGTCCCAGATTTGTCCCTCTTAGTTGTTGGCTAGTGAAGGCCAAGGGTCGACCTTCTTACATTAAGACAACCCCAATACCCGTACCTGAAGCATCACATTCAATCACAAAATATTTGCTGAAGTTGGGTAGTGCCAATATGGGAGTGGAACACATGGCATGTTTGACAGCTATAAATTCCTGTTGTGCTTCATCATTCTAGAAGAATGAATTTTTCTTGAGAAAGTGAGTGAGGGGTCTAGCAATGCGACCATAATTGCGGACATATTTGCAATAGTAGCCGGTGAGACCCAAAGTTCTCTCAAGCTCTTCAAGGTCTTTGGTTGAGGCCAATTCTGCATTGCCTGGATCCTTTTGGGATCCACCCTGACACCTTCACGCCCCACAATGTGACCCAAATACTCAACTTCTTCCATGCCAAAAGAGAACTTGGACAATTTGACAAATAATTTATGCTTCCGGAGAAGTTGCAAGAGCAGATCTACATGCTGAAGATATTTTTCCCAGGTGAGGCTATAGATGAGGATGTCATCAAAGAAAACGAGGACAAATTTTCTGAGATATGGTTTGAGCAGGTGATTCATGAGGCTCGGAAAATTGGATGGGACATTTCAGAGACCAAATTTCATGACCAGGAATTCATAATGGCCTTCATGAGTTCGGAAAGCAGTCTTTGGAATTTCTACTTCTTTCATGCGAATTTGGTGATAGCCTGAACGAAGGTCGAGCTTAGTAAAGAATTGAGCCCCATTTAGTTCATCCAACAAATCATCAACAACCGGGATGGGAAATTTATCTTTGATTGTCAGTTTGTTGAGGGCCCTGAAGTCTGCACACATACGCCATTCCCCATCTTTCTTGAGCACCATGACCATAGACAATGAATAAGGACTAATGCTAGGACAAATGACATCGGCTTCCAGGAGTTCCTTGATTATTTTTTCAATTTCATTCTTTTGGGTGAAATGATATCTATATGGGCGCACATTTGGTGGTTGTGCCCCTGGGACCAAAGTAATGCTATGATCATGTTCCCCTCTCGAGGGTGGAAGCTCATGAGGCTTGTCAAAGACATGCAGATGGTTGTTTAAGACCTGTTGTATCTTAGGATGAATATGCAGAGAAGTGAGTTCGAAGGCCTGGATGGCATTAAATTGGGCTATAACTCCATGGTGGCCCTTTTCTAACAATTTTTCCATCCTATGCGAGCTGATGATAGAAGGAGCACCTGCCTAGAGTTTGCAGAGTGTATGTGTGTGGTTATTCTGCTTGAAGGTCATATATAACTCCTAGAAATCCATTGTGATTGGGTCGAGTGTGAAAATCCATTCAACACCCAAGACAATGTCACACCCACCCATGTTGATGGCAAACATGTGCGTCTTTAGGTGATAATCCCCCATCTGAAGTTTGAAATTTTCATAGCAGCCTTCACATTTCATTGTCCTCCCATCAGTAATCTAGACCTGGAAATTACAAACTGCTCTAACAAAACAATGCACTGCTTTAGTGACTCTTTGATGGATAAAGTTATGCATACTTCCACTATCAATCAAGACCACTACAGGGAGATGCTTAATAAAACCTTGGATTTTGAGAGTTTAGGGAGAAGAAATTCCTACCAAAGCATAAAGTGAGATAACTAGTTCTTCAAGTGGAGCTGGGAGTTCATTGTCTGGCTGGTTGTCCTCATCTTCCTCCTCTGGTCCCTCAAATGGTGGGGCTTCCTTAGATGAATTGTGATCAGTAGCATCAATTTGAAAGAATTTGGGTTCCTTGCATTTATGCCCTGGGGAGTATTTCTCATCACAGTAGTAACACAATCCTTGCTTTCTTCTTTCCGCCATTTCCATTGGTGACACCTTTTGAACCTTAAGTGTTTGGGTAGTGCTCGGAGCCTGGGTGGGGCGTCCCTTGGCTATGAAATTTGGACGAGTCGACTGGGCCGCTAACGTGTGTTCTACTTCATGAGCTATCTTGCAAGCTGCCAACCATGAGACTGGGTGTTGTAGTCGGACATGGGCTTGTATGGCGTCTTTTAGACCACTGATAAATCATTCCAAGTAGAATTCATCTAATACACCTCCTGTGCAGAAGGCTAATGCTTCAAAGGCTTTAATATATTCTTACACTGTGCATGTCTGTCAGAGCTTATTAAGATGACCCAAAAAGTTAGGTTCATGGTCAAAGCAATCAGAAAGGGCTTTTGAAAATATCTTCCAAGTCAGTGGCATTGCATAGTAGTGCTGATGCCACTGCCACTATTTCCATCTTTCTTGGTCCAAGTACAGGCTTCCCACACTTAGGTTAGTCGCATCATCTCTGATGTGATTCAATGTGAAATATTGCTCCATTTGTGCTAGCCATATGGCCATATGAGAGCCATCAAATTTATACATGTCCAACTTGGGTGGTCGAAGTTGGGACTGTTGGTGGTTTCCATAGAAGTGAAGAGAATGGCTAGACTTGCCCTCAAGGATTTCATTAAAATCATATGCCTCCTATCATTTCCCCAACTTGCCCTTTGTGATTGTGTTAGTTAAGGTCTGGATCTGCTTTGTTAATGTCTCCAACTTTTGTTCAAGGGTGTTGATCTTCTCATTGGCCGTAGCTTGAGCTCTATTTTGTACCATGCACTGATCCGGTGCACTTGTCATTACTGTGAAAAAAAAAATTGGGAGCACCCAAAATTTTGACACTGACAAGTCAATGGTACCACCTTGCTCAACCCGTCGACCTAATTCTTATGAGCTAGATCTCCTATAAGCGTCCCGGGAGGGTCTCAGATTTATTTTATTTTTTTTAATTTTTTTTACTCCAAAAGGAGTTTTACTCCTCGCTTAGGAATACTGCAGTAGCCGATTCCTAGAAAAGTTAATTATGCCCAATGTCCTGCGAGAATCATGCCCAAGTATAGGAGCCACAAAAATAGTCAGATTTGTTGGCAAAACCCTCAACTACAGAGTACGAGTAGGAATGTGGCAGTGATTGAACCCCTGCTACGAGATCTAAATGGCGTATCTAATTGTTGCAACTGCTACAGAAGCCAAACTGCTAGATCTGAATGGTGGATCTGATAGATCTGATTGGCGGATCTGATAGATCTGAATGGCAGATCTGAGTGATCTGAATGGTGGAACTGATTGTTGTGGCTGCGATAGAACCCAACTTGTTAGATCTAATCTGGCAAAGATGACGCATGATCTTGAGAGAGACAAGGGAACTATGGTCTCAAGGAGTGTTAGGTGCTACAAATCACACTATACATAAGGGTTCGACAGTAGTACTCGGCCCAATATTTGAAGGCGCTAACCAAGGAGGATCAATTGTACCCTTAGCCGTACAACTTGACTACCCTATTGTACGTGCGAGTAATCTCTCTGAGTGTTGTTCTCGGTGTACTGTAGCAGCAAGATGGTGGACGGTTTATCTATGGCAAGGTTACAAGAGAGCCTAGGGGGCTTTCGATATACCCAGAGGATACTTGGAAGACTCCCTTGTACCCACAGGGGTTACAAGGGAGTCCAAAAAGCATGACCACCTCTTGTATTTCCTACATGCATGTCTACCCAAATCCGTAGGTTTATGCACTCAATGATTGATCCCATGCTTTAAAGATGCCAGAACACGTCTCTATCCAAAAAAAAAAATCTGCTAAAAATGGAGATCCCACTAGCCCTGGAAAGTGCTTTGATACCACTTGTTATGCTCTTGACCTACGATAAGATACCAGAATACCAAATATGCGAAGAAATATATCCAGAACACAAAACAATAAGAAATAACAACATGTATTTTATTATTCAGAAAGGAAAGAAATGTTCACTTGCCTCTTCGAGGGAGCAACCTCCAATAGAGCTAGGCTCAATTACAAAATAAGACATGACACTCCTCAAGGGGAGTCTCTATCATTTATATATGATTCATACATGTAATACCATGGGTCAGTACCATGGTTCTTATTAATACCATCTATCTAATACCATGGCCCATTTGCAACTAACTGTGCTCCCATTCTTTAAATGTGGTTCAACCACTTACAATTATTAATATGGGCTTTATTGACTCTTTAACTAACTATAACTATGAATCGACCCTATTATATAAATAAGGGGGTTAGGGTTGGATGCTATCAGTCAAAGGGATGGTTTTCGCTACTGGGCTTGAATTTTTTTATTTATGTACCATTTTCTTTCCCCCTCCCCCCTCCCCCAAGCAGTTTTTAGATATGATAACTTTGAATTAGAAGTGATAACCTATTTTGCATGACTAACCTTGTATACCTATAATACTCCTCAGAGATAAGGGTGGTGGTCCATTACCAATGTTATGGATTTTACCAAAGTTATGGGTTTTGATCAATTTTCATTTTCTTTCGAATTACCTCGTAAAGATTCATCTTAGGTCGATTCTATCATTTTGGTTTTTTGTTTTCTTTTATCTTCTCATGAAGCAGCTTAAACTTCTAAAAATTAAAAAAACCTTTGATAACTTGTACTATCTCTTATTTACAACACTTCTATTTTTTTCTTTACAACACTTATTTTTAAGTAACTAAATTAGAACTCAATGTTTACTTTAACTATTTAGCATCCTTATATTTATACTTATAAGATTGTATGGAATTACACATGATTCAACCTTTAACTATCCTAGCTTGTGGTTGAGCTCAATTATCAATATGTGATTGTAAATAATGTTTGAGTAATTGTGTTATTTCGTACCTTGTGGTTTTCTCTACCTTCCTTGAATTAATCTGTCTAGCTTGATCATTTATCTAATCACAAGGGCAACACCTTTGCATTCATTAGGACTCACCCATGTGAATTCTTGAACAATTGATATATGTTAAGATTCAATGTATAATTTAATGGGTAAAATGTTTAAGCTCGAGCCATACTTATATTAGCATGACTTTTACAAAAAAACTAGTTTATCTTGCTTAATGTTTACAAACTTGATAACTTGATTCCTTATAGTTAATACCCAACCCATTAAGCTTGACATCTGCAAATTAATTACTCCTATGTAAAACCAGGAGAGACATCCTGTTATGGTTAAATGGTTACTAATTTAATGTCTTACGAGAATATGTGAATCCCATCGCCTTTAACAATTATCTCGAATAAGAAACCTTGGCGTAACATTTCACATATATGTAGTGTTAGCATAAATTTGTTCTATATGTGACTTCTCTTCATGGCTAACTCATGGAAAAGTATTCAAGGTTACGTCTAAATAGCCATAATATTCGCATTTCAATTACCTCTCCTATCTGTAAGTGCTTCTTCTCGTACATGCTTAGAAGGAAACATCGTTTAACAAGGTTAATAGATATATATAATTAGACAGGCAAATCTAGTTTTGTCCATACCAATATACATTTAATAATAACAACCCAACTATGTTTTATACTCTTCTCCAACTCTTATAACTATGTGGACATCATTGATATGAAAGTTATATTCTATGAATTTATGATGATTTGTAACGCATATTTACTCATATAGAACTATGGTATTTACATAATCTTTTATTTTTTCTAGCATGCATAAATAAAATTTCATATTCTACTTATAATCATAACATCCATTATTTTTCCATGTGTCCCTAAGAAAATCTATATATTCTTAACATTAACTGAATAAAGAGTCTTTATGCTAAACATCTAGGGTTGATCATATAATTATGTCAAAGGCATGCATTTCAGTCATCCATATGCAACCTACATAATATATACCATGCAATATTGATGATGAACATCATCTAGAATCTAACCATAATTACTGCTTTCGAAAACACTCAAGAACAAACACATTCCTCCTAACCATGAACTGCCTCTTCTAATTCCCACCGAGCTAAGATCTTCTTCCTGCTAGAATCAACAACCCCTTTGATTCCTAGGTGGTTCATTTTATATATTTCTTGCCAGCAGATTTTTAGTAGTGTCCTACATTAAGGTTTGCCAACCTTTTTGCCTAGGGCTTTTTCTTTCTTTCGAAAAATAATATTTCCCTTTTTCTTTAAAGCTTTCCTTTTTCTTCCATGATGCCTTATTCCATCCTACTTAGTATCTTTCTCCTACTAAGTGATCTAACACAATCTTCCTCTCCAATTGTGTTAAATCAATTCTTTATAATTATTTTTCTCCTGGATTTTTTTAGGAGATTTGAGGGAAGGTCCATCATGTGGCCCTGACCACCAACAATGTTTTCCCAACATGGAAAGATATATTCTAACTCTATTAATTTTTCTTGAGTTTTTTCCAAATAATTTATTTATTATATTAAAAATTCTTAAACTAATTACATAATCACAAAAGTATAAACATGGCTCCCATAGGCATTCGATCCAATAATAGGTGCATGTCTAAAAATATTCAACATTAAAAGTAGAAAATATAGGGGTGTTACACCAACTCCAACATCTTGATAACCTATGTTAAGTTGTGAGATAGTTGTTTTTCATGTGGGCCAATTTTGTTTCATGCGGGCAAGAAAATTTTCCATTAGATGGCCTTAAGAAAGGAAACCATGTCATTTTCATAATAGAAGATTGAAATAGTTTGTAAAATAAACTTCCATGCACCAAATCAAATTATTATTATTATTATTGTTTCGGGTTATCTTTTGTAATAAGTTTAATGATCATGGTGATCACATCAAATAATTTGATTTTGTACCACAATGATTCGTATTATGCTCAATGAATATGATCATATTAAATAAGGGGCATTGTAAAGTAGCAAGTTGTTATTATATGTAACAATAATATGGAGAAAGAAAGAGTGGGATTTGTCTATAAATCCTAAAAATAATTTATATATCTTTCCTATTTTATTGGCTTTTGTGCTATGCTTTTCTCACTACATTGCAAAAAATCCTTGATTTATCACTTGAAGCTTCCAAACTCGTCCTCTATACAAGCTCAAGTTTCATCGGCTCAAATTTTATGAAATAAATTTGTAAAAGTTTTTGAAGTGAAGAAAAAAATAATTACTATCAAATAATCAAACTATTTTTCCAATATTTTTTATTTGATCAACTATTTAATAAAAAAATATTTATGTGAAAGTAACAAACAAATTGAAAATGGATAAGCATATGTGTTTAAGTGAAATATCCATTCATGCATGCCATAAATAGTGATAATAATATGAAATACCACCATGCATGATTATACTCCCCGAAATATTAAAAAAAGGGCTATGTGAAGGGAGATATATATAAATGAGATCTTTTACCTGAGAGAAAACACCATATCGGGAAATAAAGTCATTAAAGTTGTCTTAAAAATGTAAAGTTACATTGTTTTAAAGTAATGCTACCCATGGTTTTCTAATTCTAGTTAAGGAATCAAGGTTGTAATCTAATATGGATCAAATGATTAGGGGTTTTGGATGTTGTGGGATCCTAGATATTGTATTATAATAAATGAAGTTGATTAGTGATAAAAATTAGAGGTGTTCTTCCTTCAATTCCTTCAATACTATGGTAAGGCAGTTTGTTTTGTTGACACTAACATTTCTAGAGGAGATAATTGTATCATTTTATTATTTTCTTTATCAAACTTGTTGGATAGACTAGGCATAGACATAGGAAATAATGTAACTAATTTAAGTTTTGATGATGTGGTCCCTTTATTATTGCGAGAGGAGATGCAAAAAAAAAATTGGAAATTTAGAGCACATACGCCTTATTAGCAGTTGCTATAAATGACATCATTATTGGAAGTATGGATCATTAGAGTATAGAACATTTACATCTTGAAAACATGGATTTTAACTGGAAATTACACCAACAACCAAATACAATTATCTTCCTTATTGAATAACTTCAATATTTAGAGGCAAAATTCTAGAGACAATATGATGAAATGGATGCCCTATGTAGGCTTAAAAGTGACAGGAAAATATAGTTAGCAGTAGGGGAAATTCAATGCTCAGAAAATAGTGCTTCCAATATCCCTCATGGAAACTTGTTAAATGAACTCAAAAGGCCCCACACTATTGACCTTTCTCTATCTAGTCCATGAATACCTACTATAAATATATCCTTTTATTGGGTCATTATTACAAGCTATATGTTTGTGATCTAGATTTAAAGAGGAATGCAACAAATTATAGAGATAACCATAAACACAGAGATGCAACAAAAATAATACTTCATTTCGTTAATGTAAAATACTGAAATATGCTTACAAACTGAAATGGAAATAAACTAGCTCGGGTGATGGTAGCTTATCTCTGAAGAGAGATGTGGTGGCTACATGCCTTTGAACTATCTTACAATGAGACTTGAAGGCCTATTTATTGTTGAGAAACAATGGAAAACCCTAAAAATCCAAAACCCAAACCCTAGAGATGAGGTGCCAAACTATGGGCCTCGTTTTGGGTAAATTGGTACATCAACTTCACGGGGTCATAACTTTGGTATACGATCTCCATTTGACACGCAAAATACCTCGTTAGAAAGATATATCCAAGGGATAAAAATTTTGGATAAGAAACATCAGTTGACAGACCCATGTTGCTCCTAGTGTTTCCCAAAAAACATCATTTAGGGCCTTAAAATGGCTCCAGAAGTCCAGGACCCGAAAAACTTCCAAAAATAGTAAATTATGCTCAAAATAAGGAAACTGAAAAACTAAAAGAAAAAATGGTGGGGGTCCAAGTGGAATCAGCGGGTGGCCACCAATATCCACATGGATAATTTCTCCCCCCTTAGGAAGCAATGTTCCCCATTAAATTGAGTTCCTCCATGAGATGAGGAAACTTCTGTTGAACTTGGTCCCTGGTGAGCCACTTGCCCTGGTGAAGAAGTTGGCCTACTTTGAAAACTAGATATAGTTGGATCTTCTACTAGCGATTGTGCTTGATCTGTGTGTCCTTGATTTGATCATTTGCAGCTTGTTCCATGAAATTTGGATTTAACTCTAGTGGTGTGAGTTGTTCTACAATGTCGGATGTGTTTAGTAATGGTGGAAAGTATGGCCGAAGGCCATCCACATTGAACACTGGGTGCAGGCCAATGAATGGGGGAATGCTGAGCTCAAATGCATTGTCTCCCACATCCTTGGTAATGGTGTAAGGACCATATCGGAGTGGTTTAAGTTTTCGATAGGCTCCGGTAAGGCGTTCCTTTTGCAAATGCAACTAGACTTTGTTTGCCACCTAAAACTTGTGTGGCACCCAATGTTGATCATGTCGCTGCTTGTACTTGGCATTTGATTTCCCCATAATGTCATGGACCTGCTGGTAGATATGTTGGATGTGCTCCATGAAGTTGTTTTCCTTATCTGTTTCGGACTAGACATGAGCTGACTCTGCCTGTATAGTTGCAAATGGCATGGCCACACAAATGGGACACAGTGGCTGGAATCCAAAGCCCACCTAAAAAGGGTTGTGGCCAGTCGAGTTGTGGAGAGCCTGGTTATAGTTGTGCTGAACATAGGGGAGGATCTCATCCCATGTGTGTGGATGCTTTGAGTTGTACATGCACAGAATGTGTATGATGATCCTATTGACAACCTTTGTCTGGCCATCAGTTTGGGGATGGAAGGTTGTGGACTTAGTGAGTTTGGTGTCCAGCATCGACTAGAGACTAGATCAAAATGTACTAAGGAACATGTTGTCACGATCTGAGATGATAGACTGTGGGATCCCAAAGTGTACCTACACTCATTCAAAGAAGAGTTTAGCAGTGGCTTCGGCTATGATATTCTTCTTACAATTCGCCATAATGGCCATCTTTGATAACCTGTCGATGACCAAAAAAACCTAGTCATTTCTATGCTTAGTAGAAGGAAGGCCTGACATGTAATCCATGGAGATGGATTCCCAAGGTCGACTAGGGGTAGGTAGCGGAATACAGATGCCTTGATTTTTGATGGTCGGTTTGGTAATGGTGCCGACAATGCAGGATTTGATGTACTTCCTGACATCCTGTAGAAGATTCAGCCAATAGAAATACTTTTGTAGTACTGCCACTATTTTCTCGACCCCGAAATGTCCAACAACCTGATTGTAGTGTGCTTCCCAAAACATCTTGGCACGTTCACTTGAAGGAACACAAAGGTGACCCAGGTGGCATAACAGGGCATCCTGGAGGTGAAAATCTGGAACATGCTGACCCTCCAAGAGTGCCTAGCATGTGTGGTCAAATTCTGGATCACTTTTGTAGAGAAGTGGCCAATCAAAAGTCTCATGCCCACAAGAGTTAAGCACGGTGGTTAACCCCATGATCGATGGTCAACTAAGGCAATCTGCAACATTATTGGTGCTTCCCTTCTTATACTTGATATTCAAATGGAACTATTGTAGGTATGTGCATCACTTTTGATGACGATAATTCTGCAACTTCCCTTGCGTCTGTATGAAATATAGGGGTCGGTGGTCTGTGTGGATGACTGTTTCCTTCCCCAAAATGTAATGCTTCCATTGTTGGTAGGCCTGCACAATGGAATACATCTCTTTGTCATAAGTGGGATACTTCCAAACTGTGTTTGAAAGTGCCTCACTGTGATATGCCACTAGATGCCCATGTTGAGTAAGGACTGCCTCAATAGCATAGTCAGAGGCATCTGTCTCGATCTCGAATGGTTGTTTCAAGTTTGGTAATGCAAGCACTGGTGCTGAGCAGAGGCAATGTTTCAACTCTGTGAATGTCCTTTGTTGAGATTCAAACCAAAAGAATTTTGCTTTCACTCCTCGCTTGGTGACTTGACTCAAGTGCCAAGAGATATGAGAAAATCCCAACACGAACCTGCGGTAGAAGTTTGCAAGACCTAGAAAGCTACGGAGCTCTGTCAATGTGGTTGGAGATGGCCAATCTCGAATGACTTGGATCTTGGCTGGATCCACATTCACCCCTTGTTCATCAATAATGTGTCCCAGATACTAAACTTGGGTCATGCAAAAAGTGCATTTCTCCAAATTAGCACATAACTTGTGTTGCAGTAGTGTTTGGAGAACCTGTCGGATGTGGTGGAGGTTTTCTTCCCAACTCTGGTTGAAGATCACGATGTCATCCAAGTATACCACTACAAATGAGTTGGTGAATGGCCACAAGATGTCATCCATTAGCTTCATGAAGGTTGCAAGAGCATTCAGGCATAACCAACCATTCAAAAAGGCCATCATTAGCTTTAAAGGTAGTCTTCCACACATCAGAGGGTTTGATTGGTACCTGGGGATATCCTGATTTCAAATAAATCTTGCTGAAATATTTCTCCCCCTTCATTTGGTCCAGAAGGTCATCAATCAATGGTATTGGGTACTTATTTCGGACAGTGATCTTGTTCAGTACCCGATAGTCATTACAGAGTCTCCAAGTCCCATCCTTCTTCTATACCAACACGATCGAGCTCCCACAGGGCAATGAACTTAGTTGGATGTGACCTTCCTATAGCAGCTCCTAAATCTACCTCTTGATTTCATCATTCTCTAGAGTAGAGTGCTGATAGATTGGTCCATTGGGCAACAGTGCACCTCGGGTCAGATCGATGGAGTGCTTGACCTGACAGTGCAAAGGAACCCCTGCGAGGGAGGTGAATATGTCCTCGTACTCGTCCACGACCTTGTCCATTTGCAGTTGTCGTTCGGAGGGGCCTTGTCTGGAGATCATGGCCACTGTCTTCTTTTTTCCTCGAGGGCATATCATCAGGAAAATAAATTTCCTCGTTTTGGAAATGAGTCTATTGCATTGTTTTGCAGTAACCAAAGAGATGGTGGTAGGCGGTACTACCTTCGGTATCCTGTACAACTTATTTCCCAAAGTAACAATAACAGCACGAGGCCTTGACTCATATATAGCATGTCGCTTCCACAAGTATGGTTGGCCTAATAATACATCACAAACATCAAGGGGAGCAACGTCACACAATACCTCATCTGTGAAGGGCTTGATGTATGCAAGGTGACACTACTAGCTCATGCAAAGATCCCATCCTTGGTGAAGCCACCCAATGGTGTATGGTTATAGATGTGTTGTGGTCGGTAAGCCGAGCCGCTTCATGACCTCTGCTGAAATGAGGTTCTTTTGGAACCCTTTACCCACATCTGGGAGTGGAAGAGGCGCTTCTCCTCCTTTGGATCTTTGGGTTCCTCCTTCCAGATCCTTGTGATGGCAATGGTGGCATTAGGCTCTGCATCGATAATCTGCGTCCCTTTGTCATTCCCCTTATCAGGTCCTGACTCAGAGTTTGAACATGCATATGATTTCGAAAACTTTAGCTCAGCCACCGATGACTGCTTGGCCCAACACTCACTTGTGTTGTGAGTGGAGCTCTTATGGAACTCACACCACTTTACCGTGTCCTTCTTTGGCTTTGCGATGTTGTTCTTTGCTTACAGCTTTGGCAGGTTGTCCTGGGCCACCCCACCTTGGCTTTGTCCTTTGTTTAGCGGTTTAGGGGCACCTTTCCCTTACTTCAGATTTGTAGATCCAACGTCTTACTTCTTCTTTTTAAACTTCTGCTTTATCTTGATAGTGTATCGGCATGCTGTGCCAAGCAAGGAGATGTCGAGGAACTCCATCTCGTCCTGGATATACCTATGTAGGTAGCCGCGGTATTTGAGTACTAAATGCAGCTCAAAATCCTTGATACCCAACTTTGTGCAAAGGGTATGAAAAAGATTTGTAAACTCCAGTACATCTTGGTCCCTTCCATCCTGCAGCATGGTCCACTTTATGTATTTGTCCTCATAGCTTGTGACAGGGGTAGTACTGCTCCTTAATGGGATTCTGGAACGAATTCCAAGTGGGTGCGGCTGAAAAAGTGAGGTCATGCTTCCATCCTTCTGCTCATAGTAGGTTTCCCACCAGTCCTTGACGTGGGGGTCAAATTTGAGAAGAGCAAAAGTAATCTTTTCCCAGCTCGAAAAATCATGAACAGAAAAATACCCTTCTAGCAAATTTAACCATTTATCTACAACGTTTGCATCTATATGACCCTTAAATATGGGAATGTCAAAGTTAACTTGTACCTTAAAGGGTGTGGCACTTCCAGAGTAGCTATTGGAAGTAGATGTGTCGCCCCTGGGTAGCTGCTGAAGGATCTGGGCAAAGTTGTCCATCATTGTGTTCCTTTGTCGCTCGAGGGCCTCTTCGGGCAATATTTTGATAGGATCTCCTACCCCCTCATCTTTTTTCTAATCCTCCATGGGAGGCTGTTGGAATTTGCGAGGCTAGCCTTGCAAAGGTTCGACCAGTTCAAGCCCTAACTCCTTATATCTCATCCTTGTTGGGGACATGCAAAGAAAAACAGGGAACGAGCAGATCGATCTGATACCACTAATCCAGATTTAAACAAGAACGTAACAAATTATAGAAATAACCATAAATATAGAGATGCGGCAGAAATAATACTTCACAATGTAAACTTTGAAACGGGAACTATAAACTCAAAATGGGAACTATGGCCAAAAAACCCCATAAAAACATCAAAAATAGTGTTAAAAAAGAAAGTTGTTGATGCTGGAATAACACTGTTTTCTTTCTACGGTATATTTTCAACATGTTTAAAAAATGGCAGTGAAAACCAATTTTTTGTGCAAAAATTGTCCAGAAAACACCCTCAAAACAAAAAGTGTTGATGTTCGAATAACACTTTTTTTCAATGGTAAGTTTTGTACAAGAAAACACCCTCAAAACGAAAAGTGTTGATGCTGGGATAACACCTTTTTTTTTCAACGGTAAAATTTCAACATTTTGAAATAATGGCATAAAATATTTATCATGACCCTGAAAAATATTAAAATTTCAAAAGAATAATGAAAACATAAAATAAAATAAAATAATTAAAACAATGAAAAAACACAAAACAAAAAACAAAAAAAGTAAAAGAAAAAAAAAAAACAAAACATAAATTAAAATATATACTAAAAACAAAACATGAAATAAAAATAGAAAACAAAAAAAAATCAAATATAAAAAAAAGACAAAAAAAAAATCAAACATAAAAAAAATCAATTATAAAAATGTAAACAAAAAAAAAATTAACCTATAAAAGATAAGAATTCAAAAACTAAAAAAAAAAACACTTAGAAATTATAAATAGTAAGAAAAACATATTTAAAAAAAAAAATATCTTGTAAACCATAAAAAAAGAAATTGGCAAAACAAAAAAAAACAAAAATATGGAAAAGAAAAAAAATTAAAATAAACTATAAAATTGAGTAGGTAAAAATAGAAAAATTTAAAAAAACGTTAACAAAGAACTAAAAAAAAATGAAAATTAAAAAAAAAAAAAACTAGATTTAAACAAAAAGATAGAAAATTAACCAAAAAAACAAAAAATTAAAAACTACTAAAATTAAGATTAAAATGTTGATTAATTAAAAAAACAAATATAAAAATATATATAAAAAGGACAAAAGGGAAATGTAATAATAATAATAATAATAATAGTAATAATAATAAATCTCATAAACCATAAAAGAATTTGGAAAAAAAAAAAAAAAAAAAAAATATATCTAAATTTAAGTAAATAAAAATAGAAAAATTAAAAAATATATTAACAAAAACTAGAAAAAGTAAAAAATTAAAGTTAAAAACAAACTAGATTAAAAAAAAATAGAAAATTAACCCAAAAAAAACACTGGTAAAATTAATATTAAAAACTTGAAAAAAAAAAACACTAAAATAAACTCAAATTATAAAAAAAACAAATAAACAAAAATGAAAATTTAAAAAATATATATATCTTTTCAAATTAAAAAAAATAAAAATAAAAAACATTTAAAGTTTTAAAACAAATATGTATTTTTTTTTTAAATATCTTTTATTAAGCCCTACACTTTTTATTTAAAAACTAAAAAATAAAAAAAAATAAAAATTTTAAACAATTTTTTTATTTAAAAAAAAAATTTACCCTCACTGCCACCCAGCTACCCATGGTTGCGGAGCCCTGGGTTGAGGGTCTGCAACGACTATGCAACGGACAGGTGATTTCGGGAATTTCGTCTCCGCCGCCCGACTGCCCTGGTGGCACAACCCTAGGTGAAGGGTCTACATGCAGACCCTTCGCGAAGAGCCCCGCCACCACAGGCGACCGAGCAAAAGTGGGGGTAATTTTTTTTTTCTTTTAAATAAAAAATACATATTTCTTTTTAAACTTTAATTTATTTATTTTTTCAATTGGAAGATATATATATATATATATATATATACATAATTCTCATATTTTTTGATTTTTTTTTTTAATAATTTCAGTTTATTTTTGTTTTTTTACTCTTTTTTTTAATGTTTTTAATATTAATTTTACTAGTTTTTTAATTTTTTTTGGTTAATTTTTTTTTTTTTAATCTAGTTTGTTTTTAATTTTTTAATTTTTTTACTTTTTTTTTCATGTTTTTTTTAATTTTTCTATTTTTACTTACTTAATTTTATATATATATATATATATATATATATATATATATATATTTTAAAATTTTGGTTTTTGTTTTTTGTTTTTCCAAATTCTTTTATGGTTTATGAGATAACTTTTTTTTTTAACATTTTTTTATCTTTTTTTATATATTGCTTTAATATTTTTTTTAAGTAATCATAATTTCAAAAAAAATTGGACATAATAAATTTTAAAGTGTGAAAAATAAGTCCTCTAAAAAAAAGTATGTTGCATCAACACGTTTCAAAATCAATATGAAAATCACTAACATTTAAAAACAAATATTTATATTTGATACATAAGAAAATTTAAAGTGTCAAATATATGCTTCGAATAAAAAGAAGTGTATTCTGCATCACCACTTTTCAAAATCCGGTCACATTTTTACTACCCCTACGTAACGAGTAATCATATCGGTTATTTAAAGTGCCAAAAACTATGCACTAAAAAAAATATGTGTGTTCTGCATCGCCCCTTCTCAAAATCGAGTCAATTTTTTGCTATCTCTACGAAACGGGTAACAGTATCAGTCCCATTTCAAAGTTTACATTTTTACTTCATTTCATTAATGTAAAATACTGAAATATGCTTACAAATAGAAATGGAAATAAGCTAGCTCAGGTGATGGTAGCTTATCTCTAAGGAGAGATGTGGCGGCTACATGCCTTTGAATTGTCTTACAATGAGGCTCAAAGGCCTATTTATTGTTGAGAAACAATGGAAAACCCTAAACATCCAGAACCCTAACCGTAGGAGATGAAGCGCCAAACTATGGGCCCCGTTTTGTGTAAATTGGTACATCAACTTCTTGGGGTCATAACTTTGGCATACGATCTCTGTTTGATGTGCACAATACCTTGTTAGAAAGATCTATCTGAGAACTACAACTTTGGGATGAACAAAAACAGTTGAAGGACCCATGTTGCTCCTAGTTTTCCCAAAACACATCATTTAGGGCATCAAAATGCCTTTGGAAGTTCACGGCCTAGAAAACTACCAAAAATAGTAAATTATGCTACAAATAAGGAAACTAAAAAACTAAAAGAAACAATGGTGGGGTTCCAAGTGGAATTGATGGGTGGTGACCAATATCCAACTGGATCAGTTTGTCACCTATATCCAATATGTAGCTCATCTATAATATTTTTTTTGATAAAAAAAGTTTTGGGTCCACCTCTCAATCTTGCTTTCAAGGAATAGTTGTATGGAAAATGAATGTAAATATCCCTTGAGCATTTTTTTTCATTGAGTGTGGGCTTAATAAAAGAAGTACTAATTTTTGCTAAAAAACAAGTTATCATCTGTACAAACTCCTCAAGGGGGTGGAAATCGAAAATAAATAAAACAATTCAAACCTAAAAGTGGAACCGATCCCTTTAACTAAATTGGGGGAAATTATGAAATGAGAATTACTGCAATAAACATACACAACATTTAAATGAATGAATATAAATAAATAAAAAAGAGAAACTGGAAAATATGAACACATCTCAAAACTAAAGTGTATAACTATGAGATTCACATTTTGTAACTTTTAAAGTAATTGGTTATAAATGTAACCTTGAGTTAGAAAAACTTATAATTAAAAATAAAAATTCAAACATAAAGTTAAAAATTGAAATGGATGTGAGGATATAGGAGTTAAAAAACTAGATTACAAATATGGATAAGGTTGAAAATCTCTTAATTTAATATTAATCATTTTTATTTACCAATTATTTTTCCCCTTAATTATGTGATTTTAAGAATGCATAGTAATAGACAACTAACTTTGTATTTTCATTAGCCCATAATTACAAATGTTACAATATTACATGTGATCGCTAAAACATTGCAACAAATTTTGTCAATTATAAGAAAATGTTAATTCTTCCCGTACAACTTATCTATATTGTATAACAATATTGTAATTTTCATGAAATTCATTGATTTCTATATGTCCTAGTTCACCATTATTTGAAAAAACTCTATTGTAATAAACCCTTATGTCATTATAGAGCATACAGATTATCTCAAAAAAATATTAGCCATAAAAAGTTTCTCCGCACCGCCAATTTTGAATTATTTAAATATGTGACATATTATGTTAGATTATTTATTACGAGATTAAATTATTTTAAATTAATCATCCTTAATAATTTACAAAATCATATTTTATTATATATTTTTTTTTAAATATATAATACTTCATTGTAAAATAATATATAATTTTCTTGACATATATTTTTACATAATAATAACGTTAATGTCTGAAAAAATATTTAACTAAATATAATTAATTTGTCGCTGTTAAAACATAACACATATATATAACTCATTAAAATCATAGCTTACATTTTTACCAACAATGCAATCTCCATTTTTGAGTGTGCACCATTTTTGAGTGTGCATGTGATGGTACATACATGGGATGAAATATATTATTAATATGCCATCAAGTGATATTAAAACCCTTAAAAATACCATCTTCATTTGCGTTGAATCAATTCAAATTTGTACAACCTTCAGTGTACAATGATAAAGGATTTCATGAAATGTTAAAAGAATGTCATGAAGTGGTGGTTTACTTAATAATGTTTTGAAGGAAATATTTGTATTTATTTTTCGTTTATAATTATTGATGTTTAAATAAGTAATAAAATTTTATCTGTAATTTTATATTTTTATTTGTTATATATTTTGTTGTTTTTTAAATATATTTTTAGATTAATTTTTTCAAAAATTTATTGAAATTATAAATTTGAATTGTGAACTCTTTACAATATAATTATTAATTATCTATCAATTTTATAGAGTGATGATATAATTAAAAAAAAAAAAAAAAAATTCAAGATAACATGTTTCGCCAAATTCTAATAAAAAATATCGGTCAAATTTTTTTATAAGTTTGTTGACTTGTTTTTATAAAAATAATTACACAGGAAGGATTTAATTTTCTCGGGAATATGCCTCGAATATGCTTGATCTAAGAAGCATATCTACGGCTGTGAGTCGACATGGCATGAAGCCACGACAGAAAAATATTTCATGTTATTTTTTTAATTGAAATTTGGTCGTCTTGGTAACGTGGCGGCATAATCGGTGGGTGATCAAACGTGTATAGCCAATGAATCGCCGTTTCAGTTGGGCGATGGATCGTTTTAGAGGCGATGGATCATTTCTCCAAGCTACACGATTGTGAGGAACTTAATATTAATTTTTCTCCATGCTACACGATTGTGAGGAACTTAATACCAGTACTTAATACCAGTCTCGATTTTTTATGCAAGAGATTCAGCTGAAAAGGTTGCGCGTGCCTCCATTCTCCAGCCCTTTCACCGCTTCAAAACTGCAGGTATTGTGAGGATATACATTGCGTATATCACATATCGTGTATATATTGATTTTAATCAACAAGTTCTAGCCATACAAGCTCTAGTAATTTTAAAATGATAATAGTAATTGTGTTACAATATTATTATATTTATAATATATAAAATATAATTAATTAATTAATATTATTATTAAATAATTAAGTTATATTACATATTTTAAATTAAATAATAATAATAAATAATATTTAATATTAAATAATGATTAATACAAATTTCTACTTATTATTAATTATATTGATATTAATAATATTTTTATTGTAATAGTGTTTTTTTAATTATTTTTTATTGTTATATATTTATTAATGGTAAATACAAATGAAGCTTTTGATTATATCAAATACATTAATATTTTTAATGTGGTTGTACTAATAGTGAAACAATATTTTGTATAATGACAAATATTTAAATATACAATAACATATTATATTAAAAAAATTAACAATATCTAATATATATTAAAAAATATAAAAAAATATTATAATATATAAAAAAATATTATCAAAATACTTTGGTCTATTTTATCCATCGTAATTTGTTTTTATTTAGCCAATAAAGTGAATTTCTTTTACTCTCCACTAAAATTTAAATCCTTCGAAGTACATTTGCTCTTAACTAATTTTTCCAGGTAAATAAATTATTCTATGTGATTAGAAAATACGGAGATAAAATGTAAACTAACTCTACTAAAATAAATAAATGATAAACATTATATAGAGTATATAACTTTATTTTAATATTTCATATTAAAATAGTATATAAATATATAATGTGGTTTTAATTTATATTAATAAAACATTTTAAAAAAATATTGTATAATTATTTAAATTAAGATGCCATAGGACTATTGATCTGAAGCCTGAGCATTATCATTACATTGAAAGTTCCTTCGTGATGTCTCTGTCAGAACGCAGAGACATCGATCAGGCATGAGATGGACGGAGGGAGATGAAAAGGATTGTTAGAAAGAACAGAGAGCCTTTGTAGCTTAAAGAGTTTGATTCCCAGAGTCTTGGTAGCAGTAAAATCATACAAGCCATTAGATCGCACAAACTTAAATCATATTAGCTAGGGTTTGGAAGCCATTTTTACAGGCAATCTTGAAAAATTGGGGAAACAAGCTCCCAAAAGCATTGAGCATCTTCAATTAAATATTCTCATATAATTTTCACCTGCAATTTAAATGCTTTCTGGCAATTCGGTAAAGAAGTTTCCAGGAATGTTGAGGATTTTAACCTTCTGCAGTCCTCCCATGGATCGCGGCAGCGATGCGAACTGGTTCGAATTGACGTCGAGAGTTCTCAAATTCACCACACTCGTCACGGATTCGGGCAGACGATGCACCAAGAAATTAATATTGCAAACAAAATCAGCCGAATGCGATCAAGAAAGTTGATATAAGGACGGTATTTACTACCGTCATATTGTTATTAGAAAGGTCAAATTAAGCGATGGTCGACAGCTTCAGTTATTAGAAAGGTCAAATTTAGTGATGGTCGACAGCTTCTGCGCTCAGTCTGGCAAGTTAAAAGGTACGAGTCCGTTAAGTTCGTGGAGAAACTGTTGAAAGGTCTAGCTTCTTATTTCCGTTATTGTCAGCTTCGGATCTTGAAATTGCTGAATTCTCAGACTTTTTAATAATGCTGTCATAAGTTTGATAGAATTCCTCAAGCTGTATAACAGATCCGTGTAGAGACTTCACTTCTTCTGCAATTCTTTTCGCCTCGGCCTCCATTGAATCCTGCATTATTTAATCCATGGAATTTATTTATGATGCAAATATGTAAAACTAGAATGCATAAAAGAATGAATTGAGTCTGAGCTAGGCTGACCTTCGCAGCTTTGCAGAGCGAAATATCCAGTTTTAAATATGTGTATGTTTGTGCGTACATATACACATATATGGGTATATGTTCAAATATATGTGTATATATTCACATATATGTGTATATATTCAGGTATGTATGTATATGTTCAAATATTTGTGTATATATTCAAATATGTGTATATGTTCAGATATCTGTGTGTATTTTCACATATGTGTGTATATCTTCAGATATATATGTGTATATCGTTTGCGGAGATGCTGGAGTGTGTATATGTTGATGTGTATATCGTTCGCATGTGGAGATGGTGGGGTGTGTATGTGTTGATGTTTAGGGCTTGCTGGCAACGTATGGGTATGCGGATGACCGCGTTGCTGACCTGGATGCCGCTCAAAACATATACGTGCTTCTGACACTGGGGTTACACTCTAGGGTTGGGTAGCCATGAATATTTTATTGTCAACGTTTATTCTTAATTCAAATATATGTATAAATTTCGTTTCGTTAATGTGACGTGGGAAAGAAATTACGCGTAGCCCAATTACGTAGAGCTTAGGGCCTTTTAATAAGACTGTTATAGTTATTGTTATTTATAGTTATGTGTTTAAACGGAGCCTTGAGGGTATAATTGATACCAAAATCCATTTCTTATAAATTAATGCTTAATTTAATTTCAACTTCAAAATTATTGTTAGTGTGTTATAAATAGAAAAACAATATATCACGATTATACTTATATTCATATTTTTCAATAATATTAATGCTTTTTGTGAGTAATAAAAAAATATTTTTTTTATAATATCTATATCTATATATATATTTCAAGTATAAAAATAAATATATTTAACAATTATTTGTTTATTATATTACATAAATAAATTGTAAATATATTTAATAATTCTTTATTTATTATCTTGTCAAAATGTAATCATTTTTAACATTCTAAATGGAGAAGAAGTGAGTAACATGTTGCAAAGCATATAATACAATCTAAATTTATGATCCAGATTCTAGAACAAAGTTTTGGAATAATAAGATTAAGTGTTCTAACATGTTTGAGGATCTTAATGTAATTAACTAATTTTTTCTTTCGATCAATTTGCATTTTTTTTGGGATTACCTCTTGAGTATTCATTGAGAACGATTCTATCATTTTGCTCTGTTGTTTCCCCTTATTTTCCCATGAAGCAGGTTAACCTTCCAAAAAGAAATCTTTGGTAACATGTGCCTAAACCATCTTTACACTTGAAATTTTTATTTTCATAATTCAATTCTATGCAATCATTACACTTGAAGTTGTGTATTATTATATTTCAATTTTGGAATCTATTGAGAATCCTTCTATTCTATAATAACATATTCTTGTTAAACTTCACTTCAAAAACATGAAATTTCAATTTCTTTTTAACTTATTATCATCCACATGAAGATGAAATCAATAATTTCACCTAAATTAATAGCATTAAAATAAACATTTTATTCAAATTAAAATCATGAAACCATAAAATTAAGATTTAAACTAAATAAATAACTTTACTCTAAAATCATCATCTTTTTTCTATAACTTTTTCAAAATATTTACAATTTAGGAAAATAATATAAATCATTTTAAACAAAAAGTCACATGGTTAAATTCATTTACTCAAATTATAAATCACAGCTACAATACATAACAAACATTAATTAAATGTGGTCTCTCTCTCTCTCTCTCTCTCTCTCTCTCTCTCTATATATATATATATATATATATATATATATATTAATTATTCCACTGCCACTCAATATATAATATTGAAAGCGTTGGGAGAGAGGAGGTTTGTCATGATAGTCCCTCCAAAGAAGAAAAAAGCTCCTCATAGGAGGAATGTGATGTTTACTCACATTTTTGAAGCACACATGTACATCACGATGTATGATTGATTAACTCGGGCACCTCCTTTCATATGACTTTACATAAGCTTTGGTTTTCCAAATATGAGAGGTATAATGGAGGAACTACTATTTTCCTTGGGGATGACTGAATAGCTAAAATCGTATGATGAGAAAATGTCAAATTGATGCTCAAGGATTGAAGTGTTAGAACACTCCCTGGTGTTCTACAACTTCAAGGGTTGGCCGGAAACATGATATTTGTAAGCAAGATTAGTATTGTAGTTGTAAATACTATGTTTGTAAAGCAATCATGTAGGATGGTTCAAGCAACAATGATATTGCTAACATGAGGTTGAACTAGAACTATGTACAAGTTGCTGGGAATCACTATTAGTAATGGGTGTAACATTTTTTTTGTTCTTAAGGCTGTCGAGGAAGAAGTAAAACTCGCTATTATCTATGGAGAAAATACAATGATGTGGCATCAAAAAATAGGGAAATTTGGAGAGAAGGGCCTTCAAGAACTATAGAGTAAAAGTATGGTTGATCTTATGTCTAATTACAAGAAGGTCTTGGTTTATGTGAACATTACATTTTTGCTATACAAAATATGGTAAGATTCTCAGCATGCAACACAATATCCAAAAGGATTTTAGAGTTGTACATAATGATGTATTTGCACATGCGTATGTTTCGTCACAAGGAAAAGTTGTGTACTATGTCTTTTTCATTGATGATACCCTTTTCATGGATAATATCTTTTGATACAACATGTATGTTCTATCATGATATATGGGATTGAAAAATTTTCAACCAAAGTTCAACTAGAACATATAACAATCAATGAATTTAATAAACAATACAACACTCTTATATAATATAGGTAAGTTGTACAAGAAAAAAACAACTTTTTCTTATAAGTGACAAAATTTGTTGCAATGTTACAATGATCACTTGTAATATCGTAATATTTATAATCATAGGCTAATGCAAACACAAAGTCCATTTTCTATGGCTAATTTTCTATGGTATATTCTACACACATATACCTTTCAAACGACACAATAAGCTTTTTAATCAAAGTCTGTATGCAAATATTATGCCACTCAGAAGTTGACCTTCTTTTTTCACACCTATATTTCGGGAGGATGCTGCGTCGACCCACATTATTCATGGAAAAGGGGCTAGCCACGTGTTTTTGATGTAAAATACTCTAGAAGAGACTATTTTGTAACTCTTGTTAAGATTTGATGTAGTCAAACTTAACCACTAGTAGGCTATCAGGTTGTGTTATAACCGAGCCACTAGGAGGAAGAGGCATTCAATTCCTTCAAGAGAATTTTGTTCCATAACTGAGCAAAGATAGTGAGGAGAGATAGGAGGTAGATCACACATAGAGGATCTATGCATTGTAGCATCCCACAGGCCATAAGCATTACTTCTTTGTACCTGAAACCATATTTCCAGATGAAGAAAGAGAGAAAAGCCACCTCGCCTTCCAGTTGGGTCTTCTCCCGAAAGGGTTTCTCGAGAGAGCATATCTTGCATCTTATGTGTGTCTGAGCTTATTTTTTCATTTTCTACTTTTCTACATAAGCTATATTCACATGCATGTGATAATTATAGTTAAATCTAAAGATATTAAAATTTAATAAATTGCAATAGTGTAAAATTTCCAGGGTTTTAATATAATATTATTAGATCTATTGTGATGAACTTTCAAGTGGAATATCCATGGAAGTTTACGAATCACTTGGTATCAGAGTGGGTTTCTTTGTGTATATTATAGAGATTGCAGGGATCTATATTGATGAGGCTGAAAATCGTAACACCCTAAACATGGGTGACAAATTTGTAAATGAACCTCGTGATCCTACAAAGGTGAGGTTTTCGCAGCTCGAACATAAGTTGAAGATATAAACCGTAATGTAAACCTCCTCATGGTGGCCCTAAGAAATAAGCTAGGGATAATTAGAGAAGTTGGGGGTTAGAATACAAAAGAAAAATAAGAAGGGGAATTAGGAGATCGCGAAGACACGAAGAACTAGCCGAACAAAGAACCTGGAAAAGAGAAACTTAGTTCCAGTTTCGTGAATCAATCCCCACTCAAAAGGAAAGAAAAAGTTGATATCAAGCCATACCACAATGAGATCCATGCTCTAAAGTTGAACCACTGGATGCAGTAACTGGAAGTTTATTTTAGCATCCATTAGGTTGAGGAAGGGCAAAGATCGCATTTGCGTTGCTGAAGTTAGAGGGTCGTGCACTGAATTGGTTGGAGAGCCACACAGAAACATTGATGTTGGAGTGAGAGCCTCCAATGACTAAGTCGGAGGATTTCAAAACCCTCATTAAGTCACAATTTTTTCCCATTGAGTACGTGGAGGAGCATTGGATCTGGTGGCATTACTTCAGAAAAAAGCTAGGCCAAAGTATGTAGGACTACACCACATAATTAATAAAGATCGTTATAAAGTTGGGTATCTCTCCAAAGAACCCATATGTACTCGTCAATTATTTGGGAGGTTTGCACTGCCATCTGCGTGAGAAAGTGATGTTTTTCAAGCCCAAATCGATGGATGAGGCTTGTGTACAGGCATAGTACCTGGAGAACATAGGCCTGAAAAGATCCTAATCAAGTGGATTGAGGCAGAAGGAGAAACATGAAGCCTCTAAGGAGGGGAAGAATAAGAAAAATGGGGGAAAGATAAAAATATGACAACCACAACACACCAGTGCAAAGATCCTAGCAACCACTACAACCACTATAACATTGATGGCCATACAGAGGAGAAGTGATGGAAGTTGCATCCAGAGCTAAACCCGAAGAACAAGAAGTAAGATAATAAGAAGAAGAACCTTATAGCCACTGATTCAATCAACCAAGTTAAAAGAAGCTCAGATGTGGATGAGAAGATCATCTAGACATCAGTGTAGAAGGAGGTAAATCTGAGTAGACGTCAACAACAAGAAGAGGAATAAATGAACAAACTCTTCCATATAAAGGTCAGGTCAAGAAGAAAAATATTGATGCTTTGTTGGACTAAGTATCACAGGTGAATATCACTACAGCAAAGCTGGTTAGGAAGTTGGGACTGCAAGTTCGTGATCATCAAAACCCATATCCACTGGGATGGGATGTAGAGCTAAAGGTAACAAAACAATGCAAAATTAGATTTGCTAGCAGTGTTGATTTTATTGATGAAGTAGATGTCGATGTGGTTCAGCTTGATGTATGTGGAGTCATGTTTGGGAGTCCATACATGTACATGCATGACAAAATATTCATGAGGAGAGCTAACCAGTACCGACCCATCAAGGATGGAAAATAGTTCATCATCAACGCGCACAAATGCAAGTCAAAAATTTCACTAGTAAGTGTCAACCAAGCCAAGAAATTGATCAGTTCTAGCAAGAAGCATGTTTAATTATTTTTAAGAGAAATCAAGTCTGAAGAGGAATCAATAAGTGACAGGGCATCCCTGGATGGGTGCACTAAGAAACATAAACAACAATTGGAGGCATACATGGATGTGTTCCGAGAACCTAAAGGGTTACCACCTAAGAGAGAAGTGGAGCACAAGATCTAGCTATTTCCAGACTCCCCATTAACAAATATTAGGATGTATAAGAAGTTTGTTATAAAAGCAAGTGAGGTGAAGAAAAAATTGTAGCAGCTGCTGGAAGAGAGTGTCATTTGACGGAGTACATCACCATGTGGGTCACCCATCATCATTGTTCCAAAGAAGGATGGGAATTGGAGGACGTGTATAGATTACAGGGCGTTGAATAAAATCACACTCAAGAGAAGATACCCCCTACGTAGGATAGATGATCTGCTAGATCAGTTGCAACAAGGAAAATATTTCACCAAGCTGGACTTGAAGTCTGGATATCACCAAGTTTGAGTCAAAGAAGAAGGTACATGGAAGAGCACCTTCTAAACCAGGAAAGGTTTGTATGAGTAGTTAGTTATGCCATCTGGCCCATGTAATGCACCAACTACATTTATGAGATTAATGAATGATGTACTATGCCTTTTTATAGAATCATTTGTTATTATCTATCTGGATGATATACTAGTATATAGTGCTACCTGGGAGGATGTAACGTACCACCTGAGCCTACCCTAGAAATTTTCTAATAAGATCCCATTCAGGTGAACTTTTTTCGTTATTTATCGTTTAATATTGAACCCTGGTCAAGGGTGTCTTTAGCCCACTAGTATATCCTTATTAACATTTATATAATAGACTCCATAGTCATTATCAATTTTGACCATAGAGTGGGAGGATGTTGACTTTTAAGTTTATCTATAAAGCTTATATGTCAAGACAATATTAAGCATGATCTATTAGATGTAGGAAAGGTTCAGATAACCTGGTTCTTGGACCATATACTGACAGTTATCGCAAGCATAAACATTTATCGAGTTATGACACAACACTAGAGATATCATATCATTATAGTCATATTAGTTAACTTAGTCAACCTGGTGATATTAAAGTTAAATTCATTGGATATTTACATTCCAGTTAGATTTGTTGGATATCTTATAGACCCAGATATGCATAATTAAAATTATATACCATTAATTCCTTATCCGCATGCATGAACATCTGCAAGACACTAAGGCATGATATCCTTTCTTATCAATGTAAATATAATCTTAATAAATTTGATATGTATATGAGATAACACAATAGTCACATGCATTATTTTATCCATTATTTCCATAAGAGAGGTAATTAAGAAATCCATATAACTGAATTGTATGATTTAACATCCTATTAAGTAAGGATTAACATGAAACACATACAATGCAAGTAAATATCATCAAAATAGAGGGAAACAACATTAAATCTTTTAATACACAAGCACATGTAATTCATTCAAACATTCTCATGGCAAAAAACTAAGAAAAATCCTCATAATAAAATTGGAACTATAACAGAGAGAGAGTAAGAATCAACATACAAACATACCACACATATGACACTAACAAAAACCTCACTTGGAGAGCGGAGCACCACCACCCAACCATGAATCACCTCTGATTCCCCCCAAGCCGAGGTTCTTGCAAGGATCAACTGTCCTCAATTGATCAATGCACTGGGTATTTAATACCCTCTTTCATGATTTAGTTTCCAGTAGCGGAGTTCCACTTTTATGGATTTTTCCATTTCCATAGGTACTTTTTGGAAAATTTCGTCCTTATCTCCCACGAGACTTTTCCTCAAAAAATATTTCCTTTATCTCCTGCAAAGTTTTTATGCCCGATGGATCTTTGTCTCCCATCCATTCGATTGATCTCCAATCCATCCAAGCTTATCTAGAATCACATCTAGAACCTTTATCATGAAATATTCAACTCTATCCCATTCCTCAATGGGATTTGGCAAGAATATCCTCTCCCTTGGTGCTCCACCCTCCAAGTGATTTATTTTATTTAAAATCAAATAACACATTTTCTTTTCATATTACATATCCCCTAGCTTTCCTCAGCTTAGGTTTAGAATATTTTAACCGAGAAAGGAGGGTATCACAACTAGCTTTCCTCATCTTACATTTAGAATAATTTAACACACAAGGGATGCTATCACATGTAGATTTAACTTAGGTTAGCTTTACAATAATTTAGCACACAAGGGAGGGTTGTTACATACTCCACCCCTTAAATTTTACACCGACCTCGGTGTATCACTGTATCATGATCTCGTTCACAGGTAGCTAGTTTCTGAATCAACAGCTTTCATGGCTCTAACATTTTGATGCAATTTTTCCAATGTACATCGGTCACAAGGAGTGCTCCTCATCCATAGCTACATTGGTCACCAAGATTGCTCCTCTTCAATAGCTACATTGGTCACAAAGAGTACTCCTCGTCCATAGCTAGATTAGTCTCAAGGAGTGTTCTCCATTCATAGCTACCTGTAACATTGTTTTCAAACCATTTGTGAGAATTTATAGATGTAGAAATTTAACTATGACACATATCATAAGATGTTACTTAATATTAATAAAGCAACTATTGCTAATTTTTCAATTTATCTGAAGAATGCATGTTCACTTCTGGCATTCTTCCAAGCCTTTATGTTCTTTGTTGAACACTAACTTCTTGCAGTTTCTCTGCATACAAAAAATCTTTATATTTTCCAGATCAATATTACTACAATGTCATAATAGATTAGATCACATAAAAATGTATATATTCATCATATATATTCTTCATAATCGTATGTATGCCAACTTAACCATAGTTACTTATCCAAGAACCACTTCTTACTTTCCTTCTTCTATGCAACCACTAGTCGGTCGTCCTGCCAGACATCTACCCAATGTATTCATGCATACCTGCACACAATGTGTATTATACACACCGATATACATATCATATTTCAAACATGTAACATATGTAGTCATATGGGTACCATATGTACTACTGTACATAGTACCATCTCTGCTACAACCCATCATACCATTCCCATGGTATCACCTGCATGACAAAAACTTTATCCACATATTTTTCTACCATGTTAGTATCATGCCAAACATTCCTTTATCTTTTTATAGCAATTAAAACAATTGTGCTTAGTTGACGAGGAAATTGTATGAGCATGGTTCATTTTTGTAATCAGGGAAAGTTTTGTCAAGTGAAAATCATTTTCAGATTTCATGTGGTTGTCACATAATATCAGTAATATAGTATGTATTCATTCTTATTTGCATCTTAAGAATAATATTAACTCATAATTTAATAATCATTAGAACAATACTTAATTCTTAAATCATTTATCTCGAGTGATTTACTATTTCCCTTTTTATGTATCAACAACTTAACCACTCTGCACTATACTTTAACAACATGATCATTCTGTCAATCATGTTCTTTTCTTCTGCAGATTACTCCCCTTTTTTAGGCATTTGGGTAGCCACATCTTTAAACATTTTTTACAATGATTTCTATATAAATTGCCTAACGAACCCAAACCAATACCTAAATTCATCATGAGTTGCAAGATAATTCCAACAATCCATTAAACTCAAGACTCTTTCATGCCATGGATGCTTGACATCTCTCATCAACCAAATGATAACTGTAATATTGTTATAAGGCTATAACATTGTACACCCATGTGTTTACATGGAAAAATCATATGCCTCATTATTATATGTATATTTTAGCATGATTCTTTCCACAACAAGTTTATCTTGATGACCCCTTAACCATGCTTATGATAGCAATATAACAAACAATCCATGACAATGCATGAGTATATGTATCATACAAAAATAAAACAATGATGCAAACATGGACATACCTTATTGAAGCCAACTATAATGTTAATACCATGATGATACATGTAAATTACATCAATGTTTAAAATGCTCACAAGCTTTCTCTGTCAACATTCTCCAAATGACCATCTCTTAGTACATAACACATTCAAAAACCATCTATTAACCATATCCTACCAATAGGTCATATTTATTATAGAGGCTCATGATCAGTACCTAACAGGGTAAGCCCTCTTCCATAACCATCTTTACATTAGATGTTATGATAAAAACATAGTAGCGAACTACAGTTTGTGCATAACCTTTGACATGATAGTAATTATTAATCGTTATACCTTGTTAACTGCATTATATCCACAATTTCTTATGTAATAAAACATTCGAGAGTGGATGATTATCATACCATCACCACACCTCTCTCACCATAAGTATAATATCCTATGGAATTGATCTTCCCAATCTACCATCTTCCTTTTTCGCCATTTGTTTATTATAGAAGATAGTTAAGTAGGCCATAATGAGTTAGTTATAAGGATTTTCATATAGCCATAGAACTAATACCTACTCAATTAATCTTCCAATCTGACTATAACCCTTTCAAGGCGTGATTAATCTATTGTTTAGAATATCAGAATTTCTCGTAGTTTGCATCTCGTTGTTTCTTATCATAATCACCTAATCATTCATGCACGCTAATAATGTTTCACTGCTTAATTTTGGTAGTAGATTTATCGTAAAAGAAACCAAGCAATGTCCATGTCTTAAATGCAAGCGACACTTGCCCATATGATTTACTGCATGCATTATTCTTTAAAAATGGACTAAGATAATCCACATCCTTGAAAAACAATTCTATTAAGTCCACCAACTCTCCTACATACGGATCATATCAGGTTTTTTTCTTTTCGTGGATAAAATTTCATTTCCTAATATGAATTTCTCCATAATTTCCACAACTGTGAATATCATTTGATGAAATCAATGCTCCTATACTTCATATAATTTCATATAACATGAATAGGTTATAATTACATTCGGGTTATAACAAATCCATACATCATTCGTTACTGCCACTCAAAAATCTTATTTCATAATTTAAGCTCTACCAAGTCTCAAAGAGCTTGCATTAACTGTATAGGAGAATAATAAAACAATGAGTTTGTATATTTCTCAAATCTTGCTGACCAACATATCAACCAATTTTACTACATTAAAACCTTCTACCAATGAATAAACATTGCAATGAATTAGAGTACAAAAACCTAAATGCCAATGTTGTTCCATTAGAGAATGAATGCACTATTTGGTATTAAGAAAAGAATGTAGTGTTTGCATTGCAATGTCTCTAATTCTCACATCAATGAATAAATTCAGTGCGAACCTGAACACATTCAATGTTATCGCATTAAAAATATGTCCTACGCTATATATTAATAATGCCAACTCTCTATGCTTCGCCATTTACATGAAAAAAAATATCAATACTCCCCCAAGTTTCCATTTTTTAATCTAATGCTCTCTAATGCATATGTATGCTCGTGGTCATCAAGATAGGCTAAGAAATGCTTGAGTTTGAATTTTTCTATTGCATTCAAGGACCTCAATACATATATTTTGTTTATAGTATTATAGCATAATATTAAAAGATGGAATATTATCTCTCTTGCAACACGATGTTGATTATTGAACTCTAAATACCCAAGTATCTGATATGATTTGTGTAAAATTTAGAAGCAGTATTTGAATGCGTTGAAACAGTCAATTTGATTACAACATCCTGTGACTATCTAGTCTCTCTCAAATAAAGAGCCACAATGCATTACAAAATCTTCTAAGGGGGATTTCAAGACTAAGAAATCAATTTTTTATGAGCTATTGTATTCCACCTCGGCATAAATTACAGTGGAATTATGAACAGAAATCAAAATAGATGATAATAAACTTTTCAGCGGAGTCATTGTCTAATAATAAATATTTCCCCAAAAGAAAAAATTGACACATCATTACCGGAATGAATGACTTACTTACTGTGAGCGGTGACTTCCACAACAATTATTTTCTGTGTTTTCGGCTTCTGGAGTTTTAAAATCCTTTTTTTCTGATTTCTAATGCTCTCTATATCCAAAAACTACCCTTGAGGGTATAATTGAAAGAAAAATGAAATTTTTTGTTATTATTATTTTTTTTTGTATTTTGGTTTTTTTTGTTTTTTTGTTTTGCTTTTTTGCTTTTTGTTTTTTTTCGTTTTTTTTTTTTTTTTTTTTTTTTTTAATCAGTGCAATAAAACCCACGTTAAATATGAAATTGGAGATTCATTCCTATAAAACTCACGTGGAAAATCAACTTTCAGGCCAACCCGACAAAAACCTCAATTTTTACTGTGCGTCCTTTACAAAAGCCTATCGATGATTCTTAAAATTCCTATGTTAATGGAGGATCTACTTGCTAACGTTTATTGTTTATTTTGTTCCTATTAAGATCCTTTTCGATGGGGCTCCTAAAATCTCTATAATGACTAAATGCTTTAGTCAGTTGTTTCCATTTATAAATCTATCACATTTACAAAAAGAGTGTTCTGGAACTTCTTCTGAACTGGTGATGCAAAATAATTTAATTGGTCGGGGCACTGAGTAGCGTGAGCGTAGAGAACATTCTTGGTTCTCACATCCCATTTCACAGTTAACATCATCTACCTCGAATTTTATTAAACTCTTTGGAAGGTAGGAAAACTATCATCTCCATAACATTCATTTGATATGAGTTATGCTAAACTCCCTTGCCAAGGTACATAGTGCACATTCACCTTTGTATACCCAGCACCCAAAAATTTCTCCTCGTGTGGAGAGTTTGCAGATGTCCAATCTTCCATAGCCAGTATTTGTAAAATGTTGTCCATGCATATATAATTATCCAACTTGCTCAAACGAAAACCAAAGTAATTGATAAAAAAACGAATCTATGTTGTTTGTAAGGTATAATTAGGTCTTCCTGCTCACTCATTCTTCGGGGAAAGCCAATGTCCAAGCTTGCTTGTTGAGCACTAGTAGGTTCTTCATCATTGTTGACTTCATAACTGCCCCCTCTACTATTCTCCTTTCTTTGTTCTCCCTCAGAGAGAGAAAGTGCAATAGCGTGAACCAAATCCTCATTTCCAAGCGACATCAGAATTTGTTATGTCATCTTCGACGAGTATTGTGAGTAAGAGGGGTCATGAATTTGTAATGCACCATGAATTTGTAATTCTCTCCCCGAGGTCCTCAACAGGAACTAAGAAAATTTGAAAAGTCATTTTAATGTCCTTAAAGCAAATCGTAAAGCAACAAACCTTAGTTACTAATCATGTTTTTCCTAAAAATTAGAATGAAAGCTTGTGGTTGATTAGAGAATGTTTACGCCATGCCTTATTCTATTAATCTATGTTCTCATCCTATCTCAATTTTTATTTAGAAAACATAGTGACTGATTTTACTTAGCATGTCACACCTACTTATAATAGTATGTTTTATTGCTTAATCCAATTGGTGGAGGATAATCATTATCCCTTCCCCGCATACGACTTCTTATTGATGGAGGACAATAAACCGGATCCCAACTTTTCTTCAACCTTCCAATCAACTCTCTTATCTCCCAAAATGGTGATAAAGCGACATTCGTAGCACTGCAACCTTTTTCTAATTTTTGGTGTGTATTGTTGCCTCCTTTTTTTTCTAAGAAAAGAAAATAGAAACAACAGTCATTAGAGTTTCTTCATTTCGATTACCTAGATGGGTGTTCCTTCCACACTAACACACACATCACACCCTCATATTTAGTGCCCAACCGCAGGGAAAAATCCATCGTGTGGAGTGTCACATGTTTCTTCCATTACATTCCTCGTTAAGAGATTCAGCCCAATTTTCGAATTCAAAACTTTGGCTGAAAGACTCATTTCTATGGAGGCCTTTTCTGCGTAGTAATTTGGTACTTACAATTGTTGGTGAATTGTGAATAATGGAGTCCAAAGGAAGCAGGACCATTGTTTTTCTAATTCATCAAATTAATTCCATTAGATTTGTTCATATATAGAAAATTAATTTTCTATAAAGAGTTATATAATTGATTTCGAGCATGGAATACAATTGATTTGTCCCTTCAAAATATGTTGCATTTTTATCCTACCTTTGTTGACAAGTCCTGTCATATCAGATTTAAAGCCCGTAACGTAATTGACAAGTCACTTATAAATATTCAAGATTTTATTCGTAAGTCGCATCTTGTTTTCATCATCCTTTCAACATATTCTGAAACACTGTGGGACGGTTTGACTTGTGCGAAGAATTTTTATTTATTTATTTATTTTATTTTTTTTCTTCTCACTGCTGGTTTGCAATAGAGAAATCAATAGAGAAATTGACATAGTAAGTAACTAAAAAATCCTCCCCAAGTAACATTTGTCGACGCATACTTTGGCATCAAAAGTTCCTTACCTTCAAAATTACAGAATTGTGACACTGATATATATCTATATATATATATATATATATATATATATATATATATATATATATATATATATATATATATCTATATATATATATATATATATATCAACCCCAAGGTATCAACCTTTAAGGTAGGTGTTCGGAATAAATCTGGTGTTCTCTCATTTCTAACAGTGCATGGATTTCTTGCATGCTTCATGTTTGATTTTAAAGGGTCCTTCTTACGTACTATCATACGTCTACAACAGTATAACCTTTGGATGCAGTCCTTCTTTTGAAATCGACTTGATATGAACTATCTTTTCCAGTATTACCTTGAGAGATTACTTGTCTCGTTATTCACCCAGGAAGTCAATAAATTCATTGGTATTCTTAATTTACGTAAAACACCCAATTCCTTTCATCTTCTTGGAAAGGTTATATATATAGTGGATCAAAATATAAATGTGCCTCTATTTTACTATTGGGAGTCGATTAATATTTACCAATTTTCAAATTTTAAATTGTGGGGTGATTTATCTTATTTGGTTTTCCCACTTTCATATTCCGTAGAGGTGAATTGGACCATAGGCCGCAAGGTTTGGACTTGATCACTCTGACACCATTTGTAATGTACCCCTTTGGGCCTACCCCAAAAAAATAACTACTAGGCTCCATTAATTATAGTTTTAATTTATTTATAGTTAAATTCCAATGCACTCACAGGTGGATTTAACGAAATCATTACATGCACAGTAATCATCCAGGCAAATATACTCAAAATAATAGCTATTAAATACCCGCAAGATGATGAACCATAACTCACACTCTTAGATTAGCCCTTGAGCTTAATATCGAATGGGAGAAAGGGAACGCATCATGACATGCAACCATCAAAAATATGAAATAACTCTTGTAAGCATTAATGGGTATTAATTTAAGTTTATTGTAGTTATCATGGCCATACATCATGATCATAGTCCTATAGACATAGTCGATAAGTTATTAGCCAACCTTTCATTCACATGCGTAACTAGCTAAGATTAGCCTAAGTGGAGGCAGTCTTATTGACAGGTAAACACATATAATTGAACCATTGGTCATATAATGAGAAGCATTATCTCTGCAACTGTTCTTCTTGCATAAGTAATCACCAATTTAGGAAACTATAAGCAAACTATATTCCTTTATTAAATGAAAGACGATCAGGTATATTTATATATGATCTCCTCATAAACAAAGTTAGTATTTACAACTACATATTATGCCTCTACTTTTGAATGTGAAAGGAATCACATATATAAAACTACAATCATTCTCATAAGAAAAACATTAACATAGGTAATCTATTTATGAATAATTGTCACATGAAATTTCTACTGTGAATGGGTACTAGAACTGTTACCCACTAAATATTCTTCTATAGTTAACTTTACACTCGAATGCAACATGCATAAGAAAATACATCAAATAGGGATAAATTCACCCATTAGTATATCTGAGCTAAATGATTTAACCTCATAACAAGTAAGGATTAACATAAAGCACATATCATGCAAGTGAATCTCATCAGATTATAGGAAAACACCATTAAATCTATTAATACATAAGAATATGTAATTCACTCAGGCATTCTCATGGCGAAGAAACTTAAGAACTTTTCTCATAAAAAAACTGGAACTATAACAGAGAGAGAGGGTAAGAATCATCATACAAAACATTCCATGCATATGACACCACCTAAAACCTCACTTGGAGGGAGGAGCACCACCACCCAACCATGAATCACCTCTAATTCCCCCTTGTTAAGGTTCTTGCCAAGAATCAACTGTCCTCAATTGATCGATGCACTGGGTATTTAATACCTTCTTTCATGATTTAGTTTCCGTTATCGACATCTCGCTTTTATGGATTTTTCCATTTGCCTAGGTCTTTTCTAGAAAAGCTCATCTTTATCTCCCACGAGGCTTTTCCTCATAAAATATTTCCCTTATCCCCCGCAAAGCTTTTATGTCCGATGGATCTTTATCTCTCATCCATCTAATGGATCTCCAATCCATCCAATCTTATTGAGAATTTCATCTAGAATATTTATCATGAAAGATTCATCTCTATCACATTCCTAAATGGGATTTGGCAAGAATATCCTCTCTCTTGGTGCTCCACCCTCCAAGTGATTTATTTTATTAATTTATTTAATAACACATTTACTTTTCATATTACATATCACCTAGCTTTCCTCAACTTATGTTTAGAATAATTGAACACGCAAGGGAGGATATCACACCTAACTTTAACTCTTCTAGGTTTATAATAATTTAGCACACAAGGGAGGGGTGTTACAAGTAACCACTACAACATTGATGGCCATACAAAGGAGAAGTGATGGAAGTTGCATCTAGAGCTTGTTAAACACACGTGGGAGCAAGAACAATATGAAAGATAATCAAGAGAGTACATTTTTTATTAACAAGAGATATACATTTATAGTACAACATGTGACCGTTGGGTTTCACATCCCAAGGTCTCTTGGACTACTTAGTCTATTTAGCTTCCACACTAACCCATTTCGGATTAGGTGTCCAACATTCCCCCCATTAATCCGAAGGGTTATGCATGAGTCCAAGAAGAGAGCTGTAATACAAAATGTGCAAAAAATGCATGGCAACACTAGGCTGAATGTGCTCTATGAAATGTTGGTATAAAGGGCGGTGGTTTAAGGATGACCACCAACACTGGAACGCTTAGTGAAGTTCCCGGAACTCTTCCAAAACTGGCAAGAAACTGAAGTCTTCTGCTAGAGGAAGTGATCCTATTGTTTTAAAGAGGGAAACCTTCATCCAATAAAGGGAGGTCTCACCCCGCATAAAAGGGAGAACTTCAACCTGAAAAGGGAAGTCTCAACCTATGATGGTTTAAGGATGACCAACAACTCTGGAATGCTTAATGCAATTCCTAGAACTCTTCCAAAGCTGGCAAGAAGCTGAAGTCTTCTGCTAGAGGAGGTGTCCCAGATTGCCAGCTGAAGGCATGTTCACGGGCATCTTTGTTTCTGGCTACAACTCTGAAATTGGCGTGGCAGGTTGTGGCTCAGGCTCGCTTGATGTGACTTTGAAGCTTGTAGATGACCATCATTTCCCCCCCTGTCAGGTACAAGGTGAGATGATGGAGAAAACTCAATTGCAAGACTGTTTAATACTCGAGAACAAGTTCTGACATGTGTTTGGAATATCTTCTTGGCTGTTGATGCCCATTGCCAAGAAGCGATCCATCCAAGATGAATCTTTGTTCTTGCAGGACATTTGTTTCTGAAGCATCTGTGTGAAGAATGGGTGGTTTTATGACAGTGCTTACATGGATGAAGATCAAAACAACGATATTTCAGATGGCCAACTCGGTCACAGTGTTGGCATTTCACAATCTGTTGTTGTTGTTGTGGAAGAGGAGCAGAATCTGGAACAGCTGGAGGTGAACTGTCATGAGGAGCAGGTGAACTGTCATGAATGAATCCAGCGCTCTGAAACTGAATGGGCTTTGAGTAGTCTGGAATATGAAAGGACAAGTCCTTGTCATATCCAAGACCAGTTCTATGCTTGTTGTGGACAAGCTGTTCCCAAGGTCTGATGATGGGCTTGGGAAGTGCAGACTGAGTTTCTGCATCTGCATGTACAATTGCTGCTTTATTGGGCACTGGATCTGAATGAACTTGAACAATATTGACTTGCTGTTTATGGGAGTCTGTTTCATTGTTCTGAACAGAAACATGTTCAGAATGACTCTTCTGTTTTAGTTCTTCTTGCTGTAGCTGAGATTCAAGCTGCAAAAAATCGATCTTTTCCTGTGCATTTTGTAGACATGTCTGAATTTCAGAGAGAGAGCCTTTGCTGATTTGTAATGTGTCATCAACAGTAGATTGTATAAGAGTTTTCATGAACTCTAATACTTCAGTAATTGTAGTCATTTTTTCATATCCTCCCAATAATGATATGTTTTGGTTAGATTCTTCTTCAATTTCTTCGGACTTTTTTGATTGCTTTCTTGAAGAATCTATGTTTGTCGCCAATTTCTCATAGCCTCCCATAAATGATATTTTTTGGTTAGGCTCTTCTTCAATTTCCTCCTTAGGTTTGTCAGGGTATTGACATAACACTCTTAAAACAGAATCTGCGGATTTCTTAGATTTTGAAGAAATGTTACTATTTTTCTTATCATTTCCCGGATTTTCTTTTGAAACAGTAGACTCAGCCTGTATTCGCCTAAAGAGAGCAACAATGTCACCTTCAACAGATGAGTTAGATGATTTATTCATATCTGGATTGGATCCATCATTAAGAGATGACATTGGAGATCTCCTCGCATATGTAGATGATGATCTCAGAGAAAGGCGATGATCTCTTTTACTGTGGTTTACATTATCAGTTTCTCCAGTAACATTCTCTAAATCAAAATTATTCTGCACCTTTTCAGCATCATTGTTCTCCTGCTTTCTGTTCCGAATACGCCCTCCTTCCTTTTTAACTACAGAAATTGGAATTGGGGACTGTCTATTGAAATTAGAGGGCATTCTCCTTGGGAAGGAACTGTTGCTTAATGCCATGTGTTCCACATGTGATGAGGAAAAATCAGTTGCTCTCCTCCTGTTTCCTGATGAATGAGATGCTCCAAAAGAAAACATTTGACTCCCATCTGCAAGCTCTTTAATAGTGGTGATGTCCCGCTCTGTTTTGCACATGGCTCTCACTCCACTTAAACCTATTGGAAAATCCCCTCGAAGACCATTGTTAGCTTGACCTGGGCCCAATCTTGGGTGACCACTGCGGTAACAGGGTATGAAAATTGACAGCGTTGTCATCTTCAGTACAAAACGAGGATGAATCTGCAATCCTCAGTGATACCCAAAACAAACATGCGGGCAACGCCTTTGAAATTAAATAATGAACATAATCTGTAGTCACATTAATGAAACAATTGATTGCAGTCGAGCGGATTCCAAGTCGTTGAGCAGATTAATGAAAAGGTTGATTATCGCTGAGTGGATGCCAAGCGCAGAAGTTTTGGCAGAATGGCGCTGATATGGTAATTGAGTTGGGACAAGCTGCAAACGGTTCAATGGAGCAGAGCGGTGGCAATCATTAATGTCAGCAAATTGGCAGAGCTCAAGTGCGCAGGAGCGTTAGGTTTCCTTGGGAAGATAAAATGCCCAAGCCAGAATAGGAATTCTGAGATTTCGTTTTGAATCAAAACCAGCGTTACATATTAAAACTGCATGAGATGCCAGGCCAGTGTTTTCAATGAGATGTCAGCCGGGACAGCGCGAAGAGCGTTATATACCAGCGTAGCATTGTATATTCAGGTGCAGATTGAGATGTGGGGGCCTTCATCATTTCTTTAAACTTCGAAATGATATGTTGGATCTCGTCATTCACATTTAAAGCCTAAAAAGCATGGTCTCATTATCACCGGCTCTCTCCACCATCCTCTATATAGTAGATTTTGATTGCTGGCATACCTGTCTGTGTGGAAGAGGAAGAGTCGCCTCGAGCTGCTCCAGAAGATGCCCTTGTCAGGAACCGCATTATGAAGCCCTCAAATGCCCGGTCGTCTAATATAGCGCTATCCAGAAATGCTTGTCTCCACTCCAGTCTTGGTCTAGATGTCTCCAATCAGTTCTAGAAGTAGATTTGACTGTTGTAAGGGAAAATTCAAGTGCATGGGAGAGCGTGAACCCTCTTTGGATAATTGTCTAGTGATTAAGAACGGTGGGAGGTGCTTTCTTAGCACAACCTTAGAACTGCTAATACGCCTTTACCTAAGCTCAGAAATTGAGGTAATTGAATAGCAGCTACAGTAAACAAGAATTTGTCAAACATGTCCCATACATATGGCTGTAGGTATTTTGTGTACTTCTGATTTTTCAAGTAGTGTTTTACAACAGTTTAATAATGCCCAAAGGTTGGTGTTCCAACCACAGTATATAACAACCAGCAATTTATAATGATGAACAACTCAAACAGATCACTTTAATGTGTAAACTTCAATCAGCACGGTGACAAACATCTCCATCACAGATAACTCCAGCGGGTTTGTTGTTCTCGTCAATCGCAGCATCTGCGTTTTTTTATGTCCTTCCTTACTGGCAGTATCTGCCTTTTCATGCGTTTCGATTTTGTTCTCCAAGCATCACCTCAAATGGTGGATACAAACGACCATCTGATTTCAAATCTATCGACCCAGGCTAGAGCAATCATTCACGAGTGTATATTCTCTTGAATGTCAATTGAATTCCCATTATAGAAACCAAAGCATCATCTCTGAAGACAACAATTTATTTATTGTATCTACAGACGAACATCAATTCACAAAGTTCAATGATGAATAAAGTGATAGGAAGGCATTCTCAAACAAATTTAATGAGTAAACCTGATGGAGCAATATATTAGCAGAGTATAGCAGCGTTCAACATACTTCAGATTTTGATAGCAACATTCAAGAAATTATTTAAGAACAACCTCGTTCCTCGTTCCTGCGTGGAGGCATTAGATACGAATCCCAAACCGGTGACCAGAATCCCTGAGCAGCGTACAAATTTAGAATACCTGCGTTTCTTACAAAGCAGGAGCAACGCACAAATCAACTGTTCAACGCAGCATGACAATATTCCACCGAAACTTCTTCAGACAATATTCCAGTGCTGAAACCATTCCTCTCTCAACGCTTTCTGAATTTAGGCAGGAAGACTGCGCAGTAGATAGAGAGGAAAAAACAAACTCACAGAAAATGACCACAAAAATTAGTGGCTTAAATTGGAGCAAGACCAGCAATCGCCTGCTCTGATACCATGTTAAACACACATGGGAGCAAGAATAATATGAAAGATAATCAGGAGAGTACAATTTTTATTAACAAGAGATATACATTTATAGTACAACATGTGACTGTTGGGTTTCACATCCCAAGGTCTCTTGGACTACTTAGTCTATTCAGCTTCCACACTAACCCATTTAGGATTAGGTGTCCAATAGAGCTAAACCCAAAGACAAAGAAGTAAGATAATAAGAAGAAGAACATCATGGCCACTACTTCAAGCAACCAAGTTGAAAGAAGCTCAAATGTGGATGAGAAGATCGTCTGCACAAAATTGTAGAAGGAGTTGAATATGAGTAGACTTCATCAACGGGAAGAGAAAGAAATGACCAAACTCTTCCATATAAAGCTATAGGTCAAGAAGACAAATATTGATGCTTTATTTGACTCGGTATCACAGGTGAATCTCACTACAGAAAATTTGGTCAGGAAGTTGGGGTTGCAAGTTGGTGATCATCCTGACACATATCCACTAGGATGGGTAAATAAGGACGTGGAGATAAAGGTAACAAAACAATGCAAAATTATATTTGCTATCCATGTTGATTTTACTCATGAAGTAGATCTCTATGTGGTTCCCCTTGATGTATGCGGAGTCGTTTATGGAAGTCCATACATGTACACGCATGACACAATATTCATGAGGAGAGCTAACCAGTACCGACTTATCAATGATGCAAAATCGTTCATCATCAACGCACACAAATGCAAGTCAAAAAATTCACTAGTAACAACCAACCAAACCAACAAATTGATTAGTTCTAGCAAGAACTATGTTTTATTGCTTTTAAGAGAAATTCGGTCTGAAGAGGATTCAATAAGCAGTAAGGCATCCATGGAGCGGTGCATTAAGAAATAGAAACAACAATTGGAGGACTTGTTACATGCATACAAGGATGTGTTCCGACAATTTAAAGGGTTACCACCTAAGAGTGTAGTCGAGCATGAGATCTAGTTATTTCTAGACTCCACATTGCCAAATATTGGGATGTACATGAAGTTTTTTATAAAGAAAGTGAGGTGAAGAAATAGTTGCAGAAGTTGCTGGAAGAGAGTGTTATTCAATTGAGTACATCACCATGTCGAGAATCCATCATCATTGTTCCAAACAAGGATGGGACTTGGAGGATGTGTATAGATTACAGGGCGTTGAATAAAATCACGCTCAAGAGAAGATACCCCCTAGCCAGGATAAACAATCTGCTAAATCAGTTGCAACAAGCAAAATATTTTGCCAAGCTAGACTTGAAGTCTGGAAATCACCAAGTTCGATTCAAAGACGAAGATACATGGAAGAGTGCCTTCAAAACAAGGAAAGGTTTGTATGAGTCCTATGTAATTAACCAACTACATTTATGAGATTAATGAATGATGTACTATGCCTTTTTATAGAATCATTTGTTATTGTCTATGTGGATGATATACTAGTATATAGTGCTACGTGGGAGGAGAATATTTCACATCTGACACAGGTTCTGAAAACATTGAAGAAGCACCACCTACTAACAAAAACATCTTCTTTCACATGGAAACATCACTACAACCATCACTGACACCATGAATATGCAACAAGGATATAGAGCATAGGATGATTAACACATCTAAAACCGACATGAATGCATAAAAAACACACACCGCCCATCCAGTCCAAGGGGTGAACCATGCTCTGATACCACTCTGTAACACCCTCCTCCCACATCTACCCAAGTAACCAGCCAACCAGGGTAAGCATGTGACCAGAGACTACTATAATGGGATTCAACCTCCTATGTGACCTTAAGGAAGTGGAATCGATGAATACACAACATAAAGACCATCCACATCATCAATAGCACTCCTAGGAACCGTTCCATCCTCTCAACCAGCCATCCCCTTGGTCCCACTGAGTTTTTAGACCATTTAACCCTCGAATACTCCAATGATATGGGCATGCATGAGTCCAAAAGGCTTTGGACACCCCCACAACATGGTATGCCAGCATTCAGGCCGAGAGCCTTGGTCACTGCCTAGAACTAAATGACACCTTCAGAATAGAAAAATAACAAGGGAATTATGATACAAATGCAATTACCTAAGCAAGTCCTTAACTGGACCCATACTAGCCATGACAAGAATTTCGTTAAACATGTCACAAATATGTAATCTACAGGTGTAAACAACAGATTTGAGCATAGGGGCCTCATACTTATCTAAGAATCGATAAGAAGCATTTTTCCCTTCTATCATTAGTTTCATTATCATCTATTAGGTCATAGATACATTGTTCATTCATTTAAAAATCAAAATATAAGGAAAGCCATACATCACCACTGTAAAAAGACATGCTTATAATCAGCATAATAACAATAGAAATATCAATGGTATATCAACCATAGAATCCACATATAAACTAGTACATTTATACATAAGATATCAAGGAAAGAACCTCTTATTAATGAATGCAAACGCCAACCCAGGATGGGACTACCAAGTTCCACCTCACCATAGAATGGTTGAGCCAATTCTCTCTTCAGCCATTCACGCTTTTGCCATATTCCAATCATGAATTTGGGACCCAAACCAAAAGAACCAACCATGGAATCCCGAGGCTAAACCACCTCACCTTCATCAATAGAAACCATACTTTATGGCAATCCACACCAGATCACTAGGCCAACACAATAAACATGTAATAACATGCTTTACCATGATCTCCACTAGACCACTAGACCAAAAAAAGCATGGATTCCACTGGATTTATCCACCTACACTGTGAAGAATTTTCATGTCTCCTAGTCTCTCACGCTTTACCACAACCAAGGGAAACGACCTCTAGGCTTTACAGTATATCCCTCCATTCACCAGTTGAGGATTCCTAGGCCCACTGGGGCAACAAAAAATCTAGCTTTACCACAACCCATAGTCTGGTTTAGGGGTTACTAGGCTATGTGGTCTATCGCTTCAAATCCATCCTAAAATCCAACTCAACCAAAACATGAGAACCCCATCACACCATGGAAATTCGGAAATGACAAGGCTAGGATGAAAACATTATCAGACTTGGGAAAACCCATGCCATATCAGCAAAAGAACTAGATGGAATACCATGCATGCCAAATCTAGCAAGGAAAACATACATGCAAATTGATACCTGCAAAGAATCCTACTACAACTGCTTGATCCTGCTCTTCCTTGCTTGCTCCTTCCTTCCTCTTTCCTTCTTTCTCTTTCTTGCTGCAATTCCAAAGTGCTCCAAGAAAACTCTAAGTGGTCAAGAGTGAGAGAGAAAATAATGAGAGAGCTCAAAAACTGAACTAAAAAAAGGTACCACTTGATCCTCAAAATCCTTTTTATCAATTAGGTCTATATTTTCTTCACTTTCTATTATTTTCCTTCGATTTCTTCACATGCAACCTGTGACATTTCACCTTCCTTTCTCATATTTTCCATTATTTTCATAAATAAATGTGCCAAAAATGCCACTGTCTTACTAAATCCTTAGCCATTATCTTTGCCAATTTCCTTAGCCATTTCCTTTGCCAATTTTCTTAGCCATAATAAACAAATGAACACCCACGCTAGGATGTCTTGCCCAACATTCAACTTGGAATAAGTGTCTCATCAATCGTGCATATTAATTTTCCTTTATTAACTTTTATTACATGAAATTTTTACCAGGCATGTTACACACTCTTTGAGAGTACTATTATTGTGATACTTTATAGTGTTTTGTGTCACTAGAGTCGAATCCTTATTTTATATGATCGTTCTAAATTTGGGAAACAAATGAAATAAAGAAAGAAAGGATAATGGGAAGTAGGGAAGTATAAGAGAAAAGATATTTTTTTTACTACATATATGTATTTATTACCTTAAAAAAACTATGGGATAGCTAAATTGTGGAGAGTTTGCAACTTAAACCTGTAATATCAACAACTCCCTATCAAATTCTTAGCAAATTTGACCAGGAAATATGTCTAAAACCGCAAACCCTATAAAAGACAAACTATAAATGACATATAAAATTTCATTAAATGTTTAAGCAAAAAATTGTTTCCAAACATTATTAATTAAACCACTTCAAGAAATTATTTTAACACTTCATGAAACCCTTAATCATTCTAATGCCCACATACAAATTTTAATTGATTCAACATTAGTGAACCTTGTATGTTTAAGGGTTTTAATATCTCTTGATACCATATTAATAAAATATTTTATAATGTGTATGTACCATCACATGCACACTCATAAAGGGAGATTGTTTTTTATTTATTTATATATCTCTTGATACCATATTAATAAAATATTTTATAATGTGTATGTACCATCACATGCACACTCATAAAGGGAGATTGTTTTTTATTTATTTATTTTTAAAGTAAAAGGATAAGCCATAATTTTGATGAAATATAGGTAAATAAGTTATATTTTTTTTATGGTAGTTATGATTTAATAGTCAAATATTAACTACATTTAGTTAGCAATTTTTTAAGTTTTAATGTTATTAATACATAAAAAAATCCTTGATATATTTTTGAAAATTATATATTATTTCACAATGAAGTATATTTTAGAAAAAAATCTAATTAAATAAAATACAATTACGTAAATTATTAAGGATGATTAATTTAAAACAATTAAATTCCATATTAAACAATTTAACACAATATGTTAAATAGAATCCCTTTCCTATTTAAATATATTTAAATAAGCCATAATTCATGTAGGAATTTTGATACCTTTTCATTGTTAATATTTTTTGTTACAACATGTATGTCATATAATGGTATAAGGGTTTAATAGATTGGCATTTTTTCAACCAAAAGTGAACTGGAACATATAAGATTCAGTGAATTTCATAAACATTACAACATTCCTATATAATATAGGTAAGTTGTAAAAAAATAACTTTTTCTTTTAAGTGACAAAATTTGTTGCAATGTTGCCATGATCACTTGTAATATTGTAATATTTATAATAATAGGATATTGCAAATAATATTATAATATTTATAATCATAGGCTAATGCAAATACAAATTCCATTGTATATGGCTAATTATTCCTAAAAACACACAATTAAGGCAAGCTTTTTTTAGAAAAGAATAATCAATGAAGGAAAGGTGGAGAGATGGTGACCGTTCCGAAAAGCGGATATCGCTAACCACAGTTTTTTACCCTTTGTAACTGTCGGCTTCATTTCCAGACTCGATGTCACCCCTCGCAACCTATTAGCTACCATCCATGCCTTCTATTGACATCGTCATTTCCTGTTACCCCTGAATTGGCTCCAGCATGGAAGAAATGGACATCAAGGAGGTTGATTACTCCATTGACACTAACCCCTATATTTAGAAGACCTAATCCTATGCCGACAAAATCTGCTCTACGAGACTTGACTGCTTCGTTACGCTCTGTCCCGCCTTTCGTGGTCACCTTACCTGACTCGTCCACATCCAACCTCCCCTTCGCTACCCTCTCCATCAACTCTCTGGAGCTATACTATCCTGCGCTCTCACTAACGACCCTACACCTGCTCGCAGCTTTCTCTCCATCATCCCCAACCTTCGAACCCTCACCTCCCGGAGACCTCTTTCGTTCACCATACACGGGTCCCACATCCGGGCTAGAACATCCTGTCGTACCCGTGCAACATACCCCTGAGCCTGGCATCCCTTCTTCCTCTGTGATAGTTACATCCTTGACATTACCATGTGGGTGCTTCGAACCCCAGTCATCAAGGTTCTACAATCTATGTAGAATCACCAACAAGATCACTAGGGCATGACAGATCCTTTGCAGGACGACCCAACCGCACCTAGATCTGGTAAGTGGAAGGTAAAGTGTGTGAAGGCCTCAGGGAAGGATCTCACCCTGAAATTTGGAGAAGGAATGAACATGGCTGAGGTAGTAAATATAGTTGGAAAGGTTCTAGTGGGCAGGGTTACAGGCCGTGCCTACTCCGCAGAACGACTCAGCCTTTGGGTTAAGTATATTTGGGGCAATATCTTCCAATACCTACCTGAAGTGCAAACTCTGCCCTGCGGCTCATTTGTGCTCTATTTCCTACAAGAGGAATACACCAACTGGGCCCCTGCTCAATACTGGCACATCGAAATGGCCCTTGTCATTTTGAAGCAATGAAGCCCACTCTTCGATCCTGTAAGAGAACAAAATGGAGATGGACCATTATGGGGTTAGGCTACCTGGAATCCCTCTGCAATATTGGTCTAAAGATGTGTTTGTCCGAATTGGGAACGTGCTAGGAACCTACTTGGACTACGATAGGACTTATATACAATCCAGAAACAAATCTCTAGCTCGCATTTTGGTACACCTTGATATGAGAGAAGGACTGGAGGAGAAAATCACCCTACAATAAAAGAATTTCACCAAGATACAAATCCTAGATTATGAAGGAGACCGCTTTATATGTCGTAGGTGCCACAAAGTGGGACACTTATACAAGGAATTTGCATTGGTGCGAAGGGATTTAGACCCTCCTAAGGGACCAGAAGGTGAGGCAAAAAAGGCTCCTATATCCATCCCCAGGTCAAATCCACTGGCTGCCACAACAATGAGCAGGAAGGTTTCTCCATCTCACTGGGCTACTACAAGTGCTCCCCATCCTCCCTCCCCATCGAAGACCAAATTTAGGGCCACTGCTGAGGCCACTCACTCCTCGAGTACTCCTCCTCTCTCTGACTTTGTTTTTATTTCTTCTCCTGCATGTATTGCACTGCATATGCACACTACATCTACATCGGTCTGGTATTACTGCCACTTGACCGTCCTCTGCCTCCTTGCCACACAACTGTCAGTCCTCTCAACTACGCCCCCATCCTTACCTGCTGATCCCCCTCCCTCCCCCTCCACCATACCTTCACTCTTCTCTAATCCACCCCATCCCTGCAACCTCAGGCCTTGCCTCCCCCTATCTGAGGAATACTCTACCCCCTCTAGCTTGGGCCTAATCCCCTCCCCTCACCCCCTCAAATCCAACAAGGGTCGCAAATCCCATTTATCCAAACTTATCCTTATAGTCGGGGCGAAAGTGGCCTCGGGCAGACAATCATCACTTGACCGGGTTCTGAAAGCTATGAATAACCATTCAAATCTATCCCCATGAAGTGGCTTTCCTTTAATTACAGGGGCCTAGCTATCTCGCCCAAAAAGCTATCCCTTAGAAGAATATTTGAATCTGAGTCTGTTGATATCATATTCCTACAAGAAACATTGGGAGCGACTTACTATATCTCATGCACTCTTGGCTCTTTGAAGCCTTGTTGGATCATCCAATCCATTGATGTCATAGGAAGATTAGGAGGTCTGGCCATGGGATATAACCCTCGCACCATCAACCTAAAGGCCTCCTAGGGGGGTGCTGGTTTCATTGGTATGGAAATATTTTCATGTAAACTGGGAATGGACCTCTGCTTGATCAATGTATATGGGCCATGTCATAGAAGAGAGGTCTTCTGGAACCGCTTCCTCAATTTATCACTCACTTCCCTAGATAATATCATCATCAGTGGCTACCTAAACTTCTCCATAGGTTTCAGGGAATCTTGGGGGCCAAATGCACAAGTATATTTACTTACAGAAACTATGGAATTGTTGCTTGAAAAACATAATCTGATGGATATCCCCATGATAAAACCCCTCCCCACCTGGAGAAATCAGAGAGTGGATGAGGTTGTTTTGTCCAAGAGACTAGATCAATTTCTAATTAAGAACTCTCTGATATAAAATCTCTCCCTATACAGACAATGTGTTGGATCTGGAGGTATATTGGACGACTCTCCCATTTATATTGAGATTTCTAGCCCCCCTCAAAAACTAAGGGCACCGTATAAATTCAACTCCACGTGGCTTGCAGATCCATCCTAAATTCAATTAGTTACTGATTTTTGGCTTACAAACCTGCCAACCAAGGGGAGATCTCTGGCAGAAGGCTTCTGCTCCAACCTCTCTAAGCTCAGGAGACTCTCCATTAACTGGGAAAAGGAAAAAGCTAGGAGGGATGACGATACCGTTGCTGAAATTGAACTGTCATTGGCCACTCTTCTAGATGACCAAGGCAGGGGATTCATATCTGCTGATGCAATGTCTCATCTAATAAATCTATAAAATCAGAGATCTAAAATTTTGAAGGAACGGGAAGAAACTTGGTGACCCCGGAGTCGAGTTGTCTGGTTACAAGCTGGAGATGAGAACACCAAGTTCGTCCAAAAATTTTCCAACGGAAGGAAAGTCACCAATACTATCTGGAATATTCCCATGGAAGATGGGACCACAGAAACCACCTTCATTCAACTCTCCCGCCTAGGGAATTCACATTCCAGGCACCTCTTCAAGTCTCCCCATGGTGCCACTCATGCTGAAATAGTCAGAATTGCAGGACACTTCCCCAGATTTTTGGACATGGACACGGCTGAGGAGCTCACATCCCTCATCACTCAGGCGGAACTAGAAGGTATGTTGAAATAGTTCAAAAAAGATACAAGTCTAGGGTCGGATGGCTGGACAATCGAATTCTACCTTGTTTTTTATGAACTCATTGGACATGACCTGCTTAAGGTGGTGGAAGAATGCAGGACTTCTGGGCATATGTATGAGGCCATTAACTCCACCTTCATTGCCCTGATCCCTAAATCTGATTCCCTCACATACTTCAATGATTTCTGTCTAATCTCCCTTTGTAGCTGTCTATATAAAATCATTGCTAAGATTCGTGCTAACAAGCTCAGACCCATCCTATCTCACCACATCTCCCCTGAAAAATTTGCTTTCCTAGAAAACATACAAATCCATGATGCAATTGGTATTGCCCAAGAGGCCCTCCATTCCGTCAAAACAAAAAAACTAAAAGGGGCAATCCTCAAAATTGACTTAGCTAAAGCATTTGATTGTGTCGGCTGGCTCTATATCAAAATGATCCTCACCCATCTGGGTTTCCCCCTCCCTTCATTGACTAGATCATGTGTTGTATCACCTCGGAAACCTTCAGTGTCCTCATAAATGGTTTTGCATCTCATTTCTTCCACGCTGAGGGAGGCCTTCAGCAATGCTTCCACTTTCCCTGCTTCTTTTTTTTATTGTAATGGAAGGCCGCAACAGACTCATTGCATCAGCCAAGAGGGACGAGCGACTACAAGGGCTGAAAATGAGTGACCACTGCTATCTCACACATCTTCTATTTGTTGACGATGTCCTTATGTTCCTAAATGGAAGTCATAGGGACTCAACTTCCCTCCATGATATCCTCACTCTTTTTTCCCTGGCTACTGGCATCGAAGAAAATCACTCCAAGTCTACCATCACCCTCTCCAATACATCTCCCCTGGAAGCCAAAATTTCCCATCAACATTTCCCCTTTCAGCAACATCATCTGGAGGAATGCCTCAAGTACCTATGATTCTGGATCAAACCCCATTGTTAGAGGATCGCAGATTGGATTTGGCTTGTGATCAAAATTGAGAAGCAACTGACAAACTGGAACCACAAATTCATATCTAGAGCTGGTCTACTTGTCCTCATTAAATCTTTCTTGGAGGCTACCCCCGTTTATTGGATTTCGCTGGCCTGGATTCCTAACGGAATTCTTGCTCGCATTCAGAAGATCTGCTAGAGATTCCTTTGGAATGGATACAAAGAGGGAAAACCTTTTGCTTGGGTAGGATGGAAGCACATTGCTCTCTCAAAGAAATGGGGAGTATGGGGACTAAAAGACCTCTCTGTATTTTCACAAGCATTAGCAGCCAAGATGGGCTGGATCCTGTTCACTACAGAGAACCTCTGGACTGAAGTCTCATACTACAAATATATCTGGCCTCACCCACCTAGTCTCGAATAGGGGTAACTATGGTTTGGAAAGAAATTCTGCATACTATCCCTTTCATAAGAAAGGGTCTCACATGGACAATAAATGATGGAAATTTTTCCAGTATAGTTATGGATCCGTGGACAGGAGGGGGGAACATGCATCAGTTACCTCCATGTCTCATCCAATTTCTAAAATAGAGGCACATCAATGTGATTGCCTAGATAGCACATTTGGAGAACAACTCCATCTTTGAACAGGCATGGTTATCTGCTCAAAATTTGGGTATCCCCAAACATTGGAAACAGATCTGGGAAGGGTACATAAATGCCCTGAAAGAAGCCCATGTGCACATCAAAGTAGGTCTCGATGAGCTTATCTGGACCCCAGCCAATCATGGTAAGTACTCCCCAAAAGCTAGATATCCCAACCTTCTCAATGAGCGCAAACCACCTGTGCTTCTGGACTGGAGAGGAAAGATTTGAAAGCTCAAAGTGCCACTTAGAACTAGACTTTTCATGTGGAATATGCTAAAAAACAAGACACCAACCGAAGATAACCTTATTCGCCGATCTCACTATGGACCACATTGGTGTGTTCTCTATAAACAGGATAAGGAGACAAATGACCTCTTATTTCTTCACTATTCGAAGTGTGCATATTTGTGGACATGGACATGACTGAGGAGATCACATCCCTCATCACTCAAGGAGAACTAGAAGGTATGTTAAAATAGTTCAAAAAAGATAGAAGTCTAGGGTTGGATGGCTGGACAATCAAATTCTACCTTGTTTTTTTATGAACTCATTGGACATGACCTACTTAAGGTGGTGGAAGTATGTAGGACTTCTGGGCATATGTATGAGGCCATTAACTCCACCTTCATTTCACTAATCCCTAAATCTGATTCCCTCGCATCCTTCAATGATTTCTGGCCCATCTCCCTTTGTAACTGTCTATATGAAATCATTGCCAAGATTCTTGCTAACAGGCTCAGGCCGATCGTATCTCACCACATCTCCCCTGAACAATTTGCTTTCCTAGAAAACATACAAATCCATGAAGCAATTGGTACTACCCAAGAGGCCCTCCATTCCATCCAAACAAAAATTCTAAAAGGGGCAATCCTCAAAATTAACTTAGCTAAAGCATTTGATTGGGTTAGCTGGCTCTATATCAAAATGATCCTCACCCATCTGGGTTTCCCACCTCCCTTCATTGATTGGATCATGTGTTGTATCACCTCGGAAACCTTCAGTGTCCTCATAAATGGTTCTGCATCTCATTTCTTCCATGCTGAGAGAGGCCTTTAGCAATGTTTTCCACTTTCCTCGATTCTTTTTTTATTGTAATGGAAGGAAGCAATAGACTCATTGCATCAGCCAAGAGGGACGGGCAACTACAAGGGCTAAAAATGAGTGACCGCAGCTATCTCACACATCTTCTATTTCTTGACAGTGTCCTTATGTTCCTAAATGGAAGTCATAGGGACTCAACTTCCCTCCATGATATCCTCACTCTTTTTTCCCTGGCTACCGGCATCGAAGCAAATCACTCCAAGTCTACCATAACGCTCTCCAATACATCTCCCCTAGAAGCTAGAATTTCTCATCAACATTTCCCCTTTCAGCAACATCATTTGGAGGAAGGCCTCAAGTACCTAGGGTTCTGGATCAAACCCCACTATTAGAGGATTGCAAATTAGATTTGGCTTGTGATCAAAATTGAGAAGCGACTAAAAAATTGGAACCACAGATTCCTATTCAGAGCTGGTCAACTTGTCCTCATTAAATCTATCTTGGAGGCTAACCCCATTAATTGGATGTCGCTGGCATTGATTCCTAAAGTAATCCTTGCTTGCATTTAGAAGATCTACTGTAGATTCCTTTGGAATCGATACAAAGAGGGAAAACCTTTTGCTTGGGTAGGATGGAAGCACATTTCTCTCCCAAAGAAATGGGGAGGATGGGGACTAAAATAACTCTCTGTATTTTGACATGCATTAGTAGCCAAGATGGGCTAGATCTTGTTCACTACAGAGAACCTCTGGACTGAAGTCTCATACCACGAATATATCTGGCCTCATCATCTTATGGAATCGATTCATATACCCGCCTAGCCTCAAACAGGGGTATCTATGGTTTGGAAAGAAATTATGCATATTATGCCTTTCATAAGAGAGGGTCTCACATGGACAATAAATGATGGCAATTTTGACCGTATAGGTATGGATCCATGGATAGGAGGGGGGAACATGCATCAATTACCTCCAAGTCTCATCCAATTTCTAAAATAGAGGCACATCAATGTGATTTCCTAGATAGCAGATTTGGAGAACAACTCCATCTTCGAACATGCATGGTTATCTTCTCAAAATTTGGGTATCCTTGAACACTGGTAGTAGATCTGGGAAGGGTACATAAATGCCCTGAAACAAGCTCATGTGCACATCAAATTAGGTCCTGATGAGCTTATCTAGACCCCGGCCAATCATGGTAAGTACTCCCCAAAAGCTGGATATCCCAACCTTCTCAATGAGTGCAAACCACCTGTACTTATGGACTGGTGGGGAAAGATCTGGAAGATCAAAGCGCCACCTCACTATTGACCACATTGGTGTGTTCTCTGTAAACAGGATGAGGAGACAAATGACCACTTATTTCTTCACTATCTGAAGTGTGTACAACTGTGGAAACATGTATTAAACCTCCTTTCCAAATATGGTAGCTGGAAAGGTCTTTCGATACTTGAAGCATGGGACAACTAGACAGTTGCAAATCATGATACAAAATCTCTATGCCTCCCTCTCCTTATCTTTTGTTCTATATGGCTAATAAGAAACAGAATCATCTCCAAAGGAATAGACGCTTGATGGCCACTTACATCAACAAAAGTTATCGCACCCTACCATGAAATCCCTGATGAATCTCACCCTTCTACAATCTGCTCCCGCACCTTTGAGATAATCGATCGCTCCATACTGTGGGCATACTTTGATGGAGCTGCCCAAGCACAGGGATGTGGAGGGGTGGGGGATCATTCTATTCCTATCTGAGAAATACCACTACAAGATACAATTCGGATTGGGAGAGGGAACCAATAACTTTGCAGAACTGATCACACTCAGACATATCCTGCATTTTTCACTAGCACATTCATGCATTAAACTACAGATCTTCAGAGACTCCAAAATCATCATAAATTGGTTCAATAACATCAATCATTGTCATGCTCATACACTTAGGAACATCTTGGATGAAATTATGGATTTGAAAGCACATTTTAACTCTAGCACCTGTCAACATATTTACAGGGAATGTAACAAGGCTGCTGAAAAATTATCCAAGGAGCCCACGACACACCCGAAAGGCCTGTGGATGATTCAGGAACAGTTTGGTGCAGAAAAATATCAGTATTATCACCGGCCCTACATTGATAAGGCATATCCTAGGGCAGTCAGGCCCTAAATTTTTGGTTTATTTTTAGTTGATACACAATAACTTTATATGTATATATTTATGTTTATACTATGCTTAGTAGACAAATTGAGTACACTCTGTCACGTGAATATGTACAAATTTTTTGGGAATGGCTTCGGCCATAACTTATATGTTTTTGACAACTAATTTGACTGGCTTAGGCCAAACAGTTATGCATATGCCATAGGCATCTACTATATGTAATTTTTCAAAATTAATGAAAGATTACGATATTTCCTTGGGAAAAAAAAGGGCAATATTGTTTTAGTACATAAAAAAAAATATTACTAAATGAAGAAATTTCCAACTATATCCACCTTTGTAATCTCCTTTTTAAACTCTTATACTATTAAATCCATTTTTATTTTTAACTTTGTGTCTAACTTTGTATTCTTAATTATAAAATTTTCTCACCCATGGCTATATTTGTACCCAATTACTTTAAAAATTATAAATATAGGAATCCTACTTGTCAGTGTCCTACTTGTGGAATTACTTGTTGAGATATGTTCATCATTTCTAATTCCTCTTATTTGATTTATTGCACTAATTCATTTAAATTTTTGTTTATGGTCATTGTAGCAATGCCCAATGCCTAATTTCCCTCGATTTAGTCAAAGGGATGTTTTCGCTACTAGGTTTGAATTGTTTTATTTATGTACTATTTCCTCTCCCCACCCCCCCAAACTAGTGTTTAGATAAGATAACTTTGAATTAGAAGTGATAACCTATTTTACATGACTAACCTTGTATGCATGTAATACTCCTCAGAGATAAGGGTGGTGGCCCATTACCAATGTTATGGATTTTACCAAAGTTATGGGTTTTTATCAATTTTCATTTTCTTTGGAATTACCTCTTAATGATTCATCTTAGGTAAATTCTATCATTTGGGTTTTTTGTTTTCTTTTATCTTCCCATGACGCAACTTAAACTTCCGAAAATAAAACAACCTTTGATAACGTGTACTATCTCTTATTTACAACACTTATATTTTCTTCTTTACAACACTACTTTTTAAGTAACTAAAATTCGAACTCAATGTCTACTTTAACTATTTAGCATCCTTATATTTATAATTATAAGATTTTATGGAATTACAAAGGATTCAACCTTTAACTATCCTAGCTTCTGGTTGAGCTCAATTATCAATATGTGATTGTAAATAATGTTTTGGTAATTGTGTTATTTCATATCTTGTGGTTTCATCTACCTTCCTTGAATTAATCTGTCTGGCGTGATCATTTATCTAATCACAAGGCCAAAACCTTTGCATTCATTAGGACTCACCCATGCGAAGTCTTGACGAATTGATATCGGTTAAGATTCATTGTATAATTTAATGGGAACATTGCTTAAGCTCAAGCCATCCATATATTAGCATGACTTTTACAAAAAAACTAGTTTATCTTGCTTAATGTTTACAACCTTGATAATTTGATTCCTTACAGTTAATACCCAACCCATTAAGCTTGACATATTTAAATTAATCACTCCTATGTAAAACCAGGCGAGACACACGTAATGGTTAAATGGTTACTAATTTAATGTCTTACGGGAAGTTGTGAATCTCATCGCCTTTAATAGTTATCTCGAATAAGCAACCTTGGCCTAACATTTCACATATATGTAGTGTTAGCATAAATTTGTTCTATCTACTACTTCTCTTCATGGTTAACTCATGGAAAAGTATTCAAGGTTACATCTAAATAGCCATAATATTCCCATTTCATTTACCTCTCCTATCTGTAAATGCTTCTTCTCATACATCCTTAGAAGGAAACATTGTGTAACAAGGTTAATAGATATATATACTTATACATGCAAATCTAGTTTTGTCCATACCACTATACATTTAATAATAACCCAACTATGTTTTATAATCTTCTCCAACTCTCATAACTATGTAGACGTCATTGAACCACAAGTTCTATTCTATGAATATATGATGATTTGTAAGGCATAGTTACTCGTGTAGAACTTTGGTATTTACATAATCTTCTCTTTTTTCTAGCATGCATAAATAAAATTTCATATTCTACTTATAATCATAAGATCCATTTTTTTTCCATGTGTCCCTAAGAAAATCTACATATTCTTAACATTAACTTAATAAAGAGTGTTTATGATAAACACCCAAGGTTGATCATATACTTATGTCATGGGCATGCATTTCAGTCATCAATATACAACCTACATAATATATACCATGTAATATTGATGATGAACATAACTGAGAGTCTAACCATAATTATTGCTTTGGAAAACACTCTTGAACAAACACATTCCTCCTAACTATGAATTGCCTCTTCTAATTCCCCTCGAGCTAAGATCTTCTTCCTGCCATAATCAACAACCCCTTTGATTCCTAGGTGGTTCATTTTATATATTTCTTGCCAGCAACTTTTTAGCAGTGTCCCACATTAAGGTTTGCCAACCTTTTTCCCTAGGCCTTTTGTTTTTTCAAAAAAAATTATTTCCCTTTTTCTTTAAAGCTTTCCTTTTTCTCCCATGTTTCCCTATTCCATCCTACTTAGTATCTTTCTCCAACTAAGTGATCTAAAACAATCTTCCTCTCCAATTGTGTTAAATCAATTCTTTATAACTATTTTTCTCCTAGAGTTTTTTTATGAGATTTTAGGGAAGGTCCATCATGTGGCCTTGATCACCAACAACTTTTTCCCAAAACGGCAAGAAATATTCTAACTCTATTAGTTTTTCTTCAGTTTTTTTTCCAAATAATTTATTTATTATATTAACAATAATTAAATTAATTACATAATCACAAAAGTATAAACATGGCTTCCATAGCCATTCAATCCAATAATAAATCCATGTCTAAAAATAATCAACATTAAAAATAGAAAATATAGAGATGTTACACCAACTCCAACATCTTAATAACTTAAGTTGAGTGGTGAGCTAGTTCTTTTTCATGTGAGCCAATTTTGTTCCGTGCGGGCATGAAAATTTTCCATTAAATGGCCTTAAAAAAGGAAACCATGTCGTTTTCATAATAGAAAATTGAAATTATTTTAAAAAAAAACTTCCATGCAACAAATCAAATTATTATTATTATGGTTTCCGGTAATAAGTTTAATGATCATGGTAATCACATCAAATAATTTGATTTTGTAGCAAAATGATTCATATTATGGTCATCATATCAAATAAGGGGCGTTGTAACGTAGTAAGTTGTTATTATATGTAACAATAATATGGAGAAAGAAAGAGTGGGATTTGTCTATAAACCCTAAAAATAGTTTATATATCTTTCTTATTTTATTGGCTTTCGTGCTATCCTTTTTTCATTTCATTACGTTGCAAAAAATCCTTGATTTATCGCTTGAAATTCTCCAAACTCGTGCTCTGTACAAGCTTAAGTTTCATCGGCTCAAATTTTATGAATGAAATTTGTAGAAGTCTTCGAAGTAAGGAAAAAAATAATTATTATCAAATAATCGAAGTATTATTCTAATATTTTTTATTTGATAATTATTTAATAAAAAAATATTTAAGTGAAAGTAATAAACAAATTGAAAATGGATAAGCATATGTGTTTAAGTGAATTATCTATTCATGCATGCCATAAATAGTGATCATAATATGAAATACCACCATGCATAATTATACTCCCTGCAACATTGAAAAAAAGCTTATGTGAAGGGAGATAGATATAAATGAGTTCTTCTGAGAGAAAATACCATATTGGGAAATAAAATCATTAGAGTTGTTTTAAAAATACAAAGTTAGATTATTTTAAAGTAATGTTATCTATGGTTTTGTAATTTTACTTAAGGAATTAAGGTTGTAATCTAATATGGATCAAGTGATTAGGGGTTTTGGATGTTGTGGGATTATTTATATTGTATTATAATAAATGAAGTTGATTAATGATAAAAAATAGAGGTGTTCTTCCTTCAATACTATGATAAGGTAGTCTTTTTTTGTTGACACTAAAATTTCTAGAAGAGATAATTGTATCATTGTATTGTTCTCTTTATCAAACTTGTTGGATAGACTAGGCATAGCCATAGGAAATGATGTAACTAATTTAAGTTTTGATGATGTGGTGCCTTTATTATTGCCAGAGGAGATGAAAAAAAAACTTGGAAATTTAGAGCACATAGGCCTCATGGAAACTTGTTAAATGATCTCAAAAGGCCCAACAATATTGACCTTTCTCTATCTAGTCCATGAATACCTGCTATAAATATATTCTTTTATTGGGTCATTATTACAAGCTATATGTTTGTCACCTGTATGCAATATGTAGCTCATCTCTAATAATTTTTTTGATAACAAAAGTTTTGGGTCCACCTCTCAATCTTGCTTTTAAATAATAGTTGTATGAAAAATGAATGTAAATATCCCTCGAGTATTTTTTTTCCATCCGATGTGGGTTTAACGGAAGAAGTACTCATTTTTACTATATTGTCTGTACAAACTCTTCAAGGGGGTGGAAATGGAAAATAAATAAAACAATTCAAACCTAAAAGTGGAAGCCATCCCTTTGACTAAATTGGGGGAAATTATGAAATGACAATCACTGCAATAAAAATACACAACATTTAAATGAATGAATACAAATAAATAAAAAAGAGAAACTAGAAAATATAAACACATCTCAAAACTAAAGTCTATAACTATGGGGTTCACATTTTTTAACTTTTAAAGTAATTGGTTATAAATGTAACTTTGAGTTAGAAAAATTTATAATTAAAAATACAAATTCAAACATACAGTTAAAAATAGTAATGGATTTGAAGATATAGGAGTTAAAAAACTAGATTATAAATGTGAATATGGTTGAAAATTTCTTAATTTAATATTAATCATTTTTATTTACCAATTATTTTTCCCCTTAATTATGTGATTTTAAAAATGCATAATAATAAACAACTAAATTTGTATTTTCATTGGTCATGATTACAAATGTTACAATACTACATGTGATCACTAAAACATTGCAATAAATTTTGTCAATTGTACTAAATGTTAATTTTTCTCTTACAACTTACCTATATTATATAACAATGTTGTAATTTTCATGAAATTCATTGATTTCTATATGTCCTAGTTAACCATTAGTTGAAAAAACTCTAGTCTAATAAACGCTTATGTCATTATAAAGCATAATATGTCATTATAGAGCATCCATATTATCTCAAAAGATACTAACCATGAAAAGTTAGTTTCTCCACATAAATTTTGAATTATTTAAACGGCATTTATATGACATATTATGTTAACATGTTTATTACAAAATTGAATTTTTTAAATTAATCATCCTTAATAATTTACACGATGATATTTTATATATTATTCTTTTTAAATATATAATACTTTATTGTAAAATAATATACAATTTTCTAAACATATATTATTATAATAGCATTAATCTGTAAAAATTAACTAAATATAATTAATATTTCAATATTAAAACATAAGTACCCACATATATATGGATTTAATAAAGTCTAGAGAGGTGGGCAATCGTGGGCAATCATCATAGCAGGGAATTTCAAGGACCCATAGAGGTTACACGCACTGATTCATTTCCATTCGACCTGAAAATCCATCATCACCATCACCAGTTTCAGCTTCAGCAGAATCAGAATAAGAAACAACAACAGCTGGGTCGCACAAACTCCATGGCTTCTGATGGGGGGCGCCTGGGTGGTTATTCGCCGGCTAATTCTAGTGTTTCAAAACCAGTCTCGATTTTTTATGCAAGAGATTCAGCTGAAAGGGTTGCGCGTGCCTCCATTGTCCAGCCCTGTCACCCCTTCAAAACTGCAGGTATTGTGAGGATAGACATTGTGTATATCACGTTTATCGTGTATATATTGATCTTAATCAACAAGTTCTAGCCATGCAAGTTCTAGTTATTTTAAAATGATAATAATAAGTGTGTTACACTGTTAAAATATAATTAATTAATAATATTATTAAATATTATATTAAGTTATATTAGATATTTTAATTTAAATAATAATAAATAATATTTAATATTAAATAATAATTAATATAAATTAATATTTATTATTAATTATATTGATATTAATAATATTTTTATTGTAATAGTTTTTTTAATTATTTTTTAATTATTATATATTTATTAATGGTAGATATAAATGAAGCTTTAGGTTATATCAAACACATTAATATTTTTAATGTGATTGTGTTAATAGTGAAACAATATTTTATATAATGACAAATATTTAAATATACAATAAAATATTATATTTAAAAAATTAACAATAGTAAAAAATTATAATATATCAAAAATATTATCAAAATAAATTTCTCTATTTTATCCATTCCTCATAATTGGTTTTTATTGGGCAAATAAAGTGAATTTATTTTACTCTCCACTAAAATTTAAATCCTTCGAAGTACATTTGCTCTTAACTAAATTTTCGATGTAAATAAATTATTCTATGTGATTAAAAAATACAGAGATAAAATGTAAACTAACTCTACTAAAATAAATAAATGATGAACATTATATAGAGTATATAACTTTATTTTAATATTTCATATTACAATGGTATATAAATATATAATGTGGTTTTAATTTATATTAATAAAACATTTAAAAAAATAGTGTATAATTATTTAAATTAAGATGCCATAGGACCATTGATCTGAAGCCTGATCATTATCATTACATTGAAAGTTCCGTAGTGATGTCTCTGTCAACACGCAGAGACATCGATCAGGCATGAGATGGACGGAGGGAGATGAAAAAGATTGTTAGAAAGAACAGATTGCAGGTTAAAGAGTTTGATTCCCAGCGTCTACGTAGCAGTAAAATCATACAATCCATTACATTGCACAAGATTAAATCATCATAGCTAGGGTTTGGAAGCCATTTTTACAAGCAATCTTGAAAAATTGGGGAACAAGTTCCCAAAAGCATTGACTATCTTCAATTAAATATTCTTATATAATTTTTACCATAGGACCATTGATTGAAAGTTCCTTCGTGATGTATCTGTCAACACGCAGAGACATCGATCAGGCATGAGATGGATGGCGGGAGATGAGAAAGATTGTTAGAAAGAACAGAGAGCCTTTGTAGGTTAAAGAGTTTGATTCCCAGCGTCTACGTAGCAGTAAAATGATACAATCCATTAGATTGCACAAAATTAAATCATCATAGCTAGGGTTTGAAGCCATTTTTACAAGCAATCTTGAAAAATTGGGGAAGCAAGTTCCCAAAAGCATTGAGTATCTTCAATTAAATATTCTCATATAATTTTTACCTGCAATTTAAATGCTCTCTGGCAATTCGGTAAAGAAGTTTCCAGAAATGTTGAGGATTTTAACCTTCTGAATGGATCGAGAGTTCTCAAATTCACCACACTCGTCACGGATTCGGGCAGGCAATGCACCAAGAAATTAATATTGCAAACAAAATCAGCTGAATGCGATCAAGAAAGTTGATATAAGGATGCAATATCGCGGTAGTACCATCATATTGTTATTAGAAAGGTCAAATTTGGCGATGGTCGACAGCTTCTGTTATTAGAAAGGTCAAATTTAGTGATGGTCGACAGCTTCTGTGCTCAGTCTGGCAAGTTAAAAGGTACAAGTCCGTTAAGTTCGTGGAGAAACTGTTGAGGATCTTGAAATTGCTGAATTCGCAGACCTTTTAATAATGCTGTCATACGTTTGATAGAATTCCTCAAGCTGTATAACAGATCCGTGTAGAGACTTCTCTTCTTCTGCAAGTCTTTTCGCCTCGGCCTCCATTGCTTCCTACATTATTTAATCCATGCAATTTATTTATGATGCAAATATGTAAAACTAGAATGCATAAAAGAAAGAATTGAGTCTGAGCTAGGCCGGCCTTAGCAGCCTTGCAGAGCGAAATATCCATGACGGCCTCTCGTGACTCTTTTATAAGATCGTGACTCGGCCCAGTTCCCAGGCTTCCTTCCTCTGCTGCAGCCGCTGCCACTTTCTGTTTAGACCTCTGGAATTCAAATAGCAGAGAAGCCCTTGAGACAGAGGACAGCCGCATCGTAGTCTCTGGCAGTGACCTCTGCAGTGCAATATGAGCCCGGAAGATCCTCTACTACTCTTCCTTCTCGCTTTCTTGCTGGAGACTTGGCATTCTCTGCGTTCTGAATCCTGACTGCCGTGGGGCCAATCAACACATTGTGAATTCCTTGATTGACTAACGGATTTATCCCAAGTCGATTGATGAATGCTCAGACAACCAATTACTCGTGCAACCAATTGGGCTTCCTTGATTTACTGACGGATTTATCATAATCCATCGGTGAATGCTCAGACAAGAGACTCTCGTGAGAGATACGCAACTATCGGCCTGTGAGAGTTCGGGAGACAAGAACAGCGAAATTTGAGTTAGGTCTGTAGCTTAAGCATATATATATATGTATGCAGTTTTTCTGACACTTCTAAATATGTGTATGTTTGTGCGTATTTATACACATATATGTGTATATGTTCAAATATATGTGTATATATTCAGGTATGTATGTATATATTCAAATATATGTGTATATGTTCAGATATCTGTGTGTATGTTGACATATGTGTGTATATCTTCATATATATGTGTGTGTATATCGTTTGCGGAGATGCTCGAGTGTGTATATGTTGATGTGTGTATCCTTCGCATGCGGAGACGGTGGGGTGTGTATGTGTTGATGTTTAGGACATGCCTGGCAACGTGTGGGTATGCTGATGACCGCGTTGCTGATCTGGACGCCGCCATGGTTACAGTTTAGGGTTGGGTAGCCATGAATATTTTATTGTCAACGTTTATTCTTAATACAACTATTATGTATAAATTTCGTTTCGTTAATGTGACGTGGGAAAGAAATTACGCGTGGCCCAATTACGTAGAGCTTAGGGCCTTTTAATAAGACTGTTATAGTTATTGTTATTTATAGTTATGTGTTTAAACGGAGACATGAGGATATAATTGATACGAAAATCCATTTCTTATAAATTAATGCTTAATTTAATTTCAACTTCAAAATTATTGTTACAGTGTTATAAATAGAAAAACAATATATCACGATTATATTTATATTTTCATATAATTTTAATGATTTTGTAAGTAATAAAATAAATAAATTTTTTATAATAATATATATATTTTCCAAGTATAAAAATAAATATATTTAATAATTTTTTATTTTTTATTTTACAAAAATAAACCTGAATAAATTAACTATATTGTATAACATTATATTGTGAATAAATTTATTAAATATTTTTTTTTGAGATTTAGCACAAAACATTTGATAAAGGAATGGATATCAAAATGCTCTTAAAAGATATGAGGAAACATGGAAAATGTAATCATTCTTAACAATCTAAATGGAGAAGAAGTGAGTAATATGTTGGAAAGCAGATAATACAATTAGAATTTATGATCTAAATTCTAGAACAAAGTTTTGGAATGATAAGATTAAGTGTTCTAACAAGTTTGAGGATCTTTGGACTATGAATTTGAATGAGTAGAGTTTACTCTTAAAGGTAACATTTCTATTTTAAGAGTTCAGTCACTAGCATTATTTTAATTTACTCTTCTTTGATTATATGTTGCACGGTTTTCAAAGTGCAATTTCAATCGGATCCACATTGCATTTTGAAAGGGTTTCAGTGGAATGGCATCAACGACAATGGTAAACGTAGCCGCTGTAGTGCTTGGTCGAAACGCTGCGACACTAAACCTGCAAACAGAGCCACTGACGCCCATTTTTTCTCATGCAGGCCATCTTGCATTCGGTTCCGAAGAAGCTTTTGTCTTCCCACTCTACCAGCTCAGAGCCCATGCTACCCTGCCCCTGATGGAGGTTAAGCCCGGATCTAGATCGGGCACTGCACACAACCTAATCGCTTTTGAGGATGACCACTCAATCGTTGCCGCAGAGCAGACTGATGCAGCCCTTAAGGGCAGAGACTATCATAGGCGTGAATCTAAAGCGTCGGATCTGAACAACTTCTGGGGGATCCTACATACCCTAGATTTGGTGCATCCTGAAACTGCGTGGGCTCAGAAAGGGATACACTCCTCTCAACGAGGAATCTATGCCATGCATCGCTCTAGGTCGATCCCTCTCACCACAAAAGGGTGTATCAACCTCAGATCTACGATTGAACTAACAGATCTGGCACACAACAGACAAATCTGCGCATACGAAGCCCAGATCTGGAAGTCTCCCATCCGCTTTGGATCATAGTCCCAAAACATAGATCAGATCTAGGGGCGGGCAACCACCAAGATACCTCTCTGCCCTGAAGTCCAATGCACAGAAGAAGACTAGAAAGGCAAGCAGAATAGTGGTGACCAAGAGGTATTGAACAGAACGACATGAGCAACAGATCAAGACCATTCTATGCTGGATTCATACCCTACAGAGACAGATCTCTTACAATTCTTTATCAAATCATTGGAAGGCAGGCATTATTGCTTAAGACTTTTGAAGGACTGTAGGATCCGGAATCTAAGGTATAAAATACAGAACCTCCTAGGTATACCAGAGCAGGGATAAAATCTGATCCACATGGGATACAACCTATAGGATAACTACACCCTTCAGGATTACAATATAACCTCAGACTCTACAATCATCATAAATCTCTATCTCTGGGGTGGATGTTCTAGAACTAGCTCTAAGAACACATGATCCTTCAAAGATGCAGTCAAAGGTAAAGGGAAAGTGCATACCAAACCAGCAACAACGCGTGAACTTCCCAAACCTTACATTGTAGAACAAAAAACTGAGAATCCTGCTCTCACCATTGCAATGCCTGAGGTAAATGCTTTGTACTCAGATCTTTATTCCCACTCAGTTATCTGTAGATTTAATGGATTCTGGCCCAAATCTGATGTTATGCACCATTGGATACACACTACATGGACTCCAAACTGTGAAATATACTTATGCCCTAAGGGTTTTTTTTTATAGTAAGATTTAATACAGAATAGGAAAAGGAATATATCCTTAACAAGGGGCCATGGTTCTGGGGAAACATAGGGCTCTTCATGACCCCTTGGTTTCCAGATTTCGATGCCAACATAATGGTGGTATCAAAGATGCTAGAATAGGTTAGATTGCACAACCTTCCATTACACTTCTGGCATCACAAGGTATTAATCGCCATAGGGAACACGTTGGGAAAATTTATAAAGACGGATGGAGAAATACTTGCAAAGGGCATATTTACTTTCACTATAATTTGTGTTGAAGTACATCTCAGTCAGGGACTACCAGAAAGTATTACACTGAATTTCAACAATACACAGTGGATACAACCCTTGGACTACGAAAATACAATGTTCTGATGCCGAGGATGTCTACAGACAGGTCACCTTCTCAGTGCTTGTACACAGACAAGAAACACCCCCGAATGGAACAAGAAGCAACATAGGAAGCCTAAAGGATGGCAACATACATAGCCATTGGATGAAGAAGAAGACGCAGCAGAGACAACATAATTTAAAGCAGAAATGGATGAACAAATAGTCCAGAACAACACATAAAAGAAAGAGGTAGCCCCCAGTAACCCTTTGCAGCAACAAACTTCCCAGCCAACATAAAAGGAAATATCAGGCAATAATAGAAGTCATGGATCAGAAGGATCTAGTCGGACAAGGACTCTCCCACAACTACAACTGAAAATCAGCTATCCATTATGACTGCCACCCCCAACACTTGAGGATGGCGAAAGGTGGAGAAAAAGAAAGGGAGAAAAGAATAGCATTTTTATTTTTACTTTTTATTATTTCTGGTTTCTGTGAAAATAAGAAAAGATCATTTGCATATGCTCTTGAGAATCTACAAAATGTAATTTTGTCTCATGAATAAAATTATGACTTTTTCCATAGGGAAAAAATGTTTGAGGATTTTAATATAATTAACTAATTTTTTCCGTTGATCAATTTGCATTTTCTTTGGGATTACCTCTTGAGTATTCATCTTAGGCCGGTTCTATCATTTTGGTCTATTGTTTCCCTTTATTTTCCTATGAGGCAGGTTAACCTTCCAAAAAAAATAATTCTTTGGTAACATGTGTCTAAACTATCTTTACAGTTGAAATATTTATTTTCATAATTCAATTCTATACAATCATTACACTTGAAGTTGTGTATTCTTATATTTCAATTTTGGAATCTATTGAGAATCCTTCTATTCTATAATAACATATTCTTGTTAAACTTCACTTCAAAAACACTACATTTCAATTTCTTTTTAACTTATTATCATCCACATGAAGATGAAATCAATAATTTCACCTAAATTAATATCATTAAAATAAACATTTTATTCAAATTGAAATCATGAAACCATAAAATTAAGATTTAAAACAAATAAATAAATTTAATTTAAATTCATCATCTTTTTTCTATAACCTTTTCAAAATATTTACAATTTAAGAAAATAATATAAATTATTTAAAACAAAAGGTCACATGGTTAAATTCATTTACTCAAATTATAAATCATAGCTAGAAACCATAACGAACATATATTAAATATGGTTTCTTTCTCTCTCTCTCTCTTTCTATATATATATATATATATATATATGCCACTACCACTCAATATATAATGTTGAAAGTGTTGGGAGAGAGGAGTTTGTCATGATGATCCCTCCAAAGAAGAAGAAAGCTCCTCATAGGAGGAATGTGATGTGTACTCACATTTTTGAAGCACACATGTACATCATGATGTATGATTGATTAACTCGGGCACCTCCTTTCATATGAATCTACATAAGCACTAGTTTTCCAAATATGAAAGTTATAATGGAGGAACTACTGTTTTCCTTGGGGATGACTCAATAGCAAAAATCATATGATGAGGAAATGTCAAATTGATGCTCAAGGATAGATGTGTTAGAACACTCCCTGGTGTTCTACAACTTCAAGGGTTGGTTGGAAACATGATATTTGTAAGCAATATGAGTATTGTAGTTGTAAATACTATGTTTGAAAAGGAATCAGGTAGGATGGTTCAAGCAACAATGATATTGCTAACAGGAATTTGAACTAGAACTATGTACAAGTTGTTGGGAATCACTATTAGTATTGGGTGTAACAATTGTTTTTTAATTAAGGTTGTCGATGAAGAAGTCAAAACTGCTATTATGCATGGAGAAAATGCAATGACGTGGCATCAAAGAATAAGGAAATTTGGAGACAAGGGCCTTCAAGAACTATAGAATAAAAGTATGGTTGATGTTATGTCTAATTACATAGAAGATCTTGGTTTATGTGAACATTACATTTTTGGTAAACAAAATCTATTAAGATTCTCAACATGCAACACAATATCCAAAAGGATTTTAGAGTTATACATAATGATGTATTTGCACATGTGTATGTTTCGTCACTAGGAAAAGCTGTGTACTATGTCTTGTTCATTGATTATTTCTCGAGGAATATATGAATTTGTTTATTCTAAAATAATTTGGTTGTCTTTTGCAAATTGAAAGAGTTTAAGGCTCTTGTGGAGAAGTGGACAAAGAATAAAATCAAGGTGTTGAGAACAGACAACAGAGGAGAATTTTGTAAGAATGAGTTCAAGGAATTCTATAAGTAATGTCTACAAGAAGGTAGATGAATACTCCTTACACACCTCAACTAAATGAGGTTGCATAAAGGATAAATAAGAAATTGATGGAGAAATCAAGGAGCATGCTTATTGATGTGAGATTAGGGTAGGAATTATAGTGAGAGGCAATGGATATCGTAGGGTTAACTAATAAATTAGTCACCCTCACCAACATTTGTTGAGAAGATTTGACACTAGGCATGGACTAATAGGAAACTCCTCTTGAATCATTGGAAATGTGTTGAGATATTATCGCATAATTTTAATATGCATGAATGTAGACTAGTCAAGGTCCCTATTCCTTGGTGTAAAGTTGTTATCTCCCCAATAAATAGAGTCTATAGATGGCATGTAGAGTCCAAAAAAAACATTCTACAACAAATACCTACATATCATAGTAATCATTTCCTATTATGATAATGAAACTCATCTCCTCAATATAATAACTGAAATATTTATAATCAATATCAACTCTAAACGTTAAAATAAGATGAAAAAAGCTTAATTGTCAAATCAAGTTTGTTTTTGGGTGATGGGTGCACTTTTACTAGGGTCATGAAAGAGGAGTTCAACAATTAATGCCATCAATATCAAGGTACATTGAGGGATTTAGGTTCTTGATTAAATGCTATTTTTGTACCTTGATACATGATAGAATCCATTGCAAACATTGCAACCCCCCTAATCCTGATATCTTGAAAATCTTTAAGTCTACTGGATTTTGATTGGGATCTAAAATTGTACTTTCTCTATATGAAATCTAATGAGGATGAAACCAGTCGAGGAAGAAGTAAAACTCACTATTATCTATGGAGAAAATACAATGATGTGGCATCAAAAAATTGGGAGATTTGGAGAGAAGGGACTTCAAGAACTATAGAGTAAAAGTATGGTTGATGTTATGTCTAATTACATAGAAGAACTTGGTTTATGTGAACATTACATTTTTGGTAAACAAAATATGGTAAGATTCTCAACATGCAAAACAATATCCAAAAGGATTTTAGAGTTGTACATAATGATGTATTTTCACATGTGTATGTTTCGTCACTAGGAAAGGTTGTGTACTATGTTGATTTCTCAAGGACTATATGGATTTATTTCTTCTAAAATAATTTGGTTGTATTTTGTGAATTGAAAGAGTTTAAGGCTCTTGTAAGAATGAGTTTGAGGATTTCTATAAGTAATGTATACAACAAGGTAGAAGAATACTCCTTACACACCTAAACTAAATGAGGTTTCATAAAGGATAAATAAGAAATTGATGGAAAAATGAAGGAGCATGCTTAGTGATGTGAGATTAGGGTAGGAATTCTAGTTAGAGGCAATGGATATCGCATGGTTAACTAATAAATTAGTCACCCTCACCAACATTTGTTGAGAAGACTTGACACAATGAATGGACTAATAAGGAGTTATCTCTTCACCATCTTATAGCTTTTCGTTGTGATGCTTATTTACATATTCTAATGGAAACTAGGAGTAAGCTAGAAAATAAAGCTCAAAGGTGCATATTTACTGGTTATAACTGTGGTTTAAAATGTTCTACGCTTTGTACCCAAAAACTAGGAAGGTTATTTCCAATCGAGATGTTCTATCTAGATAGGTCAAATATGTTTTCAAACAAGAAGTCTTGCCAAATTGGAAAATAACTAGACTTATTGGAGTTTGGTTGCGGGATGAAGATCTGCCCTAGTAGAGGAACATGCTTCAAAATAAGAACCTCATATTATAGTATTGAGATTATTTTGAAAAGAAGGAAACTAGAAAGGCATAATCCACCTAATTTTTGTTTTAGTTTTACTTTTGCTATTATTAATCATCATCCGAAAATGGTTATGGAGGTAGTGAATCCAAATGATGGTAAAGTTTGGAAAAAGCCCATGGGTAAGGAAATGGTGTCCTTGGACAACAATGAGGCTTGAGATATAATTGAGTTTCTAGATAGAATAATTCTCATCAACAACAAATTAGTGTTTAAGAAGAAGTTGAATATATAAGGTAAAGTGGAGAAATACAAATATTCATTAGTAGCAAAAGCCTATTCCAGGGTATAGGGAATTTAATTTGGTGAAAATGTATCTCCTATTGGTAAATTAACTTCTATTAATTAGTTTCCTTTATAATTTATACTACTTTTGATCTTGAAGTAAAACAAATGGATGTGAAAACAAAATTCCTACATTGGAATTTGGAAGAAAAAATATATATGAAACAACTCAAACATTTTGCAATGAAAGGAAAGAACAAGTTGGTGTGCAAGTTGAAAATGTCCCTATATGTCTTAAAGTAATATTTAACGATGTGGTATCAAAAAATTGATACATATGTGTTGGGGCTTGATTGACAAAGGGAAAATGTAATCATTGTGTGTATTTCAAATAGGAAAATAATCATTTTATTTATGTTTTCATGTTTGTGTGTGATATGTTGTTGATTGGAAACAACATGGAAATCATTGAGGAAGTGAAAAATAAAGTATCCTCCAAAGTAGACATGAAAGATATTGGTATTTCAAATTTTATTTTGGTCATGGGAATTAAAAGAAATTGGAAAAATAAGAAACTCCTCTAGAATCATAGGAAATGTATTGAGATATTATCACATAAGTTATGTGCACAAACGTAGACTAGTCAAGGTCCCTATTCCTTGGTGTAAAGTTTCTGTCTCCCTAATAAATAGAGGCTATCGATGGCCTCTAGAGTCCAAAAAAAACATTCTACAACAAATACCTACATATCATCGTAATCATGTCCTATTATGATAGTGAAACTCATCTCATCAATATAATAACTGAACTATTTATAATCAATATCAACTCTTAATGTTAAAATAAGATGAAAAAAGCTTAATTGTCAAATCAAGTTTTTTCTTGGGTGATGGGTGCACTTTTACTAGGGTCATCAAAGAGGATTTCAACAATCAATGCCATTAATATCGAGGTATGTTGAGCAATTTAGGTTCTTGATTAAATGATAGTTTTGTACCTTGATGCATGATCGAATCCAATGTAAACATTGCAACCCCCCCAATCCTGATATCTTGAAAATTGTTAAGTCTACTGGATTTTGAGAGGGATCTAAAATTGTACTTTCTCTATATGAAATCCAATGAGGTTGGAAGCAATCTCAAACACCCTTAAATGATTAACCGTAATATTAAAAATTTAAGTAAATGGATGAAAATGAACGATAATAGGGAATATCACATTTACATTACCATTAATTACATAACATTAGTAGGGACCTAATGTTGATTATAAGTGTACACTTCTCATAAATTATTGTTAAAAGAAATACATTTTGAGGACCCTTAGTCCTAATGTGAAAAACTAGTTGGTTTTTTTGAAGAAAGAGTGGCTTCATATTGAACCAGTTGGTTCCATACAAGAAATAAGCACTTTTGTACCAAATCAACCTTTTTAGGTTTAGTTCCAATGGTTAAACTAGTTAGGGCCTCAAAAAAATTGGAATGACTAGCTCAATCAAGATATTGGGTAAGGAAGAGAGAGGAGGAGAGAGAAAAGTAAGGGAGAGAGAGTAATGGTAGAGATGGATGGATGTATGGGGAGGGATAGGTAAAGAGAGAGTTGTTGAGAGAGGGGGGATAAAGTGAAGGGGAAGGAGAGAGGGGAATATGGAGAGAGAGTGAGAGTGAGGGAGGGAGAGGGATGATGGGAGGGAGAAGGGAGCAGGAGGGAGGGATAGAGAAATACATTAAGGGATGAGAAGGTGAATACGAGATATTGTATAGAGTGGGAGAGAGAGAGATAGAGAGAGTGAAGGGAAAAGGAGCCTCTTTCTCCATATATATCTATCTCTCTCCATCCCTCCCTCTTCCTCCCACCCTCACCTCTCTGTCTCCCTCTCCCTCCCTCCCAATCACATCTCTCTCTCACTCTAATCTCTCTCACCTACCTTCTGTCCATCTCTCTCTCTGTTTCTCTCCCCTCTCACTCTCTACCCAACCTATCTCCCTCTCTCTTCCTCCCTTTGTATCTCTCTTTTCTTCCCTCACTCCCTCAATCTCTCTAACTCTACCTTACCTCTCCAACTCTTTCTCTTTCTCCCTCAATCCTTCCTCCTCTATCTCTCTATATATAGTGCATGACAAATAAAATAAACCATAAAGAATAAGCATTTACTAAAATCAAACCCGTTGGGTATGCCCACATGTTCAAAACTGCATCTTTTCAAAAGTTCATTTCATTTTTCTTGCTTCAAAATAAATTCAAATACAAATAAAAAACCTTCTATAAACCTTATTATTATTCTTCCAAAATTGGTTGTTTCCCATTCCTCCAAATATATAAAATGGACATGTTATTTCCTTGGTCAAATGGGTGAAAACAACGCAAGATACATGACAATGGAGATGCAAAGGTAAGCACATGGGGGTTTACTGTGGGGAGCAATATCATACCACGTGGGTTCATTTTGAGGAGTATATATTGAGGAGAAAATGCGATAATATATTGGTATATATATAGGGTATAAGGGTTTTTATATTGGCAAATATAAAAATTGGAGCTTAAAGTTAATGAAAAATATAAAAGGGTATAAAAAATGTTAATGGAAAAATAGATATCTACAATATCTAGTGAAAAGAGTGGGTTTTTTAAATTGGGAAGTTGTATTGCATTCATATAATTGGTAGGGGGTTAAATAATGTGATTTTGAGAGAGATTTTGGAATATGTAGTCAAATTAAGGGTATTGTTTAATATTCCACGAATGCATGTGATATATCAGAGGTTCACTGAGTGAATCTCCCATGGGTAAGAACATGCCATTTTTTTGGGAATGAAGTCAATATTTAACAAAGAACATTTACTTTGAAGTTAATATACATCTGCTATAAGAGTAATTGAATGGAAGCATGCTCGACCCATAACCAATAGGTCTCAAGATTGAAACCTGGTTTCTTGGTTTAAACAATTGCTAATTTCCTAAGAAACTATCATTGAGAAGATAAAGAGTAATGTTTGTAGGGAAAATTTCATATTTTTTAAATTTAACTTTAAATTTTTACTTAAATATATAATTTATTTGTAAGGTAAAAAGGTAAAGGTTCTTATGAGTGTTCTTCTATGTAGTGATTAGGTATATTTAAATTTAAACTTTTACTTAAATAGATAATTTATTTTGTAAGGTAAAAAATGTAAAGGCTCTTATGAGTTTTCTGCTATATAGCAATTAGCTAGATTTAAATAGTAACATAAATTTTAAAACGATTTATTTAGACCTTGACATTATATAAGTAATCTCAACCAATTATAAGTTCTCTTAAATCTAAAATAATATTTATGTTCTTAATCAATACCATTATAAAATTGTACAAAGAGTCACTCTATAATATAATATAGGGAAGATATTCTACTCAAGCATGATAGTAAATAACAACAATGATAAAATCTTAATTAACTTGTCTACTGACAGTAACACAATTAGCAAAAATCATGTTATCAAGCCCTTGTGTATGCAAGTGATCAGAAGTTCAATCCCCTTGGACATGTCTCACCAGTCAAACCTACAAAAAAAGAAATAGTAATTCAACTCATTTTGTTATACTTTTGTAATTAATTTTTTTTTGAAACAAAATTCAAAATGTGCATATTATATTAAAATAAATTTTAATAATGACAATTCCCATATATAAATTTAGTTAATAAACCCATAAAGCCTTAAATATTTTTTTTCCTAAACTTTATAATATTTTAGAATTTCATGCTTAAATTTGGTTAATAAACATGTGAAACTCAATACTTATAATAATCTCTCTCTCACACACACTCAGGTCCAAATTTGGACAGGGTATAGTGACTTGCATCTTAAATGATTCGATTCCTTTTGACACTTGGTAAATCTAGAGTTAATATAGATTTATGCTTATTCTTTTTAATATTCTTTATAGTTTTTTTTTTTTTTTTAACTTTTTAATATATATATAGATTTCAAAGCTCTATTGACATTTTAAAATAAATCACCTATTATGCTTATGAATTGTTGTTTTTCCTGCAGTCACCCACTTCAAAAATCAAACCAGCAACAAAAGAAAATGATTTTTGACCAAAAAATGACAAGGTCTTTAATATTTTTCACCCCTATCATAAGGCTATTGTAGATATCATGATAAATAAAACTAGGTAAATCTATGTGAACAATATACAAGAACAATGTTTCATACAAAAGATAACGACAAAATGAAAATGAATAGGGTTTCTTATCTAAGATAATAAAATAAAACTTGAGAAATCAAACCAACGGCAAAAGAAAATGATTTTTGACCAAAAAAATGACATTGCTTTTGATACTTTTCATCCCTATCAAAAGGCTATTGTAGATATCATGATAAATAAAACAAGGTAAATGTATGTGAATAATATTCAAAAACAATTTTTCCTATAGAAGATAATGAAAATGGATAGGGTTTCTTATGTAAGATAATAAAAAAAAGATTACATTTAATATGAAAATCGATTTATTATAAATTAATGTTTAATTTAATTAAATCTTTTAATTATTATTATTATTATTAAATACAAATAGATAATAATATATTATCATTATATTTATATGTTTATATAATATTAAATCATTTTTTACGATAAAATGACACAGTTTTTAAGCCTATTCATCCCTATCATAAGCCCATTATACCTAGCACAATAAATAAAAAAATCTAAATGCATGTGAATACTATACCAGCAATAGTGATGAATATAGAAGATAGCGACAAAATGAAATGGATAGGGTAGGGAGGTAGTAGACAATAATAGTGCATGGGAAAAATATGATTTATGAATAATAAAAAGGATAGTAGCTTTTAAAATGGTTTTTTAGCTAAAATAACTAAAAATGAAAGTTACTAGGTAATAAACTCTAATATTTGTCGTTATTAAGTATATAGGAGATCATGTAGTTAGATATAAATTTGTGGGTGTCTTTCCCTTAGAGAGAGGCTTGACCTAGTGGATTGAAATTGATGTGAAACCAATTTCTTAGAAATTAGTGTTTAATTTAATTTAAACTTTATTATTATTATTATTATTAATGATATTTTACTAGAAAATGACAAGGTTTTCTAGATTTTTCATCCCTATCATAATCCTATTGTAACTAGCATGATAAATAAAACAAGGCAAATGCATGTGACTACTATACAAGGAATAGCGTTTCATATAGAAGATAGCGACAAAATGAAATGGATAGGGTAGGGAATGTAGTAGATAATAATAATACATGGAATAAAGATTAGTTATGAACAATAAAAAGGATAGTAGATTTTAGAATTGTTTCCTAACTAGAATAATTAAAAATGCAAGTTATTGGTAATAAAATATAATATTTGTGACTTATTAAGTGTATGGAATATCATGTAGTTAGCTACAAAATTGTGGGTGTCTTTCCATTAGACAAATTGTTTCCCTATATATTAAAATTGTTATGAAAATCAATTTCTTATCAAATAATGTTTAATTTAATTTCAACTTTAAAATAATAATAATAATAATTATTATTATTATTATTAATTAATATATTGGTATTAGATTTATATTTCTATATAATATTAATATTTTTTTATTATAAGAAAAAACAAAAAAAATTAAAATAATATAAATAATCTTAATATATATAGTAATAATACATATATTTAATAATTATTTATTTATTACATACCAGAAATGAAAAATAAATAAATTATTCATATCTTGTAACATCGTATTGTAAATAAATTTATTAAATAATTTTTTTAGAGAATTAGCTAAAAACATTTAATAAAAGAAAAAATATTAGAATACCCTTTAAAAATATGAGGAAGCATGGAAAATTCCATCATATAAATGGAGTGGATGTGAGTAATATTTTGGAGAGGATATAATATGATTAGAATTTAGATCCAAAATTCTAGAATAATGTTTGGGAATAATAGGATTAAGCTTTAAAACATGTTTAATGATCTTAATATAATTAATTAATTTGTTTTCTAATTATTTCATACTACATTATACAATTTAATTTATATATAGGTTAGATAATAAAAATTACACAATAAATGTAAAACCTATGAATTTTAGAATTATGATTATTGTAGAAATAAAAATAACTAAAATAGAAAGCACTACTAAAAAAATCATATATTCAAAATTTACATATAAATATTTGTAGGTATGGATAGTTTCATTAGTAATGATTATGTGGATCATATTTAGAAATGTGGTTGTAAACAAAGATAACATGTAGCTATAAAAATGAATGTGTTTTTGTTTATGTGTATGTTTGTTATACCAAAGTCAAAACTAAAGGAACGAACTCATCTCACACAGAGGAAAAAGATGATCTTGCTATTTTTTTTAATTTATAAAAATGCAAGTTCCCTCTCCCAACCAGTAAAACAAGCCTAAAGATGTCATTTCCCTACCCTAATTATGTACAAGATCCATACACATTGTATAAAACTCCTAATGACACCCTTATTAAACTCCTATGTTAAAGACCCTTATTGATGCTTTAGATTACTATGTTTATATTTTCTTCACAGTGCTTCAGTTTAGGTTTAATTAGGGCTTAACGTGCTTGTTTAACCCCCTCAATATGTTTATACATCCAAACCCATTTCTATTGTAAGGTCTTATTTACGTGTTTTACCATGTTTATGTATATGGCCTCACTTACCCCTTTGACCATGTCTAAGTTTGATTGTGAACTTTTCCCATTCGAAACTCAGGACTAGCTAATATTATAAAGGTCCATTTGCCAATGGTGGGAATGAAAACATGCATACAATTTCAATGTGCAAACATTATCAGAAACTCATGACTAGCTAATATTATAATGGTCCATTTACCAATGGTGGGAATGAAAACATGCATACAATTTCAATGTGTAAACATTATCAATGGATGATGTCTGCATGTTAAAGATATCTACAGGGTAAAATGCATGAACACTCGTACCTATATAATATAGAAATAAAACAAGACCCAAACTTAATTTATGTGAAAAATACCATCCTATTTGTAGGAACACATACACTCTTCAGGAATACTATTATTGTAATACTTTCTTGTGTTTTGTGTCAGTCAGAAACGAGTTGTTGTTATATTTGATCACTGTGAAGATGAGAAACAAATGAAATAAAGCAAGAAAGGATAATAGGAAGAAACGAAGGGTAATAGAAATGATATTTTTTTAATTTTTTAAAATGTTTTTTTATTACATATATTGATTCATCAGTTAATAAAATCTATGGGACAACCATATTATGAAGAGACAACTTAAACTTGTATTTTGAACAAAACCTTATCGAATTCTTAGTAAATTCGATCATGAAATATGTCCAAAACTGCGAAACCTATAAATAATAAATTATAAAATTAAATATAACATTTCATTGCATCTTTAAACACAAATTTCTTTATAAACGTTATTAACTAAACCACTTGAGGAAATTCTGTGAACACTTCATGAATCCTCGATCATTCTAGTGCCCACACATATTGAAACCCTTTCACAATTTTCAATTGATTCAATGTTAATGAAGCGTGTGTGTGTAACGGCTTTAGTAACTCTTGATACCATATTAATAAAATATTTTATCACCTACATGTACCATCACATGCACACTCAACAAGGTAGATTGCTTTTTTTTTTTTAAAGAAAAGCTAACCCATATTTTTAATGAGATATATAAAATTACGCTATATTTTTTATCCTATGTATGATTGAATAGTGAAATATTAATTATATTTAGTTAATTATTTTCTAAATATTAATGCTATTACTTAATAAAAAATAATTATGTTCGGAAAAATACATATTATTGGAAAAATAAAATAATTATGTTTAGAAAAATACATATTATTGGAAAAATACATATTATTTTACTATGAAGTATATTCTGGGAAAAAATACTATTATGTAAATTATTAAGGATGATTAATTTAAAACAATTTAATGTCATGGTAAATATTTAACACAATATGTTAAATAGAATCTCTTTAACATTTCTATGCCAAATTCATGCAAGAATTTTGATACATTTTTAATGGTTAATATCTTTTGATACAACATGTATGTTCTATGATGATATATGGGATTGAAAATTTTTCAACCAGAGCTCAACTAGAGAATATAACAACCAATGAATTTAATAAACAATACAACATTCTAATATAATATAGGTAAGTTGTATAAGAAAAAAAAAAATTTGATTATAAGTGACAAAATTTGTTGCAATGTTACAATGATCACTTGTAACATCATAATATTCATAATCATAGGCTAATGCAAACACAAAGTCCATTTTCTATGGCTAATTATTCCTGAAAACACATAATTAAGAAAATAATTATTTAGTAAATAAAATTTTTTACTACTAAATGAAGGCATTTTCAACTATAAACACTTTTGTAATCTCCTTTTTAAATTATTATATCGTCAAATCCATTTCTATTTTTAACTTTTTGTTTGAATTTATATTCTTAATTATAAATTTTGCTCACCCATGGTTATGTTTATACCCAATTACTTTAAAAGTTATAAATATACGCATCGTACTTGCGAATCTCCTAGTTGTGGACTTTCTTGTTGAAATTTTTTCATCATTTGTAATTCCTCTTATTTGACTTATTACATCCATTCATTCAAAATGTTATTTATGGTCATTGTAGAAATGTCGAATGCCCAATTTCCCGCGATTTAGTAAAAGGGTTGGTTTCCCCTTCTAAGTTTGAAATCTTTTATTTATGTGATCTGAATTGGATCATTATATTTTTTTCACCAATCTCGATGCATTTGGAGTGGAAAAAGTGGAGGACAAGACCTTTTTTACCAGCGAAAATCAGTTTGGCAAAACGAGGTCTGAAACCTTCTGGGAGTGTTTTGAGGCATAAAACAATGTTTTTTGGGGGTAAAAGTTTACCTCTTTAGGGCTGCAACTTTTCATGCTATTCTACGCACATATACCTTTCTAACGACAAAAGAAGCTTGTTAATTAGAATCTGTATGCAAAAGTTATGCTACTCAAAAGTTGACCTTCTTGTTTTCACACTTATAGTTCAAGAGGATGTTGTGTCAACCCACATTATTCATGGAAAAGGGGCTAGCCACGTGTTTTTTATGTAAAAAACTCTATAAGAGACCATTTTGTAACTCTGGTGAAGATTTGATGTAGTCAAACTTAACCAGTAGGCTATCAGGTTGTGTTATAACTAGGCCACTAGGAGGAAGAGGCATTCCATTCCTTCAAGAGAATTTTCTTCCATAACTGAGCAAAGATAGCCATGAGAGATAGAAGGTAGAGGACAAATAGAAGATCTATGCATTGTAGCAGGCCACGTGCCACAAGCATTACTTCTTTGTACCTGAAACCATATTTCTAGACAAAGAAAGAGAGCATAGCTACCTCACCTTCTAACTAGGTCTTCTCCTGAAAGGGTTTTCAAGAGAGCATATCTTGTGTCTTATGTGTGTCTGAGCTTATTTTTTCATTATCTACTCTTCTACATAAGCTATAGTCACATGCATGCAATAATTATAGTTAAATCTACAGACCTTAACATTTAATAAACTGTCATAGTGTAAAATTTCCAGTGTTTTAATATAATATTATTAGATCTTTTGTGGCAAACTGTCTAGTAGAATATCGAGGGAATTTTATGAATCATTTGGTATCACACTGGGTTTCTTTGTGTATTTTATGGAGATTGCAGGGATCTAGATCGATGGGGCCAAAAATCATAAAACCCTAACCATCGGTGACAAATATGTAAATGAACGCCATGATCTTGCAAAGTTGAGGTTTTTGCGGCTCGAACACAAGTCGCACATATAAACCGTAATGTAAACCTCCTCATGGTGGCCCTAAGAAATAAGCTGGGGATATTTAGAGAAGATGGGGGTTTGAATGAAAAAGAAAAATAAGAAGGGGGATCAGGGGATCGGGAAGACATAGAGAACCAAGTGAGCAAAGAACCCGGAAAAGAGCAACCTAGTTCAGGTGTCATGAATCAATCCCTATTCAAAAAGAAATAAAAAGTTGATATCAATCCATACGACAATGAGATCCATGCTCCGAAGTTGAACCACTGGCTGCAGCAACTGGAAGTTTATTTTAGTGTCCATGAGATCGAGGAAGGGAAAACGTCTCATTTGCATGGCTGAAATTAGAGGGTCATGCACTAAATGGAAACACTGAGGTTGGAGTGAGAACCTCAAGTGACTAAGTGGGAGTATTTCAAAACTCTCATTAAGTCACAATTTTATCCCATTGAGTATGTGGAGGAGCATTGGATCTAGTGGCATTACTTCAGGAAAAAGCGAGGCCCAAGGATGCAGGAGTACACGACATAATTAAGAAAGATCACTATAATGTTAGGTATCTCTCCAAAGAACCCATATATACTCCTCAATTATTTGGGAGGTTTGCACCGCCATCTGCATGAGAAAGTGATGATGTTCAAGCCCAAATCAATGGTTTAAAACAACAAAATAACAAAATTTTAAATAAACTGGACAAGAAAACATCCATACAGCTTTGCAGGTTCTGAGGAACAACAATGCATATAAGCAAAATGGAACAATGGTTGACAATAGTAAAGGTAGGCAACATGAAGCAAAATATGAGATGAGAAATGATAATAATAACACCATAATGTATACATAACCTAATAACTACCACCATAACCAGTTCTGATGCAGAAGTCGCCAAATACAAATGTAAGTAAAAACCACTGACTGATTAATTCTCGTTGTAGCCCTCCTCATCCTTTTGGTCCTCCTCCTCCTACAGAAAAAGCAGCCTACGCGTCCCTCGTCATCCTCATGTAGCCAAGAAGAAGGCCCCCGTCCTCCGCGGCCCTCGTCATCCTCCTGCAGCGATCCTCTGCTCGCGCCCTCCTGCTGTAGAAAAAGCAGCCTACGTGGCCCTTGTCATCGATACGGCATGAGATGAAGGGAGATGAGAAAGTTTGTTAGAAAGAACAGAGAGCCTTTGTAGGTTAGAGAGTTTGATTCCCAGCGTCTCGGTAGCAGTAAAATCATACAATCCATTAGATTGCACAAAATTAAATCATCATAGCTGGGGTTTGGAAAATTGGGCAAATCTTGAAAAATTGGGCAAACAAGTTCCCAAAAGCATTGAGAATCCTCAATTAAATATTCTTGGAAAATAGTAAGGGTTCGAATATAAAAGGTACAAGTCCGTTAAGTTCGTGGAGAAACTGCTGAAGGTCTAGCTTCTTATTTCCGTTATTGTCAGCTTCGGATCTTGAAATTGCTGAATTCTCAGACTTTTTAATAATGCTGTCATACATTTGATAGAATTTCTCAAGCTGTATAACAGATCCGTGTAGAGACTTCTCTTCTTCTGCAAGTCTTTTCGCCTCAGCCTCCATTGAATCCTGCATTATTTAATCCATGGAATTTATTTCTGATGCAAATATGTAAAACTAGAATGCATAAAAGAAAGAATTGAGTCTGAGCTAGGCTGACCTTCGCAGCTTTGCAGAGCAAAATATCCAGTTTTAAATATGTGTATGTTTGTGCGTATATATATACACATATATGTGTATATGTTCAAATATATGTGTGTATATTCACATATATGTGTATATATTCAGGTATGTATGTATATGTTCAAATATTTGTGTATATATTCAAATATATGTGTGTATATTCACATATATGTGTATATATTCAGGTATGTATGTATATGTTCAAATATTTGTGTATATATTCAAATATATGTGTATATGTTCAGATATCTGTGTATATGTTCACATATGTGTGTATATCTTCATATATATATGTGTGTATATCGTTTGCGGAGATGCTCGAGTGTGTATATGTTGATGTGTGTATCCTTCGCATACGGAGATGGTGGGGTGTGTATGTGTTGATGTTTAGGACATGCCTGGCAACGTGTGGGTATGCGGATGACCGCGTTGCTGACCTGGACGCCGCTCAAAACATATAAGTGCTTGTGACACTGGGGTTACACTTTAGGGTTGGGTAGCCATGAATATTTTATTGTCAACGTTTATTCTTATACAACTACATGTATAAATTTTGTTTCGTTAATGTGAGGTGGGAAAGAAATTACGCGTGGCCCAATTACGTAGAGCTTAGGGCCTTTTAATAAGACTGTTATAGTTATCGTTATTTATAGTCATGTGTTTAAACGGAGACTTGAAGGTATAATTGATACGAAAATCCATTTCTTATAAATTAATGCTTAATTTAATTTCAACTTCAAAATTATTGTTATAGTGTTATAAACAGAAAAAACAATATATCACGATTATATTTATATTTTCATATAATCTTAATGCTTTTGTAAGTAATAAAATAAATAAATTTTTATAATATATCTATATATATAATAATTTTTTTATTATATATATCAAAACCGCTATTATCTATGGAGGAAATACAACGATATGGCATCAAAAAATAGGGAAATTTGGAGAGAAGGGCCTTCAAGAACTATAGAGTAAAAGTATGGTTGATCTTATGTCTAATTACAAGAAGATCTTGGTTTATGTGAACATTACATTTTTGCTATACAAAATCTGGTAAGATTCTCAACATGCAACACAATATCCAAAAGGATTTTAGAGTTGTACATAATGATGTATTTGCACATGTGTATGTTTTGTCACAAGGAAAAGTTGTGTACTATGTCTATTTCATTGATGATACCCTTTTGATACCCTTTTCATGGTTAATGTCTTTTGATACAACATGTATGTTCTATCATGATATATGCGATTGAAAAATTTTCAATGAAAGCTCAACTAAAAAATATAACAGTCAATGAATTTAATAAACAATACAACACTTTTATATAATATAGGTAAGTTGTACAAGAAAAAAACAACTTTTTCTTATAAGTGACAAAATTTGTTGCAATGTTGCAATGATCGCTTTTAATATTGTAATATTTATAATCATAGGCTAATGCAAACACAAAGTCCATTTTCTGTGGCTAATTTTCTATGGTATATTCTACACGCATATACCTTTCAAACGACGCAATAAGCTTTTTAATCAGAGTTTGTATGCAAATATTATGCCACTTAGAAGTTGACCTTCCTGTTTTCACACCTATAGTTCAGGAGGATGCTGCGTCAACCCACATTATTCATGGAAAAGGGGCTAGCCACGTGTTTTTGATGTAAAATACTCTATAAGAGACTATTTTGTAACTCTCATTAAGAGTTGATGTAGTCAAAATCAACCACTAGTAGGCTATCAGGTTGTGTTATAACCGGGCCATTAGGAGGAAGAGGCATTCCATTCCTTCAAGAGAATTTTGTTCCATAACTGAGCAAAGATAGTGAGGAGAGATAGGAGGTAGATCAAACATAGAGGATCTATGCACTGTAGCATCCCACAGGCCACAAGCATTACCTCTTTGTACCTGAAACCATATTTCGAGATGAAGAAAGAGAGAAAATCCACCTCGCCTTCCAGCTGGGTCTTCTCCTGAAAGGGTTTCTGAGAGAGCATATCTTGCTGAGCTTATTTTTTCATTTTCTACTTTCCTGCATAAGATATATTCACATGCATGCAATAATTATAGTTAAATCTACAGATCTTAAAATTTAATAAATCGTAATAGTGTAAAATTTCCAAGGTTTTAATATAATATTATTAGATCTATTGAGATGAACTGTCCAGTGGAATATCCACAAAATTTTACGAATCATTTGGTATCAGAGTGGGTTTCTTTGTGTATTTTATGGAGATTGCACGGATATATATCGATGGGGCTGAAAGTCGTAAAACCCTAAACATGGGTGACAAATCTGTAAATGAACCTCGTTATCTTGCAAAGGTGAGGTTTTCGCAGCTCGAACACAAGTCGAAGATATAAACCATAATGTAAACCTCCTCATGGTGGCCCTAAGAAATAAGCTGGGGATATTTAGAGAAGATGGGGGTTTGAATGCAAAAGAAAAATAAGAAGGGGGATTAGGAGATTGCAAAGACACGGAGAACCAGCCGAACAAAGAACCTGGAAAAGAGAAACCTAGTTCCAGTTTCGTGAATCAATCCCTATTCAAAAATAAAGAAAAAGTTGATATCAAGCCATACCACAACGAGATCCATGCTCTAAATTTGAACCATTGGATGCAGTAACTGGAAGTTTATTTTAGCATCCATTAGGTTGAGGAAGGGAAAATATCGCATTCGCGTTGCTGAAGTTAGAGGGTCGTGCACTAACTTGGTGGGAGAGCCACACAGAAACCCTGAGGTTGGAGGGAGAACCTCCAGTGACTAAGTCGGAGGATTTCAAAACCCTCATTAAGTCACAGTTTTTTCCCATTGAGTATGCAGAGGAGCATTGGATCTAGTGGCATTACTTCAGGAAAAAGCTAGGCCAAAGCATGCAACAGTACACCACATAATTAATAAAGATCATTATAATGTTGGGTATCTCTCCAAAGAACCCATATGTACTCCTCAATTATTTGGGAGGTTTGCACCGCCATCTGCCTGAGAAAGTGATGTTGTTCAAGCCCAAATCGATGGATGAGGGTTGTGTACAGGCATAGTACCTGGAGAACATAGGCCTGAAAAGAGCCCAATCAAGTGGATCGAAGCAGAAAGAGCAACATGAAGCTTCTTAGGAGAGGAAGAAGAAGAAAAAGGGGGGAAAAGATAAAAATATGACAGCCACAACACACCAGTGCAAAGATCCTCGCAACCGCTACAACCATTATAGCATTGATGGCCATATAGAGGAGAAGTGATGGAAGTTGCATCGAGAGCTAAACCCAAAGAACAGGAAATAAGATAATAAGAAGAAGAACGTCATGGCCATTGATTGAAGCAACCAAATTAAAATAAGCTCAGATGTGGATGAGAAGATCGTCTAGAATCAGTGTAGAAGGAGGTGAATCTGAGTAGACTTCAACAACAGGAAGAGAAATAAATGAACAAATGCTTCCATATAAAGGTTAGGTCAAGAAGAAAAATATTGATGCTTTGTTGGACTAAGTATCACAGGTGAATATCACTACAGCAAAGCTGGTTAGGAAGTTGGGACTGCAAGTTCGTGATCATCAAAACCCATATGCACTGGGATGGGATGTAGACCTAAAGGTAACAAAACAATGCAAAATTAGATTTGCTAGCAGTGCTGATTTTATTGATGAAGTAGATGTCGATGTGGTTCAGCTTGATGTATGTGGAGTCGTGTTTGGGAGTCCATACATGTACATGCATGACAAAATATTCATGAGGAGAGCTAATCAGTACCGACCCATCAAGGATGGAAAATAGTTCATCATCAACGTGGACAAATGCAAGTCAAAAATTTCACTAGTAAGTGTCAACCAAGCCAAGAAATTGATCAGTTCTAGCAAGAAGCATGTTTAATTGTTTTTAAGAGAAATCCAGTCTGAAGAGGAATCAATAAGCGACAAGGCATCCTTGGATGGGTGCACTAAGAAACATAAACAACAATTGGAGGCATATATGAATGTGTTCCAAGAACCTAAAGGGTTACCACCTAAGGGAGAAGTGGAGCACAAGATCTAGCTATTTCCGGACTCCCCATTTCCAAATATTGGGATGTATAGGAATTTTGTTATAAAAGCAAGTGAGGTGAAGAAACATTTGTAGCAGTTGCTAGAAGAGAGTGTCATTCCACCGAGTACATCACCATGTGGGTCACCCATCATCATTGTTCCAAAGAAGGATGGGACTTGGAGGACATGTATAGATTACAGGGCGTTGAATAAAATCACACTCAAGAGAAGATACCCCCTACCCAGGATAGACGATCTGCTAGATCAGTTGCAACAAGGAAAATATTTCACCAAGCTGGACTTGAAGTTTGGATATCACCAAGTTCGAGTCAAAGAAGAAGGTACATGGAAGAGCACCTTTCAAACCAAGAAAGATTTGTATGAGTGGTTAATTATGCCATTTGGCCCATGTAATGGACCAACTACGTTTATGAGATTAATGAATGATGTACTATGCCCTTTTATAGAATCATTTGTTATTGTCTATCTGGATGATATACTAGTATATAGTGCTACCTGGGAGGATGTAACGTACCTCCTGAACCTACCCTAGAAATTTATAATAAGCTCCCATTCAGGTGAATTTTTTCGTTATTTATCATTTAGATTGAACCCTGGTCAAGGGTATCTTTAGCCCACCAGTATATGCTTATTAACATTTATATAACAAACTCCATAGTCATTATAAATTTTGACCACAGAGTGGGAGGATGTCGACTTTTAAGTTTATCTATAAAGCTTATATGTCAAGTCAATATTAAGCATGATCTATTAGATGTAGGAAAGGTTCGGATAACCTGGTTCTCAGACCATATACTGACAATTATCGCAAGCATAAAAGTTTACTGAGTTATGACACAACACAAGAGATGTCATATCATTATAGGCATACTAGTTACCTTAGTCAACCTGGTGTTATTCAAGATAAATTCACTGGATATCTATTTTCTAGTTAGATTCGTTGGATATCTTAGAGACCCATATATGCATAATTAAAATTATATACCATTAATTCCTTATACCACATGCATGAACATCTGCAAGACACTAAGGCATGATATCCTTTCTTATCAATCTAAATATAATCTTAATAAATTTGATATGGATATGAGATCACAAAACAGTCACATGCATTATTTAATCCATTATTTCCATAAGAGAGGTAATTAAGCAATCCATATAATTGAATTGTATGATTTAACATCCTATTAAGTAAGGATTAACATGAAACACATACAATGCAAGTAAATCTCATCAAAATAGAGGGAAACAAAATTAAATCTTTTAATACACAAGCACATGTAATTCATTCAAACTTTCTCATGGCGAAGAACTAAGAAAAATCCTCATAATAAAATTGTAACAATAATAGAGAGAGAGTAAGAATCAACATACAAACATTCCACACATATGACACTAACAAAAACCTCACTTGCAGAGTACAGCACCACCACCCAACCATGAATCACCTCTGGTTCCCCCCAAGCCGAGGTTCTTGCCAAGGATCAACTGTCCTCAATTGATCAATGCACTGGGTATTTAATACCCTCTTTCATGATTTAGTTTCCATTAGTGGAGTTCAGCTTTTATGGATTTTTCCATTTGCCTAAGTATTTTTTGGAAAATCTCGTCTTTATCTCCCACGAGGCTTTTCCTCATAAAATATTTCCTTTATCTCCTGCAAAGCTTTTATGTCCGATGGATCTTTATCTCCCATCCATCCGATGGATCTCCAATCCATCCAAGCTTATCTAGAATCACATCTAGAAGCTTTATCATGAAATATTCAACTCTATCCCATTCCTTAATGGGATTTGGCATGAATATCCTCTCTCTTGTTCCTCCACCATCCAAGTGATTTATTTTATTAATATATTTAATAACACATTTGCTTTTCATATTACATATCCCCTAGCTTTCCCAAGCTTAGGTTTAGAATAGTTTAACCCAGAAAGGAGGGTATCACACCTAGCTTTCCTCATCTTACGTTGACAATAATTTAACACACAAGGGAGGATATCACACGTAGATTTAACTTAGGTTAGCTTTACAATAATTTAGCACACAAGGGAGGGTTGTTACGTACTCCACCCCTTAAATTTTACATCGTCCTCGGTGTATCACTGTATCATGATCTCGTTCACAGGTAGCTAGTTTCTGAATCAACAGCTTTCACAGCTCTACCATCTGATGCAATTTTTCCAATGTAAATCGGTCACAAGGAGTGCTCCTCATCCATAGCTACATTGGTCACCAAGAGTTCTCCTCTTCAATAGCTACATTGGTCACAAAGAGTACTCCTCGTCCATAACTAGATTAGTCTCAAGGAGTGTTCTCCATTCATAGCTACCTGTAACATTGTTTTCAAACCATTTGTGAGAATTTATAGATGTAGAAATTTAACTATGATACATATCATAATATGTTACTTAATATCTCATTTTTCATTTTATCTGAAGAATGCATGTTCGCTTCTGGCATTCTTCCAAGCCTTTGTGTTCTTTGTTGAACACTAACTTCTTGCAGTTTCTCTGCATACAAAAAATCTTTATATTTTCCAGATCAATATTACTACAATGTCATAATAGATTAGTTCACATAAAAATGTATATATTCATCATATATATTCTTCATAATCGTACGTATGCCAACTTAACCATAGTTACTTATCCAAGAACCACTTCTTACTTTCCTTCTTCTGTGCAACCACTAGTTGGTCGTCCTGCCAGACATCTACCCAATGTATTCATGCATACCTGCATTCAATGTGTATTATACACACTGATATACATATCAAATTTCAAACATGTAACATATGTAGTCATATGGGTACCATATGTACTACTGTACATAGTACCATCTGTGCTACAACCCATCATACCATTCCCATGGTATCACTTGCATGACAAAAACTCTATCCACATATTTTTCTACCATGTTAGTATCATTCCAAACATTCCTTTATCTTTTTATAGCAATTAAAACAATTGTGCTTAGTTGACAAGGAAATTGTATGAGCATGGTTCATTTTTGTAATCAGAGAAAGTTTTGTCAAGTGAAAATCATTTTCAGATTTCATGTGGTTGTCACATAATATCAGTAATATAGTATGTATTCATTCTTATTTGCATCTTAAGAAAAATATTAACTCATAATTTAATAATCGTTAGAACAATACTTAATTCTTAAATCATTTATCTCGAGTGATTTACTATTTCCCTTTTTATGTATCAACAACTTAACCACTCTACACTATACTTTAACAACATGATCATTCTGTCAATCATGTTCTTTTCTTCTGAAGATTACTCCCCTTTTATAGGAATTTGGGTAGCCACATCTTTAAAGGTTTCTTACAATGATTTCTATATAAATTTTCTAACGAACCCAAACCAATACCTAAATTCATCATGAGTTGCAAGATAATTCCAACAATCCATTAAACTCAAGACTCTTTCATGCCATGGATGCTTGACATCTCTCATCAACCAAATGATAACTGTAATATTGTTATAAGGTTATAACATTGTACACCCATGTGTTTACATGGAAAATTCATATGCCTCATTATTATATGTAGATTTTAGCATGATTCTTTCCACAACAAGTTTATCTTGATGACCCCTTAACCACGCTTATGATAACAATATACCAAACAATCCAGGACAATGCATGAGTATATGTATCATACAACAATAAAACAATGATGCAAACATGGACATACCTTATTGAAGCCAACTATAATGTTAATACCATGATGATATATGTAAATTACATCAATGTTTAAAATGATCACAAGCTTTCTCTGTCAACATTCTCCAAATGACCATCTCTTAATACATAACACATTCAAAAACCATCTACTAACCATATCCTACCAATAGGTCATATTTTTTATAGAGGCTCATGATCAGTACCTAACAGGGTAAGCCCTCTTCCATAACCATCTTTACATTAGATGTTATGATAAAAACATAGTAGCGAACTACAATTTGTGCATAACCTTTGACATGATAGTAATTATTAACCGTTATACCTTGTTAACTGCACTGTATCCACAATTTCTTATGCAATCAAACATTCGAGAGTGGATGATTATTATACCATCATCACACCTCTCTCACCATAAGTATAATATCCTATGGAATTGATCTTCCCAATCTACAATCTTCCTTTTTCGCCATTTGTTTATTATGGAAGATAGTTAAGTAGGCCATAATGAGTTAGTTATAAGGATTTTCATATAGCCATAGAACTATACCTACTCAATTAATCTTCCAATCTGACTATAACCCTTTCAAGGCGTGATTAATCTATTGTTTAGAATATCAGAATTTCTCGTAGTTTGCATCTCGTTGTTTCTTATCATAATCACCTAATCATTCATGCACGCTAATAATGTTTCACTGCTTAATTTTGGTAGTAGATTTATCGTAAAAGAAACCAAGCAATGTGCATGTCTTAAATGCAAGCCACACTTGCCCATATGATTTACTGCATGCATTGTTCTTTAAAAATGGACTAAAATAATCCACATCCTTGACAAACAATTCTATTAAGTCCACCAACTCTCCTACATACGGATCATATCAGGTTTTCTTCTTTTCGTGGATAAAATTTCATTTCCTAATATGAATTTCTCCATAATTTCCACAATTGTGAATATCATTTGATGAAATCAATGCTCCTATACTTCATATAATTTCATATAACATGAATAGGTTATAATTACATTCGGGTTATAACACATCCATACATCATTCGTTACTGCCACTCGAAAATCTTATTTCATAATTTAAGCTCTACGAAGTCTCAAAGAGCTTGCATTAACTATATATGAGAATAATAAAACAACGAGTTTGTATATTTCTCAAATCTTGCTGACCAACATATCAACCAATTTTACTGCATTAAAGCCTTCTACCAATGAATAAACATTGCAATGAATTAGAGTACAAAAACCTAAATGCCAATGTTGTTCCATTAGAGAATGAATGCACTATTTGGTATTAAGAAAAGAATGTAGTGTTTGCATTGCAATGTCTCTAATTCTCACATCAATGAATAAATTCAGTGCGAACCTGAACACATTCAATGTTATCGCATTAAAAATATGTCCTACGCTATATATTAATAGTGCCAACTCTCTATGCTTCACCATTTACATGAAAAAATATCAATACTCTCCCAAGTTTCCATTTTTTAATCTAATGCTCTCTAATGCATATGTATGCTCGTGGTCATCAAGATAGGCTAAGAAGTGCTTGAGTTTGATTTTTTCTATTGCATTCAAGGACCTCAATACATATTTTTTTTTTATAGTATTATAGCATAATGTTAAAAGATCGAATATTATCTCTCTTGCAACACGATGTTGATTATTGAACTCTAAATACCCAAGTATCTGATATGATTTGTGTAAATTTAGAAGCAGTCTCTAAATGCTTTGAAACAGTCAATTTCATTACAACATCTCGTGACTATCTAGTCTCTCTTAAATAAAGAGCCACAATGCATTACAAAATCTTCTAAGGGGGATTTCAAGACTAAGAAATCAATTTTTTATGAGCTATTGTATTCCACCTCGGCATGAATTACAGTGGAATTATGAACATAAATCAAAATAGATGATAATAAACTTTTCAGCGGAGTCATTGTCTAATAATAAATATTTCCCCAAAAGAAAAAATTGACACATCATTACCGGAATGAATGACTTACTTACTGTGAGTGGTGACTTCCACAACAATTATTTTCTGTGTTTTCGGCTTCTAGAGTTTTAAAATCCTTTTTTTCTCATTTCTAATGCTCTCTATATCCAAAAACTGCCCGTAGATGGTGCCAAGAACCCAACTGAGGGTATAATTGAAAGAAAAATGATATTTTTTGTTATTATTATTTTTTTTTTGTTTTTTTTTTAATCAGTGCAATAAAACCCACGTTAAATATGAACTTGGAGATTCATTCCTATAAAACTCACGTGGAAAATCAACTTTCAGGCCAACTCAACAAAAACCTCAATTTTTTTACTGTGCGTCCTTTACAAAAGCCTATCGATGATTCTTAAAATTCCTATTTTAATGGAGGGTCTGCTTGCTAACTTTTATTGTTTATTTTGTTCCTATTAAGATCCTTTTTGATGGGGCTCCTAAAATCTCTATAATGACTAAAATGCTTTAGTCAGTTGTTTCCATTTATAAATCTATCACATTTACATAAAGAGTGTTCTGGATCTTCTTCTGAATTGGTGATGCAAAATAATTTAATTGGTCGGGGCACTGAGTAGCGTGAGCGTAGAGAACATTCTTGGTTCTCACATCCCATTTCAGAGTTAACATCATCTACCTCGAATTTTATTAAACTCTTTGGATAGTAGGAAAACTGTCATCTCCATAACATTCCTTTGATATGAGTTATGCTAAACTCCCTTGCCAAGGTACATAGTGCACATTCACCTTTGTATCCCCAGTACCCAGAAATTTCTCCTCGTGTGGAGAGTTTGCAGATGTCCAATATGCCATAGCCAGTATTTTCAATACCCAAATAGTTTTTAAATAATATGTTGTCCATGCATATATAATTATCCAAATTTCTCAAACGAAACCAAAGAAATTGATAAAAAAAACGTATCTATGTTGTTTGTAAGGTATAACGAGGTCTTCCTGCTCACTCATTCTTCGGGGAAAGCCAATGTCCAAGCTTGCTTGTTGAGCACTAGCAGGTTCTTCATCATTGTCGACTTCATAACTACCCCCTCTACTATTCTCCTTTCTTTGTTCTCCCTGAGAGAGAGAAAGTGCAATAGCGTGAACCAAATTGTCATTGCCTAGTGACATCAGAATTTGTTATGTCATCTTCGACGAGTATTGGGAGTAAGAGGGGTCATGAATTTGTAATGCACCGTGAATTTGTAATGCTCTCCCCGAGGTCCTCAACAGGAACTAAGAAAATTTGAAAAGTCATTTTAATGTCCTTAAAGCAAATTGTAAAGTAGCAAACCTTAGTTACTAATCATGTTTTTCCTAAAAATTAGAATGAAATCTCGTGGCTGATTAGAGAATGTTTACGCCATGCCTTATTCTATTAATCTATCTTCTCATCCTATCTCTTTTATTTAGAAAACATAGTGACTAAGTTTACTTAGCATGTCACGCCTACTTATAATAGTATGTTTTATTGCTTAATCCAATTGGTGGAGGATAGTCATTATCCCTTCCCCGCATACGACTCCTTATCGATGGAAGACAATAAACCAGATCCCAACTTTTCTTCAAACTTCCTACCAACTTTCTTATCTCCCAAAATGGTGATAAAGTGACATTCGTAGCACTGCAACCTTTTTCTAATTTTTGGTGTGTATTGTTGCCTCCATTTTTTTTGTAAGAAAAGAAAATAGAAACAACAGTCATCAGAGTTTCTTCATTTCGATTACCTAGATGGGTGTTCCTTCCACATTAACACACACAGCACACCCTCATATTCAGTGCCCAAACGTAGGGAAAAATCCATTGGGTGGTGTGTCACATGTTTCTTCCATTACATTCCTCGTTGAGATATTCAGCCCAATTTTCGAATTCAAAACTCTGGCTGAAAGACTCACTTCTATGGAGGCCTTTTCTGCATAGTAATTTGGTACTTACAATTGTTGGTGAATTGTGAATAATGGAGTCCAAGGAAGCAGGATCATTGCTTCTCTAATTCATCGAATTAATTCCATTAGATTTGTGCATATATAGAAAATTAATTTTCTATAAAGAGTTATATAATTGATTTCGAGCATGGAATACAATTGATTTGTCCCTTCAAAATATGTTGCATTCTTATCCTGCCTTTGTTGACAAGTCCTGTCATATCAGATTTAAAGCCCGTAGTCGCATCTTGTTTTCATCATCCTTTCAACATATTCTGAAACACTATGGGACAGTTTCACTTGTGCGAAGAATTTTTTTTAATTTTTATTTATTTTTTTATTTTTTCTTCTCACTACTGGTTTTCAATAGAGAAATCAATAGAGAAATTGACATAGTAAGTAACTAAACAATCCTCCCCAAGTAACATTTGTCGACGCATACTTTGGCATCACAAGTTCCTTACCTTCAAAATTACAGAATTGTGACACTGATATATATATATATATATATATATATATATATATATATATATATATATATATATATATATATATATATATATATATATATATATATATCGACCCTGAGGTATCAACCTTTAGGGTAGGTGTTCAAAATAAATCTGGTGTTCTCTCATTTCTAACAATGCATGGATTTCTTGCATTCTTCCTGTTTGATTTTAAAGGGTCCTTCTTACGTACTATCATACGTCTACAGCAGTACAACCTTTGGATGCAGTCCTTCATAGAGACGCATGCTATTTAGATGCATTCCTTCTTTTAAAATCGACTTGATATGAACTATATTTTCCAGTATTACCTTGAGAGATTACTTGTCTCGTTATTCACCCAGGAAGTCAATAAATTCATTGGTATTATTAATTTACGTAAAACACCCAATTCCTTTGATCTTCTTGGAAAGGATATATATATAGTGGATCAAAATATAAATGTGCCTCTATTTTACTATTGGGAGTCGATTAATATTTACCAGTTTTCAAATTTTAAATTGTGGTTTGATTTATCTTATTTGGTTTTCCCACTTTCATATTCCGCAGAGGTGAATTGTCCCATAGGCTGCAAGGTTTGGACTTGATCACTCTGACACCATTTGTAATGTACCCCTTTGGGTCTACCCTAGAAAAATAACTACTGGGCTACATTAATTAAAATTTTATTTTATTTATAGTTAAATTCCAATGCACTCATAGGTGGATTTAACGAAATCATTACATGCACAGTAATCATCCAGGTAACTATACTCAAAATAATAGCTACTGAATACCCGCAAGATAATGAACCATAACGCACACTCTTAGATTAGCCCTCCAGCTTAATATCAAATGGGAGAAAGGGAACGCATCATGACATGCAACCATAAAAAAAATGAAATAACTCTTGTAAGCATTAATGGGTATTACTTTAAGTTTATTGTAGTTATCATGGCCGTACGTCATGATCATAGTCCTATAGACATAGTCGATAAGTTATTAGCCAACCTTTCATTCACATGCGTAACTAGCTAGGATTAGCCTAAGTGGAGGCAGTCTTATTGACAGGTAAACACATATAATTGAACCATTGGTCATACAATGAGAAGCATTATCTTTGCAATTGTTCTTCTTGCATAAGTAATCACCAATTTAGGAAACTATAAGCAAACTATATTCCTTTATTAAATGAAAGACGATCAGGTATATTTATATATGATCTCCTCATAAACAAAGTTAGTATTTACAACTACATATTATGCCTCTACTTTTAAATCTGAAAGGAATCACATATATAAAACTGCAATCATTCTCATAAGAAAAACATTAACATAGGTAATCCATTTATGAATAATTGTCACATGAAAATTCTACCGTGAATGGGTACTAGAACTATTACCCACTAAATATTCTTCTACAGTTAACTTGACACTCAAATGCAACATGCATAAGAAAATCCATCAAATAGGGATAAATTCAGCCATTAGTATATCTGAGCTAAATGATTTAACCTCATAAAAAGTAAGGATTAACATAAAACACATATCATGCAAGTGAATCTCATCAGATTATAGGAAAACACCATTAAATCTATTAATACATAAGAATATGTAATTCACTCGGGCATTCTCATGGCGAAGAAACTTAAGAACTTTTCTCATAAATAAACTGGAACTATAACAGAGAGAGAGGGTAAGAATCATCATACAAAACATTACATGCATATGACACCACCTAAAACCTCACTTGGAGGGAGGAGCACCACCACCCAACCATGAATTACCTCTAATTCCCCCTTGTTGAGGTTCCTGCCAAGAATCAACTGTCCTCAATTGATCGATGCACTGGGTATTTAATAACTTCTTTCATGATTTAGTTTCCATTATTGGCATCTCGCTTTTATGGATTTTTCCATTTGCCTAGGTCTTTTCCAGAAAAGCTCATCTTTATCTCCCACGAGGATTTTCCTCATAAAATCTTTCCCTTATCCCCCGCAAAGCTTTTATGTCCGATGGATCTTTATCTCTCATCCATCTAATGGATCTCCAATCCATCCAAGCTTATTGAGAATTTCATCTAGAATATTTATCATGAAAGATTCATCTCTATCACATTCCTAAATGGGATTTGGCAAGAATATCCTCTCTCTTGGTGCTCCACCCTCCAAGTGATTTATTTTATTAATTTATTTAATAACACATTTACTTTTCATATTACATATGACCTAGCTTTCCTCAACTTATGTTTAGAATCATTGAGCACGCAAGGGAGGATATCACACCTAACTTTAACTCTTATTAGGTTTATAATAATTTAGCACACAAGGGAGGGGTGCTACAAGCAACCACTACAACATTTATGGCCATACAAAGGAGAAGTGATGGAAGTTGCATCCAGAGCTAAACCCAAAGACAAAGAAGTAAGATAATAAGAAGAAGAACATCATGGCCACTACTTCAAGCAACCAAGTTGAAAGAAGCTCAAATGTGGATGAGAAGATCGTCTGCACATAATTGCAGATGGAGTTGAATATGAGTAGACTTCATCAATGGGAAGAGAAAGAAATGACCAAACTCTTCCATATAAAGCTACAGGTCAAGAAGACAAATATTGATGCTTTTTTTGACTCAGTATCACAGGTGAATCTCACTATAGAAAATTTGGTAAGGAAGTTGGGGTTGCAAGTTGGTGATCATCCGGACCCATATCCACTAGGATGGGTAAATAAGGATGTAGAGATAAAGGTAACCAAACAATGCAAAATTATATTTGCTATCCATGCTGATTTTACTCATGAAGTAGATCTCTATGTGGTTCCCCTTGATGTATGTGGAGTTGTTTATGGAAGTCCATACATGTACATGCATGACACAATATTCATGAGGAGAGCTAACCAGTACCGACTCATCAATGATGCAAAATCGTTCATCATCAATGCACACAAATGCAAGTCAAAAAATTCACTAGTAACAGCCAACCAAACCAAGAAATTGATTAGTTCTAGCAAGAAGTATGTTTTATTTTTTTTAAGAGAAATTCAGTCTCAAGAGGATTCAATAAGCAGTAAGGCATCCCGAGAGCGGTGCATTAAGAAATAGAAACACAATTGGAGGACTTGTTATATGCATACAAGGATGTGTTCCAAGAATCTAAAGGGTTACCACGTAGTCGAGCACGAGATCTAGTTATTTCCAGACTCCACATTGCCAAATATTGGGATGTACATGAAGTCTTTTATAAAAGAAAGTGGGGTGAAGAACAGTTGCAGAAGTTGTTGGAAGAGAGTGCTATTCAATTGAGTACATCACCATGTCGATAATCCATCATCATTGTTCCAAACAAGGATGGGACTTGGAGGATGTGTATAGATTACAAGGCGTTGAATAAAATCACGCTCAAGAGAAGATACCCCCTAGCCAGGATAAGCGATATGCTAAATCAGTTGCAACAAGGAAAATATTTTGCCAAGCTAGACTTGAAGTCTGGAAATCACCAAGTTCGAGTCAAAGACGAAGATACATGGAAGAGTGCCTTGAAAACAAGGAAAGGTTTGTATGAGTCCTATGTAATGAACCAACTACATTTATGAGATTAATGAATGATGTACTATGCCTTTTTATAGAATCATTTGTTATTGTCTATGTGGATGATATACTAGTATATAGTGCTATGTGGGAGGAGCATATTTCACATCTGACGCAGGTTCTGAAAACATTGAAGAAGCACCACCTACTAACAAAAACATCCTCTTTCACATGGAAACATCACTACAACCATCACCGACACCATGAATATGCAACAAGGATATAGAGCATAGGATGATTAACACATCTAAAACCGACATGAATGCATAAAAAACACACACCACCCATCGAGTCCAAGGGGTGAACCATGCTCTGGTACCACTCTGTAACACCCTCCTCCCACATCTACCCAAGTAACCAGCCAACCAGGGTAAGCATGTGACCAGAGACTGCTATAATGGGATTCAACCTCCTATGTGACATTAAGGAAGTGGAATCGATGAATACTCAACATAAAGACCATCCACATCATCAATAGCACTCCTAGGAACCATCCCATCCTCTCAGCCAACCATCCCCTTGGTCCCACTGATTTTTTAGACCATTTAACCCCTGAATACTCCAATGATATGGGCATGCATGAGTCTAGAAGGCTTTGGACACTCCCACAACATGGTATGCCAGCATTTAGGCTGAGAGCCTTGGTCACTGCCCAGAACTAAATGACACCTTCAGAATAGAAAAGTAACAAGGGAATTATGATACAAATGCAATTACCTAAGCAAGTCCTTAACTGGACCCATACTAGCCATGACAAGAATTTCATCAAACATGTCACAAATATGTAATATACAAGTGTAAACAACAGATTTGAGCATAGGGGCCTCATACTTATCTGAGAATCGATAAGAAGCATTTTTCCCTTATATCATTAGTTTCATTATCATCTATTAGGTCATAGATACATTTTTCATTCATTTAAAAATCAAAAGATAAGGAAAGCCATACATCACCACTGTAAAAAGACATGTTTATAATCAACATAATAACAATAGAAATATCAATGGTATATCAACCATAGAATCCACATATAAACTAGTACATTTATACATAAGATATCCAGGAAAGAACCTCTTATTAATGAATGCAAACGCCAACCTAGGATGGGACTACCAAGTTCCACCCGACCATAGAATGGTTGAGCCAATTCTCTCTTCAGCCATTCATGCTTTTGCCATATTCCAATCATCAATGTGGGACCCAAACCAAAAGAACCAACCATGGAATCCTGAGGCTAAACCACCTCACCTTCATCAATAGAAACCATACTTTACAGTAATCCACACCAGATCACTAGGCCAACACAATAAACATGTAATAACATGCTTTACCATGATCTCCACTAGACCACTAGGCCAAAAAAAGCATGGATTCCACTGGATTTATCCACCTACATTGTGAAGAATTTTCATGTCTCCTAGTCTCTCACGCTTTACTACAACCAAGGGAAACGACCTCTAGGCTTTACAGTATATCCCTCCATTCACCAGTCGAGGATTCCTAGGCCCACCGAGGCAACAAAAAATCTAGCTTTACCACAACCCATAGTCTGGTTTAGGGGTTACTAGGCTATGTGGTCTATCGCTTCAAATCCATCCTAAAATCCAACTCAACCAAAACATGAGAACCCCATCACACCATGGAAATTCAGAAATGACAAGGCTAGGATGAAAACACTATTAGACTTGGGAAAACCCATTCCATATCGGCAAAAGAACTAGATGCAATACCATGCATGCCAAATCTAGCAAGGAAAACATACATGCAAATTGATACCTGCAAAGAATCCTACTGCAACTGCTTGATCCTGCTCTTCCTTGCTTGCTCCTTCCTTCCTCTTTCCTTCTTTGTCTTTCTTGCTGCAATTCCAAAGTGCTCCAAGAAAACTCTAAGTGGTCAAGAGTGAGAGAGAGAATAATGAGAGAGCTCAAAAATTGAACTAACAAAAGGTACCAATTGATCCTCAAAATCATTTTTATCAATTAGATCTATATTTTCTTCACTTTCCATTATTTTCCTTCAATTTCTTCACATGCAACCTGTGACATTTCACCTTCCTTTTCTCATATTTTCCATTATTTTCATAAATAAATGTGCCAAAAATGCCACTGTCTTACTAAATCCTTAGCCATTATCTTTGCCAATTTCCTTAGCCATTTCCTTTGCCAATTTTCTTAGCCATAATAAACAAATGAACACCCACGCTAGGATCTCTTGCCCAACATTCAACTTGGAATAAGTGTCTCATCAATCGTGCATATTATTTTTCCTTTATTAACTTTTATTACATGAAATTTTTACAAGGCATGTTACACACTCTTTGAGAGTACTATTATTGTGATACTTTATAGTGTTTTGTGTCACTAGAGCCGAATCCTTATTTTATTTGATCGTTCTAAATCTGGGAAACAAATGAAATAAAGAAAGAAAGGATAATGGGAAGTAGGGAAGTATAAGAGAAAAGATATTTTTTTTTACTACATATATGTATTTATTACCTTAAAAAACCTATGGGATAGCTAAATTGTGGAGAGTTCACAACTTAAACTTGTAATATCAATAACTCCCTATCAAATTCTTAGAAAATTTGACCAGGAAATATGTCTAAAACTACAGACCCTATAAAAGACAAACTATAAATGACATATAAAATTTCATTAAATGTTAAAGAAAAAATTTGTTTCCAAACATTATTAATTAAACCACTTCAAGAAATTATTTTAACACTTCATGAAACCCTTAATCATTCTAATGCCCACATACAAATTTGAATTGATTCAACGTTAGTGAACCTTGTATGTTTAAGGGTTTTAATATCTCTTGATACCATATTAATAAAATATTTTATAATGTGTATGTACCATCACATGCACACTCATAAAGGGAGATTGTTTTTTACTATTTATTTTTAAAGTAAAAGGATAAGCCATAGTTTTGATGAAATATAGGTGGAGATTGTTTTTTATTTATTTATTTTTAAAGTAAAAGGATAAGCCATAGTTTTGATGAAATATAGGTAAATAAGTTATATTTTTTTATGGTAGTTATGATTTAATAGTCAAATATTAACTACATTTAGTTAGCAATTTTTTAAGTTTTAATGCTATTAATACATAAAAAAACCTTGATATATTTTTGAAAATTATATATTATTTCACAATGAAGTATATTTTAGAAAAAAATATAATTAAATAAAATACAATTACGTAAATTATTAAGGATGATTAATTTAAAACAATTAAGTTTCATATTAAACAATTTAACACAATATGTTAAATAGAATCCCTTTAGTATTTAAATATATTTAAATAAGCCATAATTCATATAGGAATTTTGATACCTTTTCCTTGTTAATATTTTTTGTTACAACATGTATGTTATATAATGGTATAAGGGTTTAATAGATTGACATTTTTTCAACCAAAAGTGAACTGGAACATATAAGAATCAATGAATTTCATAAACATTACAACATTCCTATATAATATAGGTAAGTTGTAAAAAAAATAACTTTTGCTTTTAAGTGACAAAATTTGTTGCAATGTTGCCATGATCACTTGTAATATTGTAATATTTATAATAATAGGATATTGAAAATAATATTGTAATATTTATAATCATAGGCTAATGCAAATACAAAGTCCATTGTATATGGCTAATTATTCCTAAAAACACACAATTAAGGCAAGCTTTTTTTAGAAAAGAATAATCAATGAAGGAAAGGTGGAGAGATGGCGACCGTTCCGAACAACGGATATGGCTAACCACAGTTTTTTACCCTTTGTAACTGTCGGCTTCGTTTCCAGACTCGATGTCACCCCTTGCAACCTATTAGCTACCATCCATGCCTTCTATTGACATTGTCATTTCCTGTTACCCCTGAATTGGCTCCAGCATGGAGGAAATGGACATCAAGGAGGTTAATTACTCCATTGACACTAACTCCAATATCCCTATATTTAGAAGACCTAATCCTATGCTGACTAAATCTGCTCTACGAGACTTGACTGCTTCGTTACACTCTATCCCGCCTTCTTTGGTCACCTTACCTGACTCGTCCACATCCAACCTCCCCTTCGCTACCCTCTCCATCAACTCTCTGGAGCTAGACTATCATGTGCTCTCACCGACTACCCTACACCTGCTTGCAGCTTTCTCTCCATCATCCCCAACCTTCGAACCCTCACCTCCTGGAGACCTCTTTCGTTCACCACACACTGGTCCCACATCCGGGCTAGAACATCCTCTCGTACCCGTGAAACATACCCCTGAGCCTGGCATCCCTTCTTCCTGTGTGACAATTACATCCTTGACATTACCATGTGGGTGTTTCGATCCCCAGTCATTAAGGTTCTACAATCCACACAGAATCACCAACAAGATCACTAGGGCATGACAGATCCTTTGTAGGACCACCCAACCGCACCTAGATCTGATAAGTGGAAGGTAAAGTGTGGAAGGCCTCAGGGAAGGATCTCACCCTGAAATTTGGAGAAGGAATGAACATGGGTGAGGTAGTAAATATGGTTGGAAAGGTTCTGGTGGGCAGGGTTACAGGCCGAGCCTACTCCGCAGAACGACTCAACCTTTGGGTCAAGTATATCTAGGGAAATATCTTCCAATACCTACATGAAGTGTAGACTGTGCCCCGCGGCTCATTTGTGCTCTATTTCCTACAAGAGGGATACACCAACTGGGCCCTTGCTCAATACTGGCACATCGAAATGGCCCCTGTCATTTTGAAGCAATGGAGCCCACTCTTCGATCCTGAAAGAGAACAGAATGGAGATGGACCATTATGGGGTTAGGCTACCTGGACTCCCCCTGCAATATTTTTCTAAAGATGTGTTTGTCCGAATTGGGAACGTGCTAGGAACCTACTTGGACTATGATAGGACCTATATACAATCCATAAACAAATATCTAGCTCGCATTTTAGTACACCTTGATATGAGGGAAGGACTGGAGGAGAAAATCACCCTACAATAAAAGAATTTCACCAAGATACAAATCCTAGATTATGAAGGAGCCCGCTTCATATGCCGTAGGTGCCACAAATTGGGACACTTATACAAGGAATTTGCATTGGTGCGAAGGGATTTAGACCCTCCTAAGGGACCAGAAGGTGAGGCAAAAAAGGCTCCTATATCCGTCCCCGGGTCAACTCCACCGACTGCCACAACAATGAGCGGGAAGGTTTCTCCATCTCACTAGGCTACTACAAGTGCTCCCCATCCTCCCTCCCCATCGAGGACCAAATTTAGGGCCGTTGTTGAGGCTGCTCGCTCCTCGAGTACTCCTCCTCTCTCTGACTTTGTTTTTATTTCTTCTCCTGCATGTATTGCATTGCATATGCACACTGCATCTACATCGGTTTGGGATTACTCTCACTCTACCATCCCCTGCCTCCTTGCCACACAACTGTCAGTCCTCTCAACTACGCCCCCATCCTTACCTCCTGATCCCCCTCCCTCCCCCTCCTCCATACCTTCACTCCTCTCTGATCCACCCCATCCCTGCAACCTCAGGCCTTGCCTCCCCCTATCTGAGGAATACTCTACCCCCTCTCGCTTGGGCCTAATCCCCTCCCCTCACCCGCTTAAATCCAATAGGGGTCGCAAATCCCATTTATCCAAAGTTATCCTTATTTTCGAGGCGGAAGTGGCCTCGGGCAGACAATCATCACTTGACCAGGTTCTTAAAGCTATGAACACCCATTCAAATCTGTCCCCATGAAGTGGCTTTCCTTTAATTACAGGGGCCTGGCTAGCTCGCCCAAAAGCTAGCCCTTAGAAGAATATTTGAATCTGAGTCTGTTGATATCATATTCCTACAAGAAACATTGGGAGCGACTTACTATATCTCCTGCACTCTCGGCTCTCTGAAGCCTTGTTGGATCATCCAATCCATTGATGTCATAGGAAGATTAGGAGGTCTGGCCATGGGATATAACCCTCACACCATCAACCTAAAGGCCTCCTAGGGGGGTGGTGGTTTCAATGGTATGGAAATATTTTCATCTAAAATGGGAATGGACCTCTGCTTGATCAATGTATATGGGCCATGTCATAGAAGAGAGGTCTTCTGGAACCACTTGCTCAATTTACCACTCACTTCCCTAGATAATATCATCATCAGTGGTGACCTAAACTTCTCCATAGGTTTCGCGGAATCTTGGGGGCCAATGCACAAGTATATTCACTTACATAAACTATGGAGTTGTTGCTTGAAAAACATCATCTGATGGATATCCCCGTGATAAAACCCCTCCCCACCTGGAGAAATCAGAGAGTGGATGAGGCTGTTTTGTCCAAGAGACTAGATCAATTTCTAATTAAGAACTCTCTGATATAAAATCTCTCCCTATACAGACAATGGGTTGGATCTTGAGGTATATCGGACCACTCTCCCATCTATATTGAGATTTATAGCCCCCCTCAAAAACTAAGGGCACCGTATAAATTCAACTCCACGTGGCTTGCAAACCCGTCGTAAATTCAATTGGTTACTGATTTTTGGCTTAGAAACCTGCCAACCAAGGGGAGATCTCTGGCAGAAGGCTTCTACTCCAACCTCTCTAAGCTCAGGAGACTCTCCATTACGTGGGAAAAGGAAAAAGCTAAGAGGGATGACCATACCGTTGCTGAAATCGAACTGTCATTGGCCACTCTTCTAGATGACCAGGGCAGGGGATTCATATCTGTTAATGCAATGTCTCATCTAATAAATCTACAAAATCAGAAATCTAAAATTTGAAGGAATGGGAAGAAACTTGGTGACCCTGGAGTCGAGCAGTCTGGTTACAAGCTAGAGATGAGAACACCTAGTTCGTCCAAAAATTTTCCAACTGAAGGAAAGTCACCAATACTATCTGGAAAATGCCCATGGAAGATGGGACCATAGAAACCACCTTCATTAAACTCTCCCGCCTAGGGAATTCACATTCCAGGCACCTCTTCAAGGCTCCCCATGGTGCCACTCATGCTGAAATAGTCAGAATTGTAGGACACTTCCCTCGATTTGTGGACATGGACACGGCTGAGGAGCTCACATCCCTCATCACTCAGGCGGAACTAGAAGGTATGTTGAAATAGTTCAAAAAGATAGAAGTCTAGGGTCGGATGACTGGACAATCGAATTCTACCTTGTTTTTTATAAGCTCATTGGACATGACCTGCTTAAGGTTGTGGAAGAATGCAGGACTTCTGGGCATATGTATGAGGCCATTAACTCCACCTTCATTTCCTTGATCCCTAAATCTGATTCCCTCACATCCTTCAAAGATTTCTGTCCCATCTCCCTTTGTAACTGTCTATATAAAATCATTACTAAGATTCGTGCTAACAAGCTCAGACCCATCCTATCTCACCACATCTCCCCTGAACAATTTGCTTTCCTAGAAAACATAAAAATCCGTGACTCAATTGGTATTGCCCAAGAGGCCCTCCATTCCATCAAAACAAAAAAACTAAAAGGGGCAATCCTCAAAATTGACTTAGCTAAAGCATTTGATTGGGTCAACTGTCTCTATATCAAAATGATCCTCACCCATCTGGGTTTCCCCCTCCCTTCATTGACTAGATCATGTGTTGTATCACCTCAGAAACCTTCAGTGTCCTCATAAATGGTTCTGCATCTCATTTCTTCCACGCTGAGGGAGGCCTTCAGCAATGCTTCCACTTTCCCCACTTCTTTTTTTATTGTAATGGAAGGCCGCAACAGACTCATTGCATCGGCCAAGAGGAACGAGCGACTACAAGGGCTGAAAATGAGTGACCACTGCTATCTCACACATCTTCTATTTGTTGACGATGTCCTTATGTTCCTAAATGGAAGTCATAGGGACTCAACTTCCCTCCATGATATCCTCACTCTTCTTTCCCTGGCTACCGGCATCGAAGAAAATCACTCCAAGTCTACCATCACCCTCTCCAATACATCTCCCGCCAAAATTTCCCATCAACATTTCCCCTTTCAGCAACATCATCTCGAGGAATGCCTTAAGTACCTACGATTCTGGATCAAACCCCATTGTTAGAGGATTGCAGATTGGATTTTTCTTGTGATCAAAATTGAGAAGCGACTGACAAACTGGAACCACAAATTCATATCCAGAGCTGGTCAACTTGTCCTCATTAAATCTTCCTTGGAGGCTACCCCCGTTTATTGGATGTCGCTAGCCTGGATTCCTAAATGAATTCTTGCTCGCATTCAGAAGATCTGCTGGAGATTCCTTTTGAATGGATACAAAGAGGGAAAACCTTTTGCTTGGGTAAGATGGAAGCACATCGCTCTCTCAAAGAAATGGGGAGTATGGGGACTAAAAGACCTCTCTGTATTTTCACAAGCATTAGCAGCCAAGATGGGCTCGATCCTGTTCACTACAGAGAACCTCTGGACTAAAGTCTCATACTACAATTATATCTTGCCTCATCATCTTATGGACTGGATTTGTATACCCAGCTAGTCTCGAATAGGGGTAACTATGGTTTGGAAAGAAATTTTGCATACTATCCCTTTCATAAGAAAGGGTCTCACATGGACAATAAATGATGGGAATTTTTCCAATATAGTTATGGATCCGTGGACAGGAGGGGGGAACATGCATCAGTTACCTCCAAGTCTCATCCAATTTCTAAAATAGAGGCACATCAATGTGATTGCCTAGATAGCACATTTGGAGAAAAACTCCATCTTTGAACAGGCATGGTTATCTGCTCAAAATTTGGGTATCCCCAAACATTGGCAACAGATCTGGGAAGGGTACATAAATTCCCTGAAAGAAGCCCATGTGCACATCAAAGTAGGTCTCGATGAGCTTATTTGGACCCCAGCCAATCATGGAAAGTACTCCCCAAAAGCTGGATATCCCAACCTTCTCAATGAGCGAAACCACCTATGCTTCTGGACTGGAGAGGAAAGATTTGAAATCTCAAAGTGCCACCTAGAACCAGACTCTTCATGTGGAATATGCTAAAAAACAAGACACCAACCGAAGATAACCTTATTCGCTGATCTCACTATGGACCACATTGGTGTGTTCTCTATAAACAGGATGAGGAGACAAATGACCTCTTATTTCTTCACTATCTGAAGTGCGCATATCTGTGGACATGGACACGACTGAGGAGATCACATCCCTCGTCACTCAAAGCAGAACTAGAAGGTACGTTAAAATAGTTCAAGAAAGATAGAAGTCTAGGGTTGGATGGGTGGACAATCAAATTCTACGTTGTTTTTTATGAACTCATTGGACATAACCTACTAAGGTGGTGAAAGAATGCAGGACTTCTGGGCATATGTATGAGGCCATTAACCCCACCTTCATTTCCCTAATCCCTAAATCTGATTCCCTCGAATCCTTCAGTGATTTATGCCCCATCTCCCTTTGTAACTGTCTATATCAAATCATTGCCAAGATTCTTGCTAACAGGCTCAAATCGATCCTATCTCACCACATCTCCCCTGAACAATTTGCTTTCCTACAAAACATACAAATCCATGAAGCAATTGGTACTGCCCAAGAGGCCCTCCATTCCATCCAAACGAAAAAGCTAAAAGGGGTAATCCTCAAAATTGACTTAGCTAAAGCATTTGATCGGGTCAGCTGGCTCTATATCAAAATTATCCTCACCCATCTGGGTTTTCCCCCTCCCTTCATTGACTGGATCATGTGTTGTATCACCTCAGAAACCTTCAGTTTCCTCATAAATGGTTTTGCATCTCATTTCTTCCACGCTGACAGAGGCCTTTAGCAACGTTGTCCACTTTCCTCGCTTCTTTTTTATTGTAATGGAAGGAAGCAATAGACTCATTGCATCAGCCAAGAGGGACGGGCAACTAAAGGGCTAAAAATGAGTGACCACTACTATCTCACACATCTTCTATTTCTTGACAGTGTCCTTATGTTCCTAAATCGAAGTCATAGGGACTCAACTTCCCTCCATGATATCCTCACTCTTTTTTTCCTGGCTACCGGCATCGAAGCAAATCACTCCAATTCTACCATAATGCTCTCAAATACATCTCCCCTAGAAGCCAGAATTTCTCATCAACATTTCCCCTTTCAGCAACATAATTTGGAGGAAGGCCTCAAGTACCTAGAGTTCTGGATCAATTTCCACTATTAGAGGATTGCAGATTAGATTTGGCTTGTGATCAAAATTGAGAAGCAACTAACAAATTGGAACCATAGATTCCTATCCAGAGCTGGTCAACTTGTCCTCATTAGATCTTTCTTGGAGGTTAACCCCATTAATTTGATGTCACTGGCATTGATTCCTAAAGTAATTCTTGCTCGCATTTAGAAGATCTACTGTAGATTCCTTTGGAATCGATACAAAGAGGGAAAACCTTTTGCTTGGGTAGGATGGAAGCAAATTTCTCTCCCAAAGAAATGGGGAGGATGGGGACTAAAATAACTCTCTGTATTTTGACATGCATTAGTAGCCAAGATGGGCTAGATCCTGTTCACTACAGAGAACCTTTGCACTGAAGTCTCATACCACAAATATATCTGGCCTCATCATCTTATGGACTGGATTCGTATACCCTCCTAGCCTCAAACAAGGGTATCTATGGTTTGGAAAGAAATTATGCATACTATGCCTTTCATAAGAGAGGGTCTCACATGGACAATAAATGATGGCAATTTTGACCGTATAGGTATGGATCCATGGATAGGAGGGGGGAACATGCATCAATTACCTCCAAGTCTCATCCAATTTCTAAAATAGAGGCACATCAATGTGATTTCCTAGATAGCAGATTTGGAGAACAACTCCATCTTCGAACATGCATGGTTATCTGCTCAAAATCTGGGTATCCTTGAACACTGGCAACAGATCTGGGAAGGGTACATAAATGCCCTGAAACAAGCCCATGTGCAAATCAAATTAGGTCATGATGAGCTTATCTGGACCCCGGCCAATCATGGTAAGTACTCCCCAAAAGCTGGATATCCCAACCTTCTCAATGAGTGCAAACCACCTGTACTTCTGGACTGGTGGGGAAAGATCTGGAAGCTCAAAGTGCCACCTCACTATTGACCACATTGGTGTGTTCTCTGTAAACAGGATGAGGAGACAAATGACCACTTATTTCTTCACTATCTGAAGTGTGTACAATTGTGGAAACATGTATTAAACCTCCTTTCCAAATATGGTAGCTGGAAAGGTCTTTCGATACTTGAAGCATGGGACAACTAGACAGTTGCAAATCATGATACAAAATCTCTATGCCTCCCTCTCCTTATCTTTTGTTCTATATGGCTGATAAGAAACGGAATCATCTCCAAAGGAACAGAGGCTTGATGGCCACTTACATCAACAAAAGTTATCGCAGCCTACCATGAAATCCCTGATGAATCTCACCCTTCTACAATCTACTCCTGCACCTTTGATATGATCGATCGCTCCATACCGTGGGCATACTTTGATGGAGCCACCCAAGCACAGCGATGTGGACGCGTGGGGGATCATTCTATTCCTATCTGAGAAATACCACTACAAGATACAATTCGGATTGGGAGAGGGAACCAATAACTTTGCAGAACTGATCACAGCCAGACATCTCCTGCATTTTTCACTAGCACATTCATGCATTAAACTACAAATCTTCATAGACTCCAAAATCATCATAAATTGGTTCAATAACATCAATAATTGTCATGCTCATACACTTAGGAACGTCTTGGATTAAATTATGGATTTGAAAGCACATTTTAACTCTATCACCTGTTAACATATTTACAGGGAATGTAACAAGGCTGCTGACAAATTATCCAAGGAGGCCACGACACACCCGAGAGGCCTGTGGATGATTCAAGAACAGTTTGGTGCAGAACAATACCAGTATTATCACCGGCCCTACATTGATAAGGCATATCCTAGGGCGGTCAGACCCTAGATTTTTGGTTTATTTTTAGTTGATACACAATAGCTTTATATCTATATATTTATGTTTATACTCTGCTTACCAGACAAAGTGAGTACACTCTGTGACGTGAATATGTACAAATTTTTTGGGAATGGCTTCGACCATAACTTATATGTTTTTGACAACTAATTGACTGGCTTAGGCCAAACAGTTATGCATATGCCATAGGCATCTACTATATGTAGTTTTTCAAAATTAATGAAAGATTACGATATTTCCTTGGGGAAAAAAAAGGGCAATATTGTTTTAGTACATAAAAAAAAATATTACTAAATGAAGAAATTTCCAACTATATCCACCTTTGCAATCTCCTTTTTAAACTCTTATACTATTAAATCCCCTTTTTTTTTTAACTTTGTGTCTAACTTTGTATTCTTAATTATAAAATTTTCTCACCCATGGCTCTATTTGTACCCAATTACTTTAAAAATTATAAATATAGGAATCCTACTTGTGAGTGTCCTAGTTGTGGAATTACTTGTTGAGATATGTTCATCATTTCTAATTCCTCTTATTTGATTTATTGCATTAATTCATTTAAATTTTTGTTTATGGTCATTGTAGCAATGCCCAATGCCTAGTTTCCCTCGATTTAGTCAAAGGGATGTTTTCGCTACTAGGTTTGAATTGTTTTATTTATGTACTATTCCTCCCCCCACCCCCCCAAACCAGTGTTTAGATAAGATAACTTTGAATTAGAAGTGATAACCTATTTTACATGACTAACCTTGTATGCATGTAATACTCCTCAAAGATAAGGGTGGTGGCCCATTACCAATGTTATGGATTTTACCAAAGTTATAGGTTTTGATCAATTTTCATTTTCTTTGAAATTACCTCTTAATGATTCATCTTAGGTCGATTCTATCATTTGGGTTTTTTGTTTTCTTTTATCTTCCCATGACACAGCTTAAACTTCCGAAAATAAAACAACCTTTGATAACTTGTACTATCTCTTATTTACAACACTTCTATTTTCTTCTTTACAACACTTCTTTTTAAGTAACTAAAATTCGAACTCAATGTCTACTTTAACTATTTAGCATCCTTATATTTATACTTATAAGATTGTATGGAATTACAAAGGATTCAACCTTTAACTATCCTAGCTTCTGGTTGAGCTCAATTATCAATATGTGATTGTAAATAATGTTTTGGTAATTGTGTTATTTCATATCTTGTGGTTTCCTCTACCTTCCTTGAATTAATCTGTCTGGCGTGATCATTTATCTAATCACAAGGACAAAACCTTTGCATTCATTAGGACTCACCCATGCGAAGTCTTGACGAATTGATATCGGTTAAGATTCACTGTATAATTTAATGGGTACAATGCTTAAGCTCAAGCCATACATATATTAGCATGACTTTTACAAAAAAACTAGTTTATCTTGCTTAATGTTTACGACCTTGATAATTTGATTCCTTACAGTTAATACCCAACCCATTAAGCTTGACATATTTAAATTAATCACTCCTATGTAAAACCAGGCGAGACATCACGTAATGGTTAAATGGTTACTAATTTAATGTCTTACGGGAAGTTGTGAATCTCATCGCCTTTAAGAGTTATCTCGAATAAGCAACCTTGGCCTAACATTTCACATATATGTAGTGTTAGCATAAATTTGTTCTATCTGCTACTTCTCTTCATGGTTAACTCATGGAAAAGTATTCAAGGTTACATCTAAATAGCCATAATATTCCCATTTCATTTACCTCTCCTATATGTAAATGCTTCTTCTCATACATCCTTAGAAGGAAACATTGTGTAACAAGGTTAATAAATATATATACTTATACATGCAAATCTAGTTTTGTCCATACCACTATACATTTAATAATAACAACCCAACTATGTTTTATAATCTTCTCCAACTCTTATAACTATGTAGACGTCATTGAACCACAAGTTCTATTCTATGAATATATGATGATTTGTAAGGCATAGTTACTCGTATAGAACTTTGGTATTTACATAATATTCTCTTTTTTCTAGAATGCATAAATAAAATTTCATATTCTACTTATAATCATAAGATCCATTTTTTTTCCATGTGTCCCTAAGAAAATCTACATATTCTTAACATTAACTTAATAAAGAGTCTTTATGCTAAAAACCCAAGGTTGATCATATACTTATGTCATGGGCATGCATTTCAGTCATCAATATACAACCTACATAATATATACCATGTAATATTGATGATGAACATAAGTGAGAGTCTAACCATAATTACTGCTTTGGAAAACACTCTTGAACAAACACATTCCTCCTAACTATGAACTGCCTCTTCTAATTCCCCTCGAGCTAAGATCTTCTTCCTGCCATAATCAACAACCCCTTTGATTCCTAGGTGGTTCATTTTATATATTTCTCGACAACAACTTTTTAGCAGTGTCCCACATTAAGGTTTGCCAACCTTTTTCCCTAGGCCTTTTGTTTTTTCAAAAAAAATTATTTCCCTTTTTTTTTAAAGCTTTCCTTTTTCTCCCATGTTGCCCTATTCCATCCTACTTAGTATCTTTCTCCAACTAAGTGATCTAACACAATCTTCCTCTCCAATTGTGTTAAATCAATTCTTTATAACTATTTTTCTCCTAGAGTTTTTTTAGGAGATTTTAGGAAAGGTCCATCATGTGGCCTTGATCACCAACAACTTTTTCCCAAGATGGCAAGAAATATTCTAACTCTATTAGTTTTTCTTCAGTTTTTTTCCAAATAATTTATTTATTATATTAACAATAATTAAATTAATTACATAATCACAAAAGTATAAACATGGCTTCCATAACCATTCAATTCAATAATAAGTCCCTGTCTAAAAATAATCAACATTAAAAATAGAAAATAGAAAATATAGAGATGTTACACCAACTCCAACATCTTAATAACTTAAGTTGAGTGGTGAGCTAGTTTTTTTTTCATGTGAGCCAATTTTGTTCCGTGAGGGCATGAAAATTTCCCATTAAATGACCTTAAAAAAGGAAACCATGTCGTTTTCATAATAGAAAATTGAAATTATTTGTAAAAGAAACTTCCATGCAACAAATCAAATTATTATTATTATTATTGTTTCCGGTAATAAGTTTAATGATCATGGTGATCAAATCAAATAATTTGATTTTGTAGCACAATGATTCATATTATGCTCAGTGAATATTATCATATTATCATATTAAATAAGGGGCGTTGTAACGTAGTAAGTTGTTATTATATGTAACAATAATATGGAGAAAGAAAGTGGGATTTGTCTATAAACCCTAAAAATAGTTTATATATCTTTCTTATTTTATTGGCTTTCGTGCTATCCTTTTTTCATTTCATTACGTTGCAAAAAAATCCTTGATTTATCGATTGAAATTCTCCAAACTCGTGCTCTGTACAAGCTTAAGTTTCATCGGCTCAAATTTTATGAATGAAATTTGTAGAAGTCTTCTAAGTAAGGAAAAAAATAATTAATATCAAATAATAGAAGTATTATTCTAATATTTTTTATTTGATAATTATTTAATAAAAAAATATTTAAGTGAAAGTAGCAAACAAATTGAAAATGGATAAGCATGTGTGTTTAAGTGAATTATCTATTTATGCATAAATAGTGATCATAATATGAAATACCACCATGCATAGAGATGTTCTTCCTTCAATACTATGATAAGGTAGTCTTTTTTTGTTGACACTAAAATTTCCAAAGGAGATAATTGTATCATTGTATTGTTCTTTTTATCAAACTCATTGGATAGACTAGGCATAGCCATAGAAAATGATATAACTAATTTAAGTTCTGATGAATGTGGTGCCTTTATTATTGCCTGAGGAGATGAAAAAAAAACTTGGAAATTTAGAGCACATAGGCCTCATGGAAACTTGTTAAATGATCTCAAAAAGCCCCACAATATTGACCTTTCTCTATCTAGTCCATGAATACTTGCAATAAATATATCCTTTTATTGGGTCATTATTACAAGCTATATGTCATTATTACAAGCTATATGTTTGTCACCTGTATGCAATATGTAGCTCATCTATAATAATTTTTTTGATAACAAAAGTTTTGCGTCCACCTCTCAATCTTGATTTTAAGTAATAGTTGTATGGAAAATGAATGTAAATATCCATTGAGTATTGTTTTTCCATCCGATGCGGGCTTAACAGAAGAAGTACTCATTTTTACTTAAAAAACCGAGTTATCATTTGTACAAACTCTTCAAGGGGTGGAAATGGAAAATAAATCAAACAATTCAAACCTAAAAGTGGAACCCATCCCTTTGACTAAATTGGGGGAAATTATGAAATGACAATTATTGCAATAAAATACACAACATTTAAATGAATGAATACAAATAAATAAAAAAGAGAAACTAGAAAATATGAACATATCTCAAAACTAAATTCTATAACTATGGGGTTCACATTTTTTAACTTTTAAAGTAACTGGTTATAAATGTAACTTTGAGTTAGAAAAATTTATAATTAAAAATACAAATCCAAATATACAGTTAAAAATAGAAATGGATTTGAGGATATAGGAGTTAAAAAACTAAATTATAAATGTGAATATGGTTGAAAAATTCTTAATTTAATATTAATCATTTTTATTTACCAATTATTTTTCCCCTTAATTATGTGATTTTAAAAATACATAGCAATAAACAACTAAATTTGTATTTTCATTGGCCCATGATTACAAATGTTACAATTTTACATGTGATCACTAAAACATTGCAATAAATTTTGTCAATTATACTAAAATGTTAAATTTTTCTCTTACAACTTACCTATATTATATAACAATGAAATTCATTGATTTTTATATATCCTCGTTAACCATGGGTTGAAAAAACTCTAATGTAATAAACACTTATGTCATTATAGAGCATAATATGACATTATAGAACATACATATTATCTCAAAAGATACTAAGCATGAAAAGTTAGTTTCTTCGCATAAATTTTGAATTATTTAAAGGGCATTTATGTGACATATTATGTTAGATTGTTTATTACAAAATTGAATTTTTTAAATTAATCATCCTTAATAATTTACACGATGATATTTTATTATATTATTTATTTTAAAATATATAATACTTTATTGTAAAATAATATAGAATTTTCTAAACATATATTATTATAAAAGCATTAATCTGTAAAAAAATAACTAAATATAATTAATATTTCAATATTAAAACATAAGTACCCACATATATATGGATTTAATCAAGTCTAGAGAGGTGGGCAATCATCATAGCAGGGAATTTCAAGGGTCCATAGAGGTTACACGCACTGATTCATTTCCATTCGACCTGAAAATCCATCATCACCATCACCAGTTTCAGCTTCAGCAGAATCAGAATAAGAAACAACAACAGCTGGGTCGCACAAACTCCATGGTTTCTGATGGGGGTCGCTTGGGTGGTTATTCGCCGGCTAATTCTAGTGTTTCAAAACCAGTCTCGATTTTTTATGCAAGAGATTCAGCTGAAAGGGTTGCGCGTGCCTCCATTGTCCAGCCCTTTCACCCCTTCAAAACTGCAGGGATTGTGAGGATAGACATTGTGTATATCACGTTTATCGTGTATATATTGATCTTAATCAACAAGTTCTAGCCATGCAAGTTCTAGTTATTTTAGAATGATAATAATAATTGTGTTACACTATTAAAATATGATTAATTAATAATATTATTAAATAATTAAGTTATATTAACATTTTAAATTAAATAATAATAAATAATATTTAATATTAAATATTAATTAATATAAGTTAATATTTATTAATATTAATTATATTGATATTAATAATATTTTTATTGTAATAGTTTTTTTAATTATTTTTTTATTGTTATATATTTATTAATGATAGATATAAATGAAGCTTTAAGTTATATCAAACACATTAATATTTTTAATGTGATTGTATTAGTAGTAAAACAATATTTTGTATAATAACAAATATCTAAATATACAATAAAATATTATATTTAAAAAATTAACAATCTAATATATTAAAAAATTTATAATATATAAAAAATATTATCAAAATAGATTTCTCTATTTTATCCATCCCTCATAATTTGTTTTTATTGGGCAAATAAAGTGAATTTCTTTTACTCTCCACTAAAATTTAAATCCTTCGAGTACATTTGCTCTTAACTAAATTTTCCACGTAAATATTCTATGTGATTAAAAAAATACAGAGATAAAATGTAAACTCACTTTACTGAAATAAATAAATGAAAAACATTATATAGAGTATATAATTTTATTTTAATATTTCATATTACAATAGCATATAAATATATAATGTGGTTTTAATTTATATTAATAAAACATTTAAAAAAAATATTGTATAATTACTTAAATTAAGATGCCATAGGACCATTGATTGAAAGTTCCTACGTGATGTATCTGTCAACACGCAGAGACATCGATCATGCATGAGATGGACGGCGGGAGATGAAAAAGATTGTTAGAAAGAACAGAGAGTTTAAAGAGTTTGATTCCCAGCGTCTTGGTAGCAGTAAAATCATACAATCCATTAAATTGCACAAAATTAAATCATATTAGCTAGGGTTTGGAAGCCATATTAGCTAGGGTTTGGAAGCGATTTTTACAGGCAATCTTGAAAAATTGGGGAAACAAGCTCCCAAAAGCATTGAGTATCTTCAATTAAATATTCTCATATAACTTTTACCTGCAATTTAAATGCTCTCTGGCAATTCGGTAGAGAAGTTTCCAGAACCGTTGAGGATTTTAACCTTCTGAATGGATGAGAGTTCTCAAATTGACCACACTCGTCACGGATTCGGGCAGACAATGCACCAAGAAATTAATATTGCAAACAAAATCAGCTGAATGCGATCAAGAAAGTTGATATAAGGACGGTATTTACTACCATCATATTGTTATTAGAAAGGTCAAATTTAGCGATGGTCGACAGCTTCTGTTATTAGAAAGGTCAAATTTAGTGATGGTCGACAGCTTCTGTGCTCAGTCTGGCAAGTTAAAAGGTACAAGTCCGTTAAGTTCGTGGAGAAACTGTTGAGGATCTTGAAATTGCTGAATTCTCAAACCTTTTAATAATGCTGTCATACGTTTGATAGAATTCCTCAAGCTGTATAACAGATCCGTGCCGAATTCTCTTCTTCTGCAAGTCTTTTCGCCTCGGCCTCCATTGCATCCTACATTATTTAATCCATGCAATTTATTTATGATGCAAATATGTAAAACTAGAATGCATAAAAGAAAGAATTGAGTCTGAGCTAGGCCGACCTTAGCAGCCGGAAGAAGATCCTCTACTACTCCTCTTTCTCGCTTTCTTGCTGGAGACTTGGCATTCTCTGCGTTCCGAATCCTGAGTGCCGTGGTTCCCATCAACACGTTGTGAATTCCTTAATTGACTAACGGATTTATCCCAAGTCGATTGATGAATGCCCAGACAACCAATTACTCCTGCAACCAATTGGGCTTCCTTGATTTACTGACGGATTTATCATAATCCATCGGTGAATGCTCAGACAAGAGAGTCTCGTGAGAGATACGCAACTATGGGCCTGTGAGAGTCGGGAGACAAGAACAGCGAAATTTGAGTTAGGTCTGTAGCTTTTCTTATATGTATGCAGTTTTTCTTACACTTTTAAATATGTGTATGTTTGTGCGTATTTATACACATATATGTGTATATGTTCAAATATATGTGTATATATTCAAATATTTGTGTATATATTCAAATATATGTGTATATCTTCAGATATCTGTGTGTATGTTCACATGTGTGTATATCTTCAGATATATATATGTGTATATCGTTTGCGGAGATGCTGGAGTGTGTATATGTTGATGTGTATATCGTTCGCATGCGGAGATGGTGGGGTGTGTATATGTTGATGTTTAGGACATGCTTGGCAACGTGTGGGTATGCAGATGACCGCGTTGCTGACCTGGACGCCGCTCAAAACATATACATGCTTCTGACACTGGGGTTACACTTTAGGGTTTACACTTTAGGGTTGTTGTCAACGTTTATTCTTAATACAACTATATGTATAAATTTCGTTTAGTTAATGTGAGGTGGGATAGAAATTACGCGTGGCCCAATTACGTAGAGCTTAGGGCCTTTTAATAAGGCTGTTATAGTTATTGTTATTTATAGTTATGTGTTTAAACGGAGACTTGAGGGTATAATTGATACGAAAATCCATTTCTTACAAATAATGCTTAATTTATTTTCAACTTCAAAATTATTGTTACAGTGTTATAAATAGAAAAACAATATATCACGATTATATTTATATTTTCATATAATTTTAATGCTTTTGTATGTAATAAAATAAATAAATTTTTTATAATAATATATATATTTTTCAAGTATAAAAATAAATATATTTAATAATTTTTTATTTTTTATTTTACAAAAATGAAACCTGAATAAATTAACTATATTGTATAACATTATATTGTGAATAAATTTATTAAATATTTTTTTGAGATTTAGTCCAAAACATTTGATAAAGGAAGAAATATCAGAATGCTCTTAAAAGATATGAGGAAACATGGAAAATGTAATCATTCTTATCAATCTAAATGGAGAAGAAGTGAGTAACATGTTGGAAAGCATATAATACAATTAGAATTTATGATCCAAATTCTAGAACAATGTTTTGGAATAATAAGATTAAGTGTTCTAACAAGTTTGAGGATCTTTGGACTATGAATTTGAATGAGTAGAGTTTACTCTTAAAGGTAACGTTTCTATTTAAGAGTTCAGTCACTAGCATTATTTTAATTCACTCTTCTTTGATTATATGTTGCACGGTTTTCAAAGTGCAATTTCAATCGGATCCACATTGCATTTTGGAAGGGTTTTAGTGGAATGGCATCAACGACAATGGTAAACGCAGTCGCTGTAGTGCTCGGTCGAAACGTTGCGACACTAAACTTGAAAACGAAGCCACTGACGCCCATTTTATCTCCTGCAGGCCATCTTGCATTCGGTTCCGGAGAAGCTTTTGTCTTCCTACTCTGCCAGCTCAAGGCCCATGCTACCCTGCCCCTAATGGAGGTCAAGCCCGGATCTGTATCGGGCGCTGCACAAAACCTGATCGCTTTTGAGGATGACCACTCAATCGTTGCCACAGAGCAGACTGATGCAGCCCTTAAGGGCAGAGACTATCATAGGCGTGAATCCAAAGCGCTGGATCTGAACAACTTCTAGGGGATCCTACATACCCTAGATCTGGTGCATCCTGAAACTGCGTGGGCTCCGAAAGGGATACACTCCTCTCAATGAGGAATCTATGTCATTCATCGCTCTGGGTCGATCCCTCTCACCACGGAAGGGTGTATCAACCTCAAATCTACGATTGAACTAGCAGATCTAGCACACAACAGACAAATCTGCCCATACCAAGCCTAGATCTGCAAGCCTCCCATCCGCTTTGGATCACAGTCCCAAAACATAGATCAGGTCTAGAGGCGGCAACCACCAACATAAATAAATAAATAAATAATGAATTGATTAATTGTTTACTAAAAAAAGAAATAATAATAATAATAAATAAATAAATAAAAATAAAAATAAAATAAATAAATGAATAAATATTTTAATCATAAAATAACGATTCAAACAAACCCTAAGATCTGTCGGCAATACATCTCTTGCATCTCCCACATCTATTTATTAAATTGATTAATAAGACCAGTATTCACAAATTCTCCTGATGATGAACCACTGTTGATGGTTCGAAACGTCGAACAAAAATAATCTAATGCAATGAATCCGGAAGATGATCTACACACCTATGAAGATTGCAGAAACATAAGAGATAAAATAACCACCAAGATACCTCTCTGCCCTGAAGTCCAATGCACAGAAGAAGACAAGAAAGGCAAGCAGAACAGTGGTGACCAAGAGGTATCGAAGAGAACAATATGGGCAACAAATCAAGGCCATTCTCGGTCGGATTCATACCCTACGGAGACATATCTCATACAGTTCTTTATCAAATCACTGGAAGGCATGCATTATTGCTTAAGACTTTGGAAGGACTGTAGGATCCGGGATCTAAGGTATAAAATACAGAACCTCCTGGGTATACCAGAGCAGGGACAAAATCTGATCCACATGGGATACAACCTATAGGATAACTACACCCTTCGGGATTACATTATAACCTTAGACTCTACAATCATCATAAATCTCTATCTCTGGGGTGGATGTTCTGGAACTAGCTCTAAGAACACATGATCCTTCAAAGATGTAGTCAAAGGTAAAGGGAAAATGCATACCAAACCAGCAACAACGCGTGAACTTCCCAGACCTTACATTGTAGAACAAAAAACTAAGAATCGTGCTCTCCCCATTATAATGCCTGAGGTAAATGCTTTGTACTCAGATCTTTATTCCCACTCAGTTATCTGTAGATTTAATGGATTCTAACCCAAATATGATGTTATGCACCATTGGATACGCACTACATGGACTCCAAACTGCGAAATATACTTATGCCCTAAGGGTTTTTTTTATAGTAAGATTTAATACAGAATAGGAAAAGGAATATATCCTTAATAAGGGGCCATGGTTCTGGGGTAACACAGGGCTCTTCATGACCCTTTGGTTTCCAGATTTCGATGCCAACATAAAGGTGGTATTGAAGATGCCAGTCTGGGTTAGGTTGCACAACCTTCCATTACACTTCTGGCATCACAAGGTATTAATCGCCATAGGGAACACGTTGGGAAAATTTATAAAGACGGATGGAGACAGACTTGCAAAGGGCATATTTACTTTCGCTATAATTTGTGTAGAAGTAGATCTCAGTGAGGGACTAACAAAAAGTATTACACTGAATTTCAACAATACATAGTGAATACAACCCTTGGACTATGAAAATACAATGTTCTGATGCCGAGGATGTCTACAGACAGGTCACCTTCGCAGTGCTTGTCCACAGACAAGAAACACCCCTGAATGGAACAAGAAACAACATAGGAAGCCTAAAGGATGGCAACATACATAGCCATTGGATGAAGAAGAAGACATAATAGAGACAACACAATTTAAAGCAGAAATGGATGAACAAATAGTCCAGAACAGCACACAAAATAAAGAGGTAGACCCCAGTAACCCTTTGCAACAACAAACTTCCCAGCCAACAGGAAAGGAAATATCAGGCAATAACAAAACTCATGGATTAGAAGGATCTAGTCGAACAAGGACTCTCCCACAACTACAACTGAAAATCAGCTATCCATTATAACTGCCACCCCCAACACTGGAAGATGGCGAAAGGTGGAGAAAAAGAAAGGGAGAAAAGAATAACATTTTTATTTTTATTTTTTATTATTTCTGGTTTCTGTGAAAATAAGAACAGATCATTTGCATATGCTCTTGAGCATCTACAAAATGTAATTTTGTCTCATGAATAAAATTACGAATTTTTCCACAGGGAAAAAAAGTTTGAGGATCTTAATATAATTAACTAATTTTTTCCGTTGATCAATTTGCATTTTCTTTGGGATTACCTCTTGAGTATTCATCTTAGGGTGGTTCTATCATTTTGGTCTATTGTTTCCCTTTATTTTCCTATGAGGTAGGTTAACCTTCCAAAAAAAAAAAATCTTTGGTAACATGTGTTTAAACTATCTTTACACTTGAAATTTTTATTTTCATAATTCAATTCTATACAATCATTACACTTGAAGTTGTGTATTCTTATATTTCAATTTTGAAATCTATTGAGAATCCTTCGATTCTATAATAACATATTCTTGTTAAACTTCACTTCAAAAACACTAAATTTCAATTTATTTTTAACTTATTATCATCCACATGAAGATGAAATCAATAATTTCACCTAAATTAATATCATTAAAATAAACATTTTATTCAAAGTGAAATCATGAAACCATAAAATTAAGATTTAAAACAAATAAATAACTTTACTTTAAAATCATCATCTTTTTTCTATAACTTTTTCAAATATTTACAATTTAAGAAAATAATATAAATTATTTAAAACAAAAAGTCACATGGTTAAATTCATTTACTCAAATTATAAATCATAGCTACAATCCATAACAAACATATATTAAATATGGTTTCTCTCTCTCTCTCTCTCTCTATATATATATATATATATATCTGTGTGTGTGTGTGTGTGTATTCCACTACCACTCAATATATAATGTCGAAATTGTTGGGAGAGAGGAGTTTGTCATGATGATCCCTGCAAATACGAAGAAAGCTCCTCATAGGAGGAATGTGATGTGTACTCACATTTTTGAATCAAACATGTACATCATGATGTATGATTGATTAACTCGGGCACCTCCTTTCATATGAATCTACATAAGCACTGGTTTTCCAAATATGAAAGTTTTAATGGAGGAACTACTGTTTTCCTTGGGGATGACTCAATAGCTAAAATCATATGATGAGGAAATGTCAAATTGATGCTCAAGGATAGATGTGTTAGAACACTACCTAGTGTTCTACAACTTCAAGGGTTGGTTGGAAACATGATATTTGTAAGCAATATGAGTATTGTGGTTGTAAATACTATGTTTGAAAAGGAATCATGTAGGATGGTTCAAGCAACAATGATATTGCTAACAAGAGTTTGAACTAGAACTATGTACAAGTTGTTGGGAATCACTATTAGTATTGGGTGTAACAATTGTTTTTTTCTTAAGGCTATCAATGAAGAAGTCAAAACTGCTATTATGCATGGAGAAAATGCAATGACGTGGCATCAAAGAATACAGAAATTTGGAGACAAGGGCCTTCAAGAACTATAGAATAAAAGTATGGTTGATGTTATGTTTAATTACATAGAAGATCTTGGTTTATGTGAACATTACATTTTTGGTAAACAAAATCTGTTAAGATTCTCAACATGCAACACAATATCCAAAAGGATTTTAGAGTTGTACATAATGATGTATTTGCACATGTGTATGTTTCGTCACTAGGAAAAGTTGTGTACTATGTCTTGTTCATTGATTATTTCTCAAGGAATATGTGGATTTGTTTACTCTAAAATAATTTGGTTGTCTTTTGTAAACTGGAAGAGTTTAAGGCTCTTGTGGAGAAGTGGACAAAGAATAAAATCAAGGTGTTGAGAACAGACGACAGAGGAGAATTTTGTAAGAATGAGTTCAAGGAATTCTATAAGTAATGTCTACAAAAAGGTAGATGAATACTCCTTACACACCTCAACTAAATGAGGTTGCATAAAGGATAAATAAGAAATTTATGGAAAAATCAAGGACCATGCTTAGTGATGTGAGATTAGGGTAGGAATTATAGTGAGAGGCAATGGATATCGCAGGGTTAACTAATAAATTAGTCACCCTCACCAACATTTGTTGAGAAGATTTGACACTAGGCATGGACTAATAGGAAACTCCTCTTGAATCATTGGAAATGTGTTGAGATATTATCGCATAATTTTAATATGCATGAATGTAGACTAGTCAAGGTCCCTATTCCTTGGTGTAAATTTGTTATCTCCCCAATAAATAGAGTCTATAGATGGCATGTAGAGTCCAAAAAAAACATTCTACAACAAATACCTACATATCATAGTAATCATTTCCTATTATGATAGTGAAACTCATCTCCTCAATATAATAACTAAAATATTTATAATAAATATCAACTCTAAACGTTAAAATAAGATGAAAAAAGCTTAATTGTCAAATCAAGTTTGTTTTTGGGTGATGGGTGCACTTTTACTAGGGTCATGAAAGAGGAGTTCAACAATTAATGCCATAAATATCAAGGTACATTGAGGGATTTAGGTTCTTGATTAAATGCAATTTTTGTACCTTGATACATGATAGTATCCAATGCAAACATTGCAGCCCCCCTAATCATGATATCTTGAAAATCTTTAAGTCTACTAGATTTTGATTGGGATCTAAAATTTTACTTTCTCTATATGAAATCCAATGAGGTTGAAACCAGTCGAGGAAGTAAAACTCACTATTACCTATGGAGAAAATACAATGATGTGGCATCAAAAAATAGGGAAATTTGGAGAGAAGGGCCTTCAAGAACTATAGAGTAAAAGTATGGTTGATGTTATGTCTAATTACATAGAAGATCTTGGTTTATATGAACATTACATTTTTGGTAAACAAAATATGGTAAGATTCTCAACATGAAAAACAATATCCAAAAGAATTTTAGAGTTGTACATAATGATGTATTTGCACATGTGTATGTTTCGTCACTAGGAAAATTTGTGTACTATGTTGATTTCTCAAGGAATATATGGATTTATTTCTTCTAAAATAATTTGGTTGTATTTTGTGAATTGAAAGAGTTTAAGGCTCTTGTGGAGAAGTGGATAAAGAATAAAATCAAGGTGTTGAGAGCAGATGATGGGGGAGAATTCTGTAAGAATGAGTTTGAGGAATTCTATAAGTAATGTCTACAACAAGGTAGAAGAATACTCCTTACACACCTCAACTAAATGAGGTTTCATAAAGGATAAATAAGAAATTGATGGAAAAATCAAGGAGCATGCTTAGTGATGTGAGATTAGGGTAGGAATTATAGTTAGAGGCAATGGATATCGCATGGTTAACTAATAAATTAGTCACCCTCACCAACCTTTGTTGAGAAGACTTGACACTATGAATGGACTAATAAGGAGTTATCTCCTAACCATCTTAGAGATTTTTGTTGTGATGCTTATTTACATGTTCCAATGGAAACTAGGAGTAAGTTAGAAAATAAAGCTCAAAGGTGCATATTTATTGGTTATAACTGTGGTTTAAAATGTTATACGCTTTGTACCCAAAAACTAGGAACGTTATTTCCAATAGAGATGTTCTATCTAGATAGGTCAAATGTGTTTTCAAACAAGAAGTCCTGCCAAATTGGAAAATAACAAGACTTATTGGAGTTTGGTTGCGGGATGAAGATATGCCCTAATAGAGGAACATGCTTCAAAATAAGAACCTCATATTATAGTTTGAGATTATTTTGAAAAGAAGGAAACTAGAAAGGTATAATCCACCTAATTTTTGTTTTAATTTTAGTTTTTCTATTATTAATCATCATCCGAAAATGGTTATGGAGGTAGTGAATCCAAATGATGGTAAAGTATGGAAAAATCCCATGGCTAAGGAAATGGTGTCCTTGGACAAGAATGATGCTTGAGATATAATTGAGTTGCTAGATAGAATAATTCTCATCAGCAACAAATGAGTGTTTAAGAAGAAGTTGAATAAGTAAGGTAAAGTGGAGAAATACAAATATTCATTAGTAGCAAAAGCCTATTCCAAGGTATAGGGAATTTAATTTGGTGAAAATGTATCTCCTATTGGTAAATTAACTTCTATTAATTAGTTTCCTTTATAATTTATACTACATTTGATATTGAAGTAAAACAAATGGATGTGAAAACAAAATTCCTACATTGGGATTTGGAAGAAAAAATATATATGAAACAACTCAAACATTTTTCAATGAAAGGAAAGAAAAAGTTGGTTTGCAAGTTGAAAATGTCCCTATATGTATTAAAGTAATATTTAACAATGTGGTATCAAAAAATTGATACATATGTGTTGGGGCTTGATTGACAAAGGGAACATGTAATCATTGTGTGTATTTAAAATAGGAAAATAATGATTTTATTTATGTGTTCATGTTTGTGTGTGATATGTTTTTGATTGGAAACAACATGGAAATCATTGAGGAAGTGAAAAATAAAGTTTCCTCCAAAGTAGACATGAAAGATATTGTTATTTCAAATTTTATTTTGGTCATGGGAATTAAAAGAGATTGGAAAAATAAGAAACTCCTCTAGAATCATAGGAAATGTGTTGAGATATTATTGCAGAAGTTTAATGTGCATGAATGTAGACTAGTCAAGGTGCCTATTCCTTGGTGTAAAGTTGTTATCTCCCTAATAAATAGAGGCTATCGATGGCCTCTAGAGTCCAAAAAAAACATTCTACAACAAATACCTACATATCATCGTAATCATGTCCTATTATGATAGCGAAACTCATCTCATCAATATAATAACTGAACTATTTATAATCAATATCAACTCTAAATGTTAAAATAAGATGAAAAAAGTTTAATTGTCCAATTAAATTTTTTTTGGGTGATGGGTGCACTTTTACTAGGGTCATCAAAGAGGATTTCAACAATCATTGCCATTAATATCGAGGTACGTTGAGCAATTTAGGTTCTTGATTAAATGGTATTTTTGTACCTTGATACATGATTGAATCCAATGTAAACATTGCAACCCCCCCAATCATGATATCTTGAAAATTGTTAAGTCTACTGGATTTTGAGAGGGATCTAAAATTGTACTTTCTCTATATGAAATCCAATGAGGTTGGAACCAATCTCAAACACCCTTAAATGATTAACTGTAATATCAAAAATTTAAGTAAATGGATGAGAATGAACGATAATAGGGAATATCACATTTACAATACCATTAATTACATAACATTAGTAGGGCCCTAAGGTTGATTATAAGTGTACACTTCTCATAAATTATTATTAAAAGAAATACATTTTGAGGGTCCTTAGTCGTAATGTGAAAAACTAGTTGTTGTTTTTTTTTTTTAAAGAGTGGCTTCATATCGAACCAGTTGATTCCATACAAGAAATAAGCACTTTTGTACCAAATCAACCTTTTTAGTTTTATTTCCAATGGTTAAACTGGTTAGGGCCTCAAAAAAGTTTGAATGACTAGCTCAATTCCGATATTGGGTAAGGAAGAGAGAGGAGGAGAGAGAAAAGTAAGGGAGAGAGAGTAATGGTAGAGATGGATGGATATATGGGGAGGGATAGGTAAAGAGAGAGTTTTTGAGAGAGGGGGGATAAGGTGAAGGGGAAGGAGAGAGGGGAATATGGAGAGAGAGTGAGAGTGAGGGAGGGAGAGGGATGATGGGAGGGAGAAGGGAGCAGGAGGGAGGGATAGAGAAATACATTAAGGGATGAGATGGAGAATATGAGATATTGTATAGAATGGGAGAGAGAGAGATAGAGAGAATGAAGGGAAAAGGAGACTCTTTCTCCATATATATCTATCTCTCTCTCCCTCCCTCCCTCTTCCTCCCACCCTCACCTCTCTATCTCCCTCTCCCTCCCTCCCAATCACATCTCTCTCTCACTCTAATCTCTCTCACCTACCTTCTCTCCATCTCTCTCTCTATTTCTCTCTCCTCTCACTCTCTACCCAACCTATCTCCCTCCCTCTTCCTCCCTTTGTATCTCTCTTTTCTTCCCTCACTCCCTCAATCTCTCTAACTCTACCTCACCTCTCCAACTCTTTCTCTTTCTCCCTCCATCCTTCCTCTTCTATCTCTATATATAGTGCATGACAAATAAAATGAACCATAAATAATAAGCATTTACTAAAATCAAACCCATTGGGTATGCCCACATGTTCAAAACTGCATCTTTTCAAAAGTTCATTTCATTTTTCTTGCTTCAAAATAAATTCAAATACAATAAAAAACCTTCTATAAACCTTATTATTATTCTTCCAAACTTGGTTGTTTCCCATTCCTCCAAATATATAAAATGGACATGTTATTTCCTTGGTCAAATGGGTGAAAACAACGCAAGATACATGACAATGGAGATGCAAAGGTAAGCACATGGGGGATTTACTGTGGGGAGCAATATCAGACCACGTGGGTTCTTTTTGAGGAGTATATATTTAGGAAAAAATGAGATAATATATTGGTGTATATATAGGGTGTAAAGGGTTTTTATATTGGCAAATATAAAAATTGGAGCTTAAAGTTAATGAAAAATATAAAAGGGTATAAAAAATGTTAATGAAAAAATAGATATCTACAATATCTAGTGAAAATAGGGGGTTTTTTAAATTAGGAAGTTGTATTGCATTCATATAATTGGTAGGGGGTTAAATAATGTGATTTTGAGAGAGATTTTGGAATATGTAGTCAAATTAAGGGTATTGTTTAATATTCCACGAATGCATGTGATATGTCAGAGGTTCACTGAGTGAATCCCCCGTGGGTAAGAACATGCCATTTTTTTGGGAATGAAGTCAATATTTAACAAAGAACATTTACTTTGAAGTTAGTATACATCTGCTATAAGAGTAATGGAATGGAAGCATGCTCGACCCATAACCAATAGGTCCCAAGATTGAGACTTGGTTTCTTGGTTTAAACAATTGCTAATTTCCTCAGAAACTATCATTGAGAAGATAAAGAGTAATGTTTGTAGGGAAAATTTCATATTTTTTAAATTTAACTTTAAATTTTTACTTAAATATATAATTTATTTGTAAGGTAAAAAAGGTAAAGGTTCTTATGAGTGTTCTACTATGTAGTGATTAGGTATATTTAATTTTAAACTTTTACTTAAATACATAATTTATTTTGTAAGGTAAAAAATGTAAAGGCTCTTATGAGTTTTCTGCTATATAGCAATTAGCTAGATTTAGATAGTAACATAAATTTTACAATGATTTATTTAGACCTTGACATTATATAAGTAATCTCAACCAATTATAATTTCTCTTAAATCTAAAAAAACATTTATGTTCTTAATCAATACCATTATAAAATTGTACAAAGAGTCACTCTATAATATAATATAGGTAAGATATTCTACTCAAGCATGATAGTAAATAACAATAATGATAAAATCTTAATCAACTTGTATACTAACAGTAGAACAATTAGCAAAAGTCATGTTATCGAGCCCTTGTGTATTCAAGTGATCAGAAATTCAATCCCCTTGGACATGTCTCACCAGTCAAACCTACAAAAAAGGAAATAGTAATTCAACTCATTTTGTTATACTTTTGTAATTAATTTTTTTTGAAACAAAATTCAAAATGTGCATATTATATTAAAATAAAATTTAATAATGAGAATTCCCATATGTAAATCTAGATAATAAATACATAAAGCCTTAAATATTTTTTTCCTAAACTTTATAATATTTTAAAATTTCATGCTTAAATTTGGTTAATAAACATGTGAAACTCAATACTTATAATAATCTCTCTCTCACACACACACTCAATTTCGACAGGGTATAGTGACTTGCACCTTAAATGATTAGATTCCTTTTGGCACTTGGTAAATCTAGAGTTAATATGGATTTATGCTTATTCTTTTTAATATTCTTTATAGTTTTTTTTTAACCTTTTAATATATATATATATATATATATATATATATATATATATATATATATATATATATATATATAGATATATATATATATATATATATATATATATATATACATATCTTTCAAAACTCTATTGACATTTTAAAATAAATCACCAATTATGCTTATGAATTGTTGTTTTTCCTGCAGTCACCCACTTCAAAAATCAAACCAGTGACAAAAGAAAATGATTTTTGACCAAAACATGACAAGGTTTTTAATATTTTTCATCCCTATCATAAGGCTATTGTAGATATCATGATAAATAAAACTAGGTAAATCCATGTGAACAATATACAAGAACAATGTTTCATATAGAAGATAACGACAAACTGAAAGTGGATAGGGTTTCTTATCTAAGATAAGAAAATAATACTTGAGAAATCAAACCAATGGCAAAAGAAAATGATTTTTGACCAAAAAAATGACATTGCTTTTGATAATTTTCATCCATATCATAAGGTTGTTGTAGATATCATGATAAATAAAACAAGGTAAATGTATGTGAATAATATTCAAAAACAATGTTTCCTATAGAAGATAATGAAAAAATGAAAATGGATAGGGTTTCTTATGTAAGATAATAAAAAAGGATTAAATTTAATATGAAAATCGATTTCTTATAAATTAATGTTTAATTTAATTAAATCTTTTAATTATTATTATTATTATTAAATACAAATAGATAATAATATATTATCATTATATTTATATGTTTATATAATATTAAATCATTTTTTACCATAAAATGACAGATTTTAAGCCTATTCATCCCTATCATAAGCCCATTATACCAGCACAATAAATAAAAAAATCTAAATGCATGTGAATACTATACAAGCAATAGTGATGAATATAGAAGATAGCGACAACATGAAATGGATAGGGTAGGGAGGTAGTAGAAAATAATAGTGTATGGGAAAAATATGATTTATGAATAATAAAAAGGATAGTAGCTTTTAAAATGGTTTTTTAGCTAAAATAACTAAAAATGAAAGTTACTAGGTAATAAACTCTAATATTTGTCGTTATTAAGGATATAGGAGATCATGTAGTTAGATATAAATTTGTGGGTGTCTTTCCCTTAGAGAGAGGCTACCTAGTGGATTGAAATTGATGTGAAATCAATTTCTTAGAAATTAGTGTTTAATTTAATTTAAACTTTAAAATTATTATTATTATTATTAATGATATTTTACTAGAAAATGACAAGGTTTTCTAGATTTTTCATCCCTATCATAAGCCTATTGTAGCTAGCATGATAAATAAAACAAGGCAAATGCATGTGACTTCTATACAAGGAATAGAGTTTCATATAGAAGATATCGACAAAATGAAATGGATAGGGTAGGGAATGTAGTAGATAATAATAATACATGGGATAAAGATTAGTTATGAACAATAAAAAGGATAGTAGATTTTAGAGCTGTTTCCTAACTAGAATAATAAAAAATGCAAGTTATTGGTAATAAAATATAATATTTGTGACTTATTAAGTGTATGGAATATTATGTAGTTAGCTACAAAATTGTATGTATCTTTCAATTAGACAATCTGTTTCCTAAATTGTTATGAAAATTAATTTCTTATCGAATAATGTTTAATTTAATTTCAACTTTGAAATAATAATAATTATTATTATTATTATTATTATTAATTAATATATGGTATTAGATTTATATTTCTATATAATATTAATATTTTTTTTATTATAAGAAAAAACAAAAAAATTACAATAATATAAATAATCTTAATATGTAATAATAATACATATATTTAATAATTATTTACTTATTATATACAAGAAATGAAAAATAAATAAATTATTCATATCTTGTAACATCGTATTATAAATAAATTTATTAAATAATTTTTTTTAGAGATTTAGCTAAAAACATTTAATAAAAGAAAAAATACTAGAATACCATTTAAAAATATGAGGAAGCATGAAAAATTCCATCAATATTAACAATATAAATGGAGTGGATGTGAGTAATGTTTTGGAGAGGATATAATATGATTAGAATTTAGGTCCAAAATTCTAGAATAATGTTTTGGAATAATAGGATTAAGTTTTAAAACATGTTTAATGATCTTAATATAATTAATTAATTTGTTTTCTAATTATTTCGTACTATTTTATACAATATAATTTATAAATAGGTTAGATAATAAAAATTACACAATAAATGTAAAGCCTGTGAATTCTAGAATTATGATTATTGTAGAAATAAAAATAATTAAAATAGAAAGCACAATTAAAAAAATCATATATTCAAAATCTACATATAAATATTTGTAGGTATGGATAGTTTCATTAGTAATGATTATGTGGATCATATTTAGAAATGTGTTTATAAACAAAGATAACGAGTAGCTAGAAAAATGAATGTGTTTTTGTTATTGTGTATGTTTATTATACCAAAGTCAAAACTAAAGGAACGAACTCATCTCACACATAGAGGAAAAAGATGATCTTGCTATTTTTTTTTTTAATTTATAAGAATGCAAATTCCCTCTCCCAACCAGTAAAACAAGCCTAAGGATGTCATTTCCATACCTATACAAGATCCATACACAATATAAAACTCCTAATGACACCCTTATTAAACTCCTACGTTAAAGACCCTTACTGATGCTTTAGATTACTATGTTTATATTTTCTTCATAGTGCTTCAATTTAGGTTTAATTAGGGCTTAACGTGATTGTTTAAGCCCCTCAATATGTTTATACATCCAAACCCATCAATATGTTTATACATCCAAACCCATCAATATGTTTATACATCCAAACCCATTTCTATTGTAGGGCCTTATTTACGTGTTTTACCATGTTTATGTATATGGCCTTACTTACCCCTTTGACCATGTCTAAGTTTGATTGTGAACTTTTCCCATTAGTACTATGTTTATATTTTCTTCATAGTGCTTAAGTTTCCCATTAGTACTATGTTTATATTTTCTTCATAGTGCTTAAGTTTAGGTTTAATTAGGGCTTAACGTGCTTGTTTAACCCCCTCAGTATGTTTATACATCCAAACCCATTTCTATTGTAGGGCCTTATTTACGTGTTTTACCATGTTTATGTATATGGCCTTACTTACCCCTTTGACCCTGTCTAAGTTTGATTGTGAACTTTTCCCATTAGAAACTCATGACTAGCTAATATTATAATGGTCCATTTACCAAGGGTGGGAATAAGAACATGCATACAATTTCAATGTGCAAACATTATCAATGGGTGCGTGTTAATAATGTATGCATGTTAAAAATATCTACGGGGTGAAATGCATGAACACTCGTACCTATATAATATAGTAATAAAACAAGACCCAAACTTAATTTATGTGAAAAATACCATCCTATTTGTAGGAACACATACACTCTTCAGGAATACTAATATTGTAATACTTTCTTGTGTTTTGTGTCAGTAAGAAACGAGTAGTTGTTATATTTGATCATTGTGAAGATGGGAAAGGAATGAAATAAAGCAAGAAAACAAATGAAATAAAGCAAGAAAGGATAATAGGAAGAAACGAACGATAAGAAATGATACTTTTTTAATTGTTTAAAATGTTTTTTTTTTATTACATATATTGATTCATCAGTTAATAAAATCTATGGGACGACCATATTATGAAGAGTTAGACCACTTAAATTTGTATTTTGAACAAAACCTTATCAAATTCTTGGTAAATTCGATCATGAAATATGTCCAAAACTGCGAAACCTATAACTAATAAATTATAAAATTAAACACAACATTGCATTGCAGGTTTAAACACAAATTTCTTTATAAACGTTATTAACTAAACCACTTGAGGAAATTCTTTGAACACTTCATGAATACTCGATCATTCTAGTGCCCACACATATTGAAACCCTTTCCCAACTTTGAATTGACTCAATGTTAATGAAGTGTGTGTGTAAGGGCTTTAGTATCTCATGATACCGTATTAATAAAATATTTTATCAGCTACATGTACCATCACATGCACACACTCAAGAAGGCAGATTGTTTTTTTTTTTAAAAGAAAAGCTAATTCATTTTTTTAATGAGATATATAAAATTTGTAAAAATTTTGAATAATAAATACATATTCAACAGAGATTATCTCGGTTATACACTATTGCGGAATACATGCATAATACATAACTTCCTCTATATTGATCAACAATTTAGCAGCATAAAAAACAATGAAACATCAATCGCATGCACACATTAATACAATATGTAACCCGGGGAAAGCTTACAGCTAAAAACCCCACACTATTTGTATATTAATGATTGAGAACATGTAACATTACATAGTACAATACTCCTCACAAGTATCTAGCGCTATCTCCACCTGTTACACACAAAACTAGCTCAGATCCCAACAAGTCACACGTTCAAATCTTCTCCACTGCTTAGCCTGCCTCTATTGCACACAATACCATGTGAAAATCACTCACACTGGAAATCATGTGAGTACAGGCTATTTCACTGGGCATATACTGGGCAATCATCATGGGCATACTCAATACATTTCTTGTGCAAGACCTCATGCACAATTATAGTTACAACTGATAGCAATCTCAACTTCTAACACCCGTCTCCAGTGAACTGTACATGCACTCAGTTAACTGATGTATTCTTCAGTTGCATTATGAGTTAATAATTAGTGAATTAATTCAATCAATTAATTCACATCACTCATCACTAGTCTATTTGCAGTTAAACTAATTACAACTAGTTTAACAAAGTCAAACTGAACACAACTCCATCAACTCCACATCCAACTCCACCAAACTCAACTGCTTGAGTTCTAACTGAAGTCCTACATGCAATAGCTCAACTGACTCACAAGAAAAGCGTATTTCCTTCTGACAGCTGCATGTGCCACATCTGTAGCTCAAACTGAAGTGCTCCAAGAGGATAACATAAAGTTTATAGTCTAAATATTATTATGAGACAATAATATTTGATTTTTCTATTTTTAACCTGGCAGTCTAAAAATAGACTTTGATCACTCCTGCTGTGATCCAAAAATAGAAGTCCATCTATTTTCCCAACATGACCAAGCATCCATAAACAGCATCCTACAACTCATAGACCTGATCCATATGTCTAAAAATAGACGTAGTCTAAAAATAGATTTTGCGCCATAATTTGCCTGTGGACCCACTTAGTGAAGGCAACTCCTTTCCACTAAGCTCCATCATCTTGTTACATTCTCAACAAATTACACTATATTTTTTATCAACAAATTATGCTATATTTTTTATGCTATTTATGATTGAATAGAGAAATATTAATTATATTTAGTTAATTATTTTCTAAATATTAATGCTATTACTAAATAAAAAAATAATGATGTTTGGAAAAATACATATTATTGGAAAAATACATATTATTTTACTGTAGAAAAAAATACTATTATGTAAATTATTATGGATGATTAATTTAAAACAATTTATTGTCATGGTAATTAATTAACACAATATGTTAAATAGAACCCCTTCAACATTTCTATGCAAAATTCATGCAAGAATTTTGATACATTTTTAATGGTTAATATCTTTCGATAGAACATGTATGTTCTATGATGATATATGGGATTGAAAATTTTTCAACCAAAGCTCAACTAGAGCATATAACAATCAATGAATTTAATAAACAATACAACATTCTGATATAATATAGATCTTAAAATTTAATAAACTGTCATAGTGTAAAATTTCCAGTGTTTTAATATAATATTATTAGATCTGTTGTGACGAACTATCTAGCGGAATATCCAAGGAATTTTACGAATCATTTGCTATCACAGTGGGTTTCTTTCTTTGTGTATTTTATGGAGATTGCAGGGATCTAGATCGATGGGGCCAAAAATCATAAAACCCTAACCATGATATGTAAATGAACGCCATGATCTTGCAAAGGTGAGGTTTTCGCGGCTCGAACACAAGTCACAGATATAAACCGTAATGTAAACCTCCTCATGGTGGCCCTAAGAAATAAGCTGGGGATATTTAGAGAAGATGGGGGTTTGAATGCAAAAGAAAAAATAAGAAGGGGCATCACGGGATCAGGAAGATATAGAGAACCAAGCGAGCAAAGAACCCGGAAAGAGCAACCTAGTTCAAGTGTTGTGAATCAATCCCTATTCAAAAAGAAATAAAAAGTTGATATCAATCCATACCACAATGAGATCCATGCTCCGAAGTTGAACCAATGGCTGCAGCAACTGGAAGTTTATTTTAGCGTCCATCAGATCGAGGAAGGGAAAACGTCTCATTTGTGTGGCTGAAATTAGAGGGTCATGCACTCACTTGGTGGGAGAGCCACATGGAAACACTGAGGTTGGATTGAGAACCTCCAGTGACTAAGTGGGAGGATTTCGAAACCCTCAATAAGTCACAATTTTATCCCATTGAGTATGTGGAGGAGCATTGGATCTAGTGGCATTACTTTAGGAAAAAGCGAGGCCAAAGGATACATGAGTACAAGGCATAATTAAGAAAGATCACTATAATGTTAGGTATCTCTCCAAAGAACCCATATATACTCCTCAATTATTTGGGAGGTTTGCACCGCCATCTGCATGAGAAAGTGATGATGTTCAAGCCCAAATCAATGATTTAAAACAATAAAATAACAAAATTTTAAATAAACAGGACAAGAAAACTTGAAAGATTGGGCAAACAAGTTCCCAAAAGCATTGAGTATCTTCAATTAAATATTCTTGGATAATAGTAATGGGTTTGAATATAATTTTTACCAGCAATCTAAATGCACTCTCGCAATTCGGTAGAGAAGTTTCCAGAAATGTTGAGGATTTTAACCTTCCGCAGTCCTCCCATGGATCGCGGCAGCGATGTGAACTGGTTCGAATGGACGTCGAGAGTTCTCAAATTCACCACACTCGTCACGGATTCGGGCAGACAATGCACCAAGAAATTAATATTGCAAACAAAATCAGTTGAATGCGATCAAGAAAGTTGATATAAGGATGCAATATTGCCGTATTTACTACCATCATATTGTTATTAGAAACGTCAAATTTAGTGATGGTCGACAGCTTCTGTTATTAGAAAGGTCAAAGTTAGTGATGGTCGACAGCTTCTGTGCTCAGTCTGGCAAGTTAAAAGGTACAAGTCCGTTAAGTTCGTGGAGAAACTGTTGAAGGTCTAGCTTCTTATTTCCGTTATTGTCAGCTTCGGATCTTGAAATTGCTGAATTCTCAGACCTTTTAATAATGCTGTCATACGTTTGATAGAATTTCTCAAGCTGTATGACAGATCCGTGTAGAGACTTCTCTTCTTCTGCAAGTCTTTTCGCCTCGGCCTCCATTGAATCCAGCATTATTTAATCCATGGAATTTATTTATGATGCAAATATGTAAAACTAGTATGCATAAAAGAAAAAATTGAGTCTGAGCTAGGCTGACCTTCGCAGCTTTGCAGAGTAAAATATCCAGTTTTAAATATGTGTATGTTGTGCGTATATATACACAAATATGTGTATATGTTCAAATATATGTGTATATATTCAGGTATGTATGTATATGTTCAAATATTTGTGTATATATTCAAATATATGTGTATATGTTCAGATATCTGAGTGTATGTTGACATATGTGTGTATATCTTCAGATATATATGTGTATATCGTTTGTGGAGATGCTCGAGTGTGTAAATGTTGATGTGTGCATCCTTCGCATGCGGAGATGGTGGGGTGCATATGTGTTGATGTTTAGGACATGCCTGGCAACGTGTCGGTATGTGGATGACCGCGTTGCTGACCTGGACGCCGCTCAAAACATATACGTGCTTCTGACACTGGGGTTACACTCTAGGGTTGGGTAGCCATGAATATTTTATTGTCAACGTTTATTCTTAATACAACTATTATGTATAAATTTCGTTTCGTTAATGTGACGTGGGAAAGAAATTACGCGTGGCCCAATTACGTAGAGCTTAGGGCCTTTTAACAAGACTCTTATAGCTATTGTTATTTATAGTTATCTGTTTAAACGGAGACTTGACAGTATAATGGATAAGAGAATCCATTTCTCATAAATTAATGGTTAATTTAATTTCAACTTCAAAATTATTATTTACAGTGTTATAAATAGAAAAAATAATATCACGATTATACTTATATTTATATTTTTCTATAATGCTTTTGTGAGTAATAAAAAACTAATTTTTTTAATATATATATATATATATATATATATATATATATATATATATATATATATATATATATATATATATATATATATATATATATTTTCCAAGTATAAAAATAAATATATTTAACAATTATTTATTTATTATATTACATAAATAAATTATAAATATATTTAATAATTCTTTATTTATTATTTTGTCAAAATGTAATCATTTTTAACATTTTAAATGGAGAAGAAGTGAGTAACATGTTGCAAAGCATATAATACAATTTAAATTTATGATCCAAATTATAGGATTAAGTTTTCTAACACGTTTGAGGACCTTAATATAATTAGCTAATTTTTTCCTTTGATCAATTTGCATTTTCTTTGGGATTACCTTTTGAGTATTCATCTTAGCGCGATTCTATCATTTTGGTCTGTTGTTTCCCGTTATTTTCCCATGAGGCAGGTTAATCTTCCAAAAAAAACCTTTCGTAACTTATACGATCATTACACTTGAAGTTGTGTATTCTTATATTTCAATTTTGGAATCTATAGAGAATCCTTCTATTCTATAATAACATATTCTTGTTAAACTTTGCTTCAAAACAAGAAATTTCAATTTCTTTTTAACTTATTATCATTTCAATTTGATGCTCAAGGATAGAAGTGTTAGAACCCTCCCTGGTGTTATACAACTTCAAGGGTTGGCTGGAAACATGATATCTGTAAGCAAGATGAGTATTATAGTTGTAAATACTATGTTTGAAAATGAATCATGTAGGATGGTTCAAACAACAATGATATTGCTAACAAGGATATGCTTGAGACCAATCTAGCTATGGACGAGGAGTACCCTTTGTGACCAATGTAGCTATTGAAGAGGAGCACTCTTGGTGACCAATGTAGATATGGAAGAGGAGCACTCCTTGTGGCCGATGTACATTGGAAAAGTTGCATTAGATGGAAGAGCCATGAAAGCTGTTGATTCAGAAACTAGCTACTTGTGAACGAGGACATGATACAGAGATACATCGAGGACGGTGTAAAATTTAAGGGGTGGAGTACGTAACAACCCTCCATTGTGTGCTAAATTATTGTAAACCTAACCTGAGTTAAATCTAGGTGTGATATCCTCCTTTGTGTGTTAGATTATTGTAAACATAAGATGAGGAAAGCTAGGTGTGATACCCTCCTTTCTAGGTTAATTATTCTAAACCTAAGCTGAGGAAAGCTAGGGGATATGTAATATGAAAAGCAAATGTGTTATTAAATAAATTTATAAAATAAATCACTTGGAGGGTGGAGCACCAAGAGAGAGAATATTCTTTCCAAATACCATTGAGCAATGGGATAGAGTTGAATATTTCATGATAAAGCTTCTAGATGTGATTCTAGATAAGCTTGGATGGATTGGAGATCCTCGGATGGATGGGAGATAAAGATCCATCGGACATAAAAGCTTTGCAGGAGATAAAGGAAATATTTTATGAGGAAAAGTCTCATGGGAGATAAGGATGAGCTTTTCTAAAAAGTACCTAGGCAGATCGAAAAATCCATAAAAGAGGAACTCTGCTAATGGAAACTAAATCATGAAAGAGGGTATTAAATACCCAGTGCATTGATCAATTGAGGACAGTTGGTCATTGGCAAGAACCTGGGCTTAGGGGGAATCAAAGGTGATTCATGATTGGGTGGTGGTGCTCAACTCTCCAAGTGAGGTTTTTGTTAGTGTCATATGTGTGGAATGTTTGTATGTTGATTCTTACTCTCTCTCTGTTATTGTTCCAATTTTGTTATGAGGATTTTTCATAGTTCTTCGCCATGAGAATGTTTTAATGAATTACATGTGCTTGTGTATTAAAATATTTAATGTTGTTTCCCTCTATTCCGATGAGATTTACTTGCATTGTATGTGTTTCATGTTAATCCTTACTTAATAGGATGTTAAATCATACAATTTAGTTATATGGATTGCTTAATTACCTCTCTTATGGAATTAATTGATTAAATAATGCATGTGACTGTTGTGTGATCTCATATCCATATCAAATTTATTAAGATTATATTTACATTGATAAGAAAGGATATCATGCCTTAGTGTCTTGCAGATGTTCATGCATGTAGTATAAGGAATTAATGGTATATAATTTTAATTATGTATATCTGGGTCTATAAGATATCCAACGAGTCTAACTGGAATGTAGATATCCAGTGAATTTAACTTGAATATCACCAAGTTGACTAAGTTAACTAATATGGCTATAATGATATGATATCTCTAGTGTTGTGTCATAACTCGGTAAATGTTTATGCTTGCGATAATTGTTAGTATATGGTCTGAGAACTAGGTTATCTGAACCTTTCCTACATCTAATAGATCATGCTTAATATTGACTTGACATATAAGCTTTATAGATAAACTTAAAAGTCGACATCCTCACACTCTATGGTCAAAATTGATAATGACTATGGAGTCTGTTATATAAATGTTAATAAGGATATACTGGTGGGCTAAAGATACCCTTGACCAAGGTTCAATCTTAAACAATAAATAACAAAAAAAATTCACCTGAATGGGAGCTTATTAGAAAATTTCTAAGGTAGGCTCAGGAGGTATGTTACATCCTCCCAGGTAGCACTATATACTACTATATCATCCAAACAGACAATAGCAAATGATTCTATAAAAAGGCATAGTACATCATTCATTAATCTCATAAATGTAGTTGGTGCATTACATGGGCCAAATGGCATAATTAACTACTCATACAAACATTTCCTGGTTTGGAAGGTGCTCTTCCATGTACTTTCTTCTTTGACTCGAACTTGGTGATATCCATACTTCAATTCCAGCTTGGTGAAATATTTTCCTTGTTGCAACTGATCTAGAAGATCATCTATCCTGGGTAGGGGGTATCTTATCTTGAGTGTGATTTTATTCAACGCCTTGTAATCTATACACGTCCTCCAAGTCCCATCCTTCTTTGGAACAATGATGATGGGTGACCCACATGGTGATGTACTTAGTCGAATTACACTCTCTTCCATCAGATGCTGCAACTGTTTCTTCACCTCACTTGCTTTTATAACAAACTTCCTATACATCCCAATATTTGGCAATGGGAAGTCTGGAAATATCTAGATCTTGTGCTCCACTTCTCTCTTAGGTGGTAACCCTTTAGGTTCTCGGAACACATCCATGTATGCCTCCAATTGTTGTTTATGTTTCTTAGTGCACCCATCCAAGGATTCCATTTATAAATCTATCACATTTACATAGAGAGTGTTCTGGATCTTCTTCTGAACTAGCGATGCAAAATAATTTAATTGGTTGGGGCACTGAGTAGCGTGAGCATAGAGAACATTATTGCTTCTCACATCCCATTTCACGGTTAACATCATCTACCTTGAATTTTATTAAACTCTCTGGAAAGTAAGAAAACTGTCATCTCCATAGCATTCCTTTGATATGAGTTATGCTAAACTCCCTTGCCAAGGTACATAGTGCACATTCACCTTTGTATCCCCAGCGCCTAGAAATTTCTCCTCATGTGGAGAGTTTGCAAATGTCCAATCTGCCATAGTCAGTATTTGTAATGCCCAAATAGTTTTTAAATAATATGTTGTCCATGCATATATAATTATCCAACTTGCTCAAACGAAAACCCAAGAAATTGATCAAAAAGTGTATCTATGTTGTTTGTAAGGTATAACAAGGTCTTCCCGCTCACACATTCTTCAGGGAAAGCCAATGTCCAAGCTTGCTTGTTGAGCGCTAGTAGGTTCTTCATCATTGTCAACTTCATAACTGCCCCTCTGCTATTCGCCTTTCTTTGTTCTCCCTTAGAGAGAGAAAGTGCAATAGCATGAACCAAACCCTCATTGCCTAGCGACATTAGAATTTGTTCTGTCATCTTCGATGAGTATTGGGAGTAGGAGGGGTCATGAATTTGTAATGCACCGTGAATTTGTAATGCTCTCCCCAAGTTCCTCAACAAGAACTAAGAAAATTTGAAAAGTCATTTTAATGTCCTTAAAGAAAATCATAAAGCAGCAAACCTTAGTTACTAATCATGTTTTTCCTAAAAATTAGAATGAAATCTCGTGGTTGATTAAGGAATGTTTATGCCACGCCTTATTCTACTAATCTATGTTCTCATCCTATCTCAATTTTTATTTAGAAAACATCGTGACTGATTTTACTTAGCATGTCACACCTACTTATAATAGTATCTTTTATTTCTTAATCCAATCAGTGGAGGATAGTCATTATCCCTTCCCCACATACGACTCCTTATCGACGGAAGACAACAAACCAGATCCCAACTTTTCTTCAAACTTTCTTATCTCCCAAAATGGTGATAAAGCGACATTTGCAGCACTACAACCTTTTTCTAATTTTTGGTGTGTATTGTTGCCCCTTTTTTTCTAGGAAAAGAAAACAGAAACAACAGCCGTCAGAATTTCTTCATTTTGATTACCTAGACGGTTGTTCCTTCCACACGAAAACACACATCACACCCCCATATTCAGTGCCCAACCGCAGGGAAAAATCCATCGTGTGGAGCATCACATGTTTCTTCCATTGCGTTCCTTGTTGAGAGATTCAACCTAATTTTCAAATTCAGAACTCTGGCTGAAAGACTCATTTCTATGGAGGCATTTTCTACATAGTAATTTGGTACTTACAATTGTTGGTGAATTGTGAATAATGGAGTCCAAAGGAAGCAGGATCATTGCTTTTCTAATTCATCGAATTAATTCCATTATATTTGTGCATATATAGAAAATTAATTTTCTATAAAGAGTTATATAATTGATTTCGAGCATGGAATACAATTGATTTGTCCCTTCAAAATATGTTGTATTCTTATCCTACCTTTGTTGACAAGTCCTGCCATATTAGATTTAAATCATGTAACATAATTGACATGTCACTTATAAATATTCAAGAGTTTATTCGTAAGTCACATCTTCTTTTCATAATCCTTTCAACATATTCTGAAACACTGTGGGACGGTTTCACTTGTGCGCATATATATATATATATATATATATATATATATATATATATATATATATATATATATATATTATATTCTCACTGCTGGTTTGCACCAGAGAAATCAATAGAGAAATTGACATAATAAGTAACTAAACAATCCTCCCCAAGTATCATTTGTCAACGCATACTTTGGCATCAAAAGTTCCTTACCTTCAAATTATAGAATTGTAACACTGATATATATATATATATATATATATATATATTATATATATATATATATATATATATATATATATATATATATATATATATATATATATAGATATATATATATATCTATATATATATCTATATATATATATAATATATATATATATATATATATCAACCTTTATGGTAGGTGTTTAGAATAAATCTGGTGTTCTCTCATTTCTAATAGTGCATGGATTTCTTGCATGCTTCTTGTTCGATTTTAAAGGGTCCTTCTTACGTACTGTCATACGTCTACAGCAGTACAACCTTTGGATGTAGTCCTTCATAGAGACACAACCTATTTAGATGCATTCCTTCTTTTAAAATCGACTTGATATGAACTATCTTTTCTAGTATTACCTTGAGAGATTACTTGTCTCATTATTCACCCAGGAAGTCAATAAATTCATTGGTATTCTTAATTTATGTAAAACACCCAATTCCTTTCATATTCTTGGAAAGGTTATATATATAGTGGATCAAAATATAAATGTGCCTCTATTTTACTATTGGGAGTCGATTAATATTTACCTATTTTCAAATTTTAAATTGTGGGGTGATTTATCTTATTTGGTTTTACCACTTTCATATTCTGCAAAGGTGAATTGGCCCATAGGCTGCAAGGTTTGGACTTGATCACTCTTACACCATTTGTAATGTACCCCTTTGGGACTACCCCAGAAAAATAACTACTAGGCTCCATTAATTAAAATTTTATTTTATTTATAGTTAAATTCCAATGCACTCATAGGTGGATTTAACGAAATCAATACATGCACAGTAATCATCCAGGCAACTATACTCAAAATATTAGCTACTGAATACCTGTAAGATAATGAACCATAACTCACACTCTTAGATTAGCCCTTGAGCTTAATATCAAATGGGAGAAAGGGAACACATCATGACATGCAACCATCAAAAATATGAAATAAATCTTGTAAGCATTAATGCGTATTAATTTAAGTTTACTATAGTTATCATGGTTGTACATCATGATCATAGTCCTATAGACATAGTCGATAAGTTATTAGCCAACCTTTCATTCACATGCGTAACTAGCTAGGATTAGCCTAAGTGGAGACAGTCTTATTGATAGGTAAACACATATAATTGAACCATTGGTCATACAATGAGAAGCATTATCTCTGCAACTATTCCTCCTACATAACTAATCACCAATTTAGGAAACTATAAGCAAACTATATTCCTTTATTAAATGAAAGACGATCAAGTATATTTATATATGATATCCTCATAAACAAAGTTAGTATTTACAACTACATATTATGCCTCTACTTTTGAATGTGAAAGGAGTCACATATATAAAACTGCAATCATTCTCATAAGAAAAACATTAACACAGGTAATCTATTTATGAATAATTGTCACATGAAAATTCTATCGCGAATTGGTACTAGAACTATTACCCACTGAATATTCTTCTACAGTAAACTTCACACTGGAATGCAACATGCATAAGAAAATCCATCAGATAGGGATAAATTCACCCATTAGTATATCTGAGCTAAATGATTTAACCTCATAACAAGTAAGGATTAACATAAAACACATATCATGCAAGTGAATCTCATCAGATTATAGGAAAACGCCATTAAATCTATTAATACATAAGAATATGTAATTCACTCAGGCATTCTCATGGTGAAGAAACTTAAGAACTTTTCTCATAAACAAACTGGAACTATAACAGAGAGAGAGTGGGTAAGAATCATCATACAAAACATTCCATGCATATGACACCACCTAAAACCTCACTTGGAGGGAGAAGCACCACCACCCAACCATGAATCACCTCTGATTCCCCCTTGTCGAGGTTCTTGCCAACAATCAATTTTTCTCAATTGATCGATGCACTGGGTATTTAATACCCTCTTTCATGATTTAGTTTCCATTATCGACATCTCGCTTTTATGGATTTTTCCATTTGCCTAGGTCTTTTCCAGAAAAGCTCATCTTTATCTCCCATGAGGCTTTTCCTCATAAAATCTCTCCCTTATCCCCCGCAAAGCTTTTATGTCCGATGAATCTTTATCTCTCATCCATCTGATGGATCTCCAATCCATGCAAGCTTATCTAGAATTTCATCTAGACTATTTATCATGAAAGATTCATCTCTATCACATTCCTAAATGGGATTTGGCAAGAATATCCTCTCTCTTGGTGCTCCACCCTCCAAGTGATTTATTTTATTAATTTATTTAATAACACATTTAATTTTCATATTACATATCACCTGCTTTCCTCAACTTATGTTTAGAATCATTGAACACGCAAGGAGGATATCACACCTAAATTTCACTCTTGTTAGATTTATAATAATTTAGCACACAAGGGAGGGGTGTTACAAGCAACCACTACAACATTGATGGCCATACAAAGGAGAAGTGATGGGAGTTGCATCCAGAGCTAAACCCAAATACAAAGAACTAAGATAATAAGAAGAAGAACATCATGGCCACTGCTTCAAGCAACCAAGTTGAAAGAAGCTCAGATGTGGATGAGAAGATCGTCTGCACATAATTGTAGAAGCAGTTGAATATGAGTAGACTTCATCAACGAGAAGAGAAAGAAATGACCAAACTCTTCCATATAAAGCTACATGTCAAGAAGAAAAATATTGATGCTTTGTTTGACTCAGTATCACAGGTGAATCTCACTGCAGAAAATTTGGTCAGGAAGTTGGGACTGCAAGTTGGTGATCATCCGAACCCATATCCACTAGGATGGGTAAAAAAGGATGCAGAGATAAAGGTAACAAAACAATGCAAAATTAGATTTGTTATCCATGCTAATTTTACTGATGAAGTAGATCTCTATGCGGCTCCCCTTGATGTATGTGGAGTCATTTATGGAAGTCCATACATGTACATGCATGACACAATATTCATGAGGTGAGCTAACCAGTACTGACTCATCAATGACGGAAAATCATTCATCATCAACGCACACAAATGCAAGTCAAAAAATTCACTAGTAATAGCCAACCAAACCAAGAAATTGATTAGTTCTAGCAAGAAGTATGTTTTATTGTTTTTAAGAGAAATTCAGTCTGAAGAGGATTCAATAAGCAGCAAGGTATCCCTGGAGCGGTGCATTAAGAAATAGGAAAAACAATTGGAGGACTTGTTACATGCATACAAGGATGTGTTCCAAGAATCTAAATGGTTACCACCTAAGAGTGTAGTCGAGCTCGAGATCTAGTTATTTCCAGACTCTACATTGCCAAATATTGGGATGTACATGAAGTTTTTTATAAAAGAAAGTGAGGTGAAGAAACTGTTGCAGAAGTTGCTGGAAGAGAGTGTTATTCAACCGAGTACATCAGCATGTCGATAATACATCATCATTATTCCAAACAAGGATAGGACTTGGAGGATGTGTATAGATTACAGGGCGTTGAATAAAATCACGCTCAAGAGAAGATACCCCCTAGCCAGGATAAACAATCTGCTAGATCAGTTGCAACAACCAAAATCTAGAAATCACCAAGTTTGAGTCAAAGAAGAAGATGCATGGAAGAGTGCCTTCAAAACAAGGAAAGGCTTGTATGAGTCCTATGTAATGAACCAACTACATTTATGAGATTAATGAATGATGTACTATGCCTTTTTATAGAATCATTTTTTATTGTTTATGTGGATGATATACTAGTATATAGTGCTACCTGGGAGGAGCATATTTCACATCTGATGTAGGTTCTGAAAACATTGAAGAAGCACCACCTACTAACAAAAACATCCTCTATCACATGGAAACATCACTACAACCATGACCGACACCATGAATATGCAACAAGGATATAGAGCATAGGATGATTAACACATCTGAAACTGAAATGAATGCGTGAAAAACACACACCGCCCATCCTGTCCAAGGGGTGAACCATGCTCTGATACCAATATGTAACACCCTCTTCCCACATCTACCCAAGTAACTAACCAACCAAGGTAAGAATGTGACCAAAGTCTACTATAATGGGATTCAACCTCCTATATGACCTTAAGGAAGTGGAATCGATGAAGACACAACATAAAGACCATCCACATCATCAATAGCACTCCTAGGAACCATCCCATCCTCTCAGGAAACCATCCCCTTGGTCCCACTAAGTTTTTAGACCATTTAATCCCCGAATACCCCAGTGATATGGGGATGCATGAGTCCGAAAGGCTAGACACTCCCACAACATGGTATGCCAGCATTCAGGCCGAGAGCCTTGGTCACTGCCTAGAACTAAATGACACCTTTAAAACAGAAAGATAACAAGGGAATTATGATACAAATGTAATTACCTAAGCAAGTCCTTAATTGGACCCATATTAGCCATGACAAGAATTTTGTCAAACATGTCACAAATATGTAATCTGCAGGTGTAAACAATAGATCTGAGCATAGGGGCCTCATAATTATCTGAGAATCGATAAGAAGCATTTTTCCCTTATATCATTAGTTTTATTATCATCTATTAGGTCATAGATACATTGTTCATTCATTTAAAAATCAAAAGATAAGGAAAGCCATACATCACCACTATAAAAAAACATACTTATAACCAACATAATAACAATAGAAATATCAATGGTATATCAACCATAGAATCCACATATAAACTAGTACATTTATACATAAGATATCAAGGAAAGAACCTCTTATTAATGAATGCAAACGCCAACCCAGGATGGGACTACCAAGTTCCACCCAACCATAGAATGGTTGAGCCAATTCTCTCTTCAGCCATTCATGCTCGTGCAATATTCCAATCATGAATGTGGGACCCAAACCAAAAGAGCCAACCATGGAATCCTGAGGCTAAACCACCTCACCTTCATCAATAGAAACCATACTTTACCATAATCCACACCAGATCACTAGGCCAACACAATAAACATGTAATAACATGCTTTACCATGATCTCCACTAGACCGCTAGGCCAAAAAAAGCATGGATTCCACTGGATTTGTCCACCTACACCGTGAAGAATTTTCATGTGTCCTAGTCTCTCATGCTTTACCACAACCAAGGGAAACGACCTCTAGGATTTACAGTATATCCCTCCATTCACCAGTTGAGGATTCCTACGCCCACCGAGGCAACAAAAAATCTGGCTTTACCACAACCCATAGTCTGGTTTAGGGGTTACTAGGCTATGTGATCTATCATTCATAGATCCACATCACTTAGCTTCAAATCCATCCTAAAATCTAACTCAACCAAAACATGAGAACCCCATCACACCATGGAATTCTGGAAATGACAAGGCTAGGATGAAAACAATGTCAGACATGGGAAAACCCATGCCATAACAGTAAAAGAACTAGATGCAATACCATGCATGCCAAATCTAGCAAGGAAAACATGCATGCAAATTGATACCTGCAAAGAATCCTACTGCAACTTCTTGATCCTTCTCTTCCTTGCTTGCTCCTTCCTTCCTCTTTCCTTCTTTGCCTTTCTTGCTGCAATTCCAAAGTGCTCCAAGAAAACTCTAAGTGGTCAAGAGTGAGTGAGAGAGAGAGAGAGAGAATAATGAGAGAGCTCAAAAACTGAACTAACAAAAGGTACCAATTGATCCTCAAAATCCTTTTTATCAATTAGCTCCATATTTTCTTCGCTTTCCATTATTTTTCTTCAATTTCCTCACATACAACCTGTGACATTTCACCTTCCTTTTCTCATATTTTCCATTATTTTCATAAATAAATGTGCCAAAAATGCCACATTGTCTTACTAAATCCTTAGCCGTTGCCTTTGTCAATTTCCCTAGCCATTTCCTTTGCCAATTTCCTTAGCCATAATAAACGAATGAACACCCACGCTAGGATGTCTTGCCCAACATTCAACTTGGAATTAGTGTCTTATCAATCGTGCATATTATTTTTCCTTTATTAACTTTTATTACATGAAATTTTTCACAGGCATGTTACACACTCTTTGAGAGTACTATTATTGTGATACTTTATATTGTTTTGTGTCACTAGAGTCGATTCCTTATTGAATTTGATCGTTCTAAAGCTGGGAAACAAATGAAATAAAGAAAGAAAGGATAATCGGAATTAGGGAAGTACAAGAGAAAAGATATATATTTTTTACTACATATATTTATTTATTACCTTAAAAAACCTATGGGATAGCTAAATTGTGGAGAGTTCACAACTTAAACTTGTAATATCAACTCCCATCAAATTCTTAACAAATTTGACCAGGAAATATGTCTAAAACTGAAAACCCTATAAACGATAAACTATAAATGACATATAAAATTTCATTAGATGTTTAAACAAAAAAAATTTCCAAACATTATTAATTAAACCACTTCAAGAAATCATTTTAACACTTCATGAAACCCTTAATCATTCTAATGCCCACATACAAATTTGAATTGATTCAATGTTAGTGAAGCTAATTTGAATTGATTCAATGTTAGTGAAGCTTGTATGTTTAAGGGTTTTAATATCTCTTGATACCATATTAATAAAATATTTTATAATGTCTATGTACTATCACATACACACTCATAAAGGGAGATTGTTTTTTATTTATTTATTTTTAAAGTAAAAGGATAAGCCATAATTTTGATGAGATATAGGTAAATAAGTTATATTTTTTTATGGTAGTTATGATTTAATAGTCAAATATTAACTACATTTAGTTAACAATTTTTTAAGTTTTAATGTTATTAATACATAAAAAAAACCTTATATATTTTTGAAAATTATATATTATTTCATGATGAAGTATATTTTAGAAAAAAATACAATTAAATAAAATACAATTACGTAAACTAGTAAGGATGATTAATTTAAAACAATTAAATTTCATATTATACAATTTAACACAATATGTTAAATAGAATCCCTTTAGTATTTAAATATATTTAAATAAGCCATAATTCATGTAGGAATTTTGATACCTTTTCATCGTTAATATCTTCTGTTACAACATGTATGTTATATAATGGTATAAGGGTTTAATAGATTGACATTTTTTCAACAAAAAGTGAACTAGAACATATAAGAATCAATGAATTTCATAAACATTACAATATTACTATATAATATAGGTAAGTTGTAAAAAAAAATAACTTTTGCTTTTAAGTGACAAAATTTGTTGCAATTTTGCCATAATCACTTGTAATATTGTAATATTTATAATCATAGGCTAATGACAATACAAATTCCATTGTATATGGCTAATTATTCCTAAAAACAAACAATTAAGGTAAGCTTTTTTTAGAAAAGAATAATCAATGAAGGAAAGGTGGAGAGATGGCGATTGTTCCAAACAACGGATATGGCTAACCACACTTTTTTACCCTCTGTAACTGTCGACTTTGGTTCCAGACTTGATGTCACCCCTCACAACCTATTAGCTACCATCCATGCCTTCTATTGACATCATCATTTCCTGTTATCCCCGAATTGGCTCCAGCATGGAGGAAATGGACATCAAGGAGGTTGTTTACTCCATTGACACTAACCTCGATATCCCTATTTTTAGAAGACCTAACCCTATGCCGACTAAATCCGCTCTATGAGAATTGACTGCTTCGTTATGCTCTATCCCACCTTCCATGGTCACCTTACCTGATTCATCCACATCCAATCTCCCCTTCGCTACCCTCTCCACCAACTCTTTGGAGCTATAGACTATCCCACGCTCTCACCGACGACCCTACACCTACTCGTAGCTTTCTCTCCATCATCCTCGCCTTCAAACCCTCGCCTCCCAGAGACCTCTTTCGCTCACCACACACTGGTCCCACATCCAAGCTAGAACATCCTGTCGTGCCCGTGTAACATACCCTTGAGCCTAGCATCCCTTCTTCATCTGTGACGGTTACATCCTTGACATTAACATGTGGCTGCTTCGAACCCTAGTCATCATGGTTCTACACTCTATGCAGAGTCACCAACAGGATCACTAGGGCATGACAGATCCTTTCCAGGACCACCCAACTGCACCTAGATCTAGTAAGCGGAAGGTAAAGTGTGTGAAGGCCTCGGGGAAGGATCTCACCCTCAAATTTGGAGAAGGAATGAACATGGGTGAGGTAGTAAATATGGCTGGAAAGGTTCTGGTGGGCAGGGTTACAGGCCATGCCTACTCTGCAGAACGACTCAGCCTTTGGGTCAAGGATATCTGGGGCAATATATTCCAATACCTACCTAAAGTGCAGACTCTGCCCCGCGGCTCATTTGTGCTCTATTTCCTACAAGAGGAATACACCAACTGGGCCCTTACTCAATACTGGCACATCGAAATGGCCCCAGCCATGTTGAAGCAATGGAACCCACTCTTTGATCCTAAAAGAGAACAGATTGGAGATGGACCATTATGAGGTTAGGTTACCTAGACTCCCCCTGCAATATTGGTCTAAAGATGTGTTTTTCCAAATTTGGAAGATGCTAGGAACCTACTTGGACTACGATAGGACCTACATACAATCCAGAAATAGATCTTTAGCTTGTACTTTGGTACACGTTGATACGAGAGAAGGACTAGAGGAGAAAATCACCCTGCAATAAAAGAATTTCACCAAGATACAAATCCTAGATTACGAAGGAGCCCCCTTCATATGCCGCAAGTGCCACAAAGTGGGACACTTATATAAGGAATTTGCATTGGTTCGAAGGGATTTAGACCATCCTAAGGGACCAGAAGGTGAGGCGGAAAAGGCTCCTGTATCCATCCCCGATTCGATTCCACCGGCTACAACGACAATGTGTAGGAAGGTTTCTCCATCTGACCGGGCTACTACAAGTGCTCCTCGTCCTCCCTCCCCATCGAAGACCAGATTGAGGGTCGCTGAGGCTGCTCGCTCCTTGAGTACTCCTCCGCTCTCTGACTCTGTTTTTATTTCTTCTCCTGCATGTATTATACTACATATGCACACTGCATCTACATCGGTCTATGATTACTCCCACTCTACCATCCCCTGCCTCCTTGCGACACACCTGTCGGTCCTCTCAACTACGCCCCCATCCTTCCCTCCTGATCCCCCTCCCTCCCACTCCACCATACCTTCACTCCTCTCTGATCCACCCCATCCCTACAACCTTAGGCCTTGCCTCCCCCCATATGAGGAATACTCTACCCCCTCTAGCTTGGGCCTAATCCCCTCCCCCCACCCCCTCAAATCCAACAGGGGTCGTAAATCCCATTTATCCAAAGTTATCCTTATTGCCGGGGCGGAAGTGGCCTCGGGCAGGCAATCATCACTTGACTAGGTTCTTAAAGCTATGAACACCCATTCAAATCTATCCCCATGAAGTGGCTTTCCTTTAGTTACAGGGGCCTGGCTAGCTCGCCCAAAAAGCTAGCCCTTAGAAGAATATTTGAATCTAAGTCTGTTGATATCATATTCTTAAAAGAAACATTGGGAGCAACTTACTATATTTCCTACACTCTCAGCTCTCTGAAGCCTTGTTGGATCATCCAATCCATTGATGTCATAGGAAGATTAGGAGGTCTGGCCATGGGATATAACCCTTGCACCATCAACTTGAAGGCCTCCTAGGGGGGCGCTGGTTTCATTGGCATGGAAATATTTTCATCTGAACTGGGAATGGACCTCCGCTTGATCAATGTATATGGGCCATGTCATAGCAGAGAGGTCTTCTGGAACTGCTTCCTCAAATTATCACTCACTTCCCCAAATAATATCATCATTAGTGGTGACCTAAACTTCTCCATAGGTTTCGGTGAATCTTGGGGGCCAAATGCACAAGTAGATTTTCTTACAGAAACTATGGAGTTGTTTCTTGAAAAACATCATCTAACGGATATCCCCATGATAAAACCCCTCCCCACCTGGAGGAATCAGAGAGTGGATGAGGTTGTTTTGTCTAGGAGACTGGATCAATTTCTAATTAAGGACTCTCTGATACAAAAGCTCTCCCTATACAAACAATGGGTTGGATCTGGAGGTATATAGGACCACTCTCCCATTTATATTGAGACTTCTAGCCCCCCTCAAAAACCAAGGGCATCGTATAAATTCAACTCCATGTGGCTTGCAGACCCATCCTAAATTCAACTGGTTACTGATTTTTGGCTTACAAACCTGCCAACCAAGGGGAGATCTCTGGCAGAAGGCTTTTGCTCCAACCTGTCTAAGCTCAGGAGACTCTCCATTAACTGGACAAAGGAAAAAGCTAAGAGGGATGACCATCCCGTTGCTGAAATCGAACTGTCGTTGGCCACGCTTATAGATGACCAGGGCAGGGGATTCATATATGTGGGTGCAATGTCTTATCTAATAAATCTAGAAAATTAGAGATCTAAAATTTTGAAGGAACGAGAAGAAACCTGGTGACCCCAGAATAGAGTGGCCTGGTTAAAAGCTGGAGATGAGAACACCAAGTTCGTTCAAAAATTTTCGAACAGAAGGAAAGTCACCAATACTATCTAGAATATGCCCATGGAAGATGGGACCACAGAAACTACCTTTAATCTACTCTCCTGCCTAGGGAATTCGCATTCCAGGTACCTCTTCAAGGCTCCCCCTGGTGCCACTCATGCTGAAATTGTCAGAATTGTAGGAAACTTCCCCAGATTTGTGGACATGGACATGACTGAGGAGCTCACATCCATCATCACTCAGGAAAAACTAGAAAGTATGTTGAAATAGCTCAAAAAAGATAGAAGTCTAGGGTCGGATGGCTAGACAATCGAATTCTACCTTGTTTTTTATGAACTCATTGGACATGACCTGCTTAAGGTGGTGGAATAATGCAGGACTTCTGGGCATATATATGAGGCCATTAACTCCACCTTCATTGCCCTGATCCCGAAATCTGTTTCCCTCACATCCTTCAATGATTTCTGTCCCATCTCCCTTTGTAACTGTCGATATAAAATCATTTCCAAGATTCGTGCTAACAGGCTTAGACCCATCCTATCTCGCCACATCTCCACTAAACAATTTTCTTTCCTAGAAAACATACAAATCCATGATGCAATTGGTATTCCCTAAGAGGCCTTCCATTCCATAAAATAAAAAAAACTAAAAGGGGCAATCCTCAAAATTGACTTAGCTAAGACATTTGATCGGGCCATCTAGCTCTATATCAAAATGATCCTCACCCATCTGGGTTTCTCCCTCCCTTCATTGAATGGATCATGTGTTGTATCCCCTTGGAAACCTTCAGTGTCCTCATAAATGGTTCTGCATCTCATTTCTTCCACACTAAGGGAGGCCTTCAGCACCGTTGTCCACTTTCCCTGCTTCTTTTTTTATTGTAATGGAAGGTCGCAATAGACTGATTGCATCAACCAAGAGGGACAGGCGACTGCAAGGGCTGAAGATGAGTGACCACTACTATCTCACACATATTCTATTTGTTGACGATGTCCTTATGTTCATAAATGGAAGTCATAGGGACTAAACTTCCCTCCATGATATCCTCACTCTTTTTTCCCTGGCTACTGGCATCGAAGCAAATCACTCCAAGTCTACCATCACCCTCTCCAATACATCTCCCTTGGAAGCTACAATTGCCCATCAACATTTCCCCTTTCAGCAACATCATCTGGAGGAATGCTTCAAGTACCTATGGTTCTGGATCAAACCCCACTATTAGAGGATTGCATATTGGATTTGGCTTGTGATGAAAATTAAGAAGCGATTGACAAACTGGAACCACAAATTCCTATCCAGAGCTAGTCAACTTGTCCTCATTAAATCTGTCTTGGAGGCTACCTCCGTTTATTGGATGTCGTTGGCCTAGATTCCTAAAGGAATTCTTGCTCACATTCAGAAGACCTGCTGCAGATTCCTTTGGAATGGATACAAAGAGGGAAAACCTTTTTCTTGGGTAGGATGGAAGCACATTGCTCTCTCAAAGAAATGGGGATTATGGGGACTAAAAGACCTCTCTGTATTTTCACATGCATTAGCATCCAAGAAGGGCTAGATCCTGTTCACTATAGAGAACCTCTGGATTGAAGTCTCATACCACAAATATATCTGGCCTCATCGTCTTATGGACTAGATTCGTATACCCACCTAGCTTCGAATAGGGGTATCTATGGTTTGCAAAGAAATTCTGCATACTATCCCTTTCATAAGAAAGGGTCTCACATGGACAATAAATGATGGAAATTTTGCCCGTATAGTTATGGATCTGTGGACAGGAGGGGGGAACATGCATCAGTTACCTCCAAGTCTCATCCAATTTCTAAAATAGAGGCACATCAATGTGATTGCCTAGATAGAAGATTTGGAGAACAACTCCATCTTCGAACAGGCATGGTTATCTGCTGAAAATTTGGGTATCCCCAAACACTGGCAGCAGATCTGGGAAGGGTACATAAATGCCCTGAAGGAAGTCCATGTGTGCATCAAAGTAGGTCTCGATGAGCTTATATGGACCCCAGCCTATCATGGTAAGTACTCCCCAAAAGCTGGATATCCCAACCTTCTCAATGAGCGCAAACCACTTGTACTTCTGGACTGGTGGGGAAAGATTTGAAATGCTCAAAGTGACACCTAGAACCAGACTCTTCACGTGGAATGTGCTAAAAAACAAGACACCAACCAAAGATAAGCTTATGCGTCGATCTCACTATGGACCACATTAGTGTGTTCTCTATAAATAGGATGAGGAGATAAATCACCACTTATTTCTTCACTATCTGAAGTGGGCATAACTGTGGACATGGACACAACTGAGGAGATCACATCCCTCGTCACTCAAGCAGAACTAGAAGGTACATTAAGATAGTTCAAAAAAGATAGAAGTCTAGGGTTAGATGGCTGGACAATCGAATTATACCTTGTTTTTATGAACTCATTGGACATGACCTGCTTGAGGTAGTTGAAGAATGCAGGACTTCTGGGCATATGTATTAGGCCATTAACTTCATCATCATTTCCCTAATCCATAAATCTGATTCCCTCTCATCCTTCAATGATTTCTACCCCATCTCCCTTTGTAACTGTCTATATGAAATCATTGCCAAGATTCTTGCTAACAGGCTCAGACCCATCCCATCTCACCACATCTCCCCTGAACAATTTGCTTTCCTACAAAACATACAAATCCATGAAGCAATTGGTACTGCCCAAGAGGCCCTCCATTCCATCAAAACAAAAAAGCTAAAAGGGGCAATCCTCAAAATTGACTTAGCTAAACCATTTGATCGGGTCAACTTGCTCTATATCAAAATGATCCTCACCCATCTGGGTTCCTCCCCTTCATTGACTGGATCATGTGTTGTATCACCTTGGAAACCTTCAGTGTCCTCATAAATGGTTCAGCATCTCATTTCTTCCACGCTGAGAGAGGCCTTTAGCAACGTTGTCCACTTTTCCCGCTTCTTTTTTTATTGTAATGGAAGGTCGCAACAGACTCATTACATCGGCCAAGAGGGACGAGTGACTACAAGGGCTAAAAATGAGTGACTACTACTATCTCACACATCTTCTATTTGTTGACGATGTCCTTATGTTCCTAAATGGAAGTCATAGGGACTCAACTTGCCTCCATGATATCCTCACTCTTTTTGCCAAAGCAAATCACTCCAAGTCTACCATAACGCTCTCCAATACATCTCCCCTAGAAGCTAGAATTTCTCATCAACATTTCCCCTTTCAAAAACATCATCTGGAGGAAAGCCTCAAGTACCTAGGGTTCTGGATCAAAACCCACTGTTAGAGCATTGTAGATTGGATTTGGCTTGTGATCAAAATTGAGAAGCGACTGACAAATTGGAACCACAGATTCCTATCGAGAGCTGGTCAACTTGTCCTCACTAAATCTATCTTGGAGGCTAACCCCATTTATTGATGTCACTGGCATGGATTCCTAAAGTAATTCTTGCTTGCATTGAGAAGATTTGCTGCGGATTCCTTTGGAATCAATAGAAAGAGGGAAAACCTTTTGCTTGGGTAGGATGGAAGCACATCGCTCTTCCAAAGAAATGGGGAGGATGGGGACTAAAAGACCTCTCTGTATTTTGACATGCATTAGCAACCAAGATGGGCTGGATCCTGTTCACTACAAAGAACCTCTGAATTGAAGTCTCATACCACAAATATATCTAGCCTCATCATCTTATGGATTGGATTCATATACCCACCTAGCCTCAAACAGGGGTATCTATGGTTTGGAAAGAAATTATGCATACTATGCCTTTCATAAGAGAGGGTCTCACATGGATAATAAATGATGGCAAATTTGACAGTAAAGGTATGGATCCATGGATAGGAGGTGGGAACATGCATCAATTACCTCCAAGTCTCATCCAATTTCTAAAATAGAGGCACATCAATGTGATTTCCTAAATAGCAGATTTGGAGAACAACTCCATTGTCGAACATGCATGGTTATCTACTCAAAATTTGGGTATCCCCGAACACTGGCAGTAGATCTGGGAAGCGTACTTAAATGCCCTAAAAGAAGCCCATGTGCACATCAAAGAAGGTCCCGATGAGCTTATCTGGACTCTGGCCGATCATTGTAAGTACTCCCCAAAAGCTCGATATCCCAACCTTCTCAATGAGCGCAAACCACCTATACTTCTGGACTGGTGGGGAAAGATCTCAAAGCTCAAAGCACCACCTCGCTATTGACCACATTGGTGTGTCTCTGTAAACAGGATGAGGAAACAAATGACCACTTATTTCTTCACTATCTGAAGTGTGCACAACTGTGGAAACATGTACTAAACCTCCTTTCCAAATATGGTAGCTGGAAATGTCTTTTGATACTTGAAGCATGGGACAACTAGACAGTTGCAAATCATGATACAAAATCTCTATGCCTCCCTCTCCTTATCCTTTGCTCTATATGGCTGATAAGAAATGGAATCATCTTCAAAGGAACAGAGGCCCGATGGCCACTTACATCACAAAAAGTTATCACAGCCTACCATGAAAGCCCTGATGAATCTCACCCTCCTATAATCTGCTCCCGCACTTTTGAGATGATCAATCGCTCCATACCATGGGCATACTTTTATGGAGCCGCCCAAGCACAGGGATGTGGGGGGGGGGGGTGGGGATCATTCTATTCCTATCTGAGAAATACCACTACAAGATACAATTCGGATTGGGAGAGGGAACCAATAACTTTGCAGAACTGATCACACTCAGACATCTCCTACATTTTTCACTAGCACATTCATGCATTAAATTACAAATCTTCGGAGACTCCAAAATCATCATTAATTGGTTCAATAACATCAATAATTGTCATGCTCATACAATTAGGAACATCTTGGATGAAATTATAGTTTTCAAAGCACATTTTAACTCTATCACCTGTCAACATATTTATAGGGAATGTAACAAGGCTGCTGACAAATTATCCAAGGAGGCCACGACAATCCCCAAAGGCCTGTGGATGATTCAGGAACAGTTTGGTGCAGAACAATATCAATATTATCACCGGCCATACATTGATAAGGCATATCCTAGGGCGGTCAGGAACAAAATTTTTGGTTTATTTTTAGTTGATACACAATAGCTTTATATGTATATATTTATGTTTATACTCTGCTTACTAGACAAATTGAGTACACTTTGTGACGTGAACATGTACAATTTTTTTGGGAATGGATTCGACCATAACTTATATAAATATGTTTTTGACAACTAATTGACTGGCTTAGGCCAAGCAGTTATGCATATGCCATAGGCATCTACTATATGTAATTTTTAAAAATTAATGAAAGACTACGATATTTCCTTGGGAAAGAAAAGGAAAGATTGTTTTAGTAAATAAAAAAAAAAATTATTAAATGAAGAAATTTCCAACTATATCCACCTTTGTAATCTCCTTTTTAAACTCTTATACTGTTAAACCCCTTTTTATTTTTAACTTTGTGTCTAACTTTGTATTATTAATTATAAACCATGGTTATATTTGTACCCAATTACTTTAAAAATTATAAATATAGGAATCCTACTTGTGAGTGTCCTAGTTGTGGAATTACTTGTTGAGATATGTTCATCATTTCTAATTCCTCTTATTTGATTGATTGCATTAATTCATTTAAATTTTTGTTTATGGTCATTGTAGCAATGATCAATGCCTAATTTCCCTTGATTTAGTCAAAGGGATGTTTCCGCTACTAGGTTTGAATTGTTTTATTTATGTACCATTTCCTCCCCCCACCCCCCCAAACCAGTGTTTAGATAAGATAACTTTGAATTAGAAGTGATAACCTATTTTACATGACTAACCTTGTATGCATGTAATAATCCTTAGAGATAAGGGTGGTGGCCCATTACCAATGTTATGGATTTTACAAAAGTTATGGGTTTTGATCAATTTTCATTTTCTTTGGAATTACCTCTTAATGAATCATCTTAGGTCGATTCTATCATTTGGGTTTTTTGTTTTCTTTTATCTTCCCATGACGCAGCTTAAACTTCCGAAAATAAAACAACCTTTGATAACTTGTACTATCTCTTATTTACAACACTTCTATTTTCTTCTTTACAACACTTCTTTTTAAGTAACTAAAATTCGAACTCAATGTCTACTTTAACTGTTTAGCATCCTTACATTTATACTTATAAGATTGTATGGAATTACAAAGGATTCAACCTTTAACTATCCTAGCTTGTGGTTGAGCTCAATTATCAATATGTGATTGTAAATGTTGTTTTGGTAATTGTGTTATTTCATATCTTGTGGTTTCCTCTACCTTCCTTGAATTAATATGTCCGGCGTGATCATTTATCTAATCACAAGGCCAAAACCTTCGCATTCATTAGGACTCACCCATGCGAAGTCTTGACGAATTGATATCGGTTAAGATTCACTGTATAATTTAATGGGTACAATGCTTAAGCTCAAGCCATACATATATTAGCATGAATTTTACAAAAAAAACTAGTTTATCTTGCTTAATGTTTACAACCTTGATAATTTGATTCCTTATAGTTAATACCCAACCCATTAAGCTTGACATATTTAAATTAATCACTCCTATGTAAAACCAGGAGAGACATCATGTATTGGTTAAACGGTTACTAATTTAAAGTCTTACGGGAAGTTGTGAATCTCATCGCCTTTAACAATTATCTCAAATAAGCAACCTTGGAGTAACATTTCACATATATGTAGTGTTAGCATAAATTTGTTCTATCTACTACTTCCCTTCATGGTTAACTCATGGAAAAGTATTCAAGGTTACATCTAAATAGCCATAATATTCCCATTTCATTTACCTCTCCTATCTATAAATGCTTCTTCTCGTATGTCCTTAGAAGGAAACATCGTGTAACAAGGTTAATAGATATATATATACCTATACATGCAAATCTAGTTTTGTCCATACCACTATACATTTAATAATAACAACCCAACTATGTATTACAATCTTCTCCAACTCTTATAACTATGTAGACATCATTGAACCACAAGTTCTATTCTATGAATATATGATGATTTGTGAGGCATAGTTACTCGTATAGAACTTTGGTATTTACATAACCTTCTCTTTTTTCTAGCATGCATAAATAAAATTTCATATTCTACTTATAATCATAAGATCCATTTTTTTTCCATGTGTCCCTAAGAAAATCTACATATTCTTAACATTAACTTAATAAAGAGTCTTTATGCTAAACACCCAAGGTCGATCATATACTTATGTCATGGGCATGGATTTCAATCATCAATATACAACCTACATAATATATACCATGTAATATTGAGGATGAACATAACCGAGAGTCTAACCATAATTACTGCTTTGGAAAGAACTCAATAACAAACACATTCCTCCTAACTATGAATTTCCTCTTCTAATTCCCCTCGAGCTAAGATCTTCTTCCTCCTAGAATCAACAACCCCTTTGATTGCTAGGTGGTTCATTTTATATATTTCTTGGCATCAACTTTTTAGCAGTGTCCCAGATTAAGGTTTGCCAACCTTTTTCCCTAGGCCTTTTCTTTTTTCAAAAAAATTGATTTCCCTTTTTCTTTAAAGCTTTCCTTTTTCTCCCATGGTGCCCTATTCCATCCTACTTAGTATCTTTCTCCAACTAAGTGATCTAACACAATCTTCCTCTCCAATTGTGTTAAATCAATTCTTTATAACTATTTTTCTCCTAGAGTTTTTTTAGGATATTTTAGGGAAGGTCCATCATGTGGTCTTTATCACCAACAACTTTTTCCCAAAATGACAAGAAATATTCTAACTCTATTAGTTTTTCTTCATTTTTTTCCAAATAATTTATTTATTATATTAACACTAATTAAATTAATGTTTATAACTTCTATAGCCATTCAATCTAATAATAAGTCCATGTCTAAAAATAATTAACATTACAAATAGAAAATATAGAGATGTTACACCAACTCCAACATCTTAATAACTTAAGTTGAGTGGTGAGCTAGTTCTTTTTCATGTGAGCCAATTTTGCTCCGTGCGGGCATGAAAATTTGCCATTAAATGGCCTTAAGAAAGGAAACCATGTCGTTTTCATAATAGAAAATTGAAATTATTTGTAAAAGAAACTTCCATGCAACAAATCAAATTATTATTGTTATTGTTTCCGGTAATAAGTTTAATGATCATGGTGATCACATCAAACAATTTGATTTTGTAGCACAATGATTCATATTATGCTCAGTGAATATTATCATATTAAATAAGGGGCGTTGTAACGTAGTAGGTTGTTATTGTATGTAACAATAATATGGAGAAAGAAAGAGTGGGATTTGTCTATAAACCCTAAAAATAGTTTATATATCTTTCTTATTTTATTGGCTTTCATGCTATGCTTTTTTCATTTCATTACGTTGCAAAAAATCCTTGATTTATCGCTTGAAATTCTCCAAACTCGTGCTCTATACAAGCTCAAGTTTCATTGGCAAAAAAATGTTATGAATGAAATTTGTAAAAGTCTTCGCACGGAAGAAAAAAATAATTATTACCAAATAATCGAAGTATTATTCTAATATTTTTTATTTGATAATTATTTAATAAAAAATATTTACTTGAAAGTAACAAACAAATTGAAAATGGATAAGCATATGTGTTTAAGTGAATTATCTATTCATGCATGCCATAAATAGCGATGATAATATGAAATACCAACTAATTATACTCCCCGCACCATTAAAAAAAACCTTTTGTGAAGGGAGATATATATAAATGAGTTCTTTTGAGAGAAAATACCATATTGGAAATGAAATCAATAAAGTTGTTTTAAAAATACAAAGTTACATTGTTTTAAAGTAATGCTACTCATGGTTTTGTAATTTTACTTCCGGAATTAAGGTTGTAATTTAATAGGGATCAAGTGATGAGGGTTGTGGATGTTGTGGGATTATTTATATTGTATTATAATAAATGAAGTTGATTAATGATAGAAAATAGAAGTGTTCTTCTTTCAATACTGTGATAAGGCAGTTTTTTTTGTTGACACTAAAATTTTTAGAGGAGATAATTGTATTATTGTATTGTTCTTTTTATCAAACTTGTTGGATAGACTAGGCATAGCCATAAGAAATGATGTGACTAATTTAAGTTTTGATGATGCGGTGCCTTTATTATTACCGGAGGAGATGCAAAAAGAAACTTGGAAATTTAGAGCACATAGGCTCAATGGGAACTTGTTAAATGATCTCAAAAGGCCCCACAATATTCACCTTTCTCTATCTAGTCGATGAATACCTGCTATAAATATATCCTTTTATCGGGTCATTATTACAAGCTATATGTCATTATTACAAGCTATATGTTTGTCACCTGTATGCAATATGTAGCTCATCTATAATAATTTTTTTGATAACAAAAGTTTTGGGTCCACCTCTCAATCTTGATTTCAAGTAATAGTTGTATGGAAAATGAATGTAAATATCCCTCGAGTATTTTTTTTTCCATCCGATGTGGACTTAACAGAAGAAGTACTCATTTTTACTAAAAAACAAGTTATGGTCTGTACAAACTCTTCAAGGGGGTGGAAATGGAAAATAAATAAAACAATTCAAACCTAAAAGTGGAACCCATCCCTTTGACTGAATTGGGGTAAATTATGAAATGAGAATTACTGCAATAAAAATACACAACATTTAAATGAATGAATACAAATAAATAAAAAAGAGAAACTAGAAAATATGAACACATCTCAAAACTAAAGTCTATAACTATGGGGTTCACATTTTTTAACTTATAAAGTAATTGGTTATAAATGTAACTTTGAGTTAGAAAAATTTATAATTAAAAATACAAATTCAAACATATAGTTATAAATAGAAATGGATTTGAGGATATAGGAGTTAAAAAACTAGATTATAAAGGTGAATATGATTGAAAATTTCTTAATTTAATATCAATCATTTTTATTTACCAATTATTTTTCCCCTTAATTATCTGATTTTAAAAATGCATAGCAATAAACAACTAAATTTGTATTTTCATTAGCCCATGATTACAAATGTTACAATATTACATTTGATCACTAAAACATTGCAATAAATTTTGTCAATTATACTAAAATGTTAATTTTTCTCTTACAACTTACCTATATTATTTAACAATGTTGTAATTTTCATGAAATTCATTGATTTCTATATGTCCTAGTTAACCATTAGTTGAGAAAACTCTAGTGTAATAAACTCTTATGTCATTATAGAGCATACATATTATCTCAAAAGATACTAAGCATGAAAAGTTAGTTTCTCCGCATAAATTTTGAATTATTTAAACGACATTTATGTGACATATTATGTTAGATTGTTTATTACAAAATTGAATTTTTTAAATTAATCATCCTTAAAAATTTACATGATGATATTTTATTATATTATTATTTTTAAATATATAATACTTTATTGTAAAATAATAGACAATTTTGTAAACATATATTATTATAATAGCATTAATCTGTAAAAAATAACTAAGTATAGTTAATATTTCAATATTAAAACATAAGTAACCACATATATATGGATTTAATCAAGTCTAGAGGGGTGGGCAATCATCATAGCAGGGAATTCCAAGGGCTCATAGAGGTTACTATTAGAGAAAACGGTGTGTAGCAAAATAAAAAACAAACACAGCATATAAACTCATACACAAATGACACAGAGGTTTAACGTGGTTCACCCAACCAATCTGGGCTACGTCCACCAAACATAGGCATCGACAATCTTTATTATTAATCTGGAGATTATAAATCATATATATATCCTCACACTCTCTACCACACACCAATATCTATACGGGCATATATTATATAGCTAAGAGAATCTAACTGACTCATAAATCCTCTCACACGAAATATAGGATGCATTAACTCTTTCCCAACAAAATAGAGCTAATATAGCAAGAGATCTTATTGTTGTCACCTACTTGATATTTTTGCCTAATTTATTAAAACTGAAAATCTCAACAATCTCCACCTTGACAACAATTAGCCTGATACCTTGTTTCATTATTATTTTTATCTTTTTTGCAAGCCAAGAGAAGCCAAACACCAACGCAGCTTCTCTAACAAAACTGGTTTCGTGAACATGTCTACACAGTTTTCCTTTGTATGCACCTTTTCAAGAGAGACTCCCCTTTCAGTGATAGCATGTCTTACAAAATGGTACTTTATTGGTATATGCTTAGGTTTACTATGATAGGCCGGATTCTTTGCCAAATGTATTGCACTTTGACTATCACAAAGTAACTTGATGTTGTCCTGTAACCTACCAAACTCACCAAGCAAACCTTTTAGCCAAATCACTTCTTTGCAAGCATGAGAAGCAGCAATGTGTTCTACTTCAGTAGTGGATAAAGCAACAATGTTTTGTAGCTTTGACATCCAGCTAATAGCTCCACCTGCAAGAGTAAAGACATACCCTGAAGTTGACCTTCTCTTATCGAAATCACCTGCAAAATCGGAATCAACATATCCGCAAACAAATTCACTACTCTTATTGTAAGTGATAAAATAACTACTTGTGCCTCTCAAATACCGAAGCACCCATTTCACTGCTGACCAGTGTTCTTTACCTGGATTTTCCATATACCTGCTGACAACCCCAACTACATGTGAAATATCTGGTCGAGTACAAACCATCGCATACATCAAACATCCTACTACATTGGCATATGGAATTTGAGACATATATTCCTTTTCTTCATCTGTATTAGGACATAAACTAGAAGAAAGCTTAAAATGGGAAGCTAAAGGGACTGACACATGCTTCAAATTGTTCATACTAAACCTCAAGAGTATTTTCTCAATATACTTCTGTTGTGATAGCCACAGCTTACCTTTGCTCCTGTCTCTGAAAATCTCCATGCCCAAAATCTGTCTTGCTGCTCCTAAATCTTTCATATCAAATGTCCTTGCCATCTGAGTCTTTAACCTGTTGATTTCTTCAATGCTTTTGCTTGCTAAAAGCATATCCTCAACATATAACACTAAGATAATGAACATGTCATTACTTACTTGCTTAAAGTAAACACAATGATCATATTCACTTCTTATATATTTTTGACTCAACATGAAAGAATCAAACTTCTTGTACCAATGTCGAGGCAAGTGCTTCAGACCATACAATGATTTCTTGAGCTTGCAGGCAAATTTCTTAGTGCGATGCTGAACAAATCCTTCTAGTTGTTCCATATAAATTTCCTCATCTAAATCTCCATGTAAAAATGCAGTCTTAACATCTAGTTGTTGTAATTCTAAATCAAGCAAAGCGACTAATGCTAACACAATTCGAATTGAAACTATTTCAACAACTGGTGAAAATATCTCATGAAAGTCAATGCCTGCTTTCTGAGAAAACCATTTTGAAACCATCCTCGCTTTATATCTGTCCTCCATATCATTCACACCCCGTTTCACCTTGAAAACCCATTTACATCCCACTGTTTTCCTGTCTTTCGGAAGTTCAACCAGATCCCATGTGCCATTCTTACCTAAGGCCATCATTTCGTCCTTCATAGCTGCTTTCCATTTGTCACTTTTCGAACCTTCTATATGTTCCTGATAGCACAGAGGTTCATCGTCATTAGCAGTAAATGCAACTTAAGTAACATAATCATCATACCTTTTCGGAGGGCGTTTGATTCTTGTAGACCTCCTTAAGGATGTTTCTGGTGCTTTCAAAATTGGCTGACTACCATCTGTAGGAACTTCTTCATGATCACCATCTGAGACCTGTTCATGACCTACATCTGAACCCTGTTCATAATCTGATTTTGAAACCTGTTCATGACTAGAATCTGAACGATGGTCATCATGACTATCATTAGAAGTGATGTCAAACTGAATGTGCTGAAAATCAGATACATCATCCTCAAGGATAATTTTAGGGGCGAATGTTCGCCCTTTGGCGAAATTAAGGGGTTTTAAATTTTTAGTGAGCGAATATTTTGTATCAGAGTACATTTTTACAAATCACCTCAAATAGCCCACCTTATTTTAAGGGAGAGGGTAAAAAAGGTAAATTTAGCCCTTGAAATTAGGAGTTACAACCTTCCATTCGCCCATTTTCAAGAATAGGTTTTATTTAAGTGAATCCTATGGGCCAAAGGCCCAAATACCATATTTATAAAAGAGGTATGGTAAATTAATAAAAATATAAATAAATGAAAGGTATGGTAAATAAATAAAACATTTTTTATATTTACTCCATAAGTCACCTTATATACATGCAAGGGTGTAAAGAAATAAAAATATAAGTAAAGTGGAGGTAGGGTAAATAAATAAAATGTCTTTTTATACTTACTCAAAAGGTATGGTAAATAAATAAAAATATAAATAAACTAGACGTATGGTAAATAAATTAAACCTCTTTTTATATTTAGTCCATAACCCTCGTTCTATTTATGAAGCCTCAAGAAAGAGATTTTATTTAAGTGAATCCTATGGGCCAAATACCATATTTGTAAAAGAGGTATGGTAAATTAATAAAAATATAAATAAACGAGAGGTATGGTAAACAAATAAAACAATTTTTTATATTTACTCCATAAATCACCTTATATTTAAGAACATTCAAAAAATGCGTTATATTTAGGTGAAACCTATGGGACAAATACCATGGACTAGATTGTTATTAATACCATGCAAAAAAACATTATTATTAATATAAAAAAAAATGGCACATTGTATTGACCCATGGTATTCACCAAAATGGCACATGGTATTGAACCATGGTATTCACCTGGAATGCAGCCTATTTAAATGGGGGAATTAAACCAACATAGATCCACCTTTACTCTGGATCTACTAACCCCCGAGTGGTATCAAATATAGTGATATGCAAACTAGCATAGAGTGAAAAAATATTTGATCCCTCTCGGGGCTTGGTTAAAATAAAAATCAACTATTAATTTTATTAACTTTTATAAATTACTAATAGTAATTTTTAAGCTCCAGGTTTATGATAACCCATGGTATTAACCCATGGTAATACCATGGTATTCATGTGAGCATAGACTATTTAAAGGGGAAATTCTATCATCTTAGATCCATCTTAATTCTGGGTCTACCAAGTGCTCAGAGGGATAAATAGGTTTCATCCCCCTAAGAGTGGTAGATGTGGAGTTAAGATGGATATCTGTTGTTGGGAAAAGTATCTATTCAGAACGCCCCTATCCCACTCTAAGGTGTGACAGTGCCTTAGCAACAAACAAGGAAAACTACTTGAGTATTCTTCTTTATGAAATGTAAATGAAGAGGAAGGATGTAACTAACCTGTGTCTTTCGCTAGTTTGTTGATCCAATCGCTCCTCTCTTCGATAGCTCCCAGCTCCCTACTCCCTTACCGGCCCAGCTTCACCGAATTCCTGCAAGATCACAGAAGAGAGAAACTACACGAATATATAGATTTACATTCATAAAAAGCTTAGGATCAGATTAAGCTAAACATGCAAATATAAAAAAACATCATTGATACACAGCATGTAGGAGAAACTCAAATAGTTTTATTGATATGATAAGAAAGTCCAAGAGGAGATACAACCAAGTGAGTCCCGATCCAGCATCTACCTCCCAGCAAAGGAATCCCTTCCTCACCTCCAACAAAGCATAAATCACCCAATGCACTAATCTCAATCTCAAACCAATAGCAATTCTCTGCAAAGTACAAAATTCCAGCCTCTGGATCTCTGGGATGAGGGATCCATATATAGATGTAAGCAGAGAGGATGAGTCAGCTTATGTTTAGACTTGTGGCTTCTCTCTGTTAGTTCTTGCTTCGAATTGGAGACTGAGAGCCTCTTACTCATCACTGGTCAAATTCAGTGAGGCAAGTGTCATTGGAGAAGATTCTGGAAGCTTCCATTGTCTCTCCACCTCGTTGAATGATTTCGCCACTTGTCATTTCCCGCTCAACGCACCTGGGTAGTGCATTCAAGTGCGTTGCAACGCACCTAGCCAGTGTATTTGGGTGCTTTGCAACGCAGGCAGCTAGTGGAGCACTTGAATTGATCCTGATTTGACTATTTCTGAGTAGTTTTTGGTGGAGAACTTCTGGGAGAAGCTGTCATTGGTTGACCTTGTTCCTTTAGGGGCAGGAACAACACTTTTAGGGACTTTGGATCCCTTGGATTATGGACATTTCATGCTCAAAGCTGTAAGGCACAAAAATGTCTATAACAATATCGGTTGGTTTTTATGATAATGAAGATATGAAATAGACTTACGAAATTATATTGTAAAAACATCTTAAGGTGAATGGTTAAAGCACAGACATTGGACAAGTATATTTGTATACTTCTGTTTTAAACTGAAACAAATCCAGGGTTAAAAGGAATGGATTGATTACACTAGTCATCCTTCTATAACTTTCCAACATATGCGGTTAAAAGGAATGGATTGATTACACTAGTCATGCTTCTATAACTTTCCAACATATGCTCGAGTAAACAGATTGCAATTTGGGTAATTTTTCTAACTGCAAATAGGAACATACTTGTGTATTGGCAGGGTGGTTACGAGGTCCCTAGAAGTGATGAATTTGAATTTTTCGTGGTTTTATATATAGTATTAGATTTTTTCTCATGCTTTCTGTGAATGACACAGGTGAATTTTATCCTACACCCACTGGTTATCGATATGTAATTTCGGTAATTTTGATTTCAAAAGATATTTTAAAGAAATGCAATGATTTCATTTGTGTATTCAATAAACACAAGATTTTATAATTGAGTAAAATATTCGCCATTCCTGGTGAGAGATTCGCCAAAAAATTATATTTACATATTATATTATTGTTAAAATCGCCTTCCAATTTTCCTATATACCATAGAGATTCGCCCATTTATTATATATATAAATTTAGGGGGGATTCTTAAAATTTTCCCTGATCATCCTATTTCAATTTATTATCTACATCTAACTGTACAAGAGAGGATTCATCAAAATTTACGTCTCTGTTGATGATGATTTTGCGGGTAGTAGGATCCCACAATCTAAATCCCTTTGTTCCATCACCATATCCAACAAAGATATACCTATTTGATTTTGGATCTAATTTAGTTCACTAATGTTTAGGCACTAGAGCATATGCATCACAACCAAACACCCTGAGTTTAGAATAATCACAAGGGTGACCTTTCCATATATCTTGAGGAATCTTGCAACCTATCGCTGTCGATGGTGACCGATTTATCACATAACAAGCTGTAGCCACCGCTTCTGTCCACAATTCCTTTTGCAAACCAGTGTTACTCAACATACTCCTTGCTCTTTCTAAAAGAGTCTTATTCATGCGTTCAGCAACTCCATTTTGCTGAGGAGTATAAACAGTAGCCTTATGTCTCTCGATCCCTGCATCCTTGCAATAGTTTTCAAACTCCTTGGAGGTAAACTCACCACCATTGTCAGTTCTTAAACACTTTATAGTTCTACCAGTTTTCTACCAATGCTCTAAACTACTTGAAAACCGTAAGAACATCAGACTTCCTTTTCAACATGTAGACCCACACTTTCCTAGAAAAGTCATCAATAAACGATACAAAATATGACGAGCCACCACACGAGGTTGTAGGTGCTGGACCCCAAACATCTGAATGGATATAATCAAGTATTCCTTTACTAGTATGTTTGCCTGTTTTAAACTTTTGTTTACCTTGTTTGCCAAACAGACAATGTTTACAGAAATCTAACTTTCCATACCTTAGATTAGGAAGTAACTTGTGATTAGCCAAAATCTTTAACCCTCTTTCGCTCATATGGCCCAACCTTTGATGCCATAGGCGAATGGAACTGCTATCATGTTCAGACACCGTAGACACATGAACTGACCCTGTTCTTCCTTCTAACTGAAATATATTTCCTACCTTCTTAGCTTTCATTACTAGTAAAATACCTTTGTAAATTTTCATTACTCCACCTTGAATTACAGTTTTATATCCATTTGTGTCAAGTGCTCCTAGTGAAATTAGATTTTTCCTTAAATCTGGTACATGTCTTACATCAGTTAACATTTTAGTTGTCCCATCAAACATTTGCAGCTGTATACTCGCTATTCCCACAATATTAGATGTGACATCATTACCCATGTACACGACTCCATCATTAATTGATCTATACGTCTCAAACCATTCTCTATGAATACACATGTTGTTTGATGCACCAGAATCTAACAACAAATGTTGATCATGATTTGACAAATTAACTCATAACACTTCGTCGCTCATACCTAAACTAGATGCCGAACCTGTATCTGTCGTGTTTGCTTCCTTCTTCTCTATCGATGAAGCTTCTTTGGAAGTTTGTTGTCGCTTCCAGCAATCCTTCTTCAAATGCCCCGATTTGCCACAAAACCAGCACTTTACTTTACTCTTCTTCCCTTTCGATTTTGAACGCGAGTCGCTGTGCTTACCAGGGCGTCTTTCTCTAGAACGACCTCTAGCCATCATTGCCTCTGATGTAGAGGTGTCAGCATTCGACCTCTTCCTTGTCTCCTCGGACAACAAAGCTCCAACGACATCATCAAATTCAATGGTTTCTGATGAACTAAGACTTATAGAAGTAACAAAATGATCCCATGACTCGGGCAACGAGCACAATAAAGTTATGGCTTTATCCTCGGATTCAAATTTTACTTCTATACTTTCTAATTGCACCAGTAGAGTATTAAAAACATTCAAATGATCAGTAATCGATGTACCTTCCTTCATTCACAAACTGTATAGCTGCCGCTTCAGGAGAATTCGATTTGTCAAGGATTTCGTCATGTAGAGCTTCTCAAGCTTCGACCACAGGCCTGCAGTTGTTTTCTCTGACACGATATTAAACAACACATCATCCGCCAAACACAGCCGAATAGCACTCACTGCTCTTTCGTCCATCTCGGCCCACTCATTATCGATGATGTTGTATGGCTGTTTGGATTTGCCCAACAACGCCTTAGCCACGCCTTGTTGTACCAGCAAATCATGCATCTTTACCTTCCAGATCTCGAAATTGTTTTTGCCATTAAACTTCTCGATTTCAAACCGGGCACTCTGAGTTTTCGCCATCTTGTATCAACCAAAAACAATCTCCAATTCCAACTAGTTAATCAATTAAATAAAGATTTAACACACAATGCCTTCGCCTTCTATCAAAAAAATGCTCTGTTGTACCAAACTGCAATTATAAAATAAAAAACCAAAAACAATTGTAGTTTTACCAACGCAGTTGGCGCGTTGGCGCTATCCTAACAGCAGACAATCCGCGCCGGAGAGAAAAACGCGTAGAGTGCCGAAATTGGCGCATCTATTCCCTTCGGATCTGCCCTGATCAGGATCTTGGCACAGTGGCGCAACTAATAAAGTCAGATCCGCACCTGTTCCAGTGTTTTGGTGCGACTGTTTTTGAAGAGAAAGTGCCAACAGCCACGCTCCACCTCCACGCAGCAGTTTTCAGCGATTTCTGGAAAAACACGCATAGCACTACAAAACTCCACCTACAGCGATCCGTTCACACACATGCACTTGCTCCAACACGCTCAACCTTCAGTTTTTGACCGATTTGACAACCTTCAGAACTCGCAGTTCGAAGATCATTCTAGCGCTATTCGAAGATAATTTTAAACGCAATAACACCATCCTATCGTCGGCACCAAGTTTGACGTTAATTACCCGGCGGATATTTTGGCCGAAGATCCCTGCAATTAATTGCCATGATGGGCTCTTTGACCACGGGCTCTTTCACTGGAACGACGAAGAGCCACACTACCGCTACCGTTTTGCGTGCACAGCTACCGTTTCAACCACGCAGTTCCAAGGCCATCACTCAACAGTGCAATTGCATGTTTCAATTGCTGCCTGGTGTCTATCCTACGCGGCAATTCGCTCTGTTAAACTTGTGCACGCAGGATCTCGAGTCCACAGCACTGAGCGCAGTTCAGCGCGTTGGTACAACACGCACCTCCAGCAGACTTGGGCCCGCCACTCCTCCACTGCGCCACTCCTCTAACTCGCTATGATACCACTTGTTAGAGCAAACGGTGCACAGCAAAATAAAAAACAAACACAGCATATAAACTCATACACAAATGACACAGAGGTTTAACGTGGTTCACTCAATCAATCTGGGCTACGTCTACCAAACATAGGCATCGACCATCTATATTATTAATCAGGAGATTACAAATCATATATATATCCTCACACTCTCTACCACACACCAATATCTGTACGGGCATATATTATATAGCTAAGAGAATCTAACTGACCCATAAATCCTCTCACAACAAATATAGGATGCATTAACTCTTTCCCAACAAAATAGAGCTAATATAGCAAGAGATCTTATTGTTGTCACCTACTTGAGATTTTTGCCTAATTTATTAAAACCGAAAATCTCAACAGTTACACGCACTGATTCATTTCCATTCGACCTGAAAATTCATCATCACCATCACCAGTTTTAGCTTTAGCAGAATCAGAATAAGAAACAACAACAGTTGGGTTGCACAAACTTCATGGTTTCTGATGGGGGGCGCCTGGGTGGTTATTCGCCAGCTAATTCTAGTGTTTCAAAACCAGTCTCAATTTTTTATGCAAGAGATTCAGTTGAAAGGGTTGCGCGTGCCTCCATTATCTAGCCCTTTCACCCCTTCAAAACTGTAGGTATTGTGAGGATAGACATTGTGTATATCACGTTTATCGTGTATATATTGATCTTAATCAACAAGTTCTAGCCATGCAAGTTCTAGTTATTTTAAAATGATAATAATAATTGTGTTACAATATTAAAATATAATTAATTAATATTATTATTAAATAATTAAGTTATATTAGATATTTTAAATTAAATAATATTAAATAATATTTAATATTAAATAATAATTAATATAAATTAATACTTATTATTAAGTATATTGATATTAATAATATTTTTATTGTAAAAAAAAAATTTAATTATTTTTTTATTGTTATATATTTACTAATGGTAGATACAAATGAAGCTTTAGATTATACCAAACACATTAATATTTTTAATGTGGTTGTGTTATGAAACAATATTTTGTATAATGACAAATATTTTAATATACAATAAAATATTATATTTAAAAAAATTAACAATCTAAATATTATCAAAATAGTTTTGTCTATTTTATTATAGTATATAAAAAATATTATCAAAATAATTTTGTCTATTTTATCCATCCATCATAATTTGTTTTTATTTGGCAAATAAAGTGAATTTCTTTTACTCTCCAGTAAAATTTAAATCCTTCGAGTACATCTGCTCTTAACTAAATTTTCCAGGTAAATATTCTATGTGATTAAAAAAATACAGAGATAAAATGTAAACTCACTTTACTAAAATAAATAAATGAAAAACATTATATAGAGTATATAACTTTATTTTAATATTTCATATTACAATATATATAAATATATAATGTGGTTTTAATTTATATTAATAAAACATTTTTAAAAAATATTGTATAATTATTTAAATTAAGATGCCATAGGACCATTGATTGAAAGTTCCTTCGTGATGTCTCTGTCAACACGCAGAGACATCGATCAGGGATGAGATGGACAGAGGGAGATGAAAAAGATTGTTAGAAAGAACAGAGAGCCTTTGTAGGTTAAAGAGTTTGATTCCCAGCGTCTAGGTAGCAGTAAAATCATACAATCCATTAAATTGCACAAAATTAAATCATCATAGCTAGGGTTTGGAAGCCATTTTTACAAGCAGTCTTGAAAAATTGGGGAAACAAGTTGCGAAAAGCATTGAGTATCTTCAATTAAATATTCTCGGAAAATATGAGGGTTCGAATATAATTTTTACCAGCAATTTAAATGCTCTCTGGCAATTCGGTAAAGAAGTTTCCAGAAATGTTGAGGATTTTAACCTTCTGAATGGATCGAGGGTTCTCAAATTCACCACACTCGTCACGGATTCGGGCAGACAATGCACCAAGAAATTAATATTGCAAACAAAATCAGCTGGATGCGATCAAGAAAGTTGATATAATATTGCCGTATTTACTACCATCATATTGCTATTAGAAAGGTCAAATTTGGCGATGGTCGACAGCTTCTGTTATTAGAAAGGTCAAATTTAGTGATGGTCGACAGCTTCTGTGCTCAGTCTGGCAAGTTAAAAGGTACAAGTCCGTTAAGTTCGTGGAGAAACTGTTGAGGATCTTGAAATTGCTGAATTCTCACAATTTTTAATAATTCTGTCATACGTTTGATAGAATTCCTCAAGCTGTATAACAGATCCGTGTAGAGACTTCTCTTCTTCTGCAAGTCTTTTCGCCTCGGCCTCCATTGCATCCTACATTATTTAATCCATGCAATTTATTTATGATGCAAATATGTAAAACTAGAATGCCTAAAAGAAAGAATTGAGTGTGAGTTAGGCCGACCTTAGCTGCCTTGCAGAGCGAAATATCCATGACGGCATTTCGCGACTCTTTTATAAGATCATGACTCGGCCCAGTTCCCAGGCTTCCTTCCTCTGCTGCAGCCGCTGCCACTTTCTGTTTAGACCTCTGGAATTCAAAAAGCAGAGAGGCCCTTGAGAGAGAGGACAGCCGCATCGTAGGCTCTGGCAGTGACCTTTGCAGTGGAATATGAGCCCGGAAGAAGATCCTCTACTACTCTTCTTTCTCGCTTTCTTGCTGGAGACTTGGCATTCTCTGCGTTCTGAATCCTGATTGCCGTGGCGGCCAATCAACACGTTGTGAATTCATTGATTGACTAATGGATTTATCCCAAGTCGATTGATGAATGCTCAGACAACCAATTACTCGTGCAACCAATTGGGCTTCCTTGATTTACTGACGGATTTATCATAATCCATCGGTGAATGCTCAGACAATAGACTCTCGTGAGAGATACGCAACTATGGGCCTGTGAGAGTGGGGAGACAAGAAGAGCGAAATTTGAGTTAGGTCTGTAGCTTTTCTTACGGTTTTATATATATATATATATGCAGTTTTTCTTACACTTTTAAATATGTGTATGTTTGTGCGTATTTATACATATATGTATATATGTTCAAATTATGTGTATATATTCAGGTATGTATGTATATATTCAAATATGTGTGTATATATTCAAATATATGTGTATATGTTCAGATATCTGTGTGTATGTTCACCTATGTGTGTATATCTTCAGATATATATATGTGTATATCGTTTGCGGAGATGCTCGAGTGTGTATATGTTGATATGTGTATCGTTCGCATGCGGAGATGGTGGGGTGTGTATGTGTTGATGTTTAGGACATGCCTGGCATCGTGTGGGTATGCGGATGACCGCGTTGCTGACTTGGACGCCGCTCAAAATATATACGTGCTTCTGACACTGGGGTTACACTTTAGGGTTGGGTAGCCATGAATATTTTATTGTCAACGTTTATTCTTAATACAACTATATGTATAAATTTCGTTTCGTTAATGTGACGTGGGAGAGAAATTACGCGTGGCCCAATTACGTAGAGATTAGGGCCTTTTAATAAGACTGTTATAGTTATCGTTATTTATAGTTATGCGTTTAAACAGAGACATGAGGGTATAATTGATACGAAAATCTATTTCTTATAAACTAGCAATTGTTTCAAGAGGTACAAAGAGAGGTCCATAGGATTATTAAATTGGAATTGTTGAATTTTTTAGAAGAGTTAATTGGTTTGTGGAAAATCTTGTTTTCTTGCATTGGATCATTGTGCAATTACTTTTTTTTAGATGTTTTGTTTATATCTATATTACAAGGAACACGTTGAATGTATTATTTCATTTCTGCTCTCTTTACTAATATTTTTTTCGTGCTTTTTCTTGATCAATTTGATGAAATATTCCATTATCTTTTGGTCAAAGTCCTCACCTGCGTATTAGTGTACATCCCGATAAGTTCAAAGCTCGAAAGCCAACCAAAAAAGTCAATGATAACCAGTGTGCACATATTCAAATTCATAATGTAAAACAACACACTTTAGAGAGATTACCTCCAAGATGGGTATCACCGTTTTAGCCAAAAGCTCAAAAACTCTGTTGTCAATAGTCAGAACACTGACATTAAACGTGCCTTCGCCAAGATAAAAAAACAACAATATTTTTCTCTCCACCCTTCTTGTCCAAGCCATAAGTTATTGCTACAGTTGTGGGTTCATTGATAATATGAGCTACATTCAAGCCAGCAATAACACCAGCATCCTTCGTTGCTTGGCACTGTGCATAAGTAAAATAAGTTGCGCAAGCCCACAAGTTAACAGTCACAATGCAGTCAACAATTGGTTACCCACAACCTCATAAAAAAAAAAAGGTTGAAAAGAAAGCATACTAGGGACAGTGACCATAGTGTCCTTTATAGTCTTGCAAAGGAATGCTTCTGCAGTCTCCTTCATCTTAGTCAAAATCATAGCACTGATTTCCTCAGGGCTAAATACCTTTGTCTTTCCATCTCGTACGTGAACTTGAATATAAGGTTTCCCATTTTTGTTCACAGTCTTGTATGGTACCAGTTTCATATCCTTTTGAACTTCTTTGTCTTCAAACCTATATAAAACAATTGTTTTCATTTAATTGTGCTCATCAAGTAAAAGTTTTAAATCATTTTCTTGAAGTTTGGACAGGGCAGAAATAAAATCTTGATCTGACCCCAACCAGAATGTTGCTCGACCCCTGACTTAACCTGCCAATTTCATGACTGGCACCTTTGTGGGTTCAATATCAAGGCGAGAATTGGACTTGCAATAAATATAATTGTCTAATAAATGGGCAAATCAAAGATCAGCGTACTTACTTTCTCCCAATGAATCTCTTGACATCAAAGATGGTTCATTCGGCATCGGGCAAAACAAAGAAGCAGAATTTAAACCAAATGAGGGGAAAGAAAATAGGATCTGCGACTTAGTAATTGCAACAAGCTCCTCGCTGAGCCACTTCCGATTCGAAGGCGGCTTAAGCAAGCTCGCATACTGTTGGAGATCCCTGGTATCCTTGTGGATACACTTGCCAGCCTTCTTCCTGGCCAGCGCAAATACGACAGCATCCATACCATCCTTATTCATATAAACCTCGATATTGACCTCATCCTTACAAGGCACTATAGAATTATACATCCTCGAGATCAGAGCAGCAGCAACTGGAAGAAGAGTTTGCATAGCAGCGCGTTCGTTCACTTTGGGGCGTATAGGTAGTCGAGGGTATTCTCCATATTCATTATCTCTGCTATTCCAGTTCAATAGGAATATTTTTTGAAATCTCTGTTTTAAGCTTAATTGAATGCAGAGAATGAAATGGTCATAACTGGATCTGCGTATTACATACCACGACTTGAATGTATATAAATGTATTGATCATATTGTAGATTGCCCATCCACCTTAACCACAAGGTTTATATTAATTCAATCACCCTAATACTATATATATATATATATATATATATATATATATATGTGTGTGTGTGTGTGTGTGTGTGGAAAGACTGAGTATTGAATTATTTTTTTGATTTTCTGAGAGAAGTTTTAATTTGGTATATGATGGTGTTCTCACTTGAGGTTGAATTTATTATTAAGTAATATGAATGTGTTTACTTCACAGTATATAATTTGGTGACTCAAGTAGTTGTATTCTTGGTGAATTCCTCGTATATCCCATGGCCATTGGATACACTATTGGTGATTTCTTGGTACATCCCATGGCTATTGGATACATTATTGGTGAATTCCTATATACTAATATTAGAGTGATAGTGACTACATTTCATCATTACCAAAGAAGATTATTAGAAAGTAAAGTCATTTCTCTTCAGCAAAGCAAGCTCCTCCATCCATAGCTCAACCCATTCAACCTAAAAAGGGCTCTGGTACTCTATTAATTCAACTACCTAAATTCTTATTTCAACAATTATTCTTTGGTCAACACACCTAGTTCCATTAATCATATAAATTATTAAGTCGGTTTTTTCTTCTGAGCCAACACTCCATTGCCTCATAGAAATATATCAAGGGCACTGATCTTTATTTCTCAGAACTCTGTTCTGCTGATGCCAAATGATGCCAAATCCCACATATAGCAGACAAGTGTTGAGTAATTTCATGGGCATTTAATGATAGAACTCATGAATCTTATTTCTAACATACATTGTTCGAGGCTCCAAGTCGTGATTGTTATTAAATTGCTAATTTAGTTTGCTTATACGCTGTTTGGTGAAATGCCAATATGAATTGGCTTATATAAACATCATTCACTGGTATTCGTTGCATTATGATCATAGACCTATGACTACTTACCAAAGAGTATGTTTAATGGCCTTAAGTCATAATATATCATTATAGGGTGTTTATTCAAGGTCCTTGGCGCCAAATCCTGATATTAGGGTTCAATTCCAGGCTACATACAAAGAAGAAGTGGGTAGCTTATAAATTTTCAAATGGCTCAAGAATTGAATGCTAGGGAATTTTGTTTATTATCTTACTGGCAAAAAATTTGCTGTTTGTTGTGCATAGATCCTGAAATAATTGCCTCAGATGTATTAACGATCATGAAAATTGACATGTATGCTAGGGAAATTTGTTTATTATCTTACTAGTAAACAAGTTTCTGTTTGTCGTACATAGATCCTGAAATAATTGGCTCAAATGTATTAACAATCATTAAAATAAAATAAAAAAGAAATTTAATTTTGAAACCCCAAATGCATTCATTCTCATTAAAAAACCTTTTGTACAAGCAGAAAGGGCCACCCTTAACCTAAAGGAATAGTCCAATCTAATTAATCAAAACAATGGAAGAGATAGGATTGATTTTGAAACTTCAAATGCCATCAAAATTTCACTCGATGAAAATCTTTGTACAAGCACAATGGGCCACCATCCTTTCCCTCCCAAGATGGGGAGGTTAATTAATCAAATTTCAAAAATCTGCATCCAATTTAAATATATGGTTTCCCTCCATGTTGCCCAAACCAGACATAACAGAGGCCTTTTGGCATTCCCCAAATCTTTTTCCAAAGAAATTTTCTTTCCCTCTACACATTCATTGAATAGAAACCCAATTAAAATTACAAATTTCTAAGTAAATACAAACAAATAGGAAATGTAATCAACAATAAAAACCAAATACTTACTGAAGAGAGATCAGCTCCATCCAGTCAAATGGATTTTGTGCATTATACACTTTGCTATACCCCAATGCAACCTGAATTGCCAACAGAGAGATTGCCCAATTAAATTGGTAAAACATTACATCATGTGCATGTACGATACAAAGCCCTACTTATTCCTGACAATGACAAATGCATACCAGAATCCTGTCAGCAACAAAGTCAATGCACTGACTCATGAGTTTAGCATTCATCCCAACAAGATCACATGGGATAGCATCACAAACAAACTCCCGTTCAATCTCAACAGCATCACAAACTATCTCCTTAACTCTCTTTTCACTGAGTTTATGATTTAGCAAGCTACAAAACAAGCTAAATCTCAATATAAACCTTTAAGAAAAAAAATAACAAATCAAATTTGAAATTATCAATCAAATCTAAATACTCAAGCCCCAACCAAATTAGCATACCTGTAGAACAAGCAGGCAAAATCGCAGTGAAGGCCTTCGTCCCTTGAAATGAGCTTATTTGACAAAGTTAGGCTCGGCATTAGACCATTGTTTCCATCACCAAAGTTAGAATATCGTTTTTTCTTACTTTTCAAGCTGTTAATTCCAAGGGTATTCTTTGTGATGACTTGATGGCCCACATCACATCTGAATATTAGAATTTTTTTATAGGGTAAGCGGGGAGGCAAGGGCTAACGAGTCTGTCCTAGGGCATTAAATGCCTGCTTAAATGCCCCCTCGATAGCCCGATAACACACTGCCATTATTTTTTATTTATCTAGTCACAACACGCGTGTTATCGGGCTATCGAGGGCACATGTAAGCAGGCATTTAATGCCCTATGGCAGGATCGTTAGCTCTTGCCATGAATAAAACACATTTGGATGGAAGTCCAGATATCTAGTTCAACTTAAGGATCGACTATCAGCTACATCTTCTGCACCGCTGTGTGTTTCTGTAAAGTACTATCATCTTGTTGGAAGATGTTGTCATTAATATAAAAAGGTAAATGCTGTCATTGATGTGAAAAGGTGAATGCCGTGAGCAGCTTGTTGAGCAGTAAAACCACAGGCGTACTCTTAAAATAGGCACAAAATTGTATGGAAAATGTTAAACCCTCAAGACTGGTCAAAATACATTGTGCAAAACAGATGTCAGATGAGACGCATGCGCCAACAATGCCCAGGAAACGACATGACTGTAAGTATTCACATCAGAGATTCAGTAGATCAGCAATACCCAGAAACAGGGGTTAAATTTGACGGGTGACCCTACCCGTCAAGGAATTTTTTTATGACGTTTTTATTTTTAAACTGCCCATCATATGACTTTTAAAATTTATTTGTACAAGTTTTATCTAATTTCAAATTGTACTCATAATTGTTTAAATTTTTCATTTTTTGTTGTACAATTGGGCTCAAGTCTCATTGCTACACTTTGTTTTGAGACCTGCTGATCATGAATCCCTGCCAATTGTATGCGGCTTTTTCACAGAGGATGACAACTTCTGATCACAAAACTTCAAAGCCAAAATACGCGTTAATCCACAGTTGCTCTGGTGGGGTTACTGGTTCTCGGTATGGCATCACTTTGGACATACGGCAAGGAATGGAGAAATTAAAGCAACGTATAGTGACAGAATAAAAGTAGATCATCACCGACAGCATTCCATATTTTTATTATGTTTGCATATATGCATTTCCATTCTAATATATTTTTATTATGTTTGCATGTATGGATTTCCATTCTAATAAAATATATACCGCAAAATCTGCCAGAAAGGAAAAGTTTAAAATTGTTTTGAATATTAGTCTCTAAGAAATCGGTCATGGTCCTCCAATAACCAACGCAACGTGCGAATTTGAACTATTTTAGGCATCATATTTGGTATATGATAAGCGGCGTGCACATTCAAACAAACTTCACCGAGCATTTTTATAAAGTAGTAATTTATTTAGTGTATATACTTCCCCTTTTTTGGGTGAAGAGTCCAACTTATAAATATTCAACCCAACTTTTCTCTAAAATTTTTAATCGTGTTCTGATTATAATAGAAATAATTCTGATAAGGTAGAAAGGGCGATGTCATAGATTGGGAGGACCATAAAAGTGCTGGTGAGATGATCTAAAAGAACTCTATAAAGTAAAAAAAACTCAAGATATGGACTCAAAGCAGATCACATGTGAAGCAATCCGGATTGAAATTTAATATAATATAGTTTATGATAATGAAATATAATTGTATCCCCAGAGAATAGACAAATTGACCAATCTGAAAGGTATATTTGGTAAGATAATACAAGTATCATGACCACCGTCGAATATATATATATATATACACAGAATTGCTCAATTCTGTGTTGAAATTCATATGTTTACATTGACACAGACAATCAGACAGCTCTACGTTACATATATCAGAATGTTCACATTAAAAGCAAGCCTATCAGGAACAGGTGAGATAGTACCTTAAGGCTTTGATCAAGCGAGGCAGCTAATTGCGCGCCATTGGAAGAGGCTGAGGCCGTATAAATACATGTCTTTAGACTTTCCTCCTACATCTGCAGAGACAGGTCATTATTGTTTTTCATTTAAAAACTACAGAGACAGAGTGAGGATATTCATTGTTTTGTGCTATTTTTTTTATGCAGGTTGACATATTAGCAATATTCAAATAAAACCAAGTTATCTGAAATTATTAGGGATATTCAAATAAAACCAAGTTACCTGAAATTACTAGTGGGTAGTCTATAAATGACAGGCTTTCACTCCTTTCAAATATTTCTAATTCTTAGACAATTAACCTATTTCTTTAAATATGAAAAAAAAAACGATAAAAATTAACTAGCGAAAACAGTCTTAAACCCAATTTTACATTTCAACTAAATATTGCCATTGTACTAAAATATCACGAAACCTCTAAAAAGAAATGAAAAACCTCAGTAAACTACACCCTGTGATTCTGTGCTGTCATTGTCAAAAGTAAACCTCACCTTGTAGCTCGGCCGGATCGTAAGCAGAGTCTGTGGTTCACTATCGAAATAAATGGGAGAAATTGCAGATGAATGGGCAGATTCTCGCTCGCGCCAGCCACGATTCTCGCTCAAACAGCAGCCAAATACGCCAAACAGCAGCCCATGCTATCTATATGACAGAGGCGAGAGCAGAGCAAGTCACGGAAAAAGCTCCAACGGATTCAAGCGGAGAAGGGGAGACTCGGAGAGCTTTTACGAAGATAAAGCTGGAAATATTTCAGTGGTCCGGGCGTATGATGGCCTATGGGGAGCGTTTGAGTACCTCTCAGGCATGCACACAGTACAGACAAACTGTTCCTTGTCTTAGATAGACCATATCTGATTGTGTGATTTCACTCGAGCGCAGCGCGCTGGACACCATCAACCAAATTTAATAATGCCATTAACAGCTCTCAGTGGATTGTAAATGCTCCAGGCTCAGAATTTATTTCAATTCGTGAAAGTTGGTGGACCGTGGACGCGTCACGCCAACTTACAGCATACAGCCACAGACTAGTACTACAGTCACTTCATTCCTATAGGCTATTACCGACGGTCCGATCCCGACTTGGAAGTTGGATGTTAAATATATATATAATATATATATATCAAAAAATTATTAAAAAAAAACTTAAAACTTTTGCCCGTCAAATTGACGGTTTTAAAAATTAATAGCGAGTTACGGTTGACGTGGATATTTGAAATGTGAACGTATTTTACGGGTAAAAGAGCTAAAAACAGGCAGACGGGCGTCAAATTTAACCCCTGCCCAGAAATGTTAAATGGCGGTGAACTCACATCAGAATTCGTGCAATCACAGTGTTCATTCAAAGCACAATATTATCATTCGAAGTATAACCATCAGAACATTTATTTAGCATTCCAGATTGCAAGGCTATGTAAAACACCCAGTGTGTTGGTCCATGTGTCAATAAGACGTATCTTTGTCCTCTATTGTTTGCACAAAAAACTAGATTATGGCCTAAGAAAAGGAGGGAATTTGGACCTGTAAAAGAGACCAGAACTTAGCCTGTAGCAGGCCCAGCAACTAGGCCTTGAGGTCCTTGTAATTTGGCCCCAAGGGCCTTGCAATTCGGCCCAGTGTAACAGAACTCAGGCCTGTAAAATTCATGGTCGCCAACAAGCCCTGGCAATATCGGCGCCCGCTTGCATAAAACTTGAAGACATTTTGTCCTTTCAGCAACAGGGGAGTATCGTTTCCGTCCGGTACCTAATAGATTAAAATTTTTCTCAAAGATCCCGTCCTTCGTTGCAAATTGCACCACCCAGGCTAGGGTGATCTGCTCGTTTTGCTTAATAGATAAAACGTAAAATTCTATAATATCTGTAATGGGACTTTGAGCCTATCTCTTGAATTCTGTGACTACTGTCAGTAAATACTAGGTTGAGTCATATGGCTTAATTCCTAGTGTGATATATTATACTCCGAGGCTATCTCTTGAAGTCTGTGACTACTGTCAGTAAGTACTAGATTGAGTCATATGGCTTAATTCCTGGTGTGATATATTATACTTCATAGTCACCATCTGTCAGAGGGGGTATTTATTGTGGGCTCTTTGTATCGGGTATTATCATTTATGGATATATAAGACTCAGACACGTTGGCCCAGGAGGCGTTCATTCAATTTTTCAACCACCCTTTGAACATCTACTTATTTTTGCTGGTTCCATACCGGTATATGTCTTCCCGAAGACGGTACTTTTGTGTTTGTTTTTGAACTTCACCACACTATACTATACTATATTGGTTTGTGGATGCTCCTTACTGTGTTGTTATGGTTTTAGATGAGTTGTTTCGATATAGTTACTCTTTGGACGCAACATAGTTACTCTTTGGACGCGACCTAGAATCTACTACCGGTCACTATCTGCAGGTATGTCAATTACTCACTGGCTTTTTTTTTTATCGGTAGTGGTATGTTCGAATGTCACAGGTCCCTTGAAGGTTGTTGCGTATTTGTCTGGGAAGCAATTGTTTTGGCGATTGTTTAACAACTATACTGTTTTTATGCCTTGTTTTGGGAATGTTCCTTAAATTCTGTGAGTGGTTTTTGTGGTCTGAGCTTGTCCATATTCTGGTGCTTACTGTTATATGCATCTATATTTTATGTCTTATTTTTACTATCCATTTCTAGACCACTCAACATTGCTCACATGCATCCGGATATTGAGTACTTTCTATGCCATTGTTTTTCTTCCTCACTTGAAGGTTGTTGGCTGCCACTGAATCCTCGGGATGTGTCCCGCAGGGATGGAATTTAATTTGATGGTCAAATTTTCTTATTACTGGATGATTTGCTTGTTAAAACTTGAAAAAATTGCGTAAAGCTAAAGATAGTTCCTTAAAACGGTCAAGACCGCCCTGGGAGGTGTGAAAAATTTGAGTGAGTCTGCTTTGAAATTGCAACCTTGGTGGCGAGGCTAGCTTAATCTGCTGTGTCAACTCCACCATTACTGTCTGTGGCTTCTGCTCTCTCTTAGTCTGGTGTGTCAAGTCCACCATTACTGTCTGTGACTTCTGCTCTCTCTTAGTCTGGTGTGTCAAGTCCACCTTTACTGTGTGTAGCTACCGCTGTCCTTTTCTGCTGTCTTTTTAAATATAAACAGGATTATCCAAGGGATAGAATTTGATGAGCAGGATTATCCCAGGGATAGAATTTGATGAGCAAGTTGCTTGATAATTTTTCGGTTAATTATAATGAAATTTTTTCTTGTTAGTTTATATCTTATATTAAAATGATAAAAAATAAACATTAAAATGCAAAAACCGTCAAATGGTCAGATTCGAATATCCTTCGGATTTGAATATCTTACCCTGATCCAAGGGACCTGATAGAGTAGCATTTGAAGGTTTATTACCTGCGTAGTTGCACGTTTAGACTACTTTGATTCACATATTTTCGTTAATTTTAATTTAATCGTTTAAATTCCACTCTGGTCTCTGCACTCCTTGGTTATTACTGTGTTTAGGGTAGAAGTTTCAAATCTGAAACACTCGTTAAATTTAACAGTTTTTACCACTCTAGTGCCCATTGTGATTATTTTAACAAAAAAATATTGCCGGCCAAGAAATTTTTTTGACTGTATTTGGAGAGTAAATCACCATGAATGGGCCGTCAAATTCCATCCCTGACCATGTCTGCAGGATGATGTAAGGGATGTGATGTCTGAGCGTTGAACAGTTTATTACCTCCGTGCCCATCTCTATCTTCTTTTTAAATACCCGCTCTGCATTTGATTTTGGATCCGCCATTAATGTTTGAGCCAGTTAGACCTAATAGTGCCCTAACATCTTACGGTCACCTTTTGAAATTTCTACTTACCCGCACAATGTGGCTCTTCTATGTAAGTAATTTTTTTTGAGTTGTTTTAGTAAGATTTTTTGATGCTAAATTTTTTTAAGTGAAATCTTGATTTGTGTTATTTAAACTGTGATTTTGACTTTATATAAGGATTGAACACCCTGAAAAAACTCTAGAGCACTTGGATTGTGCATGGGTTACCCATCAAAATTGTGATTTCAATAAATTACTAGGGGATTTTAGAGAAATTAGACCAAAAAACACATCTCCTATTTCTAACTTTCCCTCTGGTGATTAAGTATTTTGCCCTCAGCTTATGGAGATCAACTAGGGGATTGGCTACTGCAATTTCAATCTAACAAGAATCCTTATAAATAACAGTCATTATCAGCCTCCATTTGATGACTTATTGTGTGTTATGGAATAAATTTACAAAAATTGTTAAAATAGAGTTTTCCATGACACTCACATATTTAGTTAAAGCGTAAAATGAAGGGTAAAAAAAATACAAAAACGTCAAAAAGAATTTGAAATTCCAGGCCTGGTCGGCCCACGAAGTAATTGACGGCAAAGGCGATCAGGGAAGTGACTTAGAAGAACTCTATGTAGTAAGACTTCAGGGAAGTGACTTAGAAGAACTCTATGTAGTAAGACTGAGGGCCGACAGGGATCAGAGTTTTTGGATAAGAGGGTGAGGTTCAATGCACAACAGAATTTGGAGGTGAAAAGAAGGCAACACAACCGATATTTGGAAAAAGCAGTAAAAGTGCAGTGCATGCTAGCGAGAGGACATTTCAAATCAACAGTGGAAAGTCTCACTCGGGAGCAAAATAAAAGTGTTGACGATTTTTGATGGATAAAAAGGCCTATCGGCCTAATTAATGCTTAGAGTGATATAAATAGAAAAACAATATATCACGATTATATTTATATTTTCATATAATTTTAATGCTTTTGTAAGCAATAAAATAAATAATTTTTTTTAATATATATATATATATATATATATATATATATATATATATTTCAAGTATAAAAATAAATATATTTAATAATTATTTATTTATTATATTACATAAATGAAATACAAATAAATTATAAAGATATTTAATAATTTTTTATTTTTTATTTTACAAAAATGAAACTTGAATAAATTAACTATATTGTATAACATTATATTGTGAATAAATTTATTAAATATTTTTTTTTGAGATTTAGCCCAAAACATTTGATAAAGGAAGAAATATAGAATGATCTTAAAAAATATGAGGAAACATGGAAAATGTAATCGTTCTTAACAATCTAAATGGAGAAGTGAGTAACATGTTGGAAAGAATATAATACAATTAGAATTTATGATCCAAATTCTAGAACAAAGTTTTGGAATAATAAGATTAAGTGTTCTAACAAGTTTGAGGATCTTTGGACTATGAATTTGAATGAGTAGAGTTTACTCTTAGAGGTAACGTTTTTATTTAAGATTTCAGTCACTAGCATTATTTTAATTCACTCTTCTTTGATTATATGTTGCATGGTTTTCAAAGTGCAATTTCAATCGGATCCACATTGCATTTTGGAAGGGTTTCTGTGGAATGACATCAATGACAATGGTAAACGCAGCCGCTATAGTTCTTGGTCGAAACACTGTGACATTAAACCTGAAAACAGAGCCACTGACGCCCATTTTCTCTCCTGCAGGCCATCTCGCATTCGGTTCTCGAGAAATTTTTGTCTTCCCACTCTACCGGCTCAGGGCCCATGCTACCTCGCCCCTGATGGAGGTCAAGCCCGGATCTGAATCGGGCGCTGCACACAACCTGATCGCTTTTGAGGATGACCACTCAATCATTGCCGCAGAGCAGACAGACGCAACCCTTAAGGGCAGAGACTATCGTAGGCATGAATCCAAAGTGCCAGATCTGAACAACTTCTGGGGGATCCTACATACCCTAGATCTGGTGCATCCTGAAATTGTTTGGGCTTCGAAAGGGAAACACTCCTCTCAATAAGGAATCTATGCCATGCATCGCTCTGGGTCAATCCCTCTCACCACGAAAGGGTGTATCAACCTCAGATCTGCGATTGAACTAATAGATCTAGCACACAATAGACAAATTTGCCCATACCAAGCCTAGATCTGGAAGTCTCCCATCTGCTCTAGATCATAGTCGCAAAACGTAGATCAAATCTCGGGGTAGGCAACCACCAAGATACCTCTCTGCCCTGAAGTCCAATGCACAGAAGAAGACTAGAAAGGCAAGCAGAACGGTGGTGATCAAGAGGTATCGAACAGAACGACATAGGCAATAGATCAAGGCCATTCTCAGCCGGATTCATACCCTATAGAGACAGATCTCATACAGTTCTTTATCAAATCACTGGAAGGTAGGCATTATTGCTTAAGACTTTGGAAGGTCTGTAGGATCCAGGATCTAAAGTATAAAATATAGAACCTCCTGGGTATACCAGAGCAGGGACAAAATCTGATCCACATGGGATTCAACCTATAGGATAACTACACCCTTCAGGATTACAATATAACTTCAGACTCTACAATCATCATAAATCTCTGTCTGTGGGGTGGATGTTCTGGAACCAACTCTAAGAACACAAGATCCTTCAAACATGCAGTCAAAGGTAAAGGGAAAATGCAGACCAAACTGGCAACAACACGTGAACTTCCCAGGTCTTACATTGTGTTGGTCACTTTAATTGCTTATTAATTCAAACAACCAAGTGCTACATAAATTGTCAACCCAGGGAAGTATGTTTATTTCAAAGGCAACTGCGTACTATATGTACTCAATCTCAAAAGCAATAGAAGTTGTAGTAAAGACTAGTCACACCTTGCTTAAGCAAACTGAAGCTCCACCCTGAGTTACAACAAAAACAATCTATTGCAGACAGCTACCAAACAACGGTTAATTTCGTTAAAGGAGTAATCTAATGAAAAATAATCAATCTGCAAAGGAAAGCACTAGCTATGTTGTAACAGAGAACAAGACCCTATTCCAAGAGCGAGAATCTTCAGCACCTGTTTCTGATTACCACACTGCCAACTCACTCTGTAAACTCAATTGCCAATGAAACACTTGTGAATGAACTATGGATAAACTGAATAATGCAGCAATCTATTGAAAAGAAAACATAGTTTCAACAATAATGTGAAAACAATATTTAGTAAATAGTTCTGTTAACAAGGCATAGATAAAAGACACACTTAACACACTGTAGAAATATAATGGGTGAATCTTGTGATGAAGGTCAGCGCTGTCCTTCTTACAAGATTTCCCAGGAGACGAGAACTAGAAAGAAATGTTCAGAACAAAATTTTATACATCCATCAATATGTCATGTTACAGAAAAAAGGATTCCAGTTATGTTCCTTCAACTAAGCCTTTCCCTCAATTTTTTCATCCCCTTCTAATGCAGATGTCTCCTCTTTAAAAAGAGGAGACATCTATTACAATAGATTACATTGTAAGTCCTATTTTAACCCTTTATACAAAAATAGGGAAGTCAATTTTCCCATCAACAAAATTCTGTTACAATAATGTTGTCTTTAGATCATGGTCATTACATCCAGTGTAGCAACTCCTTCAGTGATCTTCTTTTGTTGCTGTCAAATCTAGATTACAAATCACAAATATTCAGCCACAAGATTTGTGCGTCGTTCCTACTGTTTCAGCAACTGTATAAGTAATCTTCCAATCTCCAAGCAGTTTCAACAACGTGGACTGCACGTCATTCTTTAACCATTTAGCAACTATCAATTCAATGATCAACAATAAAGATAGCGTAATTATATGTAAAATAATTAAACGTATAGTGATGAGAAGAAATATTGTGTACCTTTGGAATAATTGGGTTAAAACAGTCACAAGGACTTTAAATATAAGTTGAAAAAGGATGACATCTTAGAAAAATGTATGGTCAAAAAGTGACAATATGAGGTCCTAACACATTGTAGAACAAAAAACTAAGAATCCTACTCTCACCATTGCAATGTCTGAGGTAAATGCTTTGTACTCAGATCTTTATTCCCACATAGTTATCTGTAGATTTAATGGATTCTGGCCCAAATCTGATGTTATGCACCATTGGATACACACTACATGGACTCCAAACTGCGAAATATACTTATGCCCTAAGGGTTTTTTTATGGTAAGATTTAATACATAATAGGAAAAGGAATATATCCTTAACAAGCGGCCATGGTTCTGGGGCAGCGCGGGGCTCTTCATGACCCCTTGGTTTCTAGATTTCGATGCCAACACAATGGTGGTATCAAAGATGCCAGTCTGGGTTAAGTTTCACAACCTTCCATTACACTTCTGGCATCACAAGGTATTAATCACCATAGGGAACACCTTGGGAAATTTTCTAAAGATGGATGGAGACAGACTTGCAAAGGGAATATTTACTTTCGCTAGAATTTGTGTTGAAGTAGATCTCAGTCAGGGACTACCAGAAAGTATTACATTGAATTTCAACAATACACAGTGGATACAACCCTTGGACTACGAAAATACAATGTTCTGATGCCGAGGATGTCTACAGAAACACCCCCAAATAGAACAAGAAGCAACATAGGAAGCCTAAAGGATGTAAACATACATAGCCATTGGATGAAGAAGAAGACACAACATAGGCAACAAAATTTAAATCAGAAATGGATGAACAAATAGTCCAGAACAACACACAAAAGAGAGAGGTAGCCCCTAGCAACCCTTTACAGCAACAAACTTCCCAGCCAACAGGAAAGGAAATATCAGGCAACAACAGAACTCATGGATCAGAAGGATCTAGTCAGACAAGGACTCTCCCACAACTATAACTGAAAATCAGCTATCCATTATAACTGCTACCCCCAACACTGGAGGATGGCGAAAGGTGGAGAAAAAGAAAGGGAGAAAAGAATGGCATTTTTATTTTTATCTTTTATTATTTCTGGTTTATGTGAAAACAAGAACAGATCATTTGCATATGCTCTTGAGCATCTACAAAATGTAATTTTGTCCCATGAATAAAATTACGACTTTTTCCACAGGAAAATAAAGTTTGAGGATCTTAATATAATTAACTAATTTTTTCCTTTGATCAATTAGCATTTTCTTTGGGATTACCTCTTGAGTATTCATCTTAGGGTGGTTCTATCATTTTGGTCTATTGTTTTCCTTTATTTTCCTATGAGGCAGGTTAATCTTCCAAAAAAAATTCTTTGGTAACATGTGTCTAAACTATCTTTACACTCAAAATTTTTATTTTCATAATTCAATTCTATACAATCATTACACTTGAAGTTGTGTATTCTTATATTACAATTTTGGAATTTATTGACAATCCTTCTATTCTATAATAACATATTCTTGTTAAAGTTCACTTCAAAAACACTAAATTTCAATTTCTTTTTAACTTATTATCATCCACATGAAGATGAAATCAATAATTTCACCTAAATTAATATCATTAAAATAAACATTTTATTCAAATTCAAATCATGAAACCATAAAATTAAGATTTAAAACAAATAAATAACTTTACTTTAAAATCATCATCTTTTTTCTCTAACTTTTTCAAAATATTTACAATTTAAGAAAATAATATAAATTATTTAAAACAAAAAGTCACATGGTCAAATTCATTTACTCAAATTATAAATCATAGCTACAATCCATAACAAACATATATTAAATATGGTTTATCTCTCTCTCTCTCTCTCTCTTTCTATATATATATATATATATATATATATATATATATATATATATATATATATTCCACTACCACTCAATATATAATGTTGAAAGTGTTGGGAGAGAGGAGTTTGTCATCATGATCCCTCCAAAGAAGAAGAAATCTCCTCATAGGAGGAATGTGATGTGTACTCACATTTTTGAAGCACACATGTACATCATGATGTATGATTGATTAACTCAGGCACCTCCTTTCATATGATTCTACATAAGCACTGGTTTTCCAAACATGAAAGGTATAATGGAGGAACTACTGTTTTCCTTTGGGATGACTCAATAGCTAAAATCATATGATGAGGAAATGTCAAATTGATGCTCAAGGATAGATGTGTTAGAACACTCCCTGGTGTTCTACAACTTCAAGGGTTGGTTGGAAACATGATATTTGTAAGCAAGATGAGTATTGTAGTTGTAAATACTATGTTTGAAAAGGAATCATGTAGGATGATTCAAGCAACAATGATATTGCTAACAGGAGTTTGAACTAGAACTATGTACAAGTTGTTGGGAATCACTATTAGTATTGGGTGTAACAATTGTTTTTTTCTTAAGGCTGTCGAGGAAGAAGTCAAAACTGCTATTATGCATGGAGAAAATGCAATGACGTGGCATCAAAGAATAGGGAAATTTGGAGAGAAGGGCCTTCAAGAACTATAGAGTAAAAGTATGGTTGACGTTATGTCTAATTACATAGAAGATCTTGGTTTATGTGAACATTACATTTTTGGTAAACAAACTCTATTAAGATTCTCAACACGCAACACAATATCCAAAAGGATTTTAGAGTTGTACATAATGATGTATTTGCACATGTGTATGTTTCGTCACTAGGAAAAGTTGTGTACTATGTCTTTTTCATTGATTATTTCTCAAGGAATATATGGATTTGTTTATTCTAAAATAATTTGGTTGTCTTTTGTAAATTGAAAGAGTTTAAGGCTCTTGTGGAGAAGTCGACAAAGAATAAAATCAAGGTGTTGAGAACAGATGGCAGAGGAGAATTTTGTAAGAATGAGTTCAAGGAATTCTATAAGTAATGTCTACAAAAAGGTAGATGAATACTCCTTACAAACCTCAACTAAATGAGGTTGCATAAAGGATAAATAAGAAATTGATGGAAAAATCAAGGAGCATGCTTAGTGATGTGAGATTAGGGTAGGAATTATAGTGAGAGGCAATGGATATCGCAAGGTTAACTAATAAATTAGTCACCCTCACCAACATTTGTTGAGAAGATTTGACACTAGGCATGGACTAATAGGAAACTCCTCTTGAATCATTGGAAATGTGTTGAGATATTAGCACATAATTTTAATATGCATGAATCTAGACTAGTCAACATCCCTATTCCTTGGTGTAAAGTTGTTATCTCCCCAATAAATAGAGTCTATAGATGGCGTGTAGAGTCAAAAAAAAACATTCTACAACAAATACCTACATATTATCGTAATCATTTCCTATTATGATAGTGAAACACATCTCCTCAATATAGTAACTAAAGTATTTATAATCAATATCAACTCTGAATGTTAAAATAAGATGAAAAAGCTTAATTTTCAAATCAAGTTTGTTTTTGGGTGATGGGTGCACTTTTACTAGGGTCATGAAAGAGGAGTTCAACAATTAATGCCATCAATATCGAGGTACATTGAGGGATTTAGGTTCTTGATTAAATGCTATTTCTGTACCTTGATACATGATAGAATCCAATGCAAACATTGCAGCCCCCCTAATCCTGATATCTTGAAAATATTTAAGTCTACTGGATTTTGAGTGGGATCTAAAATTGTACTTTATCTATATGAAATCCAATGAGGTTGAAACCAGTCTCAAACACCCTTAAATTATTAACTGTAATATTAAAAATTCAAGTAAATTGATGAAAATGAACGATAATAGGGAATATCACATTTACATTACCATTAATTACATAACATTAGTAAGGCCCTAGGGTTGATTATAAGTCTACACTTCTCATAAATTATTATTAAAAAAAATACAATTGAGGGTCCTTTGTCATAATGTGCAAAACTAGTTGTTTTTTCTGAAACAAGAGTGGTTTCATTTCGAACAAATCGGTTCCATATAAAAAATAAGAACTTTTGTACCAAATCAACCTTTTTAGGTTTAGTTCCAATGGTTAAACTCGTTAGGGCCTAAAAATAATTGGAATGACTGGTTCAATCAAGATATCTGGTAAGGAAGAGAGAGGAGGAGAGAGAAAAGTAGGGCAAAGAGAGTAATGGTAGAAATGGATGGGTATAGGGAGGGATAGGTAAAGAGAGAGTTGTTGAGAGAGGGGGGATAAAGTGAAGGGAGGGAGAGAGATGATGGGAGGGAGAAGGGAGCAGGAGGGAGGGATAGAGAAATACACTAAGGGATGAGATAGAGAATATGAGATATTGTAGAGAGTGAGAGAGAGAGAGAGATAGAGAGAGTGAAGGGAAAATGGGACTCTTTCTCCATATACATCACTCTCTCTCCCTCCCTCCCTCTTCCTCCCACCCTCACCTCTCTATCCCCCTCTCCCTCCCTCCCTCACCCACCCCCCCTCTCCCTTCCACCCTCACCTCTCTGTCTCCCTCCCCCCCCACCCTTCCACCCTCCCTCCCCCTCCCTTCCACCCTCACCTCTCTGTCTCCCTCTCCCTCCCTCCCACTTACATCTCTCTCTCACTCTCATCTCTCACACCTACCTTCTCTCCATCTCCATCTTTGTTTCTCTCTCCTAACACTGTCTACCCAACCGATATCTCTCTCTCGCTTGCTCCCTTTGAATCTTTCTTTTCTTCCCTCACTCCCTTAATCTCTCTAACTCTACCTCACCTCTCCAACTCTTTCTCTTTCTCCCTCCATCCTTCCTCTTCTATCTCTCTATATATGGTGCATGAAAAATAAAATAAACCATAAAGACTGAGCATTTACTAAAATCAAACCCATCGGATATGCCCACATGTTCAAAACTACATCTTTTCTATTGTTCATTTCATTTTTATTGCTTCAAAATAAATTCAAATACAAATAAACAAACTTCTCTAGACCATATTATTATTCTTCCAAAATTGGTTGTTTCCCATTCCTCCAAATATATAAAATGACATGTTATTTCCTTGGTGAAACGAGTGAAAACAGTGCAAGATACATGACAATGGAGATGCAAAGTTAAGCACATGCCATTTTTTTTGCTAATGAAGTCAATATTTAAAGAATAACTTCTACTTTGAAGTTAATATACATCTGTTATAAGAGTAATGGAATGGAAGCATACTCGGCCCATAACCAACATGACCCAATATTGAAACCTAGCTTCTTGGTTTAACCCATTGCTAATTTCCTAAGAAACTATCATTGAGAAGATAAAGAGTAATGTTTGTGGGGAAAATTTCATATTTTTAAATTTAAATTTAAATTTTTACTCAAATATATAATTTATTTTCTAAGGTAAAATGGGTAAAGGCTCTTATGAGCTTCTTCTATGTAGTGATTAGCTATATTTAAATTTAAACTATTACTTAAATACATAGTTTATTTTGTTTATTTTGTTAGGAAAAAAATGTAAAATCTCTTATGAGTTTTATGCTTTATAGCGATTAGCCAGATTTAAATAATAACATAAAGTTTACAATGATTTATTTAGACCTTGACATTATATAAATAACCTCAACCAATTATAAGTTCCCTTAAATCTAAAAGAATATTTATGTTCTTAATAAATACCATTATAAAATTGTACAAAGAGTCACTCTATAATATAATATAGGAAAGATATTATACGGAAGCATGATAGTAAATAACAATAATGATAAAATCTTAATTAGAAAAAATAAAAATTTAAGAGTTTACTAAAAATAATATTTTAACTTGTCTAGCAGTTGCACAATTAGCAAAAATCATGTTATCAAGCCCTTGTATATCCAAGTGATCGAGAGTTCAATCCTCTTGGACATGTCTCACGTGTCGAACCTACAAAAAAGGAATTAGTAATTCAACTCATTTTGTTATACTTTTTTAATTTTATTTTTTTTGAAACAAAATTCAAAATGTGCATATTATATTAAAATAAATTTTAATAATGAGAATTTCCATATGTAAATTTAGTTAATAAACACATAAAGTCTTAAATAAATTTTTTTCCTAAACGTTATAATATTTTAGAATTGCATGCTTAAATTTGGTTAATAGACATGTGAAACTCAATACTTATAATAATCTCTCTCTCTCTCTCTCACACACACACACTCGAGTTCAAATTTGGACAGGGTATAGTGACTTGCATGATTAGATTTCTTTTGATAGTTGGTGAATATAGAGTTGATATGGATTTATGTTTATTCCTTTTAATATATATATATATATATATATATATATATATATATATATATATATATATATATATATTAACTTTTATATATTAACTTTTAATTTTGAAAACTCTATTGATATTTTAAAATAAATCACCAATTACACTTATGAGTTGTTAATTTTCCTATAGTCACCCACTTCAGAAATCAAACCAGCGACAAAAGAAAATTATTTTTGACCAAAAAATGACAAGGTTTTTAGTATTTTTATTATTTTTGACCAAAAAATGACAAGGTTTTTAGTATTTTTCATCCCTATCATAAGGCTATTGTAGATATCATGATAAATAAAACAAGGTAAATTTATGTGAATCATATACAGGAACAATGTTTCATATAAAAGATAACGACAAAATGAAAATGGATAGGGTTTCTTATCTAAGATAATAAAACTTCAGAAATCAAACCAATGGCAAAAGAAAATGATTTTTGACCCAAAAAAAAAAAATACAAGGTTTTTAATATTTTTCATCCCCATCATAAGGCTATTGTAGGTATCATGATAAATAAAACAAGGTAAATGTATGTAAATTCTATACAAGAACAATGTTTCATATACAAGATAACAACAAAATGAAAATGGATAGGGTTTCTCATCTAAGATCATAAAAAACAATTAAAATTAATATGAAAATCGATTTCCTATAAATTAATGTTTAATTTAATTAAATCTTTTAAATTATATTTATATTTATATTATTATTTTATTATTATAATTATTATAATAAATAGATAATAATATATTATCATTATATTTATATTTTTATATAATATTAAATAACTTTTTACGATAAAATGACATAGATTTTAAGCCTTTTCATCCCTATCATAAGCCCATTGTACCTAGCACGATAAATAAAAAAAATCTAAATGCATGTGAATACTATACAAACAACAATGATGCATATAGAAGATAGAGAAAAAATGAAATGGATAGGGTAGGGAAGGTAGTAAACAATAATAGTGCATGGGAAAAATATGATTTATGAACAATAAAAAGGATAGTAGCTTTTAAAATGGTTTTTTAGCTAAAATAAAAAAAAATGGAAATTACTAGGTAATAAACTCTAATATTTGTGGTTTATTAAGCATATAGGAGATCATGTAGTTAGGTACAAATTTGTCAGTGTCTTTCTCTTAGAGAGAGGCTTGACCCTATGTCACAAGGTTTGTCGAGCTTTAACCTTGAGGTCTGAATTTTGGCGAACCTCAAAAATGTTTTGAGATTCGACGAACCTCATCGAACCTCATAGCCAATGACCAAGTCCATAGATCAAAACTCATAACTTCATGTCACAACTCAAGCTTGTATTTTATCCTTGCAGTTTCCAAGTTTGTGATAGCATATTTTATGTTTATTGATGTTGATTTCTTACTATTTTATCCTATAATTCATTTTAAATTAATATGTGTTTATATATATAGACGAACCTAATAGCAAACCTCATCAAAAAATTTGAACTCAAACCAAACCCAATCATTGTCGAACTTGAACTCGAACTCGAACCATGTGACATTGGCTTGACCTAGTGGATTGAAATTGATGTGAAATTAATTTCTTAGAAATTAGTGTTTAATTTAATTTAAACTCTAAAATTCTATTACATATTCTTTTGTAAGCTTGGTAGGACTTTCTGATTTTTTAGTTTTACATGTCCATTATTCACCCCACTACAGGGGAGGGTAGCACAAGATTCGAACCCAATATCTCCAGTTTGGTGAGACTTCATTCCACGACCACCATCACTTGAGCTACCCCGAATGAACTTTAAAATTCCAGAAAATGACAAGGTTTTTTAGCTTTTTCATCCCTATCATAAGCCTATTGTAGTGAGCATGATAAATAAAACAATGCAAATGCATGTGAATACTATACAAGGAGTAGTGTTTCATATAGAAGATAGCGACAAAATGAAATGGATACAGTAGGGAAGGTAATAGATAATAATAATGCATGAGATAAAGATTCATTATGAACAATAAAACAGATAGTAGATTTTAAAATTGTTTCTTAGCTAGAATAATTAAAAATTGTGGGTATCTTTCCATTAGAGAAAGTGTTTTTGTGTATATTAAAATTGTTATGAAAATCAATTGCTTATAAAATAATGTTTAGTTTAATTTCAACTCTATAATAATAATAATTAAAATTATAATTATTAAATAATATATGGGTATTAGATTTATATTTCTATATAATATTAATATTTTTTATTATAAGATTTTTTTTTTTACAATAATATAAATAATCTTAATATATAGTAATAATAAATATATTTAATAATTGTTTATTTATTATATAAAAGAAATGAAAAATAAATAAAGTATCTATATCTTATAACATCGTATTTTAAATAAATTTATTAGATAAATTTTTAGAGATTTAGCTAAAAAAAATTAATAAAAGGAAAAATACTAGAATACTTTTTAAAAATGTGAGGAAGCATGGAAAATGCCATCAATCTTAACAATATAAATGGAGTGGATGTGAGTAATATTTTGGAGAGGATATAATATGATTAGAATTTAGGATCCAAAATTCTAGAATAATGTTTTGGAATAATAGGATTAAGTGTTAAAATATGTTTAATGATCTTAATATAGTTAATTAATTTGTTTTCTAATTATTTTGTATTACTGTATTATACAATTTAATTTATGAATAGGTTAGATAATAAAAATTACACAATAAATGTAAAACTTGTCAATTTTAGAATTATGATTATTGTAGAAATAAAAAATAGAAAGCACTATTAAAAAGAAATCATATATTCAAAATCTTTGTAGGTACGGATAGTTTCATTAGTAATGATTATATAATCATATTTAGAAATGTGGTTGTAAACAAAGATGACCTGTAGCTAGAAAAACGAATGTGTTTTTGTTTATGTGTATGTTTGTTATACCAAAATCAAAACCAAAGAAACTAACTCATCTCACACATAGAGGAAAAAGATAATCTTGCTATTTTTTTAATTTATAAGAATGCAAATTCCCTCTCCAACCAATAAAAACAAGCCTAAGGATGTCATTTCCCTACCCTAACTATGTGCAAGGCATTAAAATCCATACATAATGCATAAAACTCCTAATGACACCCATATTAAACTCCTATGTTAAAGACCCCTCGTGATGCTTCACATTACTATGTTTATATTTTGTTCATGGTGCTTGAGCTTAGGTTTAATTAGGGCTTAAAATCCTTGTTTAACCCCCTTCAATATGTTTATACATTCAAACCCATTTCTATTGTAGGGCCTTATTTACGTGTTTTACCATGTTTATGTATACGGCCTTACTTACCCCTTTGACCATGTCTATGTTTGATTTTGAACTTTTCCCATTAGAAACTCATGACTAGCTAATATTATAATGGTCCACTTACCAATGGTTGGAATAAGAACATGCATACAATTTCAATGTGCAAACATTATCAATGGATGCGTGTTAATAATGTGTGCATGCTAAAAATATAGGGTAAATGCAGGAACACTCGTACCGATATAATACAGAAATAAAACAAGGCCTAAACTTAATTAATGTGAAAAATACCATGCTGTTTGTAGGAACACGCACTCTTCAGGAATACTATTATTGCAATACTTTCTTGTATTTTGTGTCATTGAGAATCGAGTCGTTGTATATTTGATTCTTGTGAAGATGGAAAACAAATGAAATAAAGCAAGAAATGATAATAGGAATAAAGGAAGGATAATAGAATATGATATTTTTTTTTAAATGTTTTTTTTTACTACATATATTGTATTGATTTATTTATTACATAATAAAATTTATATATATGTATTGATTTATTTATTATATAATAAAATTTATGGGACAATTATATTATGAAGAGTTGATACCATAAATTTGTAAATTCAATAAAATCTTATTCTTAGCAAATTCGATCATGAAGTCCAAAACTGCAAAACTTATAAATAATAAATTATAAAATTAAATACAACATTTCATTACATGTTTAAACACAAATTACTTTATAAACATTATTTACTAAACTAATTTAGGAAATTCTTTGAACACTTTATGAAATCCTTGATCATTCTAGTGCCCACACATATTTAAACCCTTTCCCAATTTTGAATTGATTCAATGTTAATGAAGCATGTGTGTATAAGGGTTTTAGTATCTCTTGAAACCATATTAATAAAAAAAGATTATCAGTTATATGTACCATCACATGCATACTCAACCAGGGAGATTGCTTTGATTTTTTTTTAAGGAAAAGGTAACCCATACTTTTAATGAGATATATAAAATCAAGTTATATTTTCGTATGGTATTTATGATTAAATAGTGAAATATTAATTATATTTAGTTAATTATTTTTTAAATATTAATGTTATTACTAAATAAAAAATAATGATATGTTGGAAAATACATATGATTTTATAATGAAGTATATTATAGAAAAAAATATAATTAAATAAAATATTATTATGTAAATTATTAAAGATTATTAATTTAAAACAATTTAATGTCATGGGAAAATAATTAACACAATATGTTAAATAAAATCTCATTAACATTTATATGCCAAATTCATGCAAGAATTTTGATACTTTTTTCATGGTTAATATCTTTTGATACAACATGTATGTTCTAGGATGATATATGGTATTGAAAATTTTCAACCAATGCTCAACTATAACATATAAAAATTAATAAATTTAATAAATAATACAACATTCCTATATAATATAGGTAAATTGTACAAGAAAAAAAAAACTTTTGCTTATAAGTGACAAAAATTGTTGCAATGATCGGTTGTAATATCATAATATTTATAATCATAGGCTAATGCAAACACAAATTCCATTTTCTATGGCTAATTATTCCTAAAAATACATAATTAAGAAAATAATTATTTAGTAAATAATTTTTTTACTACTAAATGAAGACATTTTCAACCATAAGAACTTTTGTAATCTCCTTTTTAAATTATTATATCGTCAAATTCATTTTTATTTTTAACTTTGTGTTTGAATTTGTATTATTAATTATAAATTTTTCTCACCCATGGTTATGTTTATATGCAATTACTTAAAAAATTATAAATATACGCATCGTACTTGTGAGTCTCCTAGTTGTGGATTTTCTTGTTGAAATTTGTTCATCATTTCTAATTCCTCTTATTTGACTTATTACATCCATTCGTTCAAAATGTTGTTTATGGACATTGTAGAAATGTTTAATGATGCCTAATTTCCTGCAATTTAGTAAAAGGGTTGGTTTCCCCTTCTAAGTTTTAAATCTTTTATTTATGTGATTTGAATTAGATAATTATATTGTTTTTCACCCACCTCGATGCATTTGGAGTGGGAAAAGTGGTGGAATCAGCTCGCGAGACCTTTTTTACCAGCGAAAACCAGTTTGGCGAAACGAGGTTTGAAACCTTCCGGGAGCATTTTGAGGCATAAAACAACTTTTTTTGGCAATAAAAGTTTGCCTCTGTAGTGCTGTAACATTTCATGCTATTATACACAGATTTACCTTTCCAACAACACAAGAACCTTGTTAATCAGAGTATGTATGCAAAAGTTATGTCACTCAAAAGTTGACCTTCCTATTTTCACATTTATAGTTCGGGAGGATGCTATGTCAACCCACATTATTCATGGAAAAGAGGCTAGCCATGTGTCTTTTATGTAAAATACTCTATAAGAGACTATTCTGTAACTCTAGTTAAGATTCAATGTAGTCAAACTTAACCACTAGTAGGCTATCGGGCTATGTTATAACCAAGCCACTAGGAGGAAGAGGCATTCCATTCCCTCAAGAGAATTTTGTTCCATAACTAAGCAAAGATAGCAAGCAAAGATAGGAGGTAGAGCACACATAGAGGATCTATGCACTATAGTGGCCCACGGGCCACAAGCATTGCTTGTTTGTACCTGCAACCATATTTCCAGACAAAGAAAGAGAGCAAAGCCACCTCACCTTCCAGATGGGTCTTCTCCCGAAAGGGTTTTCGAGAGAGCATATCTTTCATCTTATGTGTCGCTGAGATTATTTTGTAACTATCTATTTTCTGCATAAGCTATATTCACATGCATGCAATAATTATAGTTAAATCTTAAAATCTTAAAATTTAATAAACTCTAATAGTGTAAAATTTCCAAGGTTTGAATATAATATTATTAGATCTGTTGTGACAAACTCTCCAGTGGAATATCCATGGCAGTTTACGAATCATTTGATATCAAAGTGGGTTTCTTTGTATATTTTATGGAGATTACAGGGATCTAGATCGATGGGGTCGAAAATCATAAAACCCTAATCATGGGCGAAAAATCTATAAATGAACCTCATGATCCTGCAGACGCGAGGTTTTCTTGGCTTGAATAGAAGTCACAGATATAAACCATAATGTAAACCTCCTCATGGTGTCCCTAGGAAATAAGTTGGGGATATTTAGAGAAGATGGGGTTAGAATGCAAGAGAAAAATAAGAACGGGGATTAGGAGATTGGGAAGACACGACGAACCAGCTGAACAAAGAACCTAGAAAAGAGCAACCTGGTTTGAGTGTCATGAATCAATCTCTATTAAAAAAGAAAGAAAAAGTTGATATCAAGACATACCACAACGAGATCCATGCTCTGAAGCTGAACCACTAGCTACAACAACTAGAAGTTTATTTCAATGTCCATCAGATCAAGGAAGGCAAAAGATCTCATTTGCATGGCTGAAATTAGAGGGTCGTGCACTGACTTGGTGGGAGAGACACACAATAACCCTGAGGTTGGAGGGAGAAACTCTAGTGACTAAGTGGGAGGATTTCAAAACCCTCATTAAGTCACAATTGTATCCCATTGAGTACGTGGAGGAGAATTGGATTTGGTGGAATTACTTTAGGAAAGAGCGAGGCAAAAGCATGCAGGAATACACCGCATAATTAAGAAATATCACTATAATGTTTGGTATCTCTCCAAAGAACCCATATATATTCCTCAATTATTTATGAGGTTTGCACTGCCATCTGCGTGAGAAAGTGGTGTTGTTCAAGCCAAAATCGGTGGATGAGGCTTGTGTACATGCATAGTACCTAGAGAACATAGGCATGAAAAGAGCCCAATCAAGTGGATCAAATTTGAAGGAGAGACATGAAGCTTCTAAGGAGGGGAAGAGGAAGAAAAATGTGGTAAGAGATAAAAATATGCCAGCCACAACACACCAGTGCAAAGATCCTAGCAACCACTACAACTGCTACAACATTGATGGCCATATAGAGGAGAAGTGATGGAAGTTCTATCCAAAGCTAAATGCAAAGAACAAGAAGTAAGATAATAAGAAGAAGAACCTCATGGCCATTGATTCAAGCAACTAAGTTGAAAGAAGCTCATATGTGGATGAGAATATCGTGTGGAAATCAGTGCAGATGGAGGTGAATTTGAGTAGAATCCAGCAAGAGGAAGAGAAAGAAATGACCAAACTCTTCCATATAAAGGTACAAGTCAAGAAGACAAATATTGATTCTTTGTTTGACTTAGTATCACAGGTGAATCTCACTGTAGCAAATCTGATGAGGAAGTTGGGGTTGCAAGTTCATGATCATCCAAGCCCATATCCATTCAGATGGGTAAATAAGGATGCAGAGCTAAAGGTAACAAAAGAATGAAAAATTAGATATACTATTAGTGCTTATTTTATTGATGAAGTAGATCTCGATGTGGTTCCTCTTGATGTATGTGGAGTCATTTTTGGGAGTTCATACATGTACATGTATGACACAATATTCATGAGTAGAGCTAACCAGTATTGACTCATCAAGGATGGAAAATCATTCATCATTAACACGCAGAAATGAAACTCAGAAATTTCACTAGTAAGTGCCAACCAAGCCAAGAAATTGATTAGTTCTAGCAAGAAGTATGTTTTATTGTTTTTAAGAGAAATTCAGTCTAAAGAGGATGGGTGCACTAAGAAACATAAACAACAATTGGAGGACTTGTTACAGGCATACAAGGATGTGTTCTGAGAACCTAAAGGGTTACCACCTATGAGAGAAGTGGAGCATGAGATCTAGCTATTTCCAGACTCCCCATTGCCAAATATTGGGATGTACAAGAAGTTTGTTATAAAAGAAAGTGAGGTCAAGAAACAGTTGTAGCAACTGCTGGGAGAGAGTGTCATTCGACCGGGTACATCACCATGTGGGGCACCCATCATCATTGTTCCAAACAATGATGGGACTTGGAGGATGTGTATAGATTACAGGACATTGAATAAAATCACACTAAAGAGAAGATACCCCCTGCCGAGGATAGACAATCTGCTAGATCAGTTTCAACAAGCAAAATATTTCACCAAGCTCAACTTTAAGTCTAGATATCACCAAGTTTGAGTCAAAGAGGAAGATACATGGAAGAGTGCCTTCAAAACCAGGAAAGGTATGTATGAGTGGCTAGTTATGCGATTTGGCCTATGTAATGCACCAACTACATTTATGAGAATAACGAATGGTGTACTATGCCTTTTTATAGAATCATTTGTTATTGTCTATCTGGATGATATACTAGTATATAGTGCTACCTGGGATGAACATATTTCATGTTTGTCGGAGGCGTTGGAAACATTGAAGAAGCACCACCTACTAGCAACAACATCCTCTTTCACGTGGCGACATCACTACAACCATGATTGACAACATGAATATGCAACAAGCATATAGAGGAAATGATGATTAACACCTATGAAAATGACATGAATGCATCAAAAAAACACACAACCCATCCAGTCCAAGGGGTGAACCATGCTCTCGTACCACTTTCTAACACCCTCCTCCCACATCTACCGAAGTAACCGACCAACTAGGGTAAGCATGTGACCAGAGAATACTATAATGGGATTCAACCTCCTATGTGACCTTAAGGAAGTGGAATCGACAGAGACACAACATAAAGACCTTCCACATCAGCAAGAGGACTCCTAGGAACCATCCCAATCTCAAAGCCAACTAGCCCCTTGGTCCCACTGAGTTTTTAGACCATTTATCCTCTGGATACTACAATGATATGGGCATGCAAGAGTCCAGAAGGCTCTCAACACTCCCACAACATGGTATGCCAGCATCCAAGCACTATGTTTCTCAGTGCTATGCCAACGTCCCCCGGATTTGAACCACTTTTTCAGGCCTAGAGCCTAGGTCATTGCCCATAACTAAATGAAGCCTTCAGAACAGAAGGATAACAAGGTAATTATGATGCAAATACAATTACTTTAGCAAGCCCTTGATTGGACCCATACTAGCCATGACAATCATTTCGTCAAACATGTCACAAATATGTAATCTACAGGAGTAAACAATAGATATGAGCATAGGGGCCTCATATTATCTGAGAATCGATAAGAAGCATATTTCCCTTACATCATTAGTTTCATTATCATCTATTAGGTCATTGATACATTTTTCATTCATTTAAAAATCAAAACGTGAGGAAAGCCATACATTGCCACCACTGCAAAAAAGACATGCTTGTAACCAGCATAATAACAATAGAAATATCAATGGTACATTAGCCATAGAATCCACATATAAACTATTATATTTATACATAACATATCAAAGAAAGAACCTCTTATTAATGAATGCAAAAGCCAACCGGGGATGGGACTACCAAATTCCACCCAGTCATAGAATGGTTGAGCCAATTCTCTCTTCAACCATTCACCCCCGTGCCATATTCCAATCATGAATGTGGGACTGAAACCAAAAGAACCAACCAAGGTATCCTGAGGCTAAGCCACCTCACTTTCATCAATAGAAACCATACTTTACAATAATCCACACCAAATCACTAGGCCAACACAATAAACGTGTAATAACATGGTTTACCATGATCTCCACTAGCCACTAGGTGAAAAAAATCATGGATTCCACTGGATTTGTCCACCTACACCGTGACAAATTTTCTTGTCTCCTAGTCTCTCAGTGTTTACCACAACCAAGGGAAACAACAAGTAGTCTTTACAGTATATCCCGCCATTCACCGGTTGAGGATTCCTAGGTCCACCGAGGTAACAAAAGATTTGTCTTTACCGTAGCCCATAGTCTGGTTCAGGGGTTACTAGGCCATGTGCTCTATCATTGGTAGATCCACCTCACTCAGCTTCGAATCCATGTAAATATCCAACTCACCCAAAACATGAGAACCCCATCACACCATGGAAATCCAGAAATGACAAGGCTAGGATGAAAACACTGTCACAAATGGGAAACCCATTCCATAACAACAAAAGAACCACATGCAATACCATGCATGCAAAATCTAGCAAGGAAAACACACATGTAAATTGGTACCTACAAAGAATCCTATTGCAGCTGCTTGATCCTGCTCTTCCTTGCTTGCTCCTTCCTTCCTCTTGCCTTCTTTTCCTTTCTTGCTACAATTCCAAATTGCTCCAAGAAAACTCTAAGTGTCCAAGAGTGAGAGAGAGAGAGAGAATAATGAAAGAGCTCAAAAAATGAACTGACAAAAGGTACCAACTGATGCTCAGAAGCCTTTTTATCAATTAGGCCTATATTTTCTTCACTTTCCATTATTTTCCTTCAATTTCCTCCTCACGTGCAACGTGTGACATTTCACTTTCCTTTTCTCTTATTTTCCATTATTTTCATAAATAAATGTGCCAAAAATGTCATTTTGTCTTTCCAAATCCTTAGCCATTTCTTTTGCCAATTTCCTTAGCCATAATAAACCAATGAACAACCACACTAGGATGTCTTGCCCAACTTTCATATTGGAATAAGTGTCTCATCAATCATGGTTATTATTTTTCCTTTATTAACTTTTATTACATGAAATTTTTACCAAGCATGTTACACACTCTTCGAGAGTACTACTATTGTGATACTTTATAGTGTTTTGTGTCACTAGAGACGAGTCCTCGTTGTATTTGATCATTCTAAAGCTAGAAAACAAATGAAATAAAAAAAGAAAGGATAATGGGAAGTAGGGAAGTATAAGAGAAAATATATTTTTTGTTTTTTAAATATTCTTTTGACTACATATATGGATTTATTACCTTAAAAAACCTATGAGACAACGAGATTATGGAGAGTTGACAACTTAAACTTGTAATTTCAACAAATCTCTATCAAATTCTTAACAAATTTAACCAAAAAAATATATCTAAAACTACAAACCTTATAAAAAATAAAATATAAATGACATATAAAATTTCATTAGATGTTTAAATAAAAGTTTGTTTCCAAACATTATTATTTAAACCACTTCAAAGAATCATTTTAACACTTCATGAAACCCTTAATCATTATAATGCCCACATACGACTTCGAATTGATTCAACGTTAGTGAAGCTTGTATGTGTAAGGGTTTTAATATCTCTTGATACCATATTAATAAAATATTTTATCATGTGTATGTGCCATCACATGCACGTTCATCGAGGGAGATTGCTTTTTATTTATTTATTTTTAAAGTAAAAAGATAAGCTATAACTTTGATGAGATATAGGTAAATAAGTTATATTATTTTTTCTAAGGGTAGTTATGATTTAATAGTCAAATATTTTAAATTTTAATGTTATTAATACATTAAAAAAAATAATGATATATTTTGAAATTTATATAGTATTTCACCTTGAAGTATATTTTAGAAAAAAATATAATTAAATAAAATAAGTAAATTATTAAATATGATTAATTTAAAACCATTCAATTTAATATTAAACAATTAACTCAATATGCTAAATAAAATCTCTTTAATATTTAAATATATTTAATCAGGTAGGAATTTGGTACTTCGTTAGTATATTTTGTTACAACATGTATGTTCTATACTAGTATAAGGGTTTAATAAATTGGAACATTTTCAAGCAAAAATGAACTAGAACATATAAAAATCAATGAATTTCATAAATATTACAATATTTCTATAAAATATAGGTAAGCTATAAGAAAAATTTTTGCTTTATGTGACAATATTTGTTGCAATGTTGCCATGATCACTTCTAATATTGTAATATTTATAATCATCGGATATTGCAAATAATATTGTAATAATTATGATCATAGGCTAATGCAAATACAAAGTCCATTGTCTATGGCTAATTATTTCTAAAAACACACAATTAAGGAAATATTTTTTTAGTAAATAAAAAGAAAATTACTACTAAATGAAGAAATTTCCAACTATATCCACCTTTGTAATATCCTTTTTAAACTCTTATACTGTTAAATCCATTTTTATTTTTAACTATGTTTCTAACTTTGTATTCTTAATTATAAAATTTTCTCACCCATGGTTATATTTGTGCCCAATTACTTTAAAAATTATAAAGATAGGAATCCTACTTGAGAGTGTCCTAGTTGTGGAATTACTTGTTGAGATATGTTCATCATTTCTAATTCCTCTTATTTGATTTATTGCATTAATTCATTTAAATTTTTGTTTATGGTCATTGTAGCAATGCACAATGCCTAATTTCCTTCGATTTAGTCAAAGGGATGGTTTTCGCTACTAGGGTTGAATTGTTTTATTTATGTACCATTTCCTTCCCCCAAAGAAGTTTTTAGATATGATAACTTTGAATTAGAAGTGATAACCTATTTTACATGACTAACCTTGTATACATGTAATACTCCTTAGAGCTAAGGGTGGTGGCCCATTACCACTGTTATGGATTTTACCAAAGTTATGGGTTTTGATCAATTTTCATTTTATTTGGAATTAACTCTTAAGGATTCATCTTAGGTCGATTCTATCATTTGGGTTTTTTGTTTTCTTTTATTTTCCCACGAGACAACTTAAACTTCCGAAAATAAAAAAACCTTTTATAACTTGTACTATCTCTTATTTACAACACTTCTATTTTCTTCTTTAAAACGCTTCTTTTTAAGTAACTAAAATTCGAACTCAATGTCTACTTTAACTATTTGGCATCCTTATATTTATACTTATAAGATTGTATGGAATTACAAAGGATTCAACTTTTAACTATCCTAGCTTCTGGTTGAGCTAAGTTATTGATATGTGATTGTAAATAATGTTTTGGTAATTGTCTTATTTCGTATCTTGTGGTTTCCGCTACCTTCCTCGAATTAATCTGTCTGTCTTGATCGTTTATCTAATCACAAGGGCAACACCTTTGCATTCATTAGGACTCACCCATGCAAATTATTAACCAAATTATATCAGTTAAGATTCACTGTATAATTTAATGAGTACAATGCTTAAGCTCGAGCCATACCTATATTAACATGACTTTTACCAAAAAACTAGTTTATTTTGCTTAATGTTTGTGACCTTGATAATTTGATTCCTTATAGTTAATACCCAACCCATTAAGTTTGACATCTTTAAATTAATATCTCCTATGTAAAACCAGGAGAGACATCACCATTGCCTTTAACAGTTATCTCGAATAAGCAACCTTGGCATAACATTTCACATATATGTAGTGTTATCATTTCATATCTAACTCATGGAAAAGTATTCAAGGTTACGTCTAAATAGCCATAATATTCCCATTTCAATTACCTCTCCTATCTGTAAATGCTTCTTCTCGTACATGCTTAGAAGGAAACATCGTGTAAGAAGGTTAATAGATATATATAATTAGACATGCAAATCTAGTTTTGTCCATACCAATATACATTTAATAATAACAACCCAACTATGTTTTATACTCTTCTCCAACTCTTATAACTACATAGACATCATTGATCCACAAATTGTATTCTATGAATATATGATGATTTGTAAGACATAGTTACTCATATAGAACTTTGTTATTTACATAATCTTTTCTTTTTTCTAGCATGCATAAATAAAATTTCATATTCTACTTATAATCATAAGATCCATTTTTTTTCCATGTGTCCCTAAGAAAATCTACATATTCTTAACATAACTGAATAAAGAGTCTTTATGCTAAACACCAAGGGTTGATGATATACTTATGTCAAAGGCATGCATTTTAGTCATCAATATACAACCTACATAATATATACCATGCAATATTGATGATGAACATAACCGAGAATCTAACCATAATTACTGATTTGGAAAACACTCAAGAACAAACACATTCCTCCTAACCATCAAATACCTCTTCTAATTCCCTCTGATCTAAGATCTTCTTCGTGCTAGAATCAACAACCCCTTTGAGTCCTACGTGGTTCATTTTATATTTTTCTTGCCAGCGAATTTTTGGTAGTGTCCTACATTAAGGTTTGCCAACCTTTTCTCCTATGCCCTTTTTTTTCGAAAAATATTCTTTCCCTTTTTCTTTAAAGCTTTCCTTTTTCTCCCGTGATGCCTTATTCCATCCTACTTAGTATCTTCCTCCAACTAAGTGATATAACACAATCTTCCTCTCCAATTGTGTGAAATCAATTCTTTATAATTATTTTCTCCTAGAGTTTTTTAGGAGATTTTAGGGAAGCTCCATCATGTGGCCCTCCACGAACAACGTTTTCCCAAGATGGGAAGAAACATTCTAACTCTATTGCTTTTTTTTTAAGTTTTTTTTTCCAAATAATTTATTTATTATATTAACAATAATTATACTAACTACATAATCACAAAAGTATAAACATGGTTTCCATAGCCATTCAATCAAATAATAGGTTACTGTCTAAAAATAGTGAAGATTAACAGTAGAAAATATAGGGTGTTACACCAACTCCAACATCTTAATAACCTAAATTGAGTTGTGAGCTAGTCCTTTTTCATGTGTGCCAAATTTTTTTTGGCAGGCATGAAATTTTTTCATCAGATGGCCTTAAGAAAGGAAACCATGTCATTTTCATAATAGAAAATTGAAATAGTTTGTAAAATAAACTTCCGTTCACCAAATCAAATTATTATTATTATTTTTTCGGGCTATATTTTATAATAAGTTTAATAATCATGGTGATCACATCAAATAATTTGATTTTGTACCCTAATGATTCATATTATGTTCACTCAATATTATCGTATTAAATAAGAGGCGTTATAAAGTAGTAAGTTGTTATTATATGTAACAATAATATGGAGAAAGGAAGAGTGGGATTGGTTTATAAATCCTATAAAAATTTATATATCTTTCTTATTTTATTGGCTTTTGTGCTATGATTTTTTCACTGCATTGCAAAAAGTCCTTGATTGATCACTTGAAACTCTCCAAACTCCTTCTCTATACAAGCTCAAGTTTCAAGTTTCATCGCCTCAAATTTTACGAAAGAAATTTGTAAAAGTTTGTGAAGTGGAAAAATATAATTATTATCAAATAATCAAACTACTTTTCCAATATTTTTTAATTGATCAACTATTTAATAAAAAATATTTAAGTGAAAGTAACAAACAAATTGAAAATGGATAAGCATATGTGTTTAAGTGAAATATCTATTTATCCATATTATAAATAGTGATTATAATATGAAATACCACCATGCGTGATTATATTTCATTGAACATTAAAAAAAACTATTTGAACGGAGATATATAAGAAGAAGGTCTTTGACCTCGAGAAAATACCATATTGGAAAATTAAGTCATTAAAGTTGTTTTAAAAATGTAAAATTACATTTTTTTTAAGTAATTTTACTCATGGTTTTGTAATTCTAGTTAAAAAACTAAGGTTGTAATCTAATATAATCTAATAAAGTGATTAGGGCTTTTGGATGTTGTGGGATCCTATATATTGTATTATAAAAAATGAAGTTGATTAACGATAACAATTAGAGGTGTTCTTCCTTCAATTCCTTCAATGCCATTGTAAGACAATTTGTTTTTCTCACACTAAAATTTCTAGAGGAGATAATTGTATCATTGTATTGTTCTCTTTATCAAACTTGTTGGATATACTAGGCATAGCCATAGGAAATAATGTAACTAATTTAAGTTTTGATGATGTGGTCCCTTTATTATTTCCCAAGGAGATGCAAAAAAAAACTTGGAAATTTAGAGCACATATGCCTTATTACCCGTTGCTATAAATGAAATCATTATTTGAAGTAGGGGTCATTAGAGTATATAATCTTTACATCTTGAAAACATGGATTTTAACTGGAAATTAAAGGAAAAATTCTAGAGACAAGATGATGAAATGGATGCCCTATGTAGGCTTATCAGTGACAGGAAAATGGATGCCCTATGTAGGCTTATCAGTGACAGGAAAATATAGTTAGCACTAGGGGAAAGTCAATGCTCAACAAATAGTGCTTCCAATAGGCCTCACGGAAACTTGTTAAATGATATCAAAATGCCCCACAATATTTACCTTTCTCTGTCTAGTCCATGAATACTTGCTATAAATATATCCTTTTATTGGGTCCTTATTACAACCTCTATGTTTGTCACGTGTATGCATTATGTAGCTCATCTACAATAATTGTTTTGATAACAAAAGTTTTGGTTGCACCTCTCAATCTTTCTTTGAGGAAATAGTTGTATGGAAAATGAATGTAAATATCCCTAGAGTATTTTTCTGCCATCGGGTGTGGACTTAACAGAAGAAGTATTCATATTTGCTAAAAACTGTTAGACTAAACAAAGTGCAGCTGAAAAAAATAAACATACACAGCACAAATGAAAAACTCATAAAACCATAACACAGAGATTTAACGTGGTTCACCCAACCAATCTGGGCTATGTCCACCAGTACAGAGGCATCGGAAATCTTATTATTCAAAGTAGATTACAACAAATCTAATAATTCACACATGCTCTCAGCTCTCCCCTATTTCCTCTACTTTCTCTACACACTTTTAGACACACTTACAATCCTTTACGGATTACATTTCTATATAGCTGGAGCATAAAACTGAATCATAAATTCCCTCACAACAAATATAGGATACATTAACTCCTCCTTAAAAATACTGGAGCTAATATAGCAACTAATCCTATTGTTGTCACATACATGAGATTTATGCCCAATTTAATAAAACCGAAAATCTCAACAATCTCCACCTTGACAACAATTAGCCTGATGCCTTGTTCATTTATTATTTTTATCTTTTCTGCAAGCCAAGAGAAGCCAAACACCAACACAGCTTCTCTAACAAAACTGGTTTCATGAACATGTCTGCACAGTTTTCCTTCGTATGCACCTTTTCAAGAGAAACACCCCTTTCAGTGATAACCTATCTTACAAAATGGTACTTGATTGGTATATTCTTTGATTTACTATGATAGGCTGGATTCTTAGCCAAATGAATTGCACTTTGACTGTCACAAAATAATTTGATGTTGTCATGTAACCTGCCAAACTCACCAATCAAACCTTTTAACCAAACCACTTCTTTGCAAGCATGAGAAGCAGAAATGTATTCTGCTTCAACAGTGGATAAAGCAACAATATTCTATAGCTTTGGCATCCAGCTAATAGCTCCACCTACAAGAGTAAAGACATACCCTGAAGTTGACCTTCTCTTATCCAAATCACCTGCAAAATTGGAATCAACATATCCACAAACAGATTCACTAATTTTATTATAAGTGATACAGTAATCACTTGTGCCTCTCAAATACCGAAGCACCAATTTCACTGCTGACCAGTGTTCTTTTCCTGGATTTGCCATATACCTGCTGACAACCCCAACTGCATGTGAAATATCTGGTCGAATACAAACCATCGCATACATCAAACATCTTACTACATTGGCATATGGAATTCGAGACATATATTCCTTTTCTTCATCTGTATTAGGACATAAACTGGAAGAAAGCTTAAAATGGGAAGCTAAAGGGACTGACACAGGCTTCACATTGTTCATACCAAACCTCAAGAGTATTTTCTCAATATACTTCTATTGTGATAGCCACAGCTTACCATTGCTCCTGTCTCTGAAAATCTCCATGCCCAAAATCTATCTTGCTACTCCCAGATCTTTCATATCAAACGTCCTTGCCATCTGAGCCTTTAACTTCTTGATCTCCACTACGCTTTTTCTTGCTAAAAGCATAGCGTCAACATATAACACTAAGATAATGAACATGCCATCATTTAATTACTTAAAATAAACACAATGATCATATTCACTTCTTATATATTTCTGACTCAACATGAAAGAATCAAACTTCTTGTACCATTGTCGAGGTGACCGCTTCAGGCCATACAATGATTTTTTGAGCTTGCAGAGAAATTTCTTATTGCGATGCTTAACAAACCCTTCCGGTTGTTCCATATAAATTTCCTCATCTAAGTCTCCATGTAAAAATGCAGTCTTAACATCTAGTTGCTGCAATTCTAAATCAAGCAAAGCGACTAATGCTAACACAATTCTAATTGAAACTATTTTAACAACTGGTGAAAAAATCTCATGAAATTCAATGCCTGCTTTCTGAGAAAAACGTTTTGCGACCAGCCTCGCTTTGTACCTGTCCTCAGTATCATTCACACCTCGTTTCAACTTGAAAACCCATTTACATCCCACAATTTTCCTGTCTTTTGGAAGTTCCACCAGATCCCATGTGCCATTCTTGTGTAATGCCATCATCTCGTCCTTCATAGCTTCTTTCCACTTTTCAATTTTCGAACCTTCTATAGCTTCCTGATAACACAGAGGTTCATCATCATTAGCGGTTAAAGCAACTGAAGTAACATAATCATCATACCTTCTAGGAGGGCATTTAATTCTCGTGGACGTCCTTAAAGATGTTTCTGGTGCTTCCACAATTGGCTGACTACCATTTGTAGGAACATCTTCATGATCAGCATCTGAGGCCTGTTCATGATCTACATCTGGACCGTGTTCATGATCTGAACCTGAAACCTGTTCATAACTAGTATCTGAACTATGGTCATCATGACTATCATTAGAAGTGCTTTCAAACTGAATGTGCTGAAAATCAGATACATCATCCTGTTTCAATCTATTATCTACATCTAACTGTACAAGAGACGATTCATTAAACTTTACATCTTTGTTGATGATGATCTTGCGGGTAGTAGGATCCCACAATCTATATCCCTTTGTTCCATCACCATATCCAACAAAGATATACCTTTTTGACTTTGGATCTAATTTAGTTCGCTGATGTTTAGGGACTAGAGCATATGCATCACAACCAAACACTCTGAGTTTAGAATAATCACAAGGGTGATCTTTCCATACCTCTTGAGGAATCTTGCAACCAATTGCTGTGGATGGTGATCGATTTATCACATAACAAGTTGTAGCCACTGCTTCTATCCACAATTCCTTCTACAAACCAGCGTTACTCAGCATACTCCTTGCTCTCTCTAAAAGAGTCCTATTCATGCGTTCAACAACTCCATTTTGCTGAGGAGTATAAACAGTGGTCTTATGTCTCTCGATCCCTGCATCCTTGCAATAGTTTTCAAACTCCTTGGAAGTAAACTCACTACCATTGTCAGTTCTTAAACATTTTATAGTTCTACCAGTGATGTTTTCTACCAATGCTCTAAACTGTTTGAAAACTGTAAAAACATCAGACTTCCTTTTCAACATGTAGACCCACACTAGCCCCAAGAGTTAGCTCAATCGGTCAAATCGAGTGCCTCGCCAATGGGAGGTCACAGGGTCGAATCCCGAAAGCTCTTGGGGTTAGGTCAGTAAATAGGCCGAGGGGTGTTGATGTCTTTGGGTGCGTCCACTCAGTGTTGAACAACCCTGAATGTAGCGGCTACCCATTGACCCAGGTATCCGTGAACCAGAAGTGAAAAAAATGAAAAAATAAAAGAAAAAAAAAACATGTAGACCCACACTTTCCTAGAGAAATCATCAATAAACGATACAAAATATGACGAGCCATCATATGAAGCTGTAGGGGCTGGAACCCAAACATCAGAATGGATATAATCAAGTATTCCTTTACTAGTATGTTTGCTTGTTTTAAGCTTTTGCTTACTTTGTTTTCCAAACAGACAATGTTTACAAAAATCTAACTTTCCAGACTTTAGATTAGGAAGTAACTTGTCATCAGCCAAAATTTTTAACCCTCTTTCACTCATATGGCCCAACCTTTGATGCCATAAGCGAATGGAACTACTGTCATGTTCAGACACCGTAGACACATGATCTGACCTTGTTCTTCCTTCTAACTGAAATAGATTTCCTACCTTCTTAGCTTTCATTACTAGTAAAATACCTTTGTAAATTTTCATTACTCCACCTTGAATTACAGTTTTATATCCATTCGTGTCAATTGCTCCTAGTGAAATTAGATTTTTCCTTAAATCTGGTACATGTCTTACATCAGTTAACATTTTGGTTGTCCCATCAAACATTTGCAGCTATATACTCCCTATTCCCACAATATTACACGTGACATCATTACCCATGTACACGACTCCATCATTAATTGATCTATACGTCTTAAACCATTATTTATGAATACACATGTGGTTTGATGCACCAGAATCTAACAACCAATGTTGATCATGATTTGACAAATTAACTGATAACACTTCATCACTCATACCTGAACGAGATGCCATACCTATATCTGTCGTGTTTGCCTCTTGCTTCGCTGTCGAAGAGTCTTCTTTGGATGCTTGCTGTCTCTTCCAACAGTCCTTCTTCAAATGTCTCGATTTGCCACAAGACCAGCACTTTACCTTACTCTTCTTCCCTTTCAATTTTGATCGTGAGTCGTTGTGCTTACCAGAGCGTCTTTCTCTCAAACGACCTCTAGCCATCATTGCTTCTGATGTAGAGGTGTCGGCATTTGACCTCTTCTTTGTCTCTTCGGACAACAAAGCTCCAACAACATCATCAAATTCAATGGTTTCTGATGAACTAAGACTTATAGAAGTAACAAAATGATCCCATGACTCGGGCCACGAACACAATAAAGTTATAGCTTTATCTTCTGATTCAAATGTTACTTCTACACTTTCTAATTGCACCAGGAGAGTATTAAAGACATTTAAAAGATCAGCAATAGTTGTACCTTCCTTCACGTGCAGACTGTACAATTGTCGCTTCAGATGAATCCTACTGGTCAAGGATTTTGTCATGTACAGCTTCTCCAGCTTCGTCCACAAACCAGCAGCAGTTTTCTCTGACACGATGTTAAAAAAAACATCATCCGCCAGACACAGTCGAATACCACTCAGAGCTCTTCCATCCATTTCATTCCATTCATCATCTGCCATGGGGTAAGGCTATTTGGCTCTTCCCAACGGCGCCTTCACCACGCCTTGTTGCACAAGCAGATCGTGCATCTTCACTTTCCAGATCTCGAAGTTATTTTTGCCATTAAACTTCTCGATCTCAAAACGAGCAATTTGAGTTTTTGCCATGTTGTATCAAACAAACAATCTCCAATTCCGAATTAAAAACGCCTCTGTCGTACTGTGTAATCACAATTTTAAAAGAAAAACCAAAAAATTGCAAATTTACCAGAGGGAAAATCTGCCATGCGCTCCTGTACAACGAAAAAACTGCGCCTAAAACACATCCACTGCTTGGCACTCCGCTGACAGCCGATCAACTGCATCAGAGAAAAATCCGTTTAAGTGTCGAAAAATTGGCGTGCTTAATCCCATCGATTCCGCGCCAATCTGAACATTGAATCTCTGGCGCGAGTATCAGACTCGGATCCACGCCAATTGGCGCGACTGTTCCAAAATAAAACGCGCCAATTCGTTTACTGCCAAATTGGCGCGACTGTCTCTGCTAAAACCGCGCCAATCGCTGAAACTCCACCTTCAGCCGATCTGTCACACGCACCAGCTCCACCACCAGCGACTTGTAGGTTATGGGCCCTCCACGCTCCATTGTGCAGCTCTGATACCACTTGTTAGACTAAACAAAGCACAGCTCAAAAAAAAAATACACAACACAAACAAAAAACTCATAAAACCATAACACAGAGATTTAACGTGGTTCACCCGACCAATCTGGGCTACATCCACCAAACAGAGGCATTGGCAATCTTATTATTCAAAGGAGATTACAACAAATCTAATATTTCACACATGCTCTCAGCTCTCCCCTATTTCCTCTAATTTCTCTACACACTTTTACACACACTTACAATCCTTTATGGATTACATTTCTATATAGCTGGAGCATAAAATTGAATCATAAATTCCCTCACAACAAATATAGGATACATTAACTACTCCTCAAAAAACACTGGAGCTAATATAGCAACTAATCCTATTGTTGTCACATACATAAGATTTTTGCCCAATTTAATAAAACCAAAAATCTCAACAAAAACAAGTTATCATCTATATAAACTCCTCAAGGCCGTGGAAATGAAAAATAAATAAAACAATTCAAACCTAAATGTGGAACCCATCACTTTGACTAAATTGGAGAAAATTATGAAATGAGAATTACTGCAATAAACATATACAACATTTAAATGAAAGAATACAAATAAATAAAAAAGAGAAACTAGAAAATATGAACACATCTCACAACTAAATTCTGTAATTATGGGACTGGGGACCGGCGAAATATCCATGACGGGGGACTGGACCTTTCTTCGATGGCTTTGATCGTCCAAGCCAATTCCGACTCAACGCGATACGGCCTTTCGCGACTCTTTTATAAGATTGTGACTCGGCCCAGTACCCAGACTTCCTTCTTCTGCTGCAGCCGCTGTCACTTTCTGTTTAGACCTCCGAGAGATCGACGGAGGCAAATTCTCGGGAATTCAGATAGCAGATTGAGAAGTCCTTGAGACAGAGGACAGCCGCATCGTAGGCTCTGGCGGTGACCTCAACAGTGGAATATGAGCCCGGAAGAAGATCCCCTGCTACTCTTCTTTCTGGCTTTCTTGCTGGAGACTTGGCATTCTCTGCGTTCTGAATCCTGAGTGCCGTTGGGCCAATCAACACGTTGTTGTGATTCATTACTCCTGCAACCAATTGGGCTTCTCTCGAATTCCTTGATTGACTAACGGATTTATCCCAAATCCATTGATGAATGCTCAGACAACCAATTACTCCTGCAACCAATTGGGCTTCCTTGATTGACTCATAAATTTATCATAAATCCGTCGGTGAATGCTTAGACAAGACACCCTCGTGAGAGATACGCAACTATGGGCCCGTGAGAGTCGAGAGACAAGAACAGCGAAATTTGAGTTAGGTCTGTAGCTTTTCTTACGGTTTTATATATATATGTATGCAGTTTTTCTTACACTTTTAAATATGTGTATGTTTGTGCGCATATATACACATATATGTGTATATGTTCAAATATATGCGTATATTCACATATATGTGTATATATTCAAGTACGTAAGTATAAGTTCAAATATTTGTGTATATATTCAAATATATATGTATATGTTCCAATATCTGTGTCTATATCTTCAGATACATATGTGTATATCGTTTGGGGAGAGGGTGGAGTGCGTATATGTTGATGTGTATGTGTTGATGGCAACGTGTGGGTATGCGGATGCAGATGCTCTGGGTCGTGTGTATATGTTCAAATATATGCGTATATTCACATATATGTGTATATATTCAAGTACGTAAGTATAAGTTCAAATATTTGTGTATATATTCAAATATATATGTATATGTTCCAATATCTGTGTCTATATCTTCAGATACATATGTGTATATCGTTTGGGGAGAGGGTGGAGTGCGTATATGTTGATGTGTATGTGTTGATGGCAACGTGTGGGTATGCGGATGCAGATGCTCTGGGTCGTGAACTGCGTTGCTGACCGGGACGCCGCTCAAAACATATACGTGCTTCTCACACTGCGGTTACACTTTAGGGTTGGGTAGCCATGAATAAAATAATATTTTATTGTCAACCTCTATTCTTAATTCAACTATATTGTTATTTATAGTTTATGTGTTTAAACGGAGACTTGAAAGTATGATTGATATGAAAATCCATTTCTTATAAATTAATGCTTAATTTATTTTCATCTTCAAAATTATTGTGAAAATAGAAAACAATTATATTTTTATTTTTATAGGATATTAATGCTTTTGTAAGTAATATTTTTATTTTTAAAATAATATATATAATTTTCAAATATAAAAATAAATATATTTAATAATTATTTATTTATTATATTACAGAAATGGAATACAAATAAATTATAAATATATTTAATAATTTTTTATTTACTATCTTACAAAAATGAAACACATTATATTGTGAATAAGTTTATTTTATATATATATATATATATATATATTATAGAGATTCAATAAAAAAAATGATAAAAAAGGAAATATTAAAATGCTTTTAAAAATATGAGGAAACATGGAAAATGTAATCCTTCTTAACAATTTAAATGGAGAAGAAATGAGTAACATATTGCAAAGCATATAATATAATTAGAATTTATGATCCAAAGTCTAGAACAAAGTTTTAGAATAATAAGATTAAGTGTTCTAACGTATTTGAGGATCTTAATATTATTAATTATTTTTTCCCTTAAACAATTTATATTTTTTTAGATTATCTCTTAAGTATTTATCTTAGGCTATTTTATCATTTATCATTTTGGTTTGTTGTTTCCCCTTATTATCAACGTCACATGGCAGATATAACGTACTTGATAATGTGTTGACGGTCTATTAATAAAACAATTGGCCAAAAATTAAAAAACAATTCACAAAATTAACTTTGTAAATGAAATTAATTTTTTATTTTAATATAATTTTTTTTTTAAATCTTCATTGATTCATATAGTTCACTTCTTATTATGTCCTCATTGTTTCGGCCAGCATGTGCACTTGCTGGAGAGCGTGTTGTCCCAGACTGTTGTATGAAGCTAAGTTCGTACCTTCCTTTTTCGTACCTATCTTCTTCTTTTTAAAAAAATAATTAAAACGGAAATACCAAGGTTGGGATGACAACGTTTTATTCTTAAACTAATAATATCTGTAATGAAAATACCACTCTACTAGGGTGAATTAACTAATTCTTTTAATGGGTTATAGCAAATAATCCATTAACTATTTCTTTTGGTTCGTTCTCTTGAACAATACATCAAGGTGTCCACGGGAATATAACTTATATTTATATTTATTCTCCAGGGAATTAAATTATTTTTAATAATTTTTAATTTAAGTATTTTAATTTTTAATAATTTTTAATTTAAGTATTTTAATTTTATATTTTATTTTTTAAATAATAAAATATATAATTTATAATATTATTAGATTAAATTTAAATAAAATTCACAATGAATTAAATACAATCACTACACTTGAAGTTGTGTATTATTATATTTCAATTTTGGAATCTATTGAGAATCTTTCTATTCTAGAATAACATATTCTTGTTAAACTTCACTTCAAAAACACGAAATTTCAATTTATTTTTAACTTATTATCATCCACATGAAGATGAAATCAATAATTTCACCTAAATTAATATCATCAAAATAGACATTTTATTCAAATTGAAATCATGAAACTATAAAATTAAGATTTAAAATAAATAAATAACTTTACTTTAAAATCATCATCTTTTTTCTATAACTTTTTCAAAATCTTTACAATTTAAGAGAATAATAAGAATTATTTAAAACAAAAAGTCACGTGGTTAAATTCATTTACTCAAATTATAAGTCATAGCTACAATCCATAACAAACATATATTAAATACTCTCTCTCTCTCTCTCTCTCTCTCTCTCTCTCTCTCTCTCTCTATATATATATATATATATATATATATATATTATTCCACTACCACTCAATATATAATATTGAAAGTGTTGGGAGAGAGGAGGCTTGTCATGATGGTCCCTCCAAAGAAGAAAAAATCCCCTCATAGGAGGAATGGGATGTGTACTCACATTTTTGAAGCACATATGTACATCATGATGTATGATTGATTAACTTTGGCACCTCCTTTCATATGACTATACATAAGGATTGGTTTTCCAAATATGAAAGGTATAATGGAGGACTTGATGTTTTCCTTGGGGATGACTCAATAGCTGAAATCATATGATGAGGAAATTTCAAATTGATGCTCAAGGATAGAAGTGTTCGAACACTCTCGAGTGTTCTACAACTTCGAGGATGAGCTAGAAACATGATATTTGTAAGCAAGATGAGTATTGTAGTTGTAAATACTATGTTTGAAAAGGAATAATGTAGGATGGTTCAAGAAACAATGATATTGCTAACAAGATTTTGAACTAGAACCATGTACAAGTTGTTGGGAATCATTATTAGTAATGGGTGTAACAATTTCTTTGTTCTTAAGGCTATTGAGGAAGAAGTCAAAACTTCTATTATCCATGGAGAAAATACAATGATGTGGGATCAAAGAATGGGGAATATGGGAGAGAAGGGCCTTCAAGAACTATAGAGTAAAATTATTGTTGATGTTATGTCTAATTACATAGAAGATCTTGGTTTATGTGAACATTACATTTTTGGTAAAGATGATACGATAAGATTCTCAACATGCAACACAATATCCAAAAGGATTTTAGATTTGTACATAATGATGTATTTGCACATGTGTATGTTTTGTCACTAGGAAAAGTTGTGTACTATATCTTGTTCATTGATGATTTCTCAAGGAATATATGGATTTATTTCTTCTTAAATAAATTTGATGTCTTTTGTAAATTGAAAGAGTTTAAGGCTCTTGTGGAGAAGTGGAAAAATAAGAAAATGAAGGTGTTGAGATCAAACGACAAGGGAGAATTTTGTAGGAATGAGTTCAAGTTGTAATAAAAGTGTACACCAAGGTGGAAGAATACTCCTTACACACCTCAACTAAATGAGGTTTCATAAAGGATAAATAAGAAATTAATGGAAAAATCAAGCAACATTCTTAGTGATGTCAGATTACGGTAGGAATTCTAGTTAGAGGAAATGGATAATGCATGCTTAACTAATAAATTAGTCACCCTCACCAAAATTTGTTGAGAAGACTTGACACTAGGCATGGACTAATAATAAATTATCTCTTAACCATCTCAAAGCTTTTCGTTGTGATTCTTATTTACATGTTCCAATGGAAACTAGGAGAAAGCTAGAAAATAAAGCTAAAAGGTGCATCTTTATTGGTTATAATTGTGGTTTAAAAGGTTATAAGCTTTGGGACCCAAAAACTAGGAAGGTTATTTACAATTGAGATGTTGTATTTAGAGATGTCAAATATGTTTTCAAACAAGAAGTCCCACCAAATTGGAAAATAACTAGACTTATTGGAGTTTGGTTGTGGCATGAATATTTGTTGTAGTAGAGGAACATGCTTCAAAATAAGAACCTCATATTATAGTATTGAGATTATTTCATGAAAGAAGGAAACTAGAAAGGTATACTCCACCTAATTTTTGTTGCAATTTTATTTTTTCTATTATTAATCATCATCCTAAAATGGTTATGGAGGTAGTGTATCCAAATGGTGGTAAACTCTGAAAAAATCCCATGACTAAGGAAGTGGTGTCCTTGGACAAGAATGAGGCTTGGGATATAATTGAGTTGTTAGATAGAATAATTCTCGTTGGTAGAAAATGAGTGTTTAAGAAGAAGTTGAATATATAAGGTAAAGTGGAGAAATACAAATATCTATTAGTAGCAAAAGCCTATTCCCACGTATAGGGAATTTACTTTGGTGAAAATACACCTCCTATTTCTAAATTAACCTCTATTAGATTAGTTTCCTTTATAATTTCTACCACTTTTGATCTTGAAGTATAAGAAATGGATGTGAAGAAAAAATTCCTATATTGGGATTTGGAAGAAAAAATATATATGAAACAACTCGAACATTTTGCAGTGAAAGGAAAGAACAAGTTGGTGTACAATTTGAAAATGTCCCTATATGGGTTAAAGTAATATTTAACAATGCGGTATCTAAAGGTTAATACATATGTGTTGCAGTATCGGACGTTTGATACATATGTGTTGGGGCTTTATTGACAAAGAGAAAAGGTAATCATTATGTGTATTTCAAATAGGTAGGTAATCATTTTATTCATATGTTCGTGTTTGTGTATGATATGTTGTTTATTGGAAACAACATGGAAATCATTGAGGAAGTGAAAAATAAAATTTCCTCCAAATTAGACATGAAATATATTGGTGTTGCAAATTTTATTTTGGGCATGGGAATTGAAAGAGATTGGAAAAACAAGAAACTCCTCTTGAGTCATAAGAAATGTGTTGAGATATTATTGCAGAAGTTCAATGTGCATGAATGTAGACCAATCAAGGTCCCTCTTCATTGGTGTAAAGTTGTTATCTCCCCAATAAATAAAGGCTATAGATGGCCTCTAGAGTCCAAAAAAAAACATGCTACAACAAATACCTACATATCATCAAAATCATTTCCTATTATGATAGTGAAACTCAACTCATCAATAGAATAACAAAAATATTTATAATCAATATCAACTCTAAATGTTAAAATAAGATGAAAAAAGCTTAATTGTCAAATCAAGATTTTTTTTTGGGTGATGGGTGCACTTTTACTAGGGTCATGAAAGAGGAGTGCGACAATCAATTCCATCAACATTGAGGTACATTGAGGGATTTAGGTTATTCATTAAATGCTACTTATGAACCTTGATATGTCACAGAATCCAATGCAAACATTGCAACAACTGCTACCGCCCCCCCAATCCTGATATCTTGAAAATTGTTAACTATACTAGATTTTGAGTGGGATCTAAGATTATACTTTCTCTATATGAAATCCAATGAGGCTGGAACTAGTGTCAAACACCATTAAATGATTAACTGTAATATTATAAATTTAAGTAAATGGATTAAAATGAACGATAATAGGGAATATCACATTTACATTACCATTAATTACATAAATTAGTAGGGCCCTAGGGTTGAATATAAGTGTACACTTCTCATAAATTATTATTATAAATTATAATTATTTTGTAAGGTAAAAAAAGGAAAAGGCTCTTATGAGTGTTCTTCTTTGTAGTGATTAGCTATATTTAAATTTAAAATTTTAGTTAAATACATAATTTATTTTGTAAGGTAAAAATGTAAAGGTTCTTATGAGTTTTCTGTTGTATAGCGATTGTCTAGATTTAAATAATAACATAAACTTTACAATGATTTATTTATACCTCGACATTATATAAATAATATCAACCAATTATGAGTTCCCTTAAATCTAAAAGAATATTTATGTTCTTAATCAATACCATTATAGAATTGTACAAAGAGTCACTCTATAATATAATATAGGGAACATATTGTACTGAAGCATGAGAGTAAATAACAACAATGATAAAATATTAATTAGAAAAAATAAAAAGTTAAAAGTATTAATAAAAATAATAATTTAACTTGTCTACTCGCAGGAGCACAATTAGCAAAATTCATGTTATCAAGGTGTTGTGTATCCAAGTGATCAAAAGTTCAATCCCCTTGGACATTCCTCACCAATCGAACCTACAAAAAAAGAAATAGTCATTCAACTCATTTTGTTATACTTTTGTAATTAAATTCTTTTTTCAAAACAAAATGCAAAATGTGCATATTATATTAAGCTAAATTAAAATGATGATAATTACCATATGTAAATTTAGTTAATAAACACATAAATACTTAAATAAATTTGTTTCCTAAACTTTATAATATTTTAGAATTTCATGCCTAAATTTGGTTAATAAACATGTGAAACTCAATACTTATAATAATATCTCTCTCTTAAGACACACTCAGGTTCAAATTTGTGACTTGTATCTTAAATGATTTTATTCCTTTTTTTTTGGCTAATGCAAGAGTCTTTCCTTCTATTCCAAATAATGAAAAAGGATTAATTACATAAATTACAACCCCAGAGGGTGTGGGGCTACGATCCAAAGCCTAAACCATTGTGCCAAGGGTAAACTCCCCTGAAAAATGACCTACACAAAACAAATACTTATTAATCCGTTAGAACAGAGCGAAAGAAAACCATTCAAGATGGAACTAAAATCGGACCCAAAAAGAAAATAATATAAAATAAACCCCCATCTATTCAGATTATGGGTCCGAAAAGGGGGAATAAAAAATGCATATGTGGCCCACCCGAAAATCCGTTATGTTCGCCACGAAGCTAGACAAGCACAGACGATAACAGAGAGACATGCCTCACACCTGGACACACCAACATGCATGATGCATCTAGGTCGTTGATCTACATCGCAAGATCCAACGAATGAGGAACATATCGGATGGCAAAGAAGCCCAGAGGATACCCGCCCGATGAGGGTGGTATTCTCTCTCCTACTATAGCCACATGTTGCATGTAGAGTGGCATTGGGTGAAAATTGGTGAAACTGCTCCCAGTGTTGAGAGCTTCCGATAAACCATAAACCACCTTGAGGGTGGTATTGACACTACAGGTTGTTATGAGGAAAGTTTCGAGTCCGCTGTGGAAACCAAGACCCTGGCCGGAACCCATCGAACTGCAATTTGACTCTCCACCCTGGATCCTTAGTCGCTTGATCCAACGGATGAGAGGAGTCTCCCTTTGAATAAAACTAGGAGGGAATCCCACCATCCGAGCACCCGAAAACCTGTAGACCAACCCTACTGGTTCACTGTGACCATTGCCAACAATTATGTACCTATGGTGGGAATCTGCTGTACTTTCTGACTGAAGGCTCTTCACCCCCTCTTCCCACTGGTCAAAACTGAGATGATCTGTATTAGGAGAAAGTTTAGCAAAAATCCGCAAGTTGCCGATCAACTTCCACCCAAGAACTCTGTGTCTGAGCTGTTTTGGGCTGGTAGAACTAACAATGGCCTGCGTACCACTTTCAAAATTACCCCTGGAAAACCACTTCATGTTAAATGTATATCGACTAAACCCAACCTCTGCTACTATTGACATTCTCTATTCTGATATATTTCTCGGTCCTCATTTTCCTGGTTGAGGCAGTCATCCCTTTGTCTACCCTATGGAACCTCTTGCCATCTGTATTTATTGCTACTTTTAGTACAGAGAGCCCCTTTATTGGCCAATATGTCTGCCAATTTATTGGTTGTCCTTTGCACATGTGTGAAACTCAGGGTTCTCATGTTCTGAAGGTGGATATGGATTCTTTGATAAACCTGAAGCAGCCTCCACTGTCTCGAGACCTTTTCCGGAGCTGAACCACAACAGATTCTCTTGACCAAGTTGATGATTAGCTTATAATCAGCGTCAATTATGATATTCCGAAGATTGTTGTACTTCAGGATTTCTAAACATTGCTCCAGTGCCATTAGCTCCGCCATATTGTTTGTGGCTCTTCCCAAATTGAAATGAAAAAGATATTATATGTATCCTTTTTCATCCCTTAACAAACCAGCATAACCAATTATACCCAGATTTCCTCTATCCCTATCTGCTTCTTTGAAAATTAAGGCAATGCCACCCCACAACGTGGAGGTAAATATGCAGGTGTTGAGGAGGTGCTCCATTGTCTCCTCTTGTGACTCACATAGCTAGCATCTGGATGGGCCCAAAATGTCCCTTTTTTGGATGTTCTCCCAAGTTAGAATTTTCTTATGATGTACCAACCACATGAATAGTTTGGTTTTCATCCATCCTTGGTTCTTCCAGAGATTCTTCCAAACCCAATCCAATTCTGTAGAATCAAGCTCAAGGGCTAAGCGCTTTGCCTCTTTAAGGTTAAAGGTGCCTTCATTGTTATTGCCCCATCTAAGTTGGTCATGATCAATTGATATCAGTATTTTTCTTTGATCCAAAATTGCTATTAGAGCATCAGCCTTTGCTTTCAAGGGGCTATTATCCTTGTATTCCATTTTCTTCCAGGTTCTCCATTTTCCTTCACTATTTTTCTGATCCCAAAAATATTTTACCTGTTGTAACCCTTTGGTGTTAGTATCATTCTTGAGATCCACAAAGTCTTCTCTTAACAGTTTAGGTTCTTGTTGCCATTTATCCTCCCAAAACCATGCCAGGTCTCCCGTTCTAATTTCCCAGAAGCTATTCTTTTGAACTATGCCTCTATTCTCCCAAGCTTTATTCCAGATGTGGGAGCCTTTTATGATACCAGACATCCTTATGTGGTCCTTGTTTTTCCAATTACTTGCATATTTTTCTTTCCAAATCTAAGCCCATGGAGCCTCTGAGTCTTTTATCCATCTCCACCATAATTTTGCCCCTAAAACTTTATTTAGCACTTCAAGATCATCCAGTCCAAGACCTCTGTGGTTTTTAGGTTTACAAATTGTTTCCCAAGTTACCAAGGCCCATTTCTTCCTCTCCTCCCCTTTACCCCAAAGAAAATCTCTTTGGATATTTATTTATTGTTGCATAACTCATTTTGGAGCTGGAAGGGCTGAAAACATGAATATGGGGATTGTTTGAAGGACAACTTTTGTAATCACTAATCAGCCCGCCAAGTTCAAAGATCTAATTGTCCATTTTCAAATCTTGTCCTACAGCTTATTGATCACTCGCTCCCAAACATTCTTGTTCAGAATTTTGTCTGTTAGCGGTACTCCCAAATATTTGGAAGGTAGAATTTCTCTTTGAAAGCCCATAATTCTGGAGATGTTCCGTTGAATAGCAATGTTAGTATTGAAAAAGAAAATCTTTGATATTGAGAGGCTTACCTCTGTACCCGCCGCCATAGCAAAGTCACTCAGGATTTGTTTATAGGCTAGTGCTTCTTTGACCATGGGAAAACCTTGTAGCATGGTATCATCTACAAATTGTTGATGGATCAAGGCTTGCCCATTCTCAGATAGTTTGATGCCCTGGATCTTACCTACTTCTTTAGCGAACGTGATGGTTCGTCCTAGTCCTTCCATCATGAGAATAAAGAGAAAGGGGGAGAGAGGATCTCCCTACCTAAGGCCTCTTGAGGGTTTAAAGGTCTTAGATGGAGAACCATTAACTAGAATTGAAAAACTAGAGGAAGTCACCAGGGCTGTTACCCATCTTACCTAGTTGTGGTCAAATCCAAAGGCTATAAGGACCTTCCTAATATACGTCCAATTTAACTTATCATAAGCATTTTCTAGGTCCAATTGCATAACCATTCCTGCCTGCCTATTACTCATCAAGGAATGAACCACCTCATGCACTTGAAGGATATTATTGAATTTGTCTCCCTTCCACATATACCATTTGCTCCACAGAAACAAGAGTTGGAAGAAGGGGTTCAAGTATATTGGCAATTATTTTAGATAGTATCTTATACACCACATTACACAGAGCTATAGGTTTGAATCTATCTGGAGTCATAGCATTGTCCTGTTTGGGAATCAAGGAAATAAAGGATGTATTGAGCACCTTCAATATGGTTCTATTATTCCTGGAGTCCTCCACTACATTCATAATATCTTGCTTGACAATATTCTAGCATGCTTTAAAGAAATCTACATTGAAACCATCTGGGCCAAGCACTTTTCCATTCTGCATTTCTTTGATGACTTCACTAACCTCCTCTTCATTCACTGGCCTATTAATATTGTGATTATCTTCTCTTGTTACTAGCTTAGGAATGTGCTTTGTGAAGTCCCTGATAAACTGTGATCTATCTAAGAAAATTTCCTCTGCTATGCTTTGAAAATTTTGCACCAACACAGCTTCTATATCTTTATGGGTGTTGAGAAGTTGGCCTCTAGAGTCCTTGATCATTGAGATCCTGTTGTGAGACCTGTGCTCCATTGTAGATCTACGAAAAAATATTGTGTTTCTCTCCCCTTCTTTTAACCATTGAATTCTTGACTTTTGTCTCCAAAATATTTCCTCTTGTTTACATAAGTCCTCTCAATCATGTTGATGCTTGTTGTCTTGTTCATTTCTTTCCCCATCAAAGCCATCAATGATAAGGGTTTGATTAATTTCTTGTATTTTTCTTTCAACAACTTTTTTTGCTTTAAAAATATTACCAAACTCATTCTTATTCCAATCTTTGAGCCTAAGCTTGATGTGTTTTAATCTTTTGTATAATAGAAACATTCTCGTTCCCTGGATCTGCAGATCTTCTTTCCACCATTTTTCAATGTTGCTAATAAATTCTGGATGGGTGAGCCAAATATTTTCAAATCTAAAAGGTCTATTCTTTGAGGTTCCAATGCTAGTAAACTCTATTTGAACCGACCAATGGTCCAAGCCACCAAAGGGGAGAATTCTCCCTGTCATATCAAGGCCTGTGAACATAAGGTCCTCTGAGATTATGAACCTATCTAAATTTGAGGCTACTTGAGACTCTCCTCCTCTTTTTTTGTTCCAGGTGAAGAGGTCATTACTAGTGTCTATGTCAACTAGCTTCATGTTGTCTATAAAGTTTTGAAATGCTATAGAGTCTCTACTTATAGTTCTTGTGCCACATTTTTTTTGTCAGGGATTTGATCATGTTAATGTCCCTGCCTAAAATCCATGGTATTCCTGAATGTTTATCTCTTAGATCCTCTAGAGAAGTGAGTAGCCTGAGTTTATCATCAGGTCTCTGAGGGCCATAAATGTTTGTGACTAAATAAATCTCCCTCTCTCCCATAGGTTGAATAACCACTGATAAATAATTCCTATATGCCTCTGCATCCACTATGCCAATCTTTTGGGGGTTCCAAGTGTAAGAATGCCTCCTGTTGATTTGTCTACCTTGACTTCTATAAAATCATATCTATTGAGCCATTTGTTGTGTATTTCTCTAATTTTTTGAATTGAACACTTAGTTTCCTAGACAAAAATCACATCAGGAGTTTCTTGTTTCATTCCCTTGTTAAGAATCCTTTGTTTTCTGTTACTTCCTAGACCTCTAATATTCCAAGATGTAAGCTTCATTAAGAAATATTTGTAAAGGAGTAGCTGGTCAGATCTTTCATCTTACTTGAATCTATCATCAGTTTTCCACATTCAATCAGAACCTCATTTTGATTTTTTCTGCCCCTTTTCTTTCTTCGGTTTCTGGGAGCAAGTCCTAATGTGGTTTTCATGGTTTTCACCCCTTCATTGTCCTGCCTTTCGAGGTTTCTTTTCCCTCCCGACCCTTTAGCCTGAGTTCTCCATAAAAACAACTACTGCACTCTATTAAACTCCTCTTGAGGAAGTGAATCCACCCCTTCCATGGTTCCCTGTTTCAAGAACCTTTCCAGATCTAGGTGTTCTCTTTCGAGAATGTCCTGCAGTTCATGATCCTCCATTTCTACCTCACTCGGGGTCATTTCTTGGTCCATTTCCAGTTCCATATTGCTCAACATATTCCCATTTTGTTGGTTAATGTCCTGTATCTTCTCACTATTTTCTTCCTTTTCCTTCTCCCCTGGGCTGCCCTCCATGGCCTGATCTACCTTTGTTACCTCTTCCTCTTCTTCTAGAACTTTGTACCTGTTCAGACTTGCCTGTTGTCCCTCTGTGTGTTTTTTTTTTGCAACCTTTTACCTCCTTTTCCTCTATTTCCCACTTTATGAAAGCTCTCAGTATCTTTCCCTACTATAACTTTACTTCTGCTCTCTGTTTTGTTGAGAGGGAATTCTCTGAATAGATGCCCATGTTCATGGCATTTGCGACATCTAAAAGGAATATGTTCATAATCCACTGTTTGCACCCATTCTTCATCAAAAACTTCCAGGATCACCTCATCCAGTAGAGCTCTAGAGAGATCCATCTGAACACATATGCGGGTGAAGGATGTGTACTTTACCCTTCTAGTTGCCTCAGATATTTTAATAAAATGCCCTAATTTATTCATATTGCTGATAAAGATTCTGGTTGCTAGTAATCTAGAGGTAAGGAGTAGAGTCGTACCCAAACCAAGACTGAAGTGAAAGTCTTATGCTCCGGGACAAAATTCATTATCCAAGGCCGCATATATAGTCCTGCAGCTGCATAGAAGTAGGGACCTCCTTCAAACACCCTGTCTTTATCCTTGATGTTAGTAAAGACTACAGTAAAGAAAACCTTTGACCCAAGATGTAGGTCTACATCCCCTTCAGGTTTCCAGTGATATTTAATCCATGCCTATAGCGCCTTCTCTATGGGCCATAACCCCATAAATTTACAAATGATAGCATAAGTCCTCATATGCTCCCTATGTGCCTGCAATGCCGGATCACTTAAAACCACTCTGGGTATGACCTCGATTTTAGGCTTACATGGACCCTTTTGCTTTTTATTTTCTGCTTCCTATTTCTTGTCCTATTCCTATTTTTATTTTATTCTGTTTTCCTCCCTTTTATTATTTTGTTCTTGTGCATCGTCGATGTTCCCTTTCCCTCCTCCTGAAAGACCTTTTTCAACCTCCAGTGGTTTCTTGCCTCGGCTGGAGACTGCCTGACTGTAGGAGGGAGTGGAGCTCCCCCCTTTACACCTCTCCATGGTGCTCAACTCCTGAATAAATTTGGTGAACCCTAGCTCTTACCAGTCGTTCAACGCCGCTACAAAGAAAACTCATCTCGAACCCTATCATATCTGGATACAGGAAAAAAAACAAAAGCAATAATCACAATCAAATGATTTTATTCCTTTTAACACTTGGTAAATCTAGAATTAATATGGACTTACGCTAATTCTTTTTAATATTATTTATATTTTTTTTAGTTTTAATATATATATATATATATATATATATATATATATATATATATATATATATATATATATATATATATATATATATATATATATATATCTATATATATATATATATATATATATATATATATATATATATATATATATATATATATATATATATATATATATCTATAATCACCGATTACACTTATGAACTGTTGACGAAACTAATGACAAAAGAAAATGATTCTTGACCAAAAAATGACAATGTTTTTAATATTTTTCATCTCTATCATAAGGCTATTGTAGATATCATGATAAATCAAACAATGTAAATGTATGTGAATAATATACAGGGAACGATGTTTCATATAGAAAATAACGACAAAATTAAAATGGATAGCGTTTCTTATCTAAAATAATAAAAAAATCCATTAAAATTGATATGAAAAATCGATTTATTATAAATTAATGTTTAATTTAATTTAAGCTTTTAAATTATTATTATTATTATTATTATTATTAGATATAAATATAAATAGAAATAGATAATAATATATTATCATTATATTTTTATTTTTATATAATATTAAGTCATTTTGTACCATAAAATGACAGAGATTTTAAGCCTTTTCATCCTTATCATAAGCCCATTATAGCTAGCATGATAAATAAAGAAAAGCTAAATGCATGTGAATACTATACAAGCAGCAGTGATGCATATAGAAGATAGTGACAAAATAAAATGGAGAGGGTAGGAAAGGTAGTAGACAATAATAGTGCATGGGAAAAAGATGATTTATGAATGATAAAAAAGATAGTGGCTTTTAGAATGGTTTCTTAGCTAAAATAACTACAAATGAAAGTTACTAGGTAATAAAATCTAACATTTATGGTTTATTAAGAATAAGGGAGATCGTGTAGTTATTTACAAATTTTTGGTTGTCTTTCCCTTAGAGAGAGGCTTGACCTAGTTGTTATAGACATTTTTGGGCACTGCAACCCCAATCATAAATGTCCATAAACCAAGGGCTCTTAAGTCCCTAAAAGTGTTGTTCCAACCTCTAAAAGAATAAGGTCAACTGATTACATCTTCTCCCAGAAGTTCTCCATGAAATACTGCTCAGAACTGGTCAAAACTGGACCATCTCACCTGCTCCATGGTCAAAGTGCACTGCATCCCACTTAAATACACACAGGAGGTGTGATGCATCTTGAAAATCCCTTCTATGGGGTGCGATGGGTGAGAGTGGACAAATGGAAGGGTCAATCTGCAAGGTGGAGGATCATGTAATCTTCTAGAAACTTCTCCCGTGACACTTTCCTCTCTGCATTCGCCCAGGGATGAGTAAGAGATCATCAATATCCAAGTGGAATCAAGAACTATCAGAGAGAGGACACTAATCAACTCTCAAAAGCTGACTCACCCCCTTTGCAAACATCCATATATGGATCTCTCATCCCAGAGATCCAGAGGCTGGAATTTTGTATCTTGTAAGGAAGTGTTGCTGGTTTCTTGGTGCAATATCATAGTGTTGGGTGATCTAAGCTTTTCATGAGGTGAAGAAGGGCTTTCTTGCTGAGAGGATGATGCTGGGTCAAAACAATTGGTTGTAATCCTCTTTGCTACTTCTTGATTATCAATAAAGCTATCAAGTTTTCCTCCACATTCTTGTATGATTAATGATATATGCATTTGTGTTGTCAATATATATCTGGTCCTATATTGTTTGTGATAATAGATCTATGTTCTTGGATAGTGTTATGCTGCTTTGATTCTACAGGTGCTCTTTGAAGCTGGGTAGATGAGGAAGCGAGTGGCAAAGATCTATCAGAAGGGAGAGTAATCAAGCAAGGAACCAAGCGCAAGATAGAGGTTGGCCTCCTTTATTCCCCTCTTATCTATTTCTCATAAAGGAAAACGAAAGTAGTTTTAGTTTGTTTGTTTCTAAGGTAGCTACCAGCCTTAGTGGGACTAGCAGCTCTGCATAGACATTAGATTTCCCAATAACAAAATGGCAACTCCGCTGGGGAGCGAATAGATTGTTTGTTTATCTACATTTGTTTGCTTTATAAACTTACAGACGGAACCTGAAGTCAAGCCATCTAGCCTTCGAACTGCATTTGCTATGCAAGTGCAAAGTAGATCAATGCTGCTTCAGTCTATCTCTGGGTTTTGTTTATGAACTAAAAAATTGAATTACAAGCTCTCTAATTGCCCTTGTGGTGGCTCTAGTAATCTCTTTAGATCTACCCCTGTGATTGATTTACTAATTACCACTTGCTCGGCCTAAATCCCTGAACTGAGCTGCAAACTGTTACCCGAAACCCAGTTGAAGTCTTGTCCCTAGTCCAGCGCACTGTCTCTTTTGTGAATTCTGGATGCATCGCACATCCCGAGTGTAGTAGGTGTGCCACATCTCTTTTTCACTGTGTTACAGGTGCGCTGATCAGACAAGGCCTTTCCTGATCCTAGACTTTGGTTTCTGTGTTCACTCTTTTCAGCTCTATTCAAGAGTTTTGCTACTTGTAGTCAATACACCTCTGTTGAAACCCCCTTCCTTGCCATTATTCCACCTCCATTGTGCAAAGAACTGTACATTTTTTAATGTATTTTGAGCCATTTTCAGTTCTCTTTTACAAATAAGTAGCATAATTGTACTATCGTTTCCTGATTTGAAAGTGTCACAAGTGTCGTTTTCAGTCATAGAAGAGAATCCGATTGTTCTTGATAGTCCATTACACTGTTACTCTTGTATTTGATTTGAATTAGTAGTTTTTCAAGTGTCGAAAGCAAGTTTTCAATTCCAAATCGCAAAGTGTCGTCATTGTCATAATTTTGTCTTGAAAAGAAACTTGCTAGTAATGTCGCTTTGAAAAATAATTCAGATTTGCGCTTAGCTTTCTTTTTACCATTCACACATTAAGAAGGCTGAAAACAAATACATGCACGTGCATTTGCATTTATACTGTTTGTTGGTTTGATTTAGGACAGTGCATATAGTGTGTCCTCTCTGCTCTATGTTGAAAGAAAGTCATCTCTCTTTCCTTAGTAGCTAGGATTTCAATTGCAAAAAGAAGATTAAACGACTGTTTATCATCGTAGATTGCATTTTAGGAATTGTACATCTACATCATGCGGTGAACCTGAAAGGAAAATTTCTTAAGCAAGATCAACTGTAAAATAAATTTAATGAATCTAAAAACGCTTTGGAACCTAATGCACAACATCTAGAAGTCTAGGCTAGAGACGTATTTCGGCGTCATAAAGCCTAGTAACTGTTGTTTTCATTGTTGGTTGGGTGATTCCTCCACTTTGAGACGATAAGTGCCAGTACGGACTTGTGCTCCCACGTACCGTCGAGTATATATTGGGAGACCACAATAGGCTTTATCCTTTATCCATAGGAAGCCGTGTCTACCGCCCTATCGATCGCAATGCACTGAACACAGCATTCGGGAAGATTGACTGCCGTACTGTAAAAAGTGTTCTGTAGTTTTGCGATTGGTTTGGTAATCCCTCTGTCTAGATTTCCAGAGCAGTCTCTTTCGTTCCTTTTCAGACTCCTTAAAGAAAAAGGTCCATCTGAGCACTTGTCACTTCAGGCTCATTAAAAATCGAAGGCGACTAGAGTCATCTTTTGTTTTTTCTCGACTCTTAAAAATTGAAAAAACAAGTTGTGTCAAAGTGTCTAAAATTTATTTTAATCGGAATGAATATCACCTTTCCTACGTTGGTCTTAGGTTCAAAAAAATGGATCCCACCAACCAAGGAATTCCCCTTGGAGGAAATCCTAGTCCCTTCTCTTCTTGGGGAGATGTTGGTGCGCCCCATATGGCCACATTGTTACTTCCAGGATTGACAATTGGCTTGCCCGTATGGCACTTCTCAACCTCTATCGTTCAGAACACTGTGATTCCTGAACAGTCAAGTTAGCAACTAAACAATACCAGAGTTACCCCCCAACCTTCTATTTCGTCCAATTCTTCCTCTCCTCCTTCCTCTTCGCTTGATGAAGCTGGTAAAGTCAAAAATCAAGTAATCGAGAAGAAGGAGAAGAAGAAGAAAGAGAAGAAGAAGAAGGAGCCAAAGGCAAAAAGGGGCGACCAGGCATCGTCTATCGAAAATCCACACACTGCACCATCCAGGCCTAAATCCCCATGTGTCATTTGTAAAGGAGACCACTATCTTCAAGATTGTCCTTGCATCCCTCGGATCTTAAGGGACTGGTCTCCTCGTTTGCACAATCCAGTGTCGTCAACCTCTGATGATCATGTTGAAGGTACACCGTCAACTAGTGAAAGTGAAGCCCCTGGACGAAAAGGAAGATGTAAATTTCCTTGTAAACTGTGTGAAGGCGATCACGCCATCCACCGTTGTCCCTTCTTAGACGAGGCTAAAAGAGTTTTGGATGACCGTCTGGTTTCACCGTTACGACTTCCTCATATATATAAGAAGCTCTTGCTGAGTCCGTCACTAGTTGAAAATCCGGCTGACATGCCCTTATGGTCGGCAGAAGAATCTATCATTGAAGATAAACCATCTGAATCCACACCAGACAAAAGTCAAAAGGTCGAGGCGACAATTGACCCAGTCTTGCCTTCAGAGGATCCATCTTTAGATGATACAGTCACCGAAGAGAACAAGGATGACACCGTCCAAATTCTTTTCGTAAGCATAGACTCCGATGAACATGGGGGCAGTCTACCCATTCCTTTACCGCAGGAAGGAAGTTCGTCAGAGTCATATCCGGCCGTCTATTTGGTCCCACCTCCAAGAAATCTAGTTGTTTCCTTCGATTGGAATCTACTAGGCAGGCCCTGCTTACCGGCTAGTGTACCATTTCGAATCATTGCTCAAATATATAGAATGGTCATGGCCGGTACCATCATAGATGAAGGTGCTTCTGTGAGTATCCTTTCCTCAACCGCTTGGAAAGCGCTTGGTTCGCCATTGCTTTTGCCCGAGATGAGAAATCTAACAGGCTTTGACAAAGGAACCAGTCAACCGTTAGGGATCCTTCCCAATGTGCCGATAACATTGAGAAGGAAAACCGTTCACATGAACGTAATGGTAGTCCAAGGACCCCTGGATTATAATCTACTCCTTGGAAAAGACTATATTTATCTCATGGGAGCTATTGTCTCCTCACTCTTTAGAGTAATGTGTTTTCCGCATGAAGGAAGAGTGGTCAAGCTCGTAGACCAGCTTTCATTCCCCGGTTCACACATAGAAAATAGTCATACACCAACCCTGAATGGTCTTTTCACACAATGCCTCATCAATCCCCAGTCCGTCCTCTTGATGAGCACGAGTGATCTGGAGGATATGACTGAAACCCAGGGGGCATGCACCCTGGCTTGTTTTGACAGGAAAACCTTGGGTATAGGGTAGGTTTCTGCAGAGGATATATGACTGGCTGACACACCCATCCATTTTGGAAAATGGGATTAGACCGGAATAAGATACCTCCTTTAGAAGGTAGGCCTTTCCCAATAGAACAAATGTTTTGTCTGCAAATTGAAGGGTAACCTGGAAAAGGTAGGCCTTTCCTGATATAAAAAAATGTCTTGTTTGCAAATTGAGGGGTAACCTTGAAACTCTGCTTCACTATACCTGGGGGCATGCAAACCTTTTGGCATGCAAGCGAAGAGCGACCATTTATTTTTTAAATTTATAGGTCCTCTAACCCTTTAAACTCGTAGGATTGGTCGTTTCCTAACTTGCATAAAGAAAGGATGCGGGGCAAAGCTTTGAAAAAATGTCTTTTTATATATGAGACATCCCTATTATACGACTAGATTAATCGAGCAGTTTTAACGCGGAATTCAAGCTTGTTAAAAAATAAACATAAGCAATGAGCAAATGTTCCCCCATAGTTTAAGCTCATTAAAAAATGAACCAATTTCCAGTAAATAACCATCGTGAATGTATTATCACCAGCCTTTGAAGCCTTGGTCGTGTTCTCATCGTCACCTCCACTCTGTATTGGCCGATCATTCACCTCCATTTGATTGTTTGCCCTTTTTGAGGAACAACTGTGAAGAGTGATCTTGTTAGCCTTCCTTGTGACACTGCCATGATTGGAAAATTCCAAACCTTACCTAGAATCAGCTACTACCCAAATTTATCACTCGTTCCTCAAAAAAAGAGTCTCCTTTAAGCTCTTCTCAACTGACTCGTAAAATATGAAAAGATCTCCAAGCCATTGGCCTCTACAGCTCGTTGAAGGGACCGGAAGTGCTATCCCTCCTTTGGATTTTAATCTTTTTGGACTTGAGGGATTATTACACAAAAAGATTGAGCGCTTATCTTGTTCGGCTCGTTAAAAGTACTGAAAATTCATCCCTTTTGTATTGTTTTATACTCTTTCGGGCTCAACGGATTATATGAAAAAAAAGGATTATTAGAGTTTTCTTTACGTCCCTTTTTGTGACTCTCTAAAATTGAAAAGGACTGAGTTATCCTTATCGTTAAACTCGTTAAAGCCGAAATAGCGACAAACTTGTCCATACAGACAAGAACGAGTTTCACTATCACTAGGCTCGTTAAAACATAGCGATGGGTTTGCCCAAAGGGAAAATTATAGAACAAGCATATGTTATCCTCCTCAAACTTGACAAAAATAAAGAGGTACTGGTTAGCAATGACTGGGGAAAAATTGGGAAGAAAAACTTGAAGAAACTTTATCGGTAGCAAGTCACTCTTGAACATGACACTTGCACTCCGCATCTGAGTCGGGTTGGGCTGTTCCATTCACTGGTCACATCACCATGGTTCTGTCACACCATCCATATTTGGGGTTAATGCTACCGATCCATCATGTCAGTGTCGCCGATATGTTCAAGAGAAGTCGCTCAGAGAATTCACCTGTGTCTCACCCACTGCAATACATTTACGCTCCATTCTTCATGACCACCACCCTGAACCTTATATCACCAGATCGTTTTCACCTCCATTAAAATCATTTGCTCCGTTCCGTGTCACTGATGTGGGATTCACTGAGGCCCTCCTATGACGGATCGCTTCTTGTCGACATCAGCTCATTATCCAAGAAGTCGATCTAGGAACAACCATTTCAGTACTTTGAAGCTTGCATGCTAAATGGCAAGTTTATCACTTCCGGCGACAGGTTTACATCAATGGCCTTCGACCGAAAGATTTTGCGTGGTGTTCGACGCCAAGTCCTTTATTCAAACCACGTGAATTGTACTGTAGTACCTTGAGGGTCATCATCATTATCGGTGATTCCTCTCGCGCCTATTAACAACTTACATCATTGGCTGGTAATCAGGCGATGTCTTTCCATGTTCGACTCCAGAACATCTCTCACATGGATCGACTTGTACTTTGAGTGAAGATCGAACGAGATTGAAGATCCCGTATCTAGTTTCATCCATTCGGGCTGCGATATATATTTAGGAAAATAAAGACATCAAATGTACATCATTACTGCATAGATAATCATCCAACCTAAGGGATGATGGCTCTACCAGAATATTCAGTCTACACTCAGACGGTTGTCTGTCTTATGTACATGAAAATGAATTTATAAAGCTAACATGGGAATGCCCGCCTCAGCTAGATCATGAAAATATTATGAAGATAATGTATTGTATTGTATCTTATTACAAGTCGCCTTCTAGCTTGAAAGAACTTCAGATCCTCATGATAAAGCATTTCACCCAACATCAACAGATTAACGACCTCATGCTTTAGGGGGCAACTATTAAAGACATTTTTGGGCATTGCAACCCCAATCATAAATGTCCATAAACCAAGGGCTCTCAGTCCCTAAAAGTGTTGTTCCAACCTCTAAAATAAAAGGGTCAACTGATTACATCTTCTCCCAGAAGTTCTCCATGAAATACTGCTCAAAACTGGTCAAAACTGGACCAGCTCACCTGCTCCATGGTCAAAGTGCACTGCATTCCACCTAAATACACACAGGAGGTGCGATGCATCTTGAAAATCCCTTCTATGGGGTGCGATGGGCGAGAGTGGACAAATGGCAGGGTCAATTTGCAAGGTGGAGGATCATGGAATCTTCTAGAAACTTCTCCTGTGACACTTGCCTCTCTGCATTCGCCCAGGGATGAGTAAGAGAACATTAATATCCAAGTGGAATCAAGAACTATCAGAGAGAGGACACTAATCAACTCTCAAAAGCTGACTCAACCCCCTTGCAAACATCTATATATGGATCCCTCATCCCAGAGATCTAGAGGCTGGAATCTTGTATCTTGTAAGGAGTGCTGCTGGTTTCTTGGTGCAATATCATAGTGTTGGGTGATCTAAGCTTTTCATGAGGTGAAGAAGGGCTTTCTTGCTAAGAGGATGATGCTGGGTCAAAACAATTGGTTGTAATCCTCTTTGCTACTTCTTGATTATCAATAAAGCTATTCAAGTTTTCCTCCACATTCTTGTATGATTGATGATATATGCATTTGTGTGGTCAATATATATCTAGTCCTATATTGTTTGTGATAATAGATTTATGTTCTTGGATAGTGTTATGCTGCTTTGATTCTACAGGTGCTCTTTGAAGCTGGGTAGACGAGGAAGCGAGTGGCAAAGATCTATGAGAAGGGAGAGGAATCAAGCAAGGAACCAAGCGCAAGATAGAGGTGGGTCTCCTTTATTCCCCTCTTATCTATTTCTCATAAAGGAAAACGAAAGTAGTTTTAGTTTGTTTGTTTCTAAGGTAGCTAACAGCCTTAGTGGGACCAGCAGCTCTGCATAGACACTAGATTTCCCGATAACAGTAGTGGATTGAAATTGATGTGAAATCAATTTCTTAAAAATTAGTGTTTAATTTAATTTAAACTTTAAAATTATATCATTATTACTATTATAATATAATATTAAATGATTTTTTACTAGAAAATGAGAAGGTTTTTTTTAGCTTTTTCATCCCTATTATAAGCCTATTGTAGCTAGCATGATAAATAAAACAAGGCAAATGGATGTCAATATTATACAAGAAGCAATGTTTCATATAGAAGATAGAGACAAAATGAAATGGATAGTATAGGGAAGTTAGTAGATAATCATAATGTATGGGATAAAAATTATTTATGAACAATAAAAAGGATAGTAGATTTTAGAATTGTTTCTTAGTTAGAAAAATTAAAAGTAAAAGTTACTAGGTAATAAACTCTAATATGTGTAGCTTCTTAAGTGTATGGAATATCATTTAGTTAGCTACAAATTTATGGGTATCTTTCCCTTACAGAAAGTGTTTCCCTGTATCTTAAAATTGTTATGAAAATTAATTTCTTATAAAATAATGTTTAATTTAATTTCAACTATAAAATAATAATAATAATAATAGCCCCAAGGATTAGCTCAATTGGTCGATTCCCTATTCTTAAGTACCTTGCCGATCAGGAAGTCACAGGGTCAATTCTCCTTGATGCCCTTGGGGTTAGACCCTGCTAGTCTCGTTGACGGGCTTTACAAGAGGTTGATCTGCCCAGATTTTTCCAAGGGAAATAATAATAATAATAATAATAATAAAAAATATAATATATCATTATTAGATTTATATTTTTATATAATATTACTTTTTTTTTAATAAAAGAAAAAATAAAAAATTTACGTTAATATAAATAATCTTAATATATAGTAAAAATAAATATATTTAATAATTATTTATTTATTATATAAAAGAAATGAAAAATGAATAAATTAACCATATGTTGTGACATCGTATTGTAAATAAATTTATTAAATATATATATTTTAGAGATTTAGCTAAATAAATGTAATAAAAGAAAAAAAATACTAGAATACCCTTTAAAAATATGAGGAAGCATGGAAAATGCAATGTCATAACAATATAAATGGAGTGGATGTGAGTAATATCTTGGAGAGGGTATAATATGATTAGAATTTAGTATCCAAAATAATGAAGTGGATCTGAGTAATATTTTGGAGAGGATATAATATGATTAGAATTTAGGATCCAAAATTTTAGAATAATGTTATGGAATAATAAGATTAAGTGTTAAAATATGTTTAATGATCTTAATATAATTAATTAATTTGTTTTCTAATTGTTTCGTATTAGTGCATTATACAATTTAATTTCTAAATATGTCAGATAATAAAAATTACACAATAGATGTAAAACCTATGAATTCTAGAATTATGATTATTGTAGAAATAAAAAATAATAAAAACTAGAAAGCACTATTAAGAAAACATATATTCAAAATCTACATATAAATCTTTGTAGGTATGGATAGTTTAATTAGTAATGATTATGTGGATCATATTTAGAAATATGGTTGTAAGAAAAGATAACATGTAGTTAGAAAAATGGATGTGTTTGTTTATGTGTATGTTTGTTATACCTAAATCAAAACCAAAAAAACCAACTCATCTCACACATAAAGGAAAAAGACAATCTTTCTATTTATTTTTTTTAATTTATAAAAATGCAAATTCTTTCCCAGCGAATGAAATAAGCCTAAGGATGTCATTTCCCTACCCTAACTATGTGCAAGCCATTAAGATCCATACATAATGCATGAAACTCCCAATGACACCAATATTAAACTCCTATGTTAAAGACCCCCTCAGATTACTATATTTATATTTTGTTCATAGTAGTTGAGCTTAGGTTTAATTAGGGCTTAACATCCTTGTTTTATCCCCCTTCACTATGTTTATACATCCAAACCCATTTCTATTGTAGGGTCTTATTTACGTCCTTTACCATGTTTATGTATATGGCCTTACTTACCCCTTTGACCATGTCTAGGATTGATTTTGAACTTTTCCCATTAGAAACCCATGACTACCTATTATTATAATGGTCAATTTATCAATTGTTGTAATAAGAACATGCATACAATGTCAATGTGCAAACATTATCCATGGATGCGTGTTAATAATGTGTGCATGCTAAAAATATCTATGGGGTAAAATGCATGCACGCTCGTACCTATATAATACAAAAATAAAACAAGGTCCAAACTTAATTTTTGTGAAAAATATCATCTTATTGGTAGGAACACATACACTCCTCAGGGATTCTATTATTGTGTTTTGTCTCAGTGTTGTTGTGTTTGATCATTGTGAAGATGAGAAACAAATGAAATAAAGCAAGGATACACGCAAACAAAAAAATGAACCATATTAATAAGATACTATACTCATAACTATATTAGTATTATCATATAGTCATTATAACTTTATATTTATTTAATATTATTAAATATTTAAAATTTAATTTAATAATTAAATAAATTTTAATTTTGAATTAATTTTTAAAAAATAGAATATTAATTTTTTAAATTCCAATTTAAAATGTTTAAATTTTCTAATATTTAAATTTTCAACTTTTATTATTAATAATTAATTTATTTATTTTTTAAATATTAGGTAATGTATAAAATGATCATGATTGATGCTCATTAAAATTAATATAGTTTATTAAACGTTAAAAAAAATCCTTAATTAACATTTTTTAACATATTATTTTTATAATTTAAAAGAAGAGAGAAAATAATATGTTAATATTATTTCATATTAACCTATTAATTAACATAAATTTATATTAAGTAAGTTTAAAAACAATATTATATTTTTCTCAATAATTTTTTATTATATAATAATTTATATAATAATAAATTTATATTAAATTAATTTTTAAAATTTAAGAATATCTAAAGTGATGTTTTTTAATGATTTAAAAAAATATTATATTTTTAAATTCCAATTAAAAAATGTTAATTAAATTTTAAAATGTTGAAAAAATAAATATGAAAAAAAAAACCATTATGTAATAGGTATAGTAAATAAATAAATAAATTTATGTTAAATAATTTTAAAATAATATTAAATTTGAGAAACAATCAAAATGCTAATTTTTAAAACAATAATTTAAATTGATGTGTATTTTAATATTTGAATAAGAATATAGTGCCATTATTTTTGTCCATAACCATACTTTAAGTTATAAAAAATAAACAATAATTCATTGAAAAATAAACATAGTCTCCTGAATATTAAAAAAAATAAGATAATTAATTAAGATTTTTTAATATATTATTTTTATAATTTAAAAGAAGAGAGAAAAATATGATAATATTATTTCATATTAACCTATTAATTTAACATAAATTTATATTAAGTAAGTTTACAAACAATGTTATACTTTTCTCAATATTTTTTTATTATATAATAGTTTATATAAAAATAAATTTATATTGTCCCCAATCGGGGTGTGAAGGGATGCAAGACCCCCATAGGGATCATCGTTATAATTAAACAAGTGTGGTGCAGGCCAAGTGGATGGCCCACCCAATGCAACCACACACTCAAGGCAATTAAGGATCTGGTGATCTGTAACCAAGTGGCAAAGCGAACCTTGGGTGCTTCGGTTTTACAAGTGGTAGGTATCGCATTTTGGGGTTTCACCTCAGGAGCTGCTGTGACGTGGTGAACGTTGATTGCAAGACTAGAGACCTGTGCCACGGGCTAAGCACCCAAAGCGATGTCAACAACGCGACAACAAGGCATGGCTACTAGTATGTATCTTAGGCCTTCCTAGTTCATGAAATGGTGGTGTTGTTGTAAGGAACGAAGCCAGACTTGTAGGGTTTGGTGATGGTATTGCACAGGTTAATTGGGATTGGGTTAATCCTATCTCTCTTAGCGTCTGGAATGTTTAAGTATTTTATGGAAATCTACTGGCTCAAATGGGCATGTATGGGGAGTTGGGCCCTGCATTTAGTACTCTGTCTATAAATTCTGTTAACGAGTCCTTTAATTCTAGGCATCTGAGGCCTGGATGGGTCAGCGGTTAGTTAGAGAGTTTGATGTCTTATGGAAATATTTTGGCCTAGAGGGGTCATCACCAGTGTCTTTTCTATAAATTCTGTGAAGGCTTCATTTTGTTCTTGGAATCAAAGGCTTGGTTGGGCCTGGAGTCAGGAGTCTGGGAGAATTAATGCACCTGAGCCATTTGAAATATATGGTGAAGTCGAGTCTTCTGCCAACCCAAAGGCAAAGGCTGAGGGTGTCGGGGTTCTTTGTGTTTTCATTCCTTAGAATAGGAAATAGGGAACCAAAATTGTCTCCCACAGGAAAGAGACGGATGGTAAAGCCTACATTTGGCATTTGGATGGTAAAGATTTTATTAAACCATCTGTGTGCACTACCCTTTTAGCTCTGCCTAAAATACAAACACCTCTAACTCTGGCATTGCTGGTTCTCGCTACAGTGAGGGCATGGGAGGTACCACAGTCGTTGAGAGACCTATTCTATGATAGCATGGTGAAGGAAGAGGCTGGCACGGGGAAACAAGGGCATCATCGCAACAACAATCAGAAAAACAAGAAAGGCAAAGCATCACTGGCTTCGTCCAAAAAGCTCCAATGTAAAAGAGGAAGGAAAACACGAGGGGAGAACATGAAAAATCTTGTGCATGCTTACAGTGTTGGATCCCCAACACAATTGAAGTATGTAATCTTGTCATGGGAGGGAAAATTGAATGCCTAGGCAGCAATAGAACTGATTCCAACAGAGGACTGGGAAACTTTGGTAATGGACCCTAGACACACCCGCGAAAGGTTGACTATGTTCAAACAGTTATTCCAACTATATTGGGTAATGAAGAGCTTACTGGCGAGAGACATGTCAAAAACCAAGAACTTGGATGACCCCTAGCAAACCGAGCAATCTGAATCGACCCTCAAGGACATTCAATGATAAATATAGGCAATACATGTACAAAAATACCATCATAATGTCCGCCTTGGCCGCATAGGAAAACAGCTAAAAGTCTATAAAAAAATGAAATGCTAAGATCGAGTGCAAAGGACCCTGCCCTTGTAGAATCGGCTAATGATTGACTACCGGGAATTCATGATATTTTTGAATGTTTCTGATGTTTTTTATTGTTTTTATGATCTAGTTATATAAGATTTACATTGTTAGTAGTACATATAGATGGGTGATAGATATGTTAGCCTATAAAGCTTGGATTGACATACTCAAACTGTTTATGTTTTGGATGGCTTATGATGTTGATCGGTGGCCAACATACCTGGTTTCCTTCGAGCAAGTTGAGGCCACCAAAAATATATTATGTAATCTGCTTTACAGATGATTAATAGAAAGGTATTGCCAAGCTTACACCAAATATATATATATATATATATATATATATATATATATATATATATATATATATATATATATATATATATATATATATATATATATATATATAAATTTTTAGAATTTAAAAATATCTAAAATGGTGTTTTTGAATGGTTTAAAAAAATATATTATATTTTAAAATTCCAATTAAAAAATGTTAATTAAATTTTAAAACGTTGAAAAAATAAATATTTAAAAAACAACATTATTTGATAATTATAATAAATTATTTATAAAGAAATAAATTTATATTAAATAATTCGAAAAATAATATTAAATCTTCTTAATATTCTCTTATTAGTAATATATGTGAGAGAGAGAGAGAGAGAGAGAGAGAGAATCAAAATGCTAATTTTTTAAAACGATAATTTAAATTGATGTGTATTTTAATATTTGAATAAGGACATAGTGCCATTATTTTGGTCTATAACCATAAATTAAATTATATAAAAATAAAATCATTGAATTATAATAATTGTTTTTAAATAACAATTTTAAATATAATAAGTTCGGATAGGCCTATATTACCATATGTACTTACTAATGCCCCTAGCACTGAAATTGACTTAGTTTTCAAAGAGTACAAAAGGATATGTCATTAAACTAATTTCATAGATTATGTTCAAGTAATTTTTTTGTATATACACAACATATGTACATGCGGATATACAAAAGATATGTACATATCTTCGGTATATGCACATTTCCATATATGCGCAATTTCCATATATGGAAGTTTCTCAAATTAAGTAGATGCACATATATAAAAGGCATGCATATACGAAAGATATACACATATAAGAAAGTTACACATATTTGGAGGATATGCGCATATACGATTGATGGACATATACAAAAGATGCCCATATACGGAAGTTACATATACTAAAGTTGCACATACATGGAGGTTATGTGTATATACGGAAGTTGCACATATACCTAGAAGATATGTGCATATAAAGAAGTTTCACATATACAGAAGATATGTGCATATCTTTTGTATGTGCACAATTTCTATATATGACAATTTTTTGTATATGGAAGTTGCGCATATACGGTATATGCACATACATAAAAGACGTGCATATATGGAAGATATGTACATATAAGAAATAAACATATATACGGAAGATATGCGCATATACAGAAGTTGCACGTATATGGTAGATGCAGATATACAAAAGATGCACATATACAGAAGTTACATATACTAAAGTTACACACACATGGAGGTTATGCGTATATATGGAAGTTGCACAAATACCTGGAAGATATGTGCATATAGAGAAGTTTCACATATACGGAAGATAAGTGCATATCCTTCGTATATGCACAATTTCCCTATATGTGAAATTTTCGTATATGGAAGTTGCACATATACGGTAGATGCACATACATAAAAGATGTGCATATACATAATATATGCACATATAATAAAGTTACGCATATAAGGAAGCTATGTGAAAGATTTCAGTATCTTCTTCACATATCTGAGAATCCGCATATCTTCAAATCATTAGAATCGACCCCATCATACCTTGGTGTTAGAGAAGCTAAATCCAAGGTTGACATGGTTGTTATGATATGTTATTATCCATCCTCATCTCATCAAATAGCTCTAGCTTTGTAGTGCAAGGCGGGGGAAACTGCGCATCTATTTTTTGAATTGTCACATCCTCTGACCCCACCTACTCTTAATATTTGTGTAGATTTGGCTTGTGAGACTGTTGGTTGTCACATGGACCTGTTTCCTCAACCTCCATCCCCGCGTTCATTAGGGGATTTTTGAGGTCTAAAATGGGCCTCCTAAGAAAAATGTACAACCAAAATAGAATTTATAAGAACCAATAGGATTTAAGATGATGATGTCAACCACGAGGGGTGATTCACCATTTTTGGAGTAAAAAATTACAAAGATTAAAAAATAATAAAATAATAATAATACTTTTTCAACTCGTATTTTCAACTTATATCCCAAAATGTTTACTCAAATTTTGAGTGAGAGTACTCGTTGGATGAAAAATTTAGTTCCTCATCTAAGGAGTACGCATGTTGGATACTTTAGATGAACCCTACTACATGAAAAATGAGAAATACATGAAAAAACGTGATTGCAGTCACATTTTTCATGTATTTCCCATTTTTTGTGTAACAAGGTCCATCGAAAGTATGCACCATGGGTACTCAGATGAGGAATCAAATTATGTATCCAACAAGTGTTTTCACTCGAAATTTGAGTAAACACATATGGAGATAACTTGAAAATACGAGTTGAAAAAATAGTATTGTCTTTTTTCCCTCTAAAATTTGATGATGCAATCTAATCTTTCTTCTATTATTTCCATTATTATTTAATAATTTCCTTAGGAGGCCCATTTTAGCCCTCAAAAATCCCCTAATGTTACTAATCCTCTAGATTGTACTTTGTTGTGTTCTCCCATTCTAGACTCCACACTTGTTGTTCACAAGGATCAAGTTGTTCATGAAGTTGGTGTTGTGCAGCCAGCCTACATTGTCATTCATGATGAGTGTGTGCGGGAATATGAAGGAGAACCCATGGTGAAGGATCACGTCCTTCTCTCTGCACCTCATCTGCTCTATCCTAACATCCCTTTTGATTCTTCCAATTCTAATTTTTTCTTTGAAAAAATTTTCGCCTGATGTTTCTATTTCCGATCATTCACAAGACATGATGGATGTTAGTTCATCATTGCATTGTGGTGAGGACACATATTTATCTAAAAATCCATTCAATATTTCATTTGTCATCTCCAAAAACACAGAGGGTGAACATCTTTATTTCTCATCAACCCCTCTGAATGATTCATCAGATCATGAGGATGTCGATGAACTTCCTAAATTTTCTAATTGTGGTTGTCATGAACTTTGTACTTGTTCATTCGATCACGATGTTCATTCACTCCTTGTTAATATTTCTAAGCTGATAGTCTCTAATAATCTACCTGTTGATGAAGTGGAAACACCTCAAGTGGTCGAGGCACTTCAAGTTGCACTAATGGTTATGTCAGGCCCTAACTGTCCTGAGGTTAGTTCCACTTTTGGTTAGAAAAATGGAGAAAGACCAAAGGCTCCTCATCACTCTCCTATGTGCATTGAAAATCAATCTAGTTCACAAATTTTGCTTCCTTCATCCAAAACAAACGATCCCATCTCTCACGCATTGGAGGAATCATACACAACAAACATTCTTGTGAAACACAAGTTGCCTTTCTTTCTCATGGTTGCTTCTTTGTCACAATCCAAAGAGTCTACATGTTTATTGTCTACACACAGTGTGTCCCATCACCCTGATGTGTCCGCAGAATGCTTATCATGCACTTTTACTCTTGTCTTTTCTGTGGACGCTTTTGAACTCGGAGCGTGTTAGCCTTCATTATTGTATATTTCTTGTTTGCTAGTTTACATGTATATCTTTCTTGTTTACCATGCCTTCATGAACATGGGCCAGCTAATGCGCCGGTGGATGCATTGGAAATATCACTTTACATGAGTACACCCATGCATTATTTAGCGTAGGCGTAGTAGTAGTGTTTTCTTTCTTCCTTTTCTTTGATTTCTGGTTTGCATGTTTGTTTCCTTTCTTACTTGGTGTGTTTTCCTGCTTACTTGATTTGGTTTTCTTGCTCACTTTCTTTGCTTTCTTGTTTTTCTTTTTCTTTACTTCTTCTCTTTTCTTTCTTGTTTTCTTTGCTTGTTTGTACTCGTAGGTTAGCCTCACACGAAACCATGTTTGGATATTGAGACAAACAAGGAAAATATAAGTGGACGTGTAAAACTATCAACATTTGGTTATCGATTTTTCTCTCTCTTTATGAATAGCTTGTTGTATTTCGTCTATGATACCCCAATGGAAAATACATTTTGTTCAGAGTGATTCTTGAGGAAAACACAACTCTTGCACTTTAACTAGTACCACCTACTCTAATTGGTTCTTTTGGGTTAGCCCTTGTCAGCTCAGTCTCGTAGAGTAAGGTGATGGGTAAAACCTTAATAAGTGTCTCAAAGGTATATATAAATACTTCTCTGAAGGGACAACCTCTTCTTCTCTCAATAAGTCAGGATCCCTCTTCTGGCTCTGAAATAAATAAGTCCCTATGCACAATTCTTTGAAAATAAAAATAAAATGTGAAAATGAAAAAACTAAACAAGGCAAAAGAAGAGAAAGGCTTCCTATGCAGAGAGGTGATGCAAGTAACTCCGTCGAGGTACTAACCAAGATCACTCGTAGCAGAGCGATGCTTGTGTCCTTGCGTGGCTTCATTGGGGTATTGTCCAAGCTTGCTGGCAGCGGAGCAACACCAAAGATGAAACTAAGACTCTGACATTTATATTATTTGTGCATCTATATACCCATCATCCCAGTCAAAATAGATTAGATGACTTGGCTTGGAATGTGTGCTGACCAATCAAGGGAATGGTATGCACTATATCTTTCACCTAAGCTAGTTCTTAAGCCATGACAATCAAAGAATCGAACAATACTCCCAGAAGGGTTAGAGTCGCTTTTCACAAAACAAGGTCCATATAGAGAGCTGGATTTCTACCAGTGTGTCTCCAATGATGTAGCGGCTACAATCACCCTCCAAAATTTTGGCATGCATGCAAATTTCAGAGCCTACCTTGGATCCTCTCATTGATTGTTCCTTGGTCACTTATTGGTAAGTTGATGACCTCAAGCCCCCCCTCCTTGATCTTAATATTTTTTCACGTTCTCATCTTTATGTAATATGTGTCATCTTTGGGCATTAGGATTATGGTCTTTCATGAAAAGGGAATGTTGTTCTACTTCAAGGGGAAATCTTGGGCATAAAGGTTCTTCTCATTACATAGTCATGTTTCACACTCACTTCATGCACTCTTGTCACAAAGATTGTTACATCAAGCAGAGTATGTCTTTTATGTTTTGGATGGTCTATTTTGTATCACTAAGTTTTCATGTGTGATCATAGTCAAGTTCTGTCATTGTTTGCATCAGTCTCATTGATCTCACACTTAGCCCAGTTTCTCGAGCAACCTAGCCTCATCCAACTTTCTGGAATTGCACACTTTGGTTTTGCAACCCTCAAACTTTTTTCTCTTGCCAATTGGAACTGCATAATGCACAGGGATCCAGCCTCCCTTCGCATCCAAACTGCGCAGTGGTTTCCTCCAATGTCCTTCCCCAGCCGGAACCCATGCTCTTCAGAAGTTGCGCAATGTTGTCCCTCTACTACCCAGTCAACACTTCTCTCCAGAAATGTGTAGAGCAGTCTGACTGCCCTGCATTCAGAAACTGTGTAGAGTTGTCCTCCTAGGACCCCATCCCACAATGGTGTCATGTCATCAGAAAATGCACAGTATTGTCCCTCAGCTGCTCAGGCTACACTGCACTTAGAGATTGTGCAGAAGTGTCCTCCTAGGACCCCATTTTGAGGCAATGTCTTGCATCTCAAATCTTTGCAGTGTTGTCCTAACTGACCAACAACTTTTCTCTCATAAATTGCGTAGAGCAGGCAACACAAACTTTCTTTGGAAAACTGTGTAGAACAAGCCAACAACCTTGCTCCCAAAAATTTCAAAGAGCAGGTAGCCCGACCTTGCTCTCGAAAACTGCGCAGATCATCCTGACAATAGTCATTGTCCACTAAAAGTGGACAAATTTATCTCTTAGTGACCATAAGGAGAGATGACATACCAGATGACTCTCAAGGAGTTGAGGAAAAATACCAAGGAACCGAGTTATGGCAAGAGACCACGACCACATGAAAACTCCGTCAGATGCATATCATCTCGAGGGTAAGTATGGTAAGTAAATAATATATTTTGAAGTACATCTCTTAGTGTAGCTTGAAGGAATGCTTGTCATTGTCATATCATTGTATCTTCAGTAACATTCATGTTTGCAATCACAATTCATTTCACATGTTTCCTCTACGTGTCTTGCTTCCTTTTCACTTATTTTACCATCTGTCGCCTTTGGAAAATTGATTTCTATGTCATGCGTGCAACCCAGTTCTGGTCATGTTGAAGGTTTGTCTTTGTGTGTTTGGGTTATCTTAGCTATGCAAACACCCGTCACATTTGTTAGTGTCAGTCTTTCTAGCCTTCCTCCAGTGATCAAATATGCTCTTACAAAGTGATTTTGAAGTGTCAAGGTCAAATTTTGTCATTTCAGTGAGTCTTCAAGAAAAATTTGGTCACTAGGCATTAGGTCTAGGGTTTGCTTTCACTCCTTCTAAATTTGTCCAAATGTCGGTCCATGTCATCATTGTGCTGAGTCTATCATCATTCATAGGGTTGTCCTCATCAGGTCAGTGTCTAATGAGTCATTTTACACCTTGTTCATGCTTCAATTGCGCCTAGGCAAGGTCATTTCCCTCTCCTAGGGTTTTGGAGGTAAATTCTCTTGGATGGTCAAATCATTAGAAAAACTTATATCCTGATGTTCATACACCTTCCGCTATCCTTAAAGTACCTTATTAAACACTTCCCATCACTGAGATCCCTCAAATTCCTCATTTTCACACGAACCCTAGTTTCTTGCTACAACCTGGAAATTTTCTAGGTTTGGCCTGTGTTTTGCCCTTTTGGACCCCTTCCCCTCACTCAATCTCTGAGATTCCACTTTCCCCTACTTCCTAACATCCCTCCCTACTCCCCTAAATTTCCTCAAGAATTTAGAAGCCCCCTATCACCTTCATTTTGCTTCATTTCGACAAAATCTCTTGTTCCACACATCGGGGTAGGTTTTACTCAAATGATTTTTCTGAGCAATCAATGATGAATTTGGAAAAACTGAGAGATTTTTTTGTTCAAAACATGCCAACTAAGAAAAACCTATTTCACGTTTTACACAGGTGTCATTTTTTTAGAGAAATGTCAAAAATACCGTTGCCTCAGGAGAATCGAATGCACCTCTGAAGTGACCTTGGGAAAATCAAGTTTTCTCCTAGCTTGGTTGGCCAAATGACTTTCTTTATGAGTCAAATGATAACTAGACACAAAGCACTTTCCAATGAGCTATCATGAGCTCAATTTTTAGGCGATTCAGTCATTCAAAAGTTGACTGCAACAGCATTCTGCCTTGAGGCAGCCTCATTCGGCACATTTTGACCAGTCTTGGGAGATTTGATTTCTGACAGGGAAAATGAACTCCAAATTGAAAAATTATAGTTTGTTTGAAAATTAGACTCAAAGACCTTTCCAACGAGCTATCTTGCACCAAATTTGGACAACGGGAAGGCCTCCAAAAAGCATCTGAAATTCGCGCTACGTGTAGGGCTCAGGCGCGCTACGCATCAGGGTTTTGGCTCAACGGGTAGCGCGCCGCGCGTACCCTTAAGTTGGGGAGGTCCATTTCACAAAAAATCAGCATTTCTGGATTTTTCATGACAAGTTACACTTTCTCAGCCACTGCCAAGACATTTCATCAAGTTTTGGGCCCCCAAAAGGTAAAAAAACATGCAAAAAATGACCTCACTGCCCCTTTTTGGACACACAGGAAGCAGTCTTGGGAGATTTGATTTTTGGAGAGGCAAATGGGCACCAAATTAAGAAATTCTACTTGGGTTGGAAATTAGACATCCAGACCTTTCCAACAAGCCCACCTGAGCCTCATTTGGATGCCGGGAAGTGCCCCAAAAGTGGGCGGAAAGGCGCACTACGCGTTGAGAAATGGCGCGCTACGCGTCAGGGAAATTTGCCAGTTTTGCACCTTCAGCTCAGGAAACGTAGCATTTGACCAGTTTTGACTTTTTGGTGGGATTTTTCATCCTCCTTGATGTAATTGATGTAATTTTATGTTCACATGACACTTTTTAACCTATTCTAGAAGATTCATTCATAAAATGGCAAAAAATTAATGAATGAATTGGTTTCCTAGCTTATAGAGGCAAGTTGTTTTGATTGCCTAGATTATAGTGCTCAGTTTAGAATTGGTTGAAACAGCTCCTAGGATAATGAGCTCGAACCCTAGAGGCTAGGGAAGGGTTTTCATGGTCTAATTATGTATTTTGTAAATCATTTTCATGGTTGGAGGGGTTGGACTCTTGAGGGATAAGCTTAGACTGTATTACTCTTTGTATCTCTGCAATTTTGGCAAAGGAAAGACCAGGGTTTTGCAGCACTATTTGGGATTGCTGTGGTGATTTGTGTTGATGGTGTGTTTCTCTCATGTACTTGTAAGTTTTTTATGTGTATCATTTTCCCACTCTTCTCTTCTGCAAATTAAGTAAATGAAGTGTTAAGGTAGAATTCATGGTTTCTATGCTCTGCCTTTAAGTTTGCTTAATATCTATGTTTTTGTATGTTTAAGGAGAACTCTCGATGGTTTCTTGCTCTCCTTAGCTCCTCACCGGTCACATCTATCCATCCACTTATTTCAAAGGCATCAAGACAATCTCCTACCTTGCCCCAAAAAGATCTCTGCAAAAACTGTGTCTCATCCCCGCACCCAAAATTGTTGTGCTCAGTTTTCCAACAAAACCCTAAAAATTTAAAATCAAACTTTCCCTATCAGTTTACTAGCCTAAAATCAGTGTTCTTTATTGGTGATCTCAGCCCTTTGGAGACCTTTTGCCAAGATAGACCCGGAGAGAGCCCTCTCCTGTCCTCATAGGGCTAGCTACGAGGCTAAGTGGTTTGATGTTGCCTTGGATTTTGCCTTCCTCAGCCTGAGCCAAATTCAAGCACTAACATATTGGCGACCATACTGGGGAAGAACAAATGGTTTACTTGTTGATGTCATTTGTTTTACAAGCTATAGACGGAGCCTGAAGTTATGCCAGGTAGCCTTCGAAACGCTTTTGCTATGCATAAGCGAAAGTAGATAAATGCTGCTTCAGTCAATCTCCGGTCTAGCTTGTAAACGTGACATTTAACTTGTTAATTACCCCAGTACATGTATCAAGTTCAGATCTGATTGTTGATGGTGGACAACGATCATACACTGGCAAGGCTGAAATCATTCACTTGGCGACTCTAAATCATTTTCGAGATCAAATCCAAAGACTCCACTGGAGGATGATCCCGACCAGCAAAAACATGAAAGGACAACATGGACAGATCAGGTATTCAAGTTGGAATTTCATCCAAGACATTTTGTTCTTTGTCATAAATTATTTCTTCTCTTTTCCCAAGAATGTCAAGAAGGCTTTGCAAAGTATACTATGCTTGAGAAAAGATCCTCGGCCTGCAGTTGATTCTTTCCCTTTGAAGATTGTGAATACCAAAGATTTGCATGCCTTTGAGCTTGATCAGGATCCTTTTTCCGAATTTTGTGATGACCATCTTCAAATTGATGAGTCTCAAGAGACCAAGACTAATTCTATACCTGCTGTACATACCCCTACACCTTGTAAAATTCCAGATCGGTATAAACCTCTTGTTTTACCTTCTGTTCTCCATGCTTTCCCCAAAAACTATGATCTATACTTGCCGAGGTTTGATGGTGAAAGTAAGAATGTCAACGCTGAGCAACATGTGCAGAATTTTGAGTCTTTTCTAGACCTTTTTGAAGTTGATAGCGAAGATGTTAGTATAAGGCTTTTTTCTCTTTCTTTGCAAGCCAAAGTGAAGAGTTGGTTCAAAGCCCTGCTTGATGCAAGCATTTCAGATTTCCAGCAGTTTGTCAAAGTTTTTCTCAACAGGTGGATGATCGGGCAGAACCTTTTCTTGATTGTAGAAGAGTATAACCAGCTGAAAAGATTGCCAGGGGAGACAGTACAACAATTTTCAGCCAGATTTAACCAAGTTTATTATTCAATCCCAATTGATATAAGGCCTACTCCTAGATCTGCTCTCTTGCACTATCCGGGTGCCTTTGATCTGGAAATGGAGTTTCAGCTGAGAGAAAAGAACCTGGCAACACTTCACGAGATGCAGAACAGTGCAGTAAACGTAGAGGCGCATCTGCTAATCCGACGGGCAAGGTTGAAGGAAGAAGAGATGAAAAACATAGATCCGGAGAAATCAACATCTCTAGAGGTGAAGCTTGACATTTTGGTAAGTGCAGTGGAAAATATGATGGAAAAGATCAACACAAGGAATGATTATGATGTTCAAGGCTCGCTGATTGAAAAAGAACAAGTTGCTGATCCAAAACAGTTTGTTTCTTATCCTAGTTGTCATAGATCTGATAATGATTGTTTTGTAGATCACCTTGGCGAAGAAAGAACTGTTGATATGACCTGCATGCTTGATGATATGTTTTATACCGATGATTTGCCTCAGTTTGATCAGTATGATGATGATTATGTTCTCCAAACAGAAGCTAATCTTGCAATCAAACAAGCAGCTAGTTTGTGGGAGGAAGAAGTTCATTTTCAGCAGCTTGAATACAATGTTCAGCCATCACATATCAGCTATGACATTGATGAGGAAAGTGCAGCAAAGTTTGAAGTAAGTGAAGGATCTTTGCCTTTTTGTTTTGATTCATTTCAGTTCATCAGAGATAACTACCATGCAATCAGAAATCAAATGTCAACAAGTCTTGATTTGAATCATCTTGAGAGCAATGAAAATTTTGTTCAAGACTTCTCATATTCAGATTTGCAACCCCCGAAAGCCATTGATTGTCAAGTTGCAGCTGAAGACTTGGAAGTGGACACACATAATTTAATGATTCAAGGTGACTCCGTACCATTCTGTTTTGAATCATTTCAGTTTTTGAAGGGTAGATTGCATAGTAAATCTTCAAATGAACAGCCTATAACAAATCAGCAATCTCTCAGTGTTAATGTTGAGGATGAGACAGATAACAAAATTCTTGAGCAGCTTGTAGCATCAGATTTGCAGCCACCAAATGAAATTGAAGGGCAGATTATAGACGAAGCTGTGGAAGACAAAATACATGATTTGATGATGCAGGAAGATTCTATACCCTTTTGTTTTGAAGAATTTCAGTTTATAAGGCAGAATCTTAGTAAAATCTCTCAAGAAAAAGATGAGCAGCTAGAAGGATGTCATACATTTTCAATGGATACATTACAACAGTATTTTCAAGTTTTTCATGATCCAATAGCTGATGTTTTGGATGAGGTTTGCAGTCAAAGTCTTTCTCCATTGACTACATGTGAGCTTGAAACATGTGCTGATATGAATTTGATCCGGCAGCCAGTTTCTTTCTCATTTTCAGCAGAGGTCTCGTCACAAGGCTCAGATCAAAGTTTGCATTCATGGTATGAGGAAACGAGAAGTAATCCATTAGATGAGCTAAGTTCCAGTGTGCATGAACTTCAATATCCTTATGTAGTGTTTTTGGAGGCGGATCGAGACTTCATATCATTCAACGGATCTGTTTCTAAGCTATCATGGCAGTTGCCGTTCATTAGTTCTCTCTTGTTGTTCATAAGTGAGAACTTGCGGAAAATTCGAACAACGGATGGAATACTTACTTGGTTGCATTGGTTGTTTCATTTCACTTGATCAGGTGATGAATGAAACTGTTAGAGTAGGTTTTGATGAATAAGCTCCACTTTGAGCATCATTTCCAGTTTGTCGGTTGTGTTTAAGTATTGAGTCAATTTTTAGTTGAGTGAGAGTCAATTTGTGTTGTCAAGTCATCAATTTTCAGTCATGCATTTCAGCTTGAGTTTTTGACTCCATTGCCCAATGGATAAAGGCACTGTCTAGCTCTTCCAGAGATCTGTTGTTCTTGGCACCTCCAAGGAGCTACCATCCCCATTGGAGCCAATGTTAGTGTCAGTCTTTCCAGCCTTCCTCCAGTGATCAAATATGCTCTTACAAAGTGATTTTGAAGTGTCAAGGTCAAATTTTGTCATTTCAGTGAGTCTTCAAGCAAAATTTGGTCACTAGGCATTAGGTCTAGGGTTTGCTTTCACTCCTTCTAAAGTTGTCCAAATTTTGGTCCATGTCATCATTCTGCTGATTCTATCATCATTCATAGGGTTGTCCTCATCATGTCAGTGTCTAATGAGTCATTTTACACCTTGTTCATGCTTCAGTTGCGCTTAGGCAAGGTCATTTCCCTCTCCTAGGGTTTTGGAGGTAAATTCTCTTGGATGGTCAAATCATTAGAAAAACTTATATCCTGATGTTCATACACCTTCCCCTATCCTTAAAGTACCTTATTAAACACTTCCCATCACTGAGATCCCTCAAATTCCTCATTTTCGCACAAACCCTAGTTTCTTGCTACAACGTGACAATTTTCTAAGTTTGGCCTGTGTTTTGCCCTTTTGGACCCCTTCCCCTCACTCAATCTCTACGATTCCACTTTCCCCTACTTCCTAACATCCCTCCCTACTCCCCTAAATTTCCTAAAGAATTTAGAAGCCCCCTATCCCCTTCATTTCGCTTCATTTCGACAAAATCTCTTGTTCCACACATCGGGGTAGGTTTTACTCAAATGCTTTTTCTGAGCAATCAAAGATGAATTTGGAAAAACTGAGAGAGGTTTTTGTTCAAAACATGCCAAAGAATAAAATCTCCTTCACTTTTTACACAGGTGTCATGGTTTTAGAGAAATGTCAAAAATATCGTTGCCTCAGGAGAATCGAATGCAACTCTGAAGTGACCTTGGGAAAATAAAGTTTTCTCCTAGCTTGGTTGGACAAATGACTTTCTTGATGAGTCAAATGATAACTAGACACAAAGAGCTTTCCAATGAGCTATTATGAGCTCAATTTGGAGGTGAGAAAGGCATTCAAAAATTGACTGCAACAGCACTCTGCCTTGAGGCGGCCTCATTTGGCACATTTTGACCAGTCTTGGGAGATTTTATTTTTGACAGGGAAAATAAACTCCAAATTAAAACATTCCAGCTGTGTTGAAAAGTAGACTCAAGGACCTTTCCAACGAGCTATCTTGCGCCCAATTTGGACACCGGGAAGGCCTCCAAAAAGTATCTAAAAGTCGCGCTACGCGTAGGGCTCAGACACGCTACGCATCAGGGTTTTGGCTCAACGCGTAGCGCGCCGCGCGCTACCCTTAAGTTGGGGAGGTCCATTTCACAAAAACTCAGCATTTTTGTATTTTTCATGACAAATTACACTTGCCCAGCCACTGCCAAGACATTTCATCAAGTTTTGGGCCCCCAAAAGGTCAAAAAACATGCAAAAAATGACCTCACTGCCCCTTTTTGGACACACAGGAAGCAGTCTTGGGAGATTTGAGTTTTGGAGGGGCAAATGGGAACCAAATTAACAAATTCTAATTGGGTTGGAAAGTAGATATCCATGCCTTTCCAACAAGCCCACCTGAGCCTCATTTGGATGTCGGGAAGCGCCCCAAAAGTGGGCTAAAATGCGCGCTATGCATTGAGAAATGGCGCGCTACGCGTCAGGGAAATTTGCCAGTTTTGCACCTTCAGCTCAGGAAACGCAGCATTTGACCAGTTTTGAATTTTTGGTGGGATTTTTCATCCTCCTTGATGTAATTGTGTAATTTTATGTTGAAATGAAACTTTTTAACCTATTCTAGAAGATTCATTCATAAAATGGCAAAAAATTAATGAATGAATTGGTTTCCTAGCTTATAGAGGCAAGTTGTTTTAATTGCCTAGATTGTAGTGCTCAGTTTAGAATTGGTTTAAACAACTCCTAGGATGATGAGCTCGACCCCTAGAGGCTAGGGAATGGGTTGGCATGGTCTATATTATGTATTTTGTAAATCATTTTCATGGTTGGAGGTGTTGGACTCTTGAGGGATAAGCTTAGACTGTACTACTCTTTGTATCTCTGCAATTTTGGCAAAGGAAAGACCAGGGTTTTGCAGCACTATTTGGTATTCCTGTGGTGATTTGTGTTGATGGTGTGTTTCTCTCATGTACTTGTAAGTTTGTTATGTGTATCATTTTCCCACTCTTCTCTTCTGCAAATTAAGTAAATGAAGTGTTAAGGTAGAATTCATGGTTTGTATGCTCTGCCTTTAAGTTTGCTTAATATCTATGTTTTCGTCTATTTAAGGAGAACTCTCGATGGTTTCTTACTCTCTTTAGCTCCTCACCGGTCATATCTATCCATCCACTTATTTCAAAGGCATCAAGACAATCTCCTACCTTGCCCCAAAAAGACCTCTGCAAAAACTGTGTCTCATCCCCACACCCAAAATTGTTGTGCTCAGTTTTCCAACAAAACCCTACAAATTTAAAATCAAATTTCCTTATCAATTTACTAGCCTAAAATCAGTGTTCTTTATTGGTCATCTCAGCCCTTTGGAGACATTTTTCCGAGATAGACCCGGAGAGAGCCCTCTCCTGTCCTCGTAGGGCTAGATACGAGGCTAAGTGGTTTGATGTTGCCTTGGATTTTTCCTTCCTCAGCCTAAGGCAGATTCGAGCGCTAACAAAATTCAGACAAAAAGTGATAAGAATTGTTGCACAAGTGTCACACTCGTCACTCTTAACCTTTGAGCCAGTCTCACTAAGCACATGTTTGTCTTGGGTGTTTGAGGTGTCTTTTCGTTGAGTCGTGTTAAGTGTGTGATCACAATGTCACATTTTCACAAGTACACCTACTTTCACACTTAGTCATTTTCCTAAAAATCTGTCGACTAGAAAACACTTGTTCAATCGTACCCCGATCTCAGTGACCTTGCATTGCTTCCTGAACCGCGCAGAGCTTGAAGTTGTCATTCGGGCAACCTACACTGTGCAATTATGGAAATGAGCCATTTGACTATCTCCCAAAACTATGTAGATGTTGTCCCAAAACTCGATCCAGACCGCACTTCACACAGGATCACCCATCAAGCCTCCCATTGGTCAACCAGAAAATATGACTTGAGTTGTGATCCAAGGTTGTGTTGATCTCCAAAACTCTGTAGATATTGTCCAGCCAGACTGCCTTGCATTTCCTACAGAAACTGTGCAGACATGTGGGATAGGCCTTTGCTGCCTTTCACTGCACTATCCTAGGAAATTGTGCAAATCTGATAGGAAGGCATGCCTACTAGCCTGCTTTGTCATCAACCCAGAAATTGTGTAGAGTTATCTGACACCTGCCCTTTTGCCTCGCTCTGCAATCCGCCTAGAAATTGTGCAGATCTAACATGCAGGCTTCCCTCCTGGCCATCTCTTTTCTCACTAAGGAAATTGCACAAATTTGTCTGTCATCTACACTTCTCTCCTGCTCTACAATCATCCCAGAAATTGTGCAGTTATGGCCTGGCTTGGACTATCTCCCAAAATTGTGCAATGTTGATCAACAACTCTTGTAGCCCGATCTTGTTCTCCTCTAGAAGACTATGAAAATTTTCCTGCCAGTGCTTCCTAATGCCCTCACTATCTTGCTTGGAGAAACTGCGCAGATCCAACCTAGATGACCTGCCGAGTTCTCCCCTTGAAAATTGTGTAGATTGGCCTAATAGTTCCCCAACACCCTGCTTGGTCTTCCTCGCAGAAACTGTGGAATTCTAACTCCCAGATAGGTTTTATCTCGCAACTGTCATTGTTGTCCTAGATTTTGCAAATCTGCCTCCTAATGACATCTATAAAGTTTTTCCCAACAGTGCTCTGGAGCCTCGCATCCTAGCCTGAGTTGTGCTCTACACATTTTCAGTGCCCTATCCCTCTCTTAGTCACCTGCATTGAAATGGAAAAAAATGCATCATGCTAGACTAGGAGATTTTTGGATATGATGTCGTCTCGTCATGAGTGATTGCAAGAAAAGTTGCATCGATGAAGCATGGCACAACGATGAACGGGATGAAGAAGAGGCACATGTTAGAAGACTTGCTCACATCCGAACGAACACATGAGGCACATCAAGAAGAAAGTGAAAGGGACACATACACATGCACCATCAATCAAAGACCAAGAACATCGAAGAACCCGCACACTTTTCCTTACAGAGCTAAAGAAATGTTACACCAAGAGGATACCATCACTCAACAACACAAAAACTCAACACGAGCACCGCACTCAACTAGTACATGTCAACAAAGTCATGTCGAGTTGCATCATGAGTTGTCTCGACCATATCACTAATATGGGCCATACTTGTTGCAATTAATGTAATGTAAAGTGGAAGTCCAAGAGACCCACATATGAAGACGAAGATTCATGTAAATTGGAAAAGTCATAGGAAGTCAAATAGTCATGAGGGAATTCGAAGAGTCACAAGGGTCAGTTATCCCCTCTTGGCTATATATACCCCCTCATCATAGGAGCAAAATAATTCTCACCTTGGCTCCTCCCACATAGCCTTGAGAGTTTGTAGTCTATTCTTTGAGGAGTGAGGAGTGGATCCAATGTCCCACTATTGGGGATAATGATGTATGGTGTACAAATGTGTCTTGGAACTTTTTCTTAATCCAAAAGCCTGCTAAGGCCAACACGTTTTCATGCATGTGTTGTATCCGTTTGTAAGACTATTATTTAAACACTTGTAATGCATGTTTGCTTAACTTGTACTAAGATAGTTGAATGGCTTAGGTTATTTTAGTGAATATACTATTGAATATGTGTTGTATTGGTTGTTATCATTGTCTAACCCATGTGGACTACTCTGCTAGACATTAGACATAATCATCTTGTATACTTGTTATAAATACCATCACATCCATGTGGACTACTCCATTGGAAGCTATGCAGATCCTTGTTGTGTTGCGTGTGACTCTTCCTGAGTTGGGACTCCTCCCTCTCAACTAGAGACTCAATTTCACCCTCTCCCTTTATAGTGAAGGAACCCAGACACAGAGTTACATTATGCATTCACCAAGCATACTCACCTCGCTTTCTTAAGTTACAAGCATAACTTTCATGTGTTGAACAGTAAGAGCTAGGGAAAATCTCTAAGATAATGGAAACTGGGCCATCATACTGGATGGACTCTGAGACAAAACAGTGTGAGGTCTAGTTGGGACTTCATACCCAGGAGTTCCCCTAAATTTTGGCACATCCAACATAGTAAAAATGTCTTAACGAAGAAGACATGGGAGTTAATGGGTAAGCCAAAGCTACATTGATCACCGAATCGGTTAAGGATGGGAAATCAACAAAATATCTTCCCCTTAGGAAGACTACTATGTGTAACTGTGGACATTAAAAAAGTTGGCAGTACTGCTTATTTTGAGGTAATAGAGATCATTGATGACAACAACCCCTATCCTATAATACTTGCAATTTATTGGGCATTTGAAATATGGATATAATTAATTTGAAGAAGAGACAAATGATATTTGAAGGGAGCAACATGAGAGTAATTGTTCCATTGCATCCGCCAGAAGGGGTAAGATATAATTTACCAGTTAGAGAAGAATATTGTGCCACTGACATAGATAATATATATCAAATGAAATCAAAGGAACAAGATTTGGTTAACCCTACTGCAAAAGGCAATTTGACTTGGGAGCATGATAATTCTTATACCTCAGACTCAGAAGAAGAGTTAGAAAACTGGTAAAATAGGCTACAGGAAGTATCCACAAGGCATTGTGTAAGAATTACCCAATCAGTTTGATGTATGATATATAAGGTATGTAATCTTCCTTCTTATGATGGTTTGGGTGATGTAAATATTTTTCTTGATGATTATGAAGAAAAGGTTCCAAAGAATCAAAGGTTGTTAGCCTTAGATATAGCCTTGAAATCTACCCGTATTATGTGGTAGGGTGTACATGAGAAGAATATAGAAGGCTAGCATGAATGTTGAAGATCGATGTGGATAAGGTTTGGACAGATATATATACATATATAGCTAAAATACGATGGTGAAACTAATCCTAGGAACCATACCCATCTATGCAGTTGATCCAAAATGGATTTTGGATAAACTCCTAAGTCTAAGTGTTCCTCATAGAGGAAAATGAAAGTGCAAGGAAGTTCCTGGATATAGCCCCATTGCAGAGATGTTTTCCTTCTGAATCTATTACAACTTGAATGGGCTAAAATGGACTTAGGGTGCAGAAGTTATTGCAAAAAGAAGATGCCCCATTTCTTTGGAAAAAGAGGCAAAATCCCCTAAAATTGGCAAAATACCCCTATGAAGGGAAATCGCATCGGAAAAAGGCAAAAGACCGGACTTAAGAAAAGGCAGAAGAAACCCCGATCCACTGATCTAATGTATCAAATCAGAGGCAGACACACATATGATATCGGGACCCTGGATCTGGTGATTGCAATCATGTGATACGCCGATCACCAATGATCGGATCAGAAAATCGGCATCGGCGATGCACAGAACCCCTGGGCCATATTAAGCGACATGATATATGATAGTGATCGCGACAAGAAATCTCAACCGTTGGATCGCAAGAGAAATGGACGGCCAGGATTAAATCGGCGATCAGCAATTGCCGGACCCGATGGATTTCATAAGCAAAATTCAGAAATTTTGAAATCCAGAAATTCGGATTTTCTGTGTATTAATGTTTTTCAGTGTAAAACCTGAAATACAAAGGAAAATGCTCGAAAGTAATAAAATAGACCTGAAGGGAAATTCTAAGTCGATTGCATAGAAATTGAGTTCCATAAAGGTGGGTTTTAGGCGGGCATCAAGCGGTAAATGGTTTTGGGCCAACTCCGCCAGCTCCCACACACTGGTCGACACGTGGCTGTGGAGGAGAGAAGAAAACCACCTTTTCGGGTGGGTAACCTCCGTACTCCTAAGCTGCCCGAAAATACATGATGACCGTTGATTAGAGGTCCCGTAGATTGACGGTGGAGAGTGCGATAGCAGCCAAAGGTGGACCTGATGCGATATTAGGGTGGATACTATAACATTTGAAGTTCGATATGGGGAAAATTGTTGGGATTTTCTTTGTATTTCAGATTTTTCATAATAAACCCAAATACAAAGGAACTTATGCCTATGCGACTTGCGATATTGATTTAAAGGTAGACCCGATGGAATATACAGTGGATTTAATGATATTTCAGGTCCGATAAATGATAGATTGGCAGATTTTCCCGTGTTTTAGTGTATTGCTCTGTGTAAAGAGAGAATGACTATTCTGAGGATTTCAAAGGCATTGATGGTCCTTTCATTACAAAACAGGTGGTCACCATCCCTAAAGGCATGTAGCAATGATTGCTAATGCTTAGAGGGGGATTTGAGCAGACAGAGGCCGAAGCCAAAGAGCCTAGAAGGGAAAACGAATGGATAGCGCCGACTGGCTGAATAGCCACAGAGTGTTGAGATAGGAGCACAAAAAGCTTAGCTGAAGCAGGAAGTAGAGGCAAAGAGAGCTAGAGCCTTCAGCCAGAGCCAAGAGCCAGAGACGAGGGCCAAAGCTAGAGCCGAGAGCTTCAAGAGCCAGGGATGAAATGGTGTATAGGCCCATTGTTTTTGCGTAAAACATTGGAGTTGAGCCAAGAGCTCGTAAAAGGACTTTACCATAATCCCAGAGAGCCTAATTGAGTTGACTAGAGCTCAAGGAGATGTAGCCCAACGGTTTTGGGTGAACTCCATATTAAACTTGTTGTCTTATGTGTGTGTGTTATTTGCTGCATTGTTTCACTGTTATATGTTTTATATCAGTTTAAGCACAATCATTTTATAGCACATAAACAGTTTAAAATAAACATAAGCATACACCTATTTTCAAGCAGATATACTTCCGCATTGGTTAATCGTTTGTGACATGGGAATAATTTAAGCTTTGGAAGTGGGAGAGGTTTTTGTAAGTTAGACAAGAAGCCTAAGTGCCCCATTTTCAGATTAGGTGGTATCAGAGCTTGAGATTGGTTAACCTCACCTTCAAAGAAGGTTATGTCAGAATGCTTGATTGACAGAGCAAAGATTGCTTGTTTGAAAGGTGTTTGGGCAGTCAAGAATTGATTGTCTGATTGATGTATTCTTGTTTGCAGACTGATTATTGTTTGAGTTTGCAGAGGTGAAGGGAAAGCTATTGATATCTCAGTCTAGGAAGGACAAGAAGGAAGAAGGGCTAAAGAGATTCTTCTATCCCAAAGGACCTCAAAGCAATCCTTGAAGCACAAGGGGTTTGATGCAAAAGGTTGCTTAAATAAACTCGTTATTAATCTTGTTTGAAGTTATTTTTTCCATTGGCATACTGACAACTTCTACCAGTGTATCCTCAAATTCCTCCTCCATCACAAGACTCTTTAATGGAGACATGAAGCAAGACTTGTTCATCATGATGGACAAGGTGAGAGACATGTATGAGGATGGAAGGAAGAGTAGGATACTTAGAGAGTAGTTGAATTCCATGAAGGAAGAGAAATAGTTTCTTTCTGACAAATTGAAGGAAATGGAGAGGCAACTTCATATTGCAAATATGAACCTGAAGAGGATACAGAGTTGGAGACACAACTCTTTGTTGCCCAAGAAGCCTTAGTGAAGTATCCACTTGAAGAAGAGGTAAACCATTCCAGTCTGTCTTCAAATTCTTCTAAGAATGCTTATATTGGTTCTTTTGAAAAACATACCAAAGGAGTAGGTTCCAAGCTAATGTCCAAGATGGGATATGAAGGAAGGGGCTTGGGAAAGTATGAACAAGGTATTGTTGAACCAATAATAGTCGAGGAAAGGCCTAAGTATCTGGGTCTTGGCTATGGATAGTCTTATGGAAAGTGTCCCAAAGTTGCCATGAAGGCCATTGAAACAGCTCCAAGAAGAAGTTGCATTGTAGAGTGTGAAGATTGTATTTAGGAGGAATGCAATGGATTGAAACATCATTTGCAGGATACAGGTGTTCAGAGGCACACACTTGAACCAGAGAGTTGGGGAGACTCTGATAGCCTTGAAGAGATTGATGGTGTTCTAAAGGGAGCCACTTCTTCATTCAATTTACCTCCTCATGAAGGAAATAAGGGTGAAAGAGGCAGGTATAAATCTAGTTCTAGTCATTTCCCTTTTGATTGTGCAAAGCATGATAAATTTCCACATCGATATGGGAAAAGTATTGCTTGTTCCTTTTGTTGTTTGGATAACCATAATGTTTCTAGATGTTGGAAGAGAATGGCCACATAAAGGAAAATTTTGAAGGAAAAGAAGCAAGAAGCCAAAGGTCCATTGAACAAGGCAAATCATGTTGTCAAGAGGATGCACATGTAGCGCACTTACTGCCATAAGCAAGGACATCTTGCTGCAAAATGTTGGACTTTGAATCCATCAATGCTTCCACAAAAGTTGAAGAAAGTGGAAAGAGAAGATGGCAGAAATGGAAAGGAAGATTCCATGGATGATGTGTCTCAGGATGATTCACATGATGATGCTGATGTGTAGACAAAGGTAGTACCTTTGAAAAGGATTGGTAAGAAATGGTTAGAGTTCTTATCTAATTAAGATTGCATGTCTATTGATGAATCTACATTATATTTCATTTCAGCTTCGAAAGTACAGTGTGCTTAAGTGAAAGTTGAAGGATGAAATGCATGCATGATCATGAGATGCATGAACACAGGGATGTTGATGATTTCCTTGTATTTAAACATGTATGTGTAATTAGCTTGCAAGGTTGATTGCTTTGACATGCATGTGATGCCATGTTGAGTTGGGAGAAGTTAACTTGGTCTCCAAATGGAGATAATGATGAAGTGTTTCATCTTTTGAAAAAGAGTCGTAATGGTCTTTTTCTACATGCTTGACTTGAAGGGTCTTCTATTTAAAGGCATGTTTTGTGGGCTTGTTATCTAGTCCATCATTTGTATGCAGATGTAAGACATGGAGGTGTTCACAAGATGTGAAATCTGTTTCTTTTGATGAAGCAGGAGTTTAGGCCATCCAGTTGTTGTCTATATTTTTGTTGTTGTTGACAGCTTTTCAAATAGGTACAAAAGAAAGTTCTGTGGAGCAGATGACTTCACATTGGTTTGAGCCACCTTGGATCAATGATCAAGGTATAAGAGTTCAAACTAACTCTTATGACCATTTTAGTAGAAGTTTTGCATGAAGGCAAGAAGGAAGACAATTCTTCCCAAGAGAACCAGCACATCCAGAAAGGAAAGTGGTCAGAGACTTTGATCCAGAGGCACTATGCCAGGCAAGTGTATGGAGGCTAAAAGAAGAGGGTGCTATTACTCTCATTTACTGTTCAGATCAATATATCAGTGTTTTGGAGACCAAAAGTTCTTTAGTGGGAAGGCGTGATCCAAAATGGATTTTGGATCAACTTGTAAGTCTAAGTGTTCCTCACAGAGGAAAATGAAAGTCCAAGGAAGTTCTCGGATATAGCCCCATTGCAGAGATCTTTTCCTTCTGAATCTACTGCAACTTGAATGGGTTAAAATGGACTTAGGGTGCAAAAGTTATCACAGAAAGAAGATGCCCTATTTCTTTGGAAAAAGAGGCAAAATCCCCTAAAATTGGCAAAAAACCCTTATAAAGGGAAATCGCATCAGAAAAAGGCAAAAGACTGGACTTAAGCAGAGGCGGAAGAAACCCCGATCCACCGATCTGATGTATTGGATCGGAGGCAGACACACATGCGATATCGGGACCCTGGATCTAGTGATTGTGATCATGTGATACGCCGATCGCCGATGATCGGATCGGAGAATCGGCATTAGTGATGCAGAGAACCCCTGGGCCATAAGCGATGCAATATGCGATAGTGATCGCGACGAGCAATCTCAATCATCGAATCGCGGGAGAAATGGATAGCTAGGATTAAATCGGTGATCGGCGATTGCCGGGCCTGATGGATTTCATAAGCAAAATTCATAAATTTTGAAATCCAGAAATTCAGATTTTCTGTGTATTAATGTTTTTCAGTGTAAAACCTGAAATACAAAGGAAAACTCCCAAAGGCAATAAAACGGACCCAAAGGGGAATTCTAAGCCAATTCCATAGAAATTGAGTTTCGTAAAGGTGAGTTTTGGGCGAGCCTCATGTGGTAAATGGTTTTGGGTTGGCTCTGCTTGATCCCATACATTGGTCGAAACGTGGCTAGCGGAGGAGAGAGGAAAACCACCTTTTCGGGTATGTAACCTCCGTACTCCTAAGCCGCCTGAAAATGCATGATGACCATTGGATCAAAGGTCTCATAGATTGACAGTGGAGAGTGCGATAGTGGCGAAAGGTGGACCTAATGCAATATTAGGGTGGATACTATAACATTTGAAGTTCGATATGGGGAAAATTGTCAGGATTTTCTTTGTATTTGGGATTTTTCGTAATAAACCCAAATACAAAGGAACCCGCACCTATGCGACTTGCGATAGCAATTTAAAGGCAGACCCGATGGAATATAGGGCAGATTTAATGATATTTTAGGTCCGATAAATGGTAGATTGGTGGATTTTCCTGTGTTTTAGTGTATTTTTTGTGTAAACAGAGAATGACTATTCTGAGGATTTCAAAGGCACCGATGGTCCTTCCGTTATAGAACAAGTTGCCACCATCCCTGAAGGCATTTAGCAATGATTGCTAACACTCATAGGGGGATTTGAGTGGACAGAGGCCGAGAGCTAGAGAGCCTAGGAGGGAAAACGAACAGATAGTGTTGATTAGATTAAAAGCCACAGAGTGCTGAGACAAGAGGGCAAAAAGCTGAGCCAAAGTAGGAAGCAGAGGCAAAGAGAGCTAGAGCCAAGAGCCAGAGCCGAGGGCCAGAGTGAGAGCTGAGAGCCAGAAGAGCCAAGAGCTTCAAGAGCCAGGGATTTAATGGTGTCTAGACCCATTGTTTCTGTGTAAAAAAGTGGAGGTGAGCCAAGAGCTTGTTAAAGGACTTTGCCATAATCCCAGAGAGCCTAGTTGAGTTGACTAGAGCTCAAGGAGATGTAGCCCAAGAGTTTTGGGTGAACTCCATATTAAACTTGTTGTCTTATGTGTGTGTGTTATTTGCTGCATCGTTTCATTGTTATACGTTTTATATCAATTTAAGCAAAATCATTTTACAGCACATAAATAGTTTAAAATAAACACATGCATACACCTATTTTCAAGCATATATACTTCCGCATTGGTTAATCATTTGGGAGATGGGAATAATTTAAGCTTTGGAAGTGGGAGAGGTTCTTGTAAGTTAGACAAGAAGCCTAAGTGACCCATCTTCAGAACAACAATACAACATGGAAGGAGATTCCATAGCAAGAATGGGTACATGGATTCATTCATACATTAGAGACAATCCCTAAGAACTGGTACTTTGAAATAGAGCTTTGAAATGGTACAATAAACTGGGTAGACATGGTTGATTGCTTCATATCAACATTCAACTTTGAGGATGATGCACCCATACATAGATTTGGCCCTTCAAACAGTTAAGAAGAGGATATTTGAGAATGAAACCCCATGGACATGGCAGCAGCCTAATTGGGTTGGTCAGATAGAAAATACACTAGAATGCTCAAACCTTACTTTAGAAGAAGAAGAATATCCTTGCAACATCGACATAGTAGAATCAGAAGGATACCGTGAAGTAACTAGACCTGAGCCAGAAATATGAGATATAACGATGCTACTGAAGACCACGAAGGTGAACATAAGATCATAAAAGGAACATAGATTTGGATGGCCAAAGATTTTGATGAGTGACCAAGGTTCCCACTTATTGAATAAAACTATTGAAACATTGACTGAGGAATTCCAAGTTTATCATCACAAAAGTACCCCTTATCATCGTTAGGCAAATGGAATAGTAGAAGAATTTAATAAGATTTTGGAAAATTAACTTACTAAGGTATGAAATGTGAACATAGATGACTAGAACCTTAGAATCCCAACAGTTTATGTGCTTATAGGACCACATCTAAAAGGTTGATAGGTTGGACACCCTTCAAGTTAGTTTATGGGCAAGAATTTGTGATGCCCATGGAGTACACCATGCCTAGTTTGAGGATTGCAAATTTTATATATATGGCATACCTTGATATAATGGAGGAAAGAATGTCGTAGTTGATTTCTTTATAAGAATTCAAATTTATAGCAAGATTCCATCAGGTGGTACAAAAAGCAATAGAAAAGGCTTGGCATGATAGACATATTAAGCATAAGAAGTTCCAAGTAGGAGACCTTGCTCTCCTATATGACAGTAAGTTTGTAAATTTTCGGGAAAATTTGAGATGCATTGGTTGGGCCCATATATTATCAAGCATATTATTGATGGAGGTGTAGTAAATTTGCAAAGTTAAATGGAGAATTGATCCAATGAAGAGTAAATGGAAGCTGGTTGAAGCTATACAGGGACAATCCTCTCCCTACAGCCTCCCTCTAAAGAAGAAAGGAGGGATTTCTTAGGGCCACCTATAGTTGAAAGTGGGCACTGGACCATAAACTATGTTGCAGACAGCTTCGATGTAGGAAGTTACTTTGCTACAATCTGGATTATGTCGAAGTTCGTAGAAGCCACAACATAAGACGGGATGTTCACGACAATATGGATGCATCGAAGTTCACCAGAAAAATATGACCATTAAAAGGGAAAAGTTAATGTCAAAACACACAAAAAGTTGCATTTATGAAGACATATTGGCAAGATCTAGGAATAGATATGCAGTTAATGAACACAATATAAACATAGTCTGGATAAAATATAAGCTAATGATGGGATTAGATACTCAAAATTGCTATAAAAGGCCATGATGAGCCCCAGTTTTGTAGCAAGGATGCTACAACTCCTAGGCCGACAAACTTTACTTTATCAACCTGGGGTTCATACAAACTTGGAGGTGACAATGCTATATGTACAACAGATGTAACAATCTACTCTTGTCACTTCTCAACTGAGGCGATAGACCACTAGGGTTTTTCAAACCAGTCTTTTATTAACTAGAAGGAGGCTGGATACTGACAGTGAATGTAAAGCTATCTTTGATGCAGAAAGTAAATTCTTTACTATTTTAAGGAAATGAAAGTGCTAAATAGAAAGTGCTATGAAAGGACATGAAATGATCTCGCTAAGAATTAACACACATTACTTGCAAAAGAGACCTAATTTAACCTTGCATTTTATCATATATCTATCTGGAATAAGTAGGCATGGAAATTATCCTAACATTTCTATTACTGATGTAAGCATGCAATAACTAATTATTGCAAAAAAGAGTCTCTTGGTTTTCAATTTAGAAATGTAAATTCTAAGCTAAACAAGCTAATTTTTTGTAGTGGAGGAAGATATGGGAAATTTGGTCAAAAATTACATTGAGGGGTATGGAGGTCAGGTTGAAGGCCTACCCTAGGCTTGATCCTCATTTCTTCCCAAAATATTCTAAAACAAGCTGCTACATGGTTTTTTGTAGTTTCTACAGGATTTCCTGTAGTTACTATAGGTTGTCCTAGTTTACTACAGGAAACTTAGCTAAAAGTTGTACGAAGGTAGGGAAGGTGAAAGGAAGTGTTGGGAAGATGTATGATGGTGGAATAAGGTATGGGGAAGATGCATACTACCCAAGGATCAGATCAACTCTTCAGGATCATTGGATTTGCTCAAGGTGGCTGTGCATAGTGGCTACAAATAGAAATCTGAGTTAGTGGTTGGTAGGGTTGGGTGAGAGGCGGAGAAGATGTATATGAGGCTAGTGGAATGAGTTCCTCCCTGTATATCAGCAACTCCTACAACAATACATATTATTTTCTTCATTCATGCACAACTCTATGTAAATGTGGAAAAAATGAGTTAAATTTGAGAAACTAATTTATTGATGGCTAATGGCTTAAATCTATGTAATGGAATGCTTTCTAATATACAACAAACTCAAGAAATAAAAATGATGATTGCAGGTGCTTCTAATAAATCATCAACAACGATCTACTCACAGGAAATCCTAAGCTATGTAATAACCAAAAGATAAATTTGTTTTTCAGGTTGTTGGAATGGGACCATCAAACCATGATCCCATGAGGGAGATGAGGATGAGGCCATAGTCACAAGATTTTCTGAAGTCTTTTCTTTCACTACTGTAACATTGATCTACTTCTCCAACTAATGGAATAGAATTAACCAATCATTCAAAGACTTGTAAATTAAATAAAGTAGAGATAACTTAAGCAACTAATCTATGATTCTAATATAAGAATACATGTACAAAAGGAGGAACCTCTACTACTAGGCTTGGGCCTTAAACCAAGAGCTTTGGCCCTCTGAGTCAACTCAATGCTAGATCAAAGACTCTTTTCATTATCACCAAAATGTCAAAAATACCATGAGCATAAAAATCACAATATCTTAGCTCAACATTACCTCTTAGCTACAATAAAAGGTTGTATTCGAATGAGTCCCTAGGCCTTCTTATTTATACAAATGAAGCTACCAACAACTTCCTTAAAATTAGGGAGGGCTTCTCTCCCAAACTCGAGATTGACTTGTCTTCAACTATGACTGGCTTGGTAGCAAATGAACTCGGTGGGATTGGTTGTTTGTAACTTCGAGCTAATGAGATCTGGTGGAGGAATATTCAAGTGATTGAGGAGTTAAGGAGGGAGACCCAATCTCCTAAAATCCCTCTTTCCTATCTACTTCAAGTTCTTGCACATAAACTAGCGTAAAACTACTCCAAATCCTGCAATTAATGCATATTAGGCTAGATGACATAACATCTCACCTTTACCCTTCTCACTAAGAAAAATATAATAAAACATGTAAATAAATCTGAGAAAAGTTTATTTTAATAAGATGGAGAGTGGCACTAAGGACCATATAATTTACCTATTTATGAGCCTCATCACCACCCCCCTACTAAAAGTGTTTCTCATCCTTTAAGAAGCTTAGTCTATGTCCATAAATTTCATAGCTCTCGTGGCCTCTTTCACATCCCAGGCCTCTATTGATGGAGCTTTATCTTGTCAATAAAAACTTGCATGTTTCGTTATTTCCTCCCATTGCTTTCTTTCCTCTTCCTCCTTTCTACCTTCTAGCATACCCAATGGCAAGGGTGGACTAAGTTTCAAACCAATCCAAATGATTTCGAATCTCTGCAATGCATTCTTTTACAGTGGGGTCCGTTGTAGTGCATCTCTCATACTTTTAGGGGAATGATACTCCCTAATCCTAAGGCTATATGGTAGGGTGCTCCATCTCCTTTGGCATGCTTGCTAGCTTTCATTCCCTAGAAATCTGAAGGTGTTCTCAAAATGTGTGATTTCTTGCTCTTCTGTAGATAGGTATATTAGTGCAAGTTGGGGATCATTGGCGATGCTTTTGTGGGTGCTAATGACAATGATTGAATTTATTTGTTCTTCTCTGATGTAAAGGGGCTCGCTTTCTTCTCTTTGCAACACCCTCTTCACCTCAGCCCTGGCCTCCTCAAGACTCATCCATGATGCAAGCGACATTCGTTGTAAGTCCCCCAACTTTTCTTTGGGGTCCCACACATTCAAGTATATTAAGGCCAAGTTGTGCAAGTCGAATTTCGATATCTTGGCCTTATCCTCTAGGGTTCGCTTGACATATAGTTCAATGAGCTGCCTATAGTCTTGGAAATGCATAGTCCCCTGTTCTACTAGTGTCTTGATCTTAAATTGTAGTCATTGATATTTGAGGTACAAGGCATATAATTTTGTTGGCATCCTGCACTGGAGTGCCTCCATGGAGAGGCTTGCCATGGTGGCCAATTGGCTCTATTTTTCCTGTGACTGCCTCCTTAGCCATGTGTTTTCTACCTCTAGTTGAGATCTCATAATTTGTTCCCTATTTCTTATCTTACTCAACTCTTTGCCCATCTCTAGTAGTTTCTCTTCCATATGGCCCACATCCTCTACCTTCTTTGATTTGGAAATTTTCATCCAGCGTTGTGTCCTCCCTCTCTCTTTCTCAAGCTCAAATAAGACAGGTATGGGAAATTTCTATGGTATAACTTTGCCTCCCTCAATGAATTTGTAATAAGAGCTTAGATTGGGTAGTGGGCTAGGCTCCTCCAGCCCTTGGAACTCTCCCTCTTATGTCTTTGGAGAAGTTTCCCCCTCCTGCACTTGTGTTGTTGCTTCCTTGCCTTGCATTTATCGCTGTTGTCCTACTTGTAGTTTTTTTCGTGTTTCCTGTAGTGCTGACAAAGTTTCCTATAGGACTATCTAAGGATCCTATAGAAGGATTTTTCCTTTCTAAAATGGGGCCAAATGTGCCTTATATTTATTTGTTGATACTGAAATGGTGACAGGCCTCCTAACATAGGTGATGGGAGACTTTGGGGAACCTTGTTTTGATGTGCCCTATTCACCTTTTATTTCCAGGGAAACTAGATTTTCCTGCTCTTTTAGTGAGATCTCAATTACGATTGGAGTCATGGTGGGTGTTTTTGGTTTCCCTTGTTTGATCCTAGTGCTCTTCCTTGTTTTGAAATAGAGGGGAGGCTGCCTCTGTATTTTCCGTTTTGACTTGACAGGTGTGCTTAGGGAATTCAAGGCAGTAGCTACGTCCATCTCAGTGGGTTTAGGAGACAACCTTGGAGATTCCTCCCTTTCTTTGGAATGTTCCTCAGGGCCTGCTTCTTCCTTCTATTCTTTCTATTCACTTTTCTCCTCTTCTCCTTCTTCTTTTCCTTCTTCTTCCTCTTGTTTCTCTGTTTCTTCCTCCTCTTCACCACTAGAGGTATTTTCCCTATCATATTCAAGGCTTGTATTTCAATCATAGCCTCTTTTTCCATGTCTCTAAATGTGGACCATTGAATAGGGATTCTTAGCTAGCTCAAGGCATCCTCTAGTATTAGCTTAATAAGTCCATGGTGTGCCAATTGCTGATGTTTTCCCTCTTGGACCTTTAGGCTCATGTCTATTATTGATTGTAGCAAGAAGTAGGGTACACTAATTCTTATGTGAATGGGTCTCTCCTCTCCAAATATCAGTTCATGGAGGAGTCTAAATTGGTAGACATAGATTATACTGAGCCTTCCCTCATAAGAGATATATTTGAGAATATGATAGCTCACCTCATTCCAAGGATAGGGGATGCTTTCCCTTCTTTTCCCATTTTTGTCCTCAATTGACTCTTCATCCCTTAAGAAGAAGTTTTTCTTTGAAAAAGTGCTTCGAGCCTTATCCTCCTTTATCGATGGCATCCCTTAAGGAATTGTAGTGATTCTTATAATTACCTTAGGACTAATTGTAATTGACAGTCCTCTTACCACAATAGTAGCATTGGTTCTAGCCTGAGGGTTAAGTGCCACGGAAAATTCTTGAGCTACATCATCATCATACCCTCTGAGCAGCTCAAAGAATCCTAACCAGTTATACCTTCTAAATATTTATACCACAAGGGAATGGAATTGTATCCTGGATGTCTCTATGGGTTCCCTTATGTTAAATCCTCCTATCATGTCTCTGCTTTGGTTAGTTGACCATAGGGAGTTTGGAAGGATAGCATTATTATTTCTAGGGTGACTGAGAGTTTGGAATATTGGTGTATGGCTGCAATTTCTTTCTATCTACACACAACTTTTTAATTTCACACAATCCTGTCTAAAACCCCAGACCCATTGTAATCACTTAGAGAACTCAGATTCTTTTTTCCTAGCTATAAATTCATAACACAAGAGATATGGGCCACCTACCTTTCATTATGATGCTTTAGATGAGGAGAATTGTTGAGTAGTTGGACCCTAGGCACCCCCTTTCAACATTCTCTGTGAATTTCCAATGCTTCTTGTAGCTCCATGCGTTTCCTGTAGTTCTATTTAGGGTGGCTGAAACAATTTTGCTTCCTCTATGGCTCTCCAAGGTGGTCTTGGTCTTCTCTGATCTCGAAATGACAAAATTCTTCATGAGAGTTTCTAATGTTTTTTATTTATGGTCGATTCATTGAAGTGTTGTATTGGCTGGCAGTGTACGTTATTTCATCTTTGGGACTATTGACCCACTATTAGTTATCATGCAACCTCCCCTCATAATGATCACCCACTCTCACACAACTTAAACTTAACCACATTTTCAACTCATTCTCCTTGATATGACATTGCAACATGTCACTCTAACTAGCAGTTCACTTTTTTTTTTCTAGCTGAGAGTGGCTAAGTTAACTAGCCACCTCGAACTTATAACATCAAAATTTTTCATATTTCTACACCTTTATGATATCCTACTTAGGTAAGAATTCAGATGTGGTGCCATACTTTTGCCTCCCTTTGCTTGGTTGATGCATGCTAGAGGGTGATTCTACTATGCTTATTTTTGTTCAGGTAAGTTCTTTTCCTTGGTCACTTTTTGTATATTTATTCTTGTTGATGTGGTTGTCTTCTTTGTTGTTATGTGCAGGTGCTTGGTCTCTGCTTCTGTTGCTGAGATCTGGATAGGAGTCATGATGTCTACAGGGGTGTTAGATCTATTTACTTTCATGGATGGTGAATAAGAATGCATGGAGAACCTGCTGCTGTGATAACACAGGCTGCTACAACGTTTCCTGTAGTTACTATAGGAAATGCTGTAGTTTTCTTTTTTTCATCAAATTTTTGCTTCTTTTTTTCACTTGGAGGAGAAATGGGTGGTGATGTAGGAGTGGAAGGATGGAAATAGAGGATATGGAGTGGTAGGTGAGTGAGGCTAGTGATTGCATGACCCTTGGACTCTGTTTTTTTTTTTTTTTTTTTTTTTTTTTTTTTTTTACTGAGTGGTTTTTATGGACACAGAGCTTGGTAATCTAGAAATACTCTTCCAGACCCAAGGTTGACTTCTTAAATTTCCACAGTATGGGTAGGGCAGGATGTCTCTCCACTATAGACCTATTGTGCCTACTTGTTGTTTGGGTTCGGATTTGGCTGAGCATACATCTGAGGTTGCATAGGTGGTGTAGGGTGAAGGAGTTGTGGCTAAGATGGAGGTGGGACCATTAAGGATGGATACTGGTTGTATGGGTTCCTCCACCCCTGTGATGGTGTATTCCACTGAGGTTGTGGGGGAGAATATGGCTGAAATGATTGATTGGAAGGTTGGGACTAGTATTGTGGTGCAAAAGGCCAAGGACATGGTGTGGACCATGAAGGATGCGCAGGAGGAAACCAAGGGGGAATGGATGCATTTTGGTTAAGGTTGTAATATGAATAGGATGCCCCTTGCATGCCCTTATGGTATGGTTGAGGTCCTTGAGGCCTCCTTTGGTTGATATAACAGATTTTTTGAGTCACACCTTCAATTCCTTGATACATATCTTTCAATCGAGGCAGAGAATGGAACTTGTTTTTGGAGTGGTTTTCCTCACAGATCGAGCAGATATCTATAATATTAAATGGACATTCATTTCTATGGTGCCTCCTTGTGCATTTAGAGAAAAAGAAAACTAAGGCTCTTTATTCTTCCTCCTTCTTCCTCTTGATCTTCATGGTGTCCATTTACAGAGAAAGGGTATGAAACATTTCACACCTAAAGTCTCCCAATATGTTCCCAATTTCACTTTTGATGGATGTGTTGGAGGAGGATGAACTAGCCAAAGCTTGACTAGCCCTACCCTTCTTTCTGGCTACCCAAGAATGATTTTTGAAAACTATCTTGATATCATCATAAGGCAACTGGTAGATGTACCCTCCTGACAACATGTTTATGGTTTCTAGGAGATCTTTCCTGATACCTATAAGGAGAACTAACTAGAGTGATTCAGGATCGAGGGTGCATTTGGCCCTTTTGTTACTGAGTTGGAACCTTTCCTTATAATCTTCCAAAGATTCATCGTGTCCCAAGGTTATTCTAAAGATTTCCTCTTTGGTGCCTTTGGACCTACAATAATCCATGTACTTGTTGTTTAAGGCTTGTTGCATTTGATCCCAGGTAGTGATGTTGTCCCTAGATAAACCCATGAACCAACACAAGTTTGTATCCTTGAGGGTGGATGGGAACAATTTCAACTTCTAGTCATCAGAGGTATAATCATAAGTTTTGGAGATGACAACAAAATCAAACAAAAAGGTATCAGAATCCTTTGAGGTTAAGCCATGGAAGTGAGGAAGGGAAGAGGCACTTATGTTTTTCATCCTACCATCTCCATTAATTTCTCTAATGGGAAAATCACCTTGAGTTATGTTTTCATCTCCATCTCTGTTTTCAATCCCATTTCTATTTTCATCCATGGTCTAGGTTGGTGGAATGGTTTCTTCTTCTTCTTCCCCAATAGGCTCTTCAAAGATCTATGGTTGTTTGCCTAATGGATCCTCTAGCTCACAGCCATCGACGAAGAGGGAAGGTTGGCTATTTGATGGTGTGCGGGTATTTGGAAAAAAAATTCCTAAGTTTTCTCTACTACTATGAGGCATGAAAGAAATTTGTTTTTTTCTTTTAGGATTTTTTTTGGAACTACTAGTAGAATGGAAAGAAACCAGAAATTGCAACTATATATTGAATGCATAACAAAATGAAAGTAGGAATTACACCTATTTTCTAAATGTCAAATAGAAAGGAAAGGAGAAATTACATCTACCTAGGCACCTCTCCAATAACATCGCCAAAAAGTTATCAGCCCCAGTATCTCAGCAAGGATGTTGCAACTCCTAGGGAAACCAACTTTACTTTATCAACCCGGGGTTCATGCAAACTTGGAGGTGACAGTGCTATATGCACAATAGATGAAACACTCTACTCTTGTCACTTCTCAACTTGGGCGATAGACTACTAGGGTTTTCCAAACCAGTCTTATATTAACTAGGAGGAGGTTGACTACTGACAGTGAATGTAAAGCTATGTTTGATACAGGAAGTAAATGCTTGCCTATTTTAAGGAAATGAAAGTATTGAATAGAAAGTGCTATGAAAGGACATGAAATTACCTAGCTAAGAATTAACACACATTACTTGCAAAAGAGACCTAATTTAACCTTACATTCTATCATCTAGCTATCTAGACTAAGTAGGGATCGAAATTATCCTAACATTTCTATGACTGATGCATGCATGCACTAACTAATTATTGCAGTGGTTTTCAATTTAGAAATGTAAATTCTAAGCTAAACAAGTTGATCTTTTGTAGGGTAGGAAGGTATGGGAAAGCTAGTCAAAAATGGAGTTGAGGGGTATGGAGGTCAATTTAAGGCCTACCATAGGCTCTGATCCTCATTTCTACCCAAAACAATCTAAAACAAGCTACTACAAGGTTTCTTGTAGTTGCTACAGGATTTCCTATAGTTTCTACAGGATGTCCTGGTTTACTATAGGAAACTTAGCTGAAAGTTGTACGAAGGCAAGGAAGGTGAAAGGAAGTGTTGGGAAGATGTATTATCGTGGAATAATTTATGGGGAAGGTGCACACTACCCAGGGATGAGCCCAACTCTTTTGGATGGTTGGATTTTCTCAAGGTGGCTACAAACATAAATCTGAATTAGTGGTTTGTAGGGTTGGGCGAGAGGTGGAGAAGACTTAGATGAGGCTAGTGGAATGCATTTCTCCCTATGGATCAAAAACTCCTACAACAACACATATTATTTTCTTCATTCATGCACAACTTTATGTAAATGTGGAAAAGATGAGTTGAATTTGAGAAATTGATTTATTGATGGCTAATGGCTTAGATCTATGGAATGGAATGCTTTCTAATCTACAACAAACTCATGAAACCAAAATGATACTTGCAGGTGCTTCTAAGAAATCATCAACAATGATATAGTCAACTGGAAATCCTAAGTTATGTAATAACCAAAAGATAAATTTGTTTTTGGGGTTCTGAGAGTGGGGCCCTCAAACCATTATCCCATGAGGGAGATGAGGATGAGGCCACTGTCACAAGTGTTTTGAAGTATTTTCTTTCACGACTCTAAAACTATCTAATTCTCCAACTAATGGAAGTAAAACTAACCAATCAGTCAAAGACTTGTAAATTAAACAAAGTAGAGATAACTTCAACAGCTAATCTATGATTCTAATCTAAGAATACATGTACCAAAAGAGGAACTTTTGCTGCTAGGTTTGGGCCCTTACCCAATAGCTTCAGCCATCTGAGTCAACTCAGTGGTGGATCAAAGAAATGCTTCTCATTATCACCAAAATGTCAAAAATAACATGAGAATAACAGTCATAATATCTTATCTTGAAATTGGATCTTGGCTACAATAAAAAGTCGAATCCTAATGAGGCCCTGGGCCTTCTTATTTATACAATTGAAGATACCAACAACTTCCTTAAAATTAGGGAAGTTTGGCTTCCAAAATCAAGGTTGACTTGTCTTCAACTATCACTAGCTTGGCTGCCAATAAACTTAGTGGACTTGGTTGCCTGTAACTCTGAGATGATGAGATATGGTGGAGGAATATTCAAGTGATTTAGGAGTTGAGGAGGGAGACCCAATCTCCTAAAATCCCTCTTTCTTGTCTAATTTGAGTTCCTGCACTTAAATTATCCCAAAAATTCTCCAAATCCTCCAATTAATGCACATTAGGCCACATGACATAACATCTCACCTTTACCCTTCGCACTAAGAAAAATATAATAAAATATGTAAACAAATGTGAGAAAATTTGATTTTAATAAGTCGGAGAGTGGCATTAAGGCCCATATAATTTACCTATTGATGAGACTCAATAGACTATGTCCCACCCAATTTTGGAGCTTTGATGAATTGAGAGTTGGGGTGTTGATAGTGTGAAGAAGTTGTAGAAATTTTCACTATCGTATGTCGTCTAAGTGTTTTTGGGAAGAAATTGTTTGTAATTATCATGAGAAGGGATTACTTGGAATCATGGAAGTAGGCGATGCAACAAATGGTACGCTCGTAGCAGCATCATTAAAAAAGAAACAAATATCTCCACGGAAGAAACCAACCAAGGAAGAGAGAACAAAGAAGAAACGTGATAAGAAACCTGTGGAACCTCAACAAGAAGTTGAGCAAGTCACAGGAAGTGAGGAAGAATTGGAGCATGTAGAGTAGATGGAAATAAATGGCTCAACTTTTCCATCACCTTTATCACCATATATTTCACTGAGAAAACCAAATTCTAAACTAGTGAAAGACTCATAGGATGCGAAGTTTGGCACCTTCACACCCCTATTGCCAGAGGAAGTACCATTTACTAGGGAATTACTCAGGAAAATACCCCAGCTAAAGTTCACAGACTATGACCTCAACGATAGGAAGAAATACCTATAGTTCGTACCAGATAGATATTTGAAATAGGTAAACTACCTGGAGAGTGGTGTGATGAGGTTAGAGCCGCAACATTGGGAAAATGGATTGTCACAGTTAGGGTTGATGAACATGTTAAACTTGTCGCACTTCGATAGAAGTCTAGGGAGAATAGCTCGTGTGCAACATTTGCTCGTGCTGGTGCATGATGGATGCTTATGGATGGGAAATAATATCCCTATAGATCCAATGTTGATATGGAGAATCACCAGACTACCATATCAAGGGTGGAAACCCACATAACAATTTGCTAGGAAAGATCTGAATCGTGCCATAGCCGATAGAATGAAGAAGAAGTTTGGTTTGACAAAAGGAAAGAGGGGATATGATATAAACTCAATTAGTGACCAGGCAGTTCTCTTCACAACACACATATTGGCTAGGAATATTATGACAAAGTGTTAGGCTAATGAAGTCCCTCGAATCATAATTTCATTCGCTATGTAATGCACCAATGGGGTTCAGTACAACAGGGTCAAATATCATTGGAAATAATTTTTGGATGACTGTCGCGAGGTCCAGGAAAAAGGAACAAAATTTAATTATTCTTGGCTAATTTTGATTATAACGATGCTGACATGGAGAGAACTCGATGGTTCGCAGTTCCCTCTGGTAACATCAGATGTCTATGAGGCCGCACGATATGCCTCGCTGTGGTATACCAGTCGACTATCATGAGCAATGGAGAACATGATGTTTTTCATGTTATATCACATGGATTTACATATGTTAGTGAACCAACATCCTCGCCTATCGCTAAGCCTATAAAAACATTATAGCGATGTTGCAAAGTTAAAGGTGGATTTCCACAAAGTATATATACAGGCTCGCAAGAACACAAAGAAGAAATGGCATCCATTGCCACACTTAGTAACATAATATGATCTCCTTGCAAAAGTACAATAGTTGTTGGCAGAATGGATGACTACGCCGGAGGTAGAGGTAGAAGATAATAAGGTAGAAGAGGACACCTTGCAACATGGTGAAGCGAGTGGAAAGGAGAAAGATACGGATGAGCAGGAATCAGAGGAAGAGGAACAACATGACAAGGGTCACCAAGATCCTCCTGAACGAGATGAGCATAATAAGGAGTCTAAAAAAATAGAAACAGAACAAGCTGTTGCAAAAAAGAGGAAGGAACACGACGAAGCTACCACGAAGATCAAGAAGAAGTATAAGGTAGATAAGACGAAGGATATCACGCCAATGATCCTGACTGATGGGGACCTGGAGAATATTGGGGATAGAATTCAAGAGGTGACAACAGAGTCGTGGAGTAAGAGGGAAGATCAATATGGCACACTTCACACAAGTGTGCAGGAGTTGATCACAAAACTTAAAATTTTGGCACAGACAGTTATGCAACCCGTGTAGGTAGTGGAGAGGATTGGAGAAGAGAGGCAAATAGAGCCTACTCTTGCAACAAGGTTCGCACCAATACCTACTGGAGCCCTATAGTTTGAATTCGTTGAGGTATAACAACAAGCCAAAGGGTAGAATCATGTCAATATGAACATCATAGCGGTACCATTACAAATACTACACAAGATGCACATAGAGATAATTGAAGAGATGAAGTTGTGTGAACAACACACTTCGCAACTAAATATTTAGGTAGAGAAAGAGCGACCTTCACTTCAATAGAAGCTCGATCATATCATATAGGAGAGGGATAAAGTAGTTCAACAGTAAAGAAGATCGAGGAGGTGATTGAAGCAACATGCAAAGAGATTCCAGACTTTGATGTTCGAGAAGAAGAGCCAGTGGAGGACAAGGTCGTGAAGCTCGGCCTTGTAGTGAAAAGATATCAAGAAAGATACACCATAGTAAAATTTAAATATGAAATGTAGATGAGTGAGCTTCAAATGAATATTAAGCCAACCATGCCGTAGAAAGTAAGAGAACAGAGGTAGACCGACCTAAAGAATGCAATGATTAGCATCTCCACAATAATGGGAGAATGTGGGAAACTTCTAGATGAAAGCTTGCAGATTTGGACTTCGTTACAGGAAGATCCAAATGTGTATAAACTACATGAAGACATTCAATAGAAGCAACAATAGTTAGAAGAGATTAGGGCATCTATGAAGACCTTACCAATCTCATAGAATCTCGCTAAGATCAATGAGGTAAATTCCCTCCAGAAAAAGATTGATGAGCTAAGGAAGGAAGAACAAGTTTTGACAAAAAGAACTCAGCCTTGGAAGGATGAGGCTCTCCAATTGTCCTAGGCAGTAGATGAGAAGCTTCAAGAACTTCAGGAGAGGCAGACAACAATGGTGCAAAAATCTACTAAACATATGACAGAAGCACTACTGGAGGAAGCACACATCTAAGAGAAGCAGGTCAAAGAGATTTTGCAGCAATTCAACAATACTTACAATAGTATTGCAGAAAAAATCAGAGGAACAGTAGGTGAGTGACTCGGGAAGAGTCACGTGTGAGTGTTCAAGGACTATTCGGTGCAACCCAACTTGGCATAGTTTTTGGCAAAGAATCTACATTTTGTGGGGAAGAGCAAGTAGGAGAGTGCGAAGTGGACCACACAATGAAGCAGTCAGAATATATCGCGTGGTATAAGGGCGTCACAGTGGGTCGAAGCCCCTCCTTTTTTTAAGAGCATGTGACAATGTAAAGGATCAATGGTTTTAACTACTTTTTTTAGGGAGTACATATTATTTGGACCATGGTATTGTAATTATGTACCCTTGATGAAATAGTATATATAGGGTGAGATAATAAGAACATAGATTGTTGAGATCTAGATATGTGTTATGGTTGAAATTTTATGATCTGTTGTTTGGGAAAATAAGGTGAGGCTCTATAGCTGAGTGCGTAGAGGCATGAGTCTAGAGTTGAGTGCGCAAATGACCTGCAGCTTAATGCGCATGTCAAGAACTATTTTTTGTACAAAGAATAATTATATTAGAAACAATTCTTGTTGATGTAGCACCACATTGGAGTGAACCACAGTAATTTGGTATCTTCGTGTGTATATTTTGTTATTATCTATTATAGCATAGCAATTTATTACAGTTGCATTTATTTCAGTACAATAATGATTGATGATTTTATATGGTAAGTTTAAGTGATTAAATGAATGCGGAAAAGGGATTTATGAATGATAAGAAAAAAAGATAATATAAAACACCACATTGCATCATCCTTCAAAGCTGCAAAAACCTAGCTCTGCATCCTTCCATAGTCACTTCAGGTGAGACTATGATCTTCTTGCAGGTCATTGCCAAAAGGGACAGTGATTGAGGGTTTTGTTGGTGCGTAGTATAGATCGCAGCTAGGTCAGCCCAAATAATAACCAACAGTTATATAAAAGACCTTTGCCCAAGGAGGAATTTATTAGCTCAATCCAGAAGGAATTGAATGTGATTGGAAGTTTCATAGTTCCAGTCCATAACACTTTTAGATATTTTTGTTTAAAAGGAAAATAGAGAAAAATAAAAGATCTGGTTGAAAACCTCTCTGAGGCAGGCCAGGAGGAAAAAAAAAAAAATTAAGAAAAAATAATAAATATCCCTAGATGAAAACATCTCTTAAGGCACCTAGGGAAGGAATGCGGGTTGAAAACCTCCTCTAAGGTAGCTTGTGTGTCTCAAGAAAAAGAAAACAAACAAACAAACACAAAAGATAGAAAAGAAAAGAGGAAGAGGAAGAAGCTTATATCCTATTCTCTAACCTTTCTTTTGTTTTGCAGAGTTGTACACATTGGAATATTTCATGGTTTCATTCCAAGGCCTACAAGATGTCATCCATACCTCTATCCATACACCACATAATCATCCTCTACAGTCACATCTCTATCTCTCTTGACCATCCTATCATAAAGAAATCTGAAATTCACCTCCTCTCTGTGCTACTACAGGAAGGTCTTGTAATGCTACAGGAGGAGTCTGAGGAGCTACAGGACGGGTATCCGAGGAGTAATGTGATCCAAAAGACCATCCTTATTATAAGAAAATCTAAATATGGTCCTCCTAAGACTTTCCCATCACTCATCCATCATCCATCCACTCATTTCACCAAGAGTTTTCTCAAACTTCTCCACTATATCCTTCCTTAAAAAAAAACACACGGAAGTTATCCCTGTCTATCTTTACAGTGCCTACACTACTCCTCCATGATTCTAAACCTATCATCATCACTCATTAGCATATCACTCATCTCCCTCGTGCCAACTGAAAACTTAAAGGGGAGAACAAGGGACTGCTACAGGAAGAAACTCCTCTTGTAGCAACCTCTACAACCACATAGCAAAAACTGAGATTATGTTTTTTTCACCACCAAAAGGGATGATGAAGCTCAGTTTTCAGCCATGAAGAGACACCTCATTCTGAGGGAATATTCCCACCAGTAGCAACAACTTGAATATTATAAGAGACACTTGCAAACACACAACAGCAACAGTCAAGGCAACATAAAAAATGAAGACATGCACAGGAAATAAGTCACAGAGGTCAACTCCCTTGTTCATCATGATGTATGGTCCAACTCTAGCATGCAAACCTCTGCAACAAATTGGTCCATAGGTAGGCTCATTTATGGCAACCGTAACCTCCCTCTACATAAAAATTACAAAAACATATTTTAAGAAAGAAAATGTGTTTTAATAGGTTGGAGGTGGCTAGTGAACTTGGCCACGCTCGACTAGTCAATTCAAGTGTGAGTTAAGTTACCCATGCAACATGGAAATGTCAACCCAAAACAAATTGATGTCCTCGAAGAGTAGGGTGATAATGACGAGGAGGGGGTGATGATGACAATTAGTGGTGACTATGGTACAAAAGAAGAAAGTCATGTTAATTCCAAGTCACCACATCACTCCAAGATTTTAATCAAAAAAGGATATTATGTGTTGGATCGACTCCATTTACACGACCACTCATTCCAAAAACCAGTGTAGGAATGATGAGCTAGTGCATCGAGCAACTAGAGTGACACCAAGGAGTTTCAAACCCTACTTGCATAGTGTTATAGGAGAAATCTACAAGAAGTCATGCAATTTCTACAGGAGGGCGGAGAGGAGCTACAAGAGGAATTGAGTGGAGAAAAAGGAGTCACAGTGGATCGATACTCTCTCAAAAACTTCATACACACCCATGATTTCTCTAATAAGAAGTATGTGACCCTCCTCATTTATTTATAAACCTAATTTCATTAATAGTCTGCTTGAAATTAAGAGCATATAGCAGTTAATTGATCAATAGGGGATCCTATTGGAGGTTTTTGTGGTTAAGATACAAGAAATAGCTTGGTGAATATAATTTTGAGTACCCTTCTTCCTCACTATCACCAAGCACTGTGCCATTGTTTCACCAATGGGACTCCCTAATTTTTTTGAAATTTCAGAGTTGCATAACATCAAGGAGTAATAGAGAAGAAATGGGGGGGGGATTTAATATAAAGGAACCCTTAGATACCAGGAGAATTCACCAACACCCTCCTATAATTGACATTTTCAGAAACCACTAGTGGTAGGGATTCTTTGAGCTACTAAAGGGATATGATGATGACCTTGCCCATGAATTTGACACAAGATTACACTCTCAAGGGGAAGAAAGTGCCAGAACTGTTATTAGAGGGTTGTCCATTTGTCTCAATCCAAAAACCATCAATAGAGTAACCACCTTGCCTCTAGGAATGATATGTAGAAAAGAAGACAAGAAAGTAAGTGTCACAGTTAGGAAAAAATTATTCCTTTCAAAAGAAAAGGCTGTAGAAGACAAGAATGGAGTGAGTATAGAAAATTTTCCTTACCCCTGGGATGAGGTAGCTTACCATATCCTTAAATACATATCTTGTGAAGGGATATTAATTGTATTCTATGCCTACCACATCAATTTTCTCCAAGAGATGGGATTCAAGGCAGACTTACCCCTTTCTTAAAGACTTAGTGTCCCTCATTTTCTTATGCAGCCAATCATGGAGATAAGTCAAATTATAAGGGAAGGAAAACACAAGAATTTAGCCCACAATGGTCTCATCAAATTGATAGTGGTAGATTCTTTAAACCATTTGAGAATCCTTGTCCTATGGAACAAATTTGTAGACATGGATAGGGAGAATTTCATAGAAGCACAATCCCTCACACCAAGAGAAACCTAGGCCTCTAGTGTTGGAGGATGAGAAGGAAAACCAAAGGAAGAAGAAGGGGAAAAAACAAAAGAGGAAGAGGCAGCAAGGTCAGAAGAAGAAGAAGAAGAAAGAGAGATAGAAGAGGAGGAGGCATCTAGAACAGAAGGAGAAGAAACAAAAGTAGAAGAGAAAGAGACAATAGATACAATGGAAGGAGAAGCAAAGGAGAAAGGAGAAGAAAGAATGAGCCCCAAGAAGACTTCTCCACCCCAAGGAACAAAAGACACTGAACAGGAAGTGGCTGCAACCTTAGCTACATTGGGTACTCCTGTCAAGCCAAAAAGGAAGCAATCAAAGCCAAGTCAAATGTATTTTAGAACTAGGAAGAGCACTAGAATTAGACAAGGAAAGCCACAAAATCCTACAAGGGTTCCTATAATCATTGATGAGTCACCAATCAAACAGGAAGAAATAGGACCAATTGAGGGAAAAATTGAGGCGGTCACTCCTCCTAGAACCAAAAACATGTCCCCCATAGCCCCTGTGAGTAGGCACACCGCTAGCTATGTCACCTTCAAGAAGCCAAGGACACAAAATGCATTTGAGGAAGATGAAAAAGTGAAGCTATATGAAGAATAGGGGAAGCTACAGGAGCCCAAGAAAGGTTCACAAGAGGTAGCCACCACCTCAAAAAATGTTGAAAAAGGCCTACAAGAGCTCCAAGAACCTAGACAACAACTTATCTTGAGGTCCTACTACAAATTCATTGAAGGAGGGAGGATTATCCCCTAAAATATTGCAGTCACAATTCTTTATGAGATAGATATATAAAGAGGAAGAACCCATAGGTGGATGCAAATTGATAAATCTAAAAAGGTAGAGGATGTAGGCCTCATTGAAGAAAAGGTAATTGAAATGAGAAAAGTGTTAAGTGAGCTGAGAATAAGAGAGTCTATAATGAAGGAGTAGCTACACAAATAAAATATGAGTTTGAGAGAGAGGTTGCAGGAGAAATAAACACAACTTTCCACCATCGCAAGCCTCTCCATGGAGGCATTGCAGTGTAGACAACCATCAAAGTATTATGACCTCTTTCTCAAAGAACAGTGGATGCAATTCCAAATCAAAACCTTGGCACGACATGGATCTATGCCCTTTCGTGATTACAAATAGTTAAATTACTTTTCTAGCCAAGCTAACATGGAAGAGAAAGAAAAATTAACTGAATTTTACATACATGACCTCATTCTGAAAAATAACACAACTTTTCACCATCGCAAGCCTCTCCATGGAGGCATTGCAGTGCAGACAACCATCAAAGTCTTATGACCTCTTTCTTAAAGAACAATGGATACAATACCAAATAAAAACTTTGGCACAACATGAATCTATGCCCTTTCATGATTACAAATAGTTCAGTTACTTTTTCAGCCATGCTAACATGGAAGACAAAGCAAAATTAACTAAATTTTACATACACGACCTCATTCTAACAAATATGAATTTTTAGGATCCTAATGTAAGATTGGGAGATATACAACTCATGACCTTAGCATCCTCGATGAAAAGAGTTGAGAAAGAAAAAATGGTAATAATAAAGGAGTAAAAGGAACCATTGTATATCAAGGCAGAGCTAGTGAGCCCAAGGGTTGTCATTAGCAACCATGGCATCATATCTAATGATGTTTTTTTAGCACCTAAATATCTTGCCAACTAGAAAAAATCCATCCTACACTTTGAAGACACATTTAGGTTGTTGGGAACAAAAAACCTACAAGCTTACCAAAGGAGATGGCATGCCTTACCCCACAAACTACATATTAGAAAATATCACTGTTGTGAAAGGCTAAGGAATCACTTACAGAGAACACCATTATACAAGAGGATCATGCGAAGAATGAAAGTGAGGTGGATAGGACTCGAGCTCATTCCACCGTTGTTGTTAGGCTTACAAGAAAGAAGAGATGAAGAAGGAGAGGAGAACGAGTGGACACAAATATAGAAGAATGCAAGTTTCTATCCCCAAGAGGGAAAACCATCTGAGGAGCCTTGGTATGTTAGGGAGGCCACCAGGGCCATGAAAGAGATGCACATGGATGACTGAGTTTCTTCGAAGATGAGAAACACCTTCAACAGGGGGGTGACGATGAGCCCCATCAATAGGTACATTTTGAAGATTAATATGCCATCCTCTAGCCTTAAAACTACCCTTCTCTTGTATTAATTCATATTTTTTGTTATATTATGCTTAGTAAGAGGAGTAGAAGGTGTTTGTCATAGTATGTGACTTAATGTGGTTTAATTGTAGGAAATGAGGCATTTTTTAGGCTATTATTATGCAAGGGATCAATGGAGACAACGAGGAGAGAATCTAGGGGGTTGTCCACATCCTTAACTCCCTAAACTCATCTTGGCATCACTATATCCTCACTTACTAGTTCGAGTTCATTGATAACCGAGTTACTCCTAATCCAAGTGAAGATCAAGAAGGATAAGGTCCACCATTTCCGAGATCAAGGAGGGAATGTTGATTTGGGGTAGCATCGGATGTGATTTAGCCACGAAAATTGGTGGAGAGGCTAAGGCACATGATACCTCTAATACCCAGAAAGAGTTTGGGTAGATTCTAAACAGTTTGAGAGATATTAATATAATTAATATTTTTAGTGGAGTCCCTAAGTCTAAACTTAGGGAAAATAAAATATTAATGTGTATTAATATAAAACTGTGTTAGAATGGTCCAAAAGTCATGGATCAAGCCAGATTTAATCTCAGCCATTGAATAGGGACTTAATCTTGGCCGTCGATTTTTCAATGAAGAAAGTATGAGAGGAGGCTTGAGGGTCACTTGGAGAACATACCGAGAGATCAAGATTTCGACTTTCTGGGGCTGGGTTTGCTGAGAAAGTTGAGAGAGTGATCTAGTGTTGCAACTAAGGGACAGTGAATACAGAAGCAGAGGTGCAGAGATAGTGCTGGGGGGATCAGCGCAATAACAGGGAAAGCTGACGCAGGAGGGCAGAAGTCAGAATTGTCAAGAAAGCTGACGCAGAGAGTAGAAGCCGAAACTGCCAGGAACGTTGACGCAGAGGGTACAAGCTGGAATTACTGGGAACAGTGGGAACTGTTGGAACTACCTAGAAAGCTAACACAGGAGGGCAGAAGCCAGAACTACCGGGAAATCTGACACAAAGGGAAAAAGAGGCTGACACATTCCCTAGAGGCTGACGCTAGGGTTTTTCGTGGGGCAGATTGGAGCTGAGGAGCTGCCGGAGTGTTTATCCGAGGTTTTAGCAGGAGCATCTATCTCCGAAGGAGAGGTACTAATGCTGAGATTTTTCTCTGTTGGGTGAGCCAGATTTGGCACCCAGATTATATTATGAAACTGCTTAATAAATCAAACGCTCAGATAGTTGCGCCAGTTTTCCCGCATTGGGTTTTTCCAGGGACATTAGTCCAAAAACAACGGTGTCACTTGTGTGCTTGTTTCTATTTCCTTCAGTTGATGAACTGTAATGTGTTGAGCATGTACTTATATTTATTTCGAGTATTTACATAGTAAATAACTTGTTAATTAATAGAAAAACTAGGTAGGAATAAATCAGAAAGTACATGAAGGGTTTTTATCAGGTTAGACTTAGAAATTTCAACATGGTATTAGAGGGTGGTTGCAGATCACAGGAGAACTGAGGACATCATTCGAACAGAGCAGCAACAACAGAAAACAATTATCTCGAGTGACAGAAGTTGTTCCTAGTAGAGTGGCAACAATGAAGGGGTGGCGTAGTGTCTGTGTCATCGATATTGAGCCAAGAAGAGGGAGCGCAGAGGATGAGGGAGGCAAACGTAGGCTCACGTAGAGCCATGCAGAGGCCAAGAGGGCTGACACAGTTGGCTGAGGAGGTTGATTTTCTGTTGTCAGGATTGCGTAGAGCTTAGGAGCTCTAACCTCCAGTTTGTTGGGGCTTAGAAGGCCATGTGTAAGTTGCATAGTGGAGCTGGTGGGGTATTGTAGTCAGAACTATACCTAACAGGGCAAGGCGAAGGTAGAGGGATTTGTTGCGAAGGTGGATTTCTAGTTAAGGAATCTGGATCAATGTTGTTGTTGCACAGACAATCAGAGAAGGGAAACTTGACGTTGGTAGAAGGATTTCTAGTTGGGAAATCGGGACTCAGAGGGAGTCCAAAAGAGAACTTCCAGATGGGAAGTAGAGAGACCCAGCAGGAGTCGAACCGAGAACATCCAAATGGGAAGTAAAGAGACTCAGTAGGATTCGAACCGAGAACTTCCAGACAGAATGTGGAGGGACTCAGCAGGAGTCGAACCGAGAACTTCCAGGTAGGAAGTAGAGAGACTCAGTAGGAGTCAAACAGAGAAATTTCTGACGGGAAGTAGACTCAGGAGGAGTCAAACAGAGAACTTCCTGACAAGAAGTAGACTCATCAGGAGTCGAACAGAGAACTTCCAGGCATGAAGTAGAGAGACTTGAAGGAGTCAACAAGAAGAGCAGAGAGATGGCCATGAATGGGCTAAGGGATCAGGACAGATTGGATGAGGCATCCAACTTTGCCATCTAGAAGGCCAGGATCCTTTTTGTTCTATGTACCATGAGTGCACACACACCACTTGAGTGGAAGTGGGGAGACATCGAGCTGTAGTCAGACAGACTACAAACGATGAGGGGCAGGATCCTCGAGGTACCTATCATCTTGGATTAGACCTTGCTAAGAGAGCCCCGAAGAGGAGTAGTAGTATTGGCGATGTCAGTAGACACGGATGTAGATGGAGCGACAAAGGGAGTTATAGTGCAGGATTCCCAGGACAGCGTGAGGCAACAGTGTGAGAGGCATGGGAGTGTTGCACTAGTGCAGGATGACACAGAGAGGTGTGCAATGGTGTGAAATGCATGGAGTTGTTGCAGTAGTCCAGAGGTCAAAGAGGGTGCACTTATTAGTGGCAGAGGGAGCTTCAGCATCAGGGTTGTCTCTAGCTTGACAGAGATGTCATAGTTGGGAGATCGGTTACTTACTTCTCAGTAACTGAGTTGTAGTGCAGCAGTTAGTAGTGGTAGTGCTATGGGTAGCGTGATGCAACATGTTGAGAGGGGTTGCAGTGTAGATGCAGCAGTGGCAGTGGTAGGGCCATGGGCAGCAACACAGGTGAAGAGGGAGTTTCCGTACAGATGTAGCAGGGGCAGTGGTAGGGCCATGGGTAGTAGTTTCGGATGCAACAATGGAGAGAATGTTTGGCAGAAAGCCTAGCATCAGCACAGGGACCAATGCCGGATGATCAAGGTGATGCTCAGTGAGGAGTATTACTACAGCATAGTCCTCGCTAAGAGGGAGTGATGATTTTCGGTAGCATCGGATGTGCTCTAGCCACGAAAATTGGTGGAGATGCTAAGGCACATGAGATCTCCAATACCTAGAAAGGGTTTGGGCAAATTCTAAACAGTTTGAGAGATATTAAAACAATTAATATTTTTAATGGAGTCCCTAAGTCTAAACGTAGGGAAAATAAAATATTAATGTGTATTAATATAAAATTGTGTTAGAATGGTCCAAAATTCATGGATCAAGCTAGATCTAATCTTAGCCATTGATTAGGGACTTAATCTAGGCTGTTGATTTGTCAACGAGAAAAGTATAAGAGGAGGCTTGAGGGTCACTTGGAGAACATACCAAGAGATCGATATTTCAACTTTCTGGGGCTGGGTTTGCTGAGAAAGTTGAGAGATTGATTTGGAGTTTCCGCTGAGGGGTAGTGAATACAGAAGTAGAGAGGAAGAGATAGTATCGAGAGGATCAACGCAGCAGTCGGGAAAGCTAACGTAGAAGGGTAGAAGTCAGAACTGTCGGGACCTGTCAGGAAAGCTAACATAGAGGGCAGAAGTCAAAACTATTAGGAACACCCAAAACTTCCAGGAAGTTTCAGGAACGATGACGCAGAGGGTGGAAGTCGGAACTACCGAGAAAAACCAGAACTATCGAGAACTGTTAGAACTGCCTGGAAAGCTAACGCAGGAGGGTAGAAGCCGGGAAAGCTGACACAGAGGGCAAAAGAGGTTGACACAGTCCCTAGAGGCTGACATTGGGGTTTTTCGTGGGGCAGATTGGTGCTGAGGAGCTGCCGGAGTGTTTCTCTGGGGTTTCAGCGGGAGCATCTATATCCAAAGGAGAGGTACTACTACCGAGATTTTTCTGTATTGGGTGAGCTGGATTTGGCACCCAGATTGTATTTTGAAACTGCTTAATAAATCAAACCATGATATAGTTGCATCGTTTTTCCTTCATTGGGTTTTTCTAGGGACATTAGTCCAAAAACAACGGTGTCACTTGTGTGCTAGTTTCTATTTCCTTCAGTTCATGATCTGTAATGTGTTGAGGATGTACTTGTATTTATTTCCAGTATTTACGTGGTAAATAACTTGTTAATTAACAGAAAAAGTAGGTAGGAATAAATGAGTAAAGTGCATGAAGGGTTTCTAACGTGTCAGACTTAGAAACTTGAACAGGGAACCATTCCTATTTTTGAGGGCATTGCTTCAATTGCCCTTTTGTATAAATAACCACATTAGGTTTCAAAATTTTTGTTCAGGTAGGTGTAGCTATTGAGCTCCAAGCATTGAAATTGTTATGTTCAACTTTTATGTGATGTATTAGACTTGCACTTTTTGATAAGGAGAAGTTGGATTTTAAGTTGCATCTTAATTAGTTTCAAAGGGGTGAGACCCTTGGGTTTGGACCCAACCCAGAGGCTTTGGTCCGTCTTCTTGTACTTATGTTTCTTATTGATTCCAAGTAGTTCATAGTTTCTTTCATTTCCATAGTAGTTATCCTATAAAATATTATGGTTGAAATCTATACATCAACTCTCTTATGGGAGAATGAGTGGAAGGATTCACAACCAAAACTAAAAAATATTGTGTTTATGATTACTTAGAAATAGATTAGTATTGGTTTTCCTATTTTACATTTTCTTCCTATAGTTTAGGAGTTAGTTTAGTGAGTAGATCAGTGGTGTGCATAAAGTAGATGTCATTTAAATTTCACACATATTTTCCATCATAAGTTGTTTCAATTTGCAAATGATAAATGGATGCATGCGTGTCATTGATTTTTGGGTTGATTGATCTACGGGGGAGGTCACCTTCATCACTTCCATCTTGAGCTCTTTCACCTTCTCCTTCCACCTCCAAGCTTTGTCCCAAAAACCCTATATTGTGAGCTATTTTGTCTAGGTAACTGAGAGCACTCATCCTAGTGCCAGACAAGACCTTGAGAGGCCTTGATCTTGGCTAGGGGCTCAAATCAACCCTATCTCATTTGATTCAACTATTGTTAACCTATCCATGCCCTCAAGCCAACGTTCCCACCTTCAAACACCACTAAGATGCCCTCCTATAGAATTACATTCCTGCTTGTAGAAATTTCCTATTGCAAACATGTAGTAGCCTTTTTCTTGACCAATTTCGATCCACACTACAACTTTGATCTAGCATAGATGCATAATGACCTCCAAATATGATGATATGATCAAGAAAAGATCCTAGGCCACTCCAAACCTTCCTCGTCTTCAATGCAAAAATAGAGTAGAGTTATTTTCTTTATCATGAAATTAGGTTATAATTGATTTATGGGAAAGTATGAACTAGGTAGATGGTACGTGTGATTATGATTGGTAATTTGATGAAATTTGCAAGATAGGTTAGTTTCTTTTCTGCAAGGATGATGTAGTGTGATGAATTATGCAAGATAACTCTGCTTCATTTATGCAATTAGATTATACTTTATCTTTTCATGTATTGAGTAATTAGGGTTTTACAAGTTGAGTCAATGGAATTTCTATTCCCATACTTAGAAGAAATTTCCAATTTTTCCTTTATCAAACTTTCATTCTCATCCAATAAAAGGAATGTTCTTTGAGAACTTTTTGATCTAATTTTGTAACTAAGGATGGCATGAGTGAACCCTATCTATTGTGCATATAGCATTGTCACCTCGAAGTTTATACGAACCCAAGGTTGATAATTTGAGTTGAGGATCCCTTAGGAGTTGCAACATTCTTGGTGCAATACCAAGGCTCACCAGCTGGAATAGGGATTTTAAATTTTTATGTCGCCAGGTTAAAACAAGCGAACCAAGTCTCCCTTTATCATTGATTTTTTTTTTTAAGCTTGTTGGTGTGAATGCTCTAAAACTTGAATTTATTTTTATTGTTGGAAAGTTTAATATCAACACACTTGGAATAAATATCAACATGCTCCTTTTTATCTTTGGTTTTCAGCATGATTGTTGAAGTTGGTTGTATGGAACTTATGTCGGTCAAAAGAAACAATATAGTAACTAGAGAATTATTGACAACTGGTGGATTATTAACTAGTACTTTATTCATTTCTTCATTATGTCGGTCAGTTGGAACATTAGTCATTTGTTGACTATAATCTATGATTGGTTTTTCAAAGTGAGTGTGCTCAGTCTAATCGCATAATGAGTTGTCTTCAGATTTATCTTATTGGTCCAACTGTTTTTGCTTTAGCTGACCTTGCTCCATCTTATTCTTCTCCAAGTGATGATGTTATTCTATAATATGAGTTGGAGATTTAATAGGTGTATCATCTGTTAAATCAATTTCAGTTGCTTTATTAGTTTGTGTGTTGATGACCTACTCCGTCTGATTATGAATTTGATTTGTACTATCATTATGTTGATGTTTTGTGTTTCCATTATCCTTGCTAGAAGAAATACCATTCTACTCATAGTTATGATTTAGTGAAGCCTAGAAAATATCCTCCATTTTATTCTGAAAAGAACACCTTTAGCATGTTCCATTGCATTTTGGATAAATGAAACTTTGGGTTTTTGAGACGTTTTGACTATTTTTTTATTTTTCCTTCACTTGCTAGATAGATTCATCAAGTTGGTGTTTTTATATAAGATCCTCCAGATGGATATATTTAGGTTCCTTTTGCCATTGGGCCGATTTGGACATGGTCAGAGTGGCCTTGGGGCTGTGAGACTCTTTATGACTAGACTCTTGGTAGGTTTCCAGTAAAGGCATTGATAAATAAATTTTGAAAGCTTGTAGGTATAATGCGACTTGTGCCTCTTCTTCTAATTCAACATCATCCAACAGAGTAATGATATCATGGGATGGATCAAAGACTGTAGAGGGAATAACAAAATTGGTATAGGACTGTTGACATAATTCGTCAAACACTTGGACGATGCAAGGTTGGTAAGGGATTTCTTGAGGGTCAAATTCTACAAAGTTATTATATCATACATTTGTGATGTCTAGACATAGAAGGATATGGTAACAAGGGGTTAAAGCTCATCATACATGTTGATGAACTCTCCATTTATTGGAGATGTTCCTAATGTTTATTAACCAATTAATAATTAATTTAAGAGGACCTAGGGATTGTGATTTCCCTGACCAATTGTGCAAAATGATCCTAAAATTATTCATAAGAGGCATATTTGTTTTTGTGAAGTATGCATCCTCAACTAGTGGGATAGACTTCATTGAAAATCAAATTAAAAGAGAGGGGAAAGGGATGGATTTACCCAAATTTTGACAATCCTGGAAGTTGGCTTTAATGAGGTCTTCTACATGTTCCACCCAATTGTATCCTTTACCAGAATTTTCTATCTCACCAATTCCTCTTAGCATTGTCAATTTCACATCTAAGGCTCAACCAATAGTTTTAAGAGATAAGGAAACTTTTGTCTAAGCCCATCTGACGAGCGAGTCCAAAACCTACCTGATGACTAACCCTCTTGAATTATTTCTTGATGCTCCACCAATGAACTTTGTGAGTTGCTTACTACCATTAGTTGTGGTCAAAACCTTTTCACCCTTGTATTGTAAACCTGTGATGAGATGAATGGTAGTGCCAAAAATTGATTGTGGTTGTGCAAGCCACAACTTTCCACTGTGGTATCCACTGACTAAATTCTTGGCGACCTCTACCTTCATTCCTAGCAAGTCTGCTACCAAGGGAGTACCAAGGATGTCCCAAATTCCTGCCTTTCGGAATAATTTAGACTAAGGATTCCATTGTCCATTCAGTTTGGTCCAACTGAGACAGGATTCAACGTGTTCCTTCCAAGAGGTTTCATCCACATTTTCCTACCTTATATTATGCATGCAAACTTCTAATTCTATTTTCCCGGGAAGGTTGAACCTTGCCTTGATCTGCGCTTCTACTCTAACTTCATTGTCTGTAGAATGGAGTTTGTGCTTCTCCATTACAAAACCATTCTGAAGTTCTACAGTTCGAAGGAAATCCAAGAGCTTAGAACAGGGAAAATTTTAAGAGCCACCCTAAATTTATATGTATAATAAATGGGCTAATACCCATGATACATAAGAAGAATGGGAGGCGATTTTATCAATAATATAATATGTATATATAATTTTTTTGGCGAATCTCTCACCAGATTATTGTATCTTCTACAATAATGGAGAATCTTTCACTGAATTATAAAATCTTGTAAGATATTGACAAATCTTTTACTGAATAATAAAACATTGTGAGTCTTGGCGAATGTTTTGTTAAAGTATGACACCATATATGATAATAAGAAAACATATTCATTAAACTGTAATATACTAACATACATGGAAAAAGGAAACATAATTTTCTCTTCCTACAAACAATGTTCCAAGTTTTAGTGGCTGTGTTTGTCAAGGTTCTTACAATAGACTCTTTCATATCCTTCTATTAGTTTTGATAATATTCCACAACAAAGTTCTTGTAGGTGTTGATATTGACAACGAGTTCTGTCAAGGTAGGAGAGATTAATCTTTTCTCTACAACTTCTGTCAAGCTACCACTTTTTTCAAGTTATCAATTTTTTTTCTTATCCCATAGACTCCAACTGCGAGATAAAAAAAAAAAAAAAAAACACATCAAGTTTGTTTACCCCAACACACCAACAAGTAGCAAGCCCCAACTATATTATATAAGAAAGTATTAGGTATCCCAAAGGGTTGAAGGGGATCTAATTGAAAGAAGTGACCATTATGAGAATACTTCCAATCAATATATGAATATATAAATGTAGATTTATTATTATTTTAATTGGAAATATTCAATTAAATAATAAAATTTAATTACCGCTCTCCCAATCTAAATTGCTTATTAGCATAATTCACTACCCTCATAGGTCTCACATTTTTTAACAACGTTGTAACATGTAGATTAATTTTCTTTTTGGTGAACAATATCCACCTTTTAGGAAAATATAGTGCAGTGGCTCCAACCCATACAGATCATTAGGACAAACTAAGAATAGCACAGAAGATGAAAGGTTGTACAAACCAGCTTATTTTTCAAACAACTAATCCAACATCAGTACCTAAACGTTTTATGAAGATATCATATTAAGAATGTTTGAAAAATGGTGAGAAATCTTCTGCGAGGCTGATGCGGAAAGAGTGATAAGGTTTCATTGTTTTGAATTTTTTTTGTTAAATCCAAAAAAGTAAAAAAACAATATTAATGGAGATATTGGTATCTTTTACTAAATTTTGTGAAGTGACTAAATGTAGCTTTAACCATTCACGTTAGGATGTTTTTACAATATAATTTCCTAAGTCTATTTAATATCTTCATTATCATAAAAACTAACTTATATCCATCTTAACTCCACATCTACCACTCTTAGGGGGATGAAATCTATTTATCCCTCTGAGTACTTGGTAGACCCAAAATTAAGATGGATCTAAGATGATAGGATTTCCCCTTTAAATAGTGCTCACATGAATACCATGGTATTGCCATGGGTTATCATAAACCTGGAGCTTAAAAATTACTAATACCATGGGTTATCATAAACCTGGAGCTTAAAAATTACTATTAGTAATTTATAAAAATTAATAAAATTAATAATTGATTTTTATTTTAACCAAGTTAAAAATGTTTAACACACATTAAATTACAACATCCATTTTTACTCTTGATCCACCATGCCCGAGAGGGATCAAATATTTTTTCACTCTATGCTAGTTTGCATATCACGATATTTGATCCCTCGGGGTTTAGTGGATCTAGAGTAAAGATGGATCTATGCTGGTTTAATTCCCCATTTAAATAGGCTACATTCCAGGTGAATACCAAGGGTTAATACCATGTGCCATTTTTATTTTTATTAATACTAATATTAGGGTTAATAATGTTTTTTGCATGGTATTAATAATAATCTAGCGCACGGTGTTTGGCCCATAGTATTTTGCCCATAGGTTTCACCTAAATATAATGCATTTTTTTAGTGTCGTAAACATAAGGTGACTTATGGAGTAAATATAAAAAAAATGCTTTATTTGTTTACCATACCTCTCGTTTATTTATATTTTTATTAATTTAGCATACCTCGTTTACAAATATGGTATTTGGCCCATAAGATTCACTTAAATAAAACCTCTTTTTTGAGCCTTGATAAATAGAAAGAGAGTTATGGAATAAATATGAAAAAAGGTTTTATTTATTTACCATACCTCCAATTTATTTATATTTTTATTTGTTTACACCTTTGCATGTATATAAGGTGATTTATGGAGTAAATATACAAATTTTTTTATTTATTTACCATACATCTCATTTATTTATATTTTTATTAATTTACCATACTTCTTTTATAAATATGGTATTTGGCCCATAGGATTCACTTAAATAAAAACTATTCTTGAAAATTAGGTCGAATGGAAGGTTGTAACTCCTAATTTTAAAGGCTAAATTTACCTTTTTTACCCTCTCCCTTAAAATAAGGTGGGCTATTTGAGGCGATTTGTAAAAATGTACTATGATACAAAATATTCGCTCATTAAAAATTTAAAACCCTTGTATTATGATACAAAATATTCTCCGAGTAAAAATTTAAAACCCCTTAATTTTGCCTAAGGGCGAACATTCACCCCTAAAATTTTCCATGGCTCAAAATAAGTGATTACAAGAGTGGGAATATCCAAAATATCATCATGGTGGTAGGAAACATTGAACGATATTTCTCGCAAGATTTTGGTTAAGCGTGAGGCTTCATTTATTTTTATAGAAGTAGAATTAAATTGTGCCATCATTCGTGTTTGGTTGCCCTTCCTTGAAATGTCTAGTCAATTTGTGATTTTATCATCAAATGTCACTCGCCACGTGCATGCCACATGATCACCACCTTCTTCACGGGGTGGTAAATAATTATGTGTTGGTTTGAAATTATTTATGTTGGACGTCTGAAAATGATGGGATGTGTGAAGTCTATGTCATGTCAGCATAACGCAGATGTAATTAAGTGCTCCGATTTTTAAATCCGTATTTTTTTCTTTTGTGTGATATGTTGTCAAGGTTGCACGTTGGGTATTTATTCGTGACTGGTTTTATGAAACTGCCTTTATTCGTGACTGGTTTTATGAAACTGCCTTCCAACTGTCGGTCGAAGCCCCTCTCTCAAGTCTCTATTTGGTTGAATCGTACTTTGTGACTTTGTTATGTCAGATGGTTATTTCTTGGTTCAAGTCGACTTCTATTCTGTTGGATTGATTTATTGGTTGAGGTGGAACTTTTATACTGGTCTTAAAAAATTTATCTACGCTATTCTCGTCGTTTGTCTCCGAATTTATGTTAGTCCATATTTCTCATTCCTCTTAGAATATTGCATAGGTCAAACTCTTGTTCCATAATGTTAATGTGTCTCCTTACTTAATTCGTCATGTTTTTGCCTTTATTGGATATCTAACTATTATGTGGATTATTTTTATCACTAATTTATAACTACTTTTTATAAATTGAACTTTACTAAGAAAATGACACATTCTAAAATTTATTGCTCAGTTAGCTTGCCACAAAGTCTTCCTGGAGCTAACCCACACTAAATGTTATTAAAAGACATATATTTTAAGACGAGCACCATTAATGAGTGACTTGAAAAAGTGTCCTCGTAGTTTTTTCAACTCAAAGGTTGTAGAAGATCGAATTTCTTCTATGACGAAGGGTCTTAACCATGCTATTTCAAGTTTTTTTGGGTTTCCCTTCACTCGACCATCATACAATAAGACTAAGTCATTCACTTGAAAAATTTTAGTTTATAGGTTCCCCTCATGGCATGCGTTCTATTATTCTTTACTAATTTGATCATGATAGAGAGCATACATTTGATCTTCTTGTAGTTTATGTAGTTACCTAAGTTGTTCCATTTGTAGGTTTGTATTATATGTTAACATAGTCAATACACTTTATGCATTCACCAAGAAATGAAATGGTATGAGTGCTTCTTTTCCGTAAACAAGTTTGATAGACGTCAATCTCATTGAGTACTTGTATGTTGTGCAATATTCCCATAGAATGGTTGGAACCTTGTCATCCTAGTAATCTCTATATATATTGTAGATATTTTTTAATCCTTTATGTATTGCTTTTTGAAATGTTCAACAACGCCATTTTCTTACAAGGTGATATGATGTAGTATTTCTATGTTCAATCATAAAGTTTTTCATTAATATTTTAAATGTACCATTGAAAAACGTGTCCCTATATCACTGATATTGATCACGGGACATCTAAATCATGTTATTATATTTTCCTATAGAACTTCATTGCTACTTCTTTGGTACACAAAGTGACTCATTGTGTTTCTGCCCATTTCATTAACTATTAAATTATTTTTATTATATATTTTTCTCCTATTCGTTTGAACCTTTAGGGAAATGGACCAATGGAGTTGATCACCAAAATCTCAAAGTGATATTGATAGAAGAATTGAGTGTAGTTGCATATGATGTTTCAGTAGTGGTCGTCCAAATCTTTGTCATATGTCACATTTTTGTACACGGTTTCGATAGTCTCGAAATAACATTGGCCACCATAATCCTCCTTGCAATATTTTTCATGCAGTCATTTCACCTAGAGAATGACCTCGGATGCCCTTATGTCTTCTTCATTGAAGATTTATTTATTTCATTTTCTGAGGCACATCTCTTAAGTACCTCGTTGATACCAAGATTATATAGTAATCCATTTAAAAAGGTGAATGGTTTTGATTTAATTACAAAGGTATTTTTCTTCTTTTCGAATAGCCACTCAAGTGCCTTACTAGTATGTATAAATCATGTTATTTCTGTGATTTATGAAGGGATTGCCTCAACTCTGAATAAATTTGCATTGAAGATGTCATCTTGAATATCAGAAGATTACTCTTCAAAATCTAGTCACGATAAGTTGTTGGGACTGACATTATTTTTACCTAGTCGAGTATTGACTTTGAATTCAAAATAATGAAATAATAATAACCATCAACAAGTTCACCCTTGATGAACTAGTCTGTTTATGAGGTATTTCAATTCTTGTTGATCTGGGCATAATATGAAAGGGTTCACAAGAAGTTAGTGTCAAGAATTTTGTAGGGAAAAAATCAATGCCAAGGATTCTCACTCAGTCATTGAGTAATTTCTTTGGGCTCTATTGATTTTTTGACTAGCGTAAGCATTTGGATGATCTATCGATTTATCGTCAAGTTGCACTACAACCACTCTGACTATGACATTTTATGCATTGACATGTATGTGAAATTGTTTTGACTAGTCGGGAAAATTAAGGATTGGTGCTTCAACTAATTTCTTTTTTAACGATTGAAAGGCCTCATCACACTCATTATACCAAATAAATGGAACATATTTCTTTAAAATCTCATATATCAGGAATGTAATGTGAGAGTAATGCTTAATGGATCATCTGTAGTACCTTGCGTCTCCCAAAAAACTTTGATTTATTTTTTATTGACGCAGGGCTTCAAATCTAAGATTACCTTAATCTTTTCCATATCAAATTTAATCCCATCCTTCAAGACAACATAGCCCAACAATATTTTGATTGACATTACGAAAGATGCACATTTTAGTATTTAGTGATAAAACAATCTTACCACATCTTTCAAGCATTAGTCGTAACTTTTATATGTGATCTTTTGGGAGTGTGTAGATTGTCCAGTTGTCAAAATAGGTTGCCATTGTTTTATAAATATACTCTTGAAAAAATTTAGAACAATTTGTGAGAATATTGCTGGTGCACTTTTCAAACCAAAATGCATCCCTCGATAGGAAAAGGAATCAAACTCAATAGTAAACATTGTTTTCTCTCTATCTTCTTCCATAATGTGATTGTATTGTGAAAAACCATCTATAAATGAGTAGAATTCATACCATGCAACTTCGTTTATAATTTCATCAGTAAACAGAAGAGGGAATGGATTAGTAACTATTAGTTTTTTTAGCCCACGGTAGTTGACACAAATACGTTATATATTTGATTCATGCTTTTTATCCTGTACGACCATGAGACTTATCCATTATGATGTTTCTATTGGATAAATGATGCCAATGGAAAGCATTCCCTCTATTTCTTTTTGAACGACAAGTTTATACTTGTGAGAAATATTTTATAGTATATTTATTATTGGCCTTGTTCCCAGAATGAGGTTAATTTTCATTTACCACATTTATTTGACAAGTCCCTTTAGATTTCTGTAATCACTAACAAAGAAATCCTAACATTAAGCAAGTCCACGAATTTTGCAATTTTTTTGTCCAACCAGTAATGACCAAGTCAGGAAATATTTATTGAGTTGTGAGTTGATATGTTTACTTCACGTGTTTTTATTTTTGTTTCATTCTAATTGGGTGCTTTTCATTCATCAAGTGGCTACTCCCTAACTTTAATTTCTTGATAGCCTCACAAAAACTATTATTTATTTGGTTTCTTAATTTCTTTTTTGTCAAGCTTGTATACTAATTGTATTCTTTTATGGTTTTGTGGGTGATTTTTCTTCAAAGTGTTAGCTCCCAGGTTGTTCCCTTTGACTCCCAAGGGAATACGGCCGAGGTAACCACTAACCAAGGATTGTAGTTTCTAGCCAAACTGTAATCAGAGAGGGCTCTCTCTTATGATTTGTCTCTGTTTTGGTAGTATCTTAGGCTAGCTATGATGTTCAGGGTTTTGTTTTATGTTTTGGTTGAGGGATGTCTTCTGCATCTAAGGTGTAATTTTTTAGGCAGTATTAGTCCATTGGGCAATGGAGTCTGTGGCTACAGGTTGACTGAATTTTGAGTTGAGTTACTGAAATTACAGGGCCATTTAAATATCTCATGGAACAAATCTGAAATTGTGATTATGAGGTGTGTTCAACCAGTGAAAGGCAATTAAGAATTTTCCACTAAGCTGGGTGTGAGAAAGAGATGTGTTGCACAGGAGCAAACTTGAATTCCTGAAACAACAATCACTGTGAAAGATATAGTGTAGAGGTGTAGCAATTAAGAATTACACCTTTATAACTGTAACTAAAGAAAACATTTATAATAGCATAGATTGAGTCCAGGGTAATGTGTGATTAAATCCTGGAACTATTCTTTTTCTTTGCCATTAACTGTAAAACATAGAACATGAATGAGCTATGAGAAGATGACAAAACACATAACTAAGAGTTTGAAGAAAACTTATTGATTCATGAAACACGCAAGAATCCTGTAACATTCAGCAAAACACCACAATGACTCAGATAACGCAGAGCTTTGGAAATTCCATCAGCTTTTGTATTAATAGTCTGGAAATTTACAGCATAAGAAACTCTTGAAGAGAGATCAACAACCCCTTGCAAACTCATGCGAGGGGGAATATATACAAGCGGTCATACAAAATATCTGAGGCGTTGAGTTATCTGAGAAATAAATGTGTTCACCAACTTTTCAAGATAGCAGATAAGAAAGTTATTACATCATTGAATACAAAATAAGTGCTCTTTATGTATGTCAGAAGATATTTTGACCTTTGGAGGCCACTGAGTCGGTCTGAACGTTCTGCTTTTACTCTGGAAAAGTGTGCCTTTATGGCTGTCGTGCTGTAGTTTTTTGGCCCTGTCATCTGTAGTTGTCACTGCTGCTCTGGTGGCCGATTAGTTCTGCTGAGTTGGCCCAGCTTTTCCTTTTCATGCCTTCTGGTGTTATCATATTTTCCTGTGCATGATCACCTATGAATTTAAATGGAAATTTGATTTACAGGCTCCGGTTTATAATATCATTTGTATTGCCTTAGTCCACCATTCCTGTGTGGGCAATTGATGTCTTAGAATTGCATCCAAAGTCTCATCTGCCTCGGTGTATTTGTAGAAGTTGGGAGGCACTTCAAACAGATGTTTGATTTCATCCATGATAAAAAATAAGTTTTCTACCCTGTTGTAGAGACTTTGTCCTGTAGCTGGCCCTGTTTCCTCTAAGGTGCTGGGCCTTTTAGTGATCTGATTTGTGGCGAATGTGTTGACCCTCTTGGCATATTGCTCGTGTGTAAGTAGCCTTCCTGCGCTGTTCAGTAAGCCAGGGAGACCTCTGTTTTGCAATGCCACATATTTGTCCATGAATCTATTGACCTCTGTCTGCATATCTTGGGTCCTTCTTTCTAATGTCTGCACTAGGATTCTTAGTGTTAGGACCCTCTTTATTAAAAAAATAGTCTCAGTTCTATTGGAGATTCCCATAGTTGCTAACTGAGCACTTGTTCTATTATTAAGCACATTGATCATCCTGTTGGCAACTTCAGGCATATTGCCTAGAGAAGCCCTTGATCTCTGAATTTCCCTCTGTGCTTTTGCAATGAGCTCCAACTGTTCATGAATTGTTTCAATATACTGCCATTGATCAGTGATGGATTGGCCAATATTGGCCCATAGCACTGTCTTGAGCTCAGCCACTACTTTATCCAGTTTGAGCTCCTTCTCCAGCTCCTTTATCTTGTCTTTGAGGGGTTTTATTTCCCTGCCCTTTTCTGCCACAGTCTGCTTGGATTTATCATATCTTTCATTTACCTTGGCTAAATTCTCCCTGGCCTCATTTAATTCTGTCATTTGGGCTTCCAGGGCCTGAATCTCGTTTCTCAGCTTTTGCATGTCCAGGCTTGGGGCCTGCTCTGTTGTTGGCGGTGGTGCTAAGGTAGAAGGTGCTGCCTGTTCTGTTTGTTGAGTGAGGGGCGCAGTAGTGGGAGGAGCTTCCTCAAGGTTTATTATTTCTGGAGGAGGCTGAGATGTTTGACCTCCTTCCTTTTGGTGTAATGCTGCTTGCAATGCTGCATGTGCAGCCTCTGATTCTCCCAGCTTTTCTTGAGTCTGGATCAGTTGTTTATATAAAGACACCAGCAAAGTTGTTGCATCTTGATCATGTCTCAGCTGGGCAACTTCTTCCGTTTGAGGGTGAATAGTTGCTGGGATTTTGATCTTTTTCCTCAAAGCTGCCATGTCTGCATCCCTTAATTTCAATATTTCTTGTATGCCCTTGATGTCCTTGGGGTCATGCCCAATCTCTATGATTATATCTTCTAAGGCCCTGATCCTGTTGTCCTTTGCTTGAGAGGATGCTCTCTCCAAGTCAAGTTGGGCAGCTGTATTATTTAGGCTATTTTCTAGCCTGTAGTTATCCAATGTCTTATCTGCCAAGGAGGCATACACCATCTCACCCGTTTGCTTATGCAATTCAATTTTGTCCATTGGGTGGATGTCCTTGGCAAGGACCTCAAGATTGATCCTCAAGTAGTCTGAAGGGGACTGTGGTTGCAATGCAGTTGGCATGAAGTGGCTCATGATCATTTTGCCTTCATTAACATCATATGCAGACATCAGTCTTTGCTGGTTAGTGGGAGCCATTTTCAACAAATGATTATATAGCTGTATTTTTATTGGCTCATTCCTCCTCTTTATGTCAATGAACTGCTGTTTGATGCTCAGTTCACCTTCTCTCTGCTGGCTTGAGGAGCTGACTTCTCCTCCCACTATCCTCTCTTGTTCATGTTGGAAGGAACTTGCTGAGGCCTCCATACGTGGTGGGCCCATGCCCAAAGATTGCCCCATAGGCATTTCCTCTTCTGAAAGGGGATTCATTCTGTGTCTTTTCCCCCCTTGAGTTGTTGTCGTTGTGAGGGGAGTCTCTCTGTCCCTCTTTCTACTTATATCCTCCTTTTGTGGGGTTTGGAGGATTGAGGCTTCAGCTGTTGTTTCCTGCCTAGGAGGCACAATTTGTGGTGGCTGCTGCTCAGTAAAATTTGGGGCCTCAGGTGCCTTTTCTTGCTGTAGTGGCTGCTCTTTCTCTTGCTGCCCTTCTTGTGGCTGTTGTACCTGTTGTTGTTGCTGTTGTACCTCCTCAAGAGGTGGCTGTTCTGGTTCCATTTCCTTTTCCTTGCCTTTGGTAGAGGTTGGCTCAGTTGCTTTGGCTACTTGCTGATTTGTTGTGGAGGAAGATGCAGCTGTTCCCACTTGAGTGCTTGGAAGAGTGCACACCTGTGAACAAAGCTCTAGGTCAGCCACCTTTTTTAGATTTCTTAGGGCTCTTTGATTTAACTCTTCTTGTGTGATAGGCTCCTCTAAGGTTCCTCTCCCCCACTTTGCTTGATTTGCATACTTTTCTATATGAGGAAGCCTTACATGGTCATAACTGGCCAGCCTATATTTGACCCTTCTTAGGCTTATGAAATGATTGGGGTCATAAGGTTTCCAAAGGAAACTGGTTTTCAGGCCAAGGGATTCTAACATGCTATCCGCCTCTTTCCAACCTTCCTCCCTTTTGTTGTAGATAAAGTGGCCTAATTGGTTCCTGACCTTGAGCTGTGCTTTCTTGCCTCTACCTGAAAAGTGTAGCACATCAGCATTCCCAAATTGCCTGAAGTATTCCAGGGAAAACAATCTCATGGGCACATATTTGGGCAATCTGTATGGGGGCAACTCACACCCATATATCCTTATAACTGTGTGGTTCTGGTAGAAGTACCAGTCCCCAATGCTGTAAGATTTAGACAACTGAAGTATCCTTTGCATCTCATCAGTTAGTCTTGGAGGAGGTGAGCTCATCATCAGAGACATGGCTGGGTGGATGAAGAGATCTATGAACTCACAGTAGGTATATGGAGAGTCCGGTCTGCAGTGGAAGACAGAGGACCAATAGACTACTGACCTTGGATTGCCTTGGGCATCCACTCTTTTCACAGCAAAAGAAAACTTTTCATGTTGATAATATAGGATTAGGTGGTAGATGTAAGAGGTGTATCTGAACACCTTTTCTCTTGCCAAGTTCATCAACTGCTCATGTATCTTATCAGAGATGTATATGGCATAGTTATAGCAGATCGGAGACTTGCCAGGAGTGAACATGAGCATGATCACCAGCACAATTTCATCAACAAATTCAATTGAATTATAGCCCAAAATGGGACTAATCATGTCTGCAAGATCTCTGCCCAATTGGTTGAGGTATACTTGGTTAATAGGAGGATACTTCACAGAGTCAGAGCCAATGTACAGCTGATTGAGTTTGGTGACCTGAGCATCTGTCAATCTAGCTCCTTGATTTATCAAATCTATTAGTGATAAAGGAACTAATTTCTTCTTAGTCTTGAAGTTCAGCATCTCTTTGATAGCTTCAGGGGTGATAAAGAAAACAACTGAGCCTGAAGGGTCAAGCACAGCCCTCTTAGTAGGGTCATAGCATTCGGCACATAGGTGGATTAAATCAGGGAACTGGTTGACCTGAGGGAGCTTGAAGATAGGGAGAAAAGAGTCCCATATGCCCAATACATCTGTTCCATTCTCATGCTTAGCCTTCAATTCATTTAGCAGGTGGATGTGGAACTTGGTCTTCATCGGCATTTCCTCTGATATTTGATAGTCCAGGTATGCTAGAGGTTGCCAGTCCAATTCTCTCTGAGGGGCATTTAAAGGGGCAACATTCAAGGCTACAGGTGCTACAGGAGGATCCATGGTCACTTTTAGGATTTCTGTTCTTTTATAAACTGGTGTTACTGTGCAGAGAAACACCAAAGAGTTTTTCTTTAAAAGAAAGGTGAATTACTGATGAACAGAGAATAAATGGTTAATTACAGCAATTGAAATACTGTTCAAAGTATGGATAAGACAAATGACTGGCTTTAGACTCTCTTTCACAGCAATTTGGTGTAGTTTAAGCTACCAGTCCACGATTGCGCGAACTGAACGTAAATTTTATGAAAACACTGGTAATATAAAGCTCAGCTGGTGAATTTCGACCTTACAGTGCAAATGGGGACTAGGCACAGGGGATTCGCCGGTGAATTATGTGTTTTTTCACTGTTTTAAGCTAGTTTTGGCGATTCACAGACAAAACGAGGCGCAGGAGGGATTTACAGGGATAAATACCTGGCAACTGTCAACAATGGTCACGAATGCAGGTGGAAATGGCTCGCCAGCGGTCTCCAGGTCGAATTCAGCAGGTTGGCGTGAGTTTGGACGTGAAAAACATGCAGAGAAAACGATAGCCGTTTTTGCAAAAAGTGCAAAAAACGCGAAATTTTGGCCAAAATATGGATTTTTCGGAACATTGGCGCTTTTTTGGATGACGTCAGCATGACGTCATCAGGTGGGGTCAAGGTCGGGTGACGTCAGCATGACGTCATCAGGTGACGTGGCGGCATAAGAGAGGTCCACGGGGATGGTGAGGTGGCAGACAGGTGGAGCACAGGCGGACGGGGGTGCCGACGCGGTAATGACGCTGGCGGTGACGCTGGCATGCGGGTTCACCGAAACCGGAAGTGGTTAGCGGTTTCATATCGCACCGCCTTCCATACGGAAGCGGAATTGTCAGAGGGGCCTCCGATACGATGTGGGGGTGACGCGTGGCAGAGGCCTGACGTCACCCTCTGACAAATTTCGGACGGTATCTTTCGGACGTCGGGGCCGGTCCGAAATGCATGAGGGCCGTCAGATGTAAAGGGTCCGATTCGACGGTCGACAGATTGTTGAGGTGGCCGGACGATACGGATGGGGGCGGGATTAAAATAATAATTCTTTCGAGACTTGCGCCCGGCGGAACCTTAGGAATTTGGCAATTTACGTGGTTTTTTAATGTTTTTTTTTTTTTTTTTTTTTTATAAAAAATGTGGATAGCGCTAAGACTTTGGATAAATGGAAAAAGTGGGTTTTTATATGTATTTTGCAAATGAAGCGGGTTAGGGGAAAAAGGGGTTTATCACAAGGTTTCTTGGCAAATGAAGGGTTTGATGGGTTAAATGACTTCTGAAGGGGAAAGAGGGGTAAGGCTTAGGGCTCTTAAACTGACCAGATGTCAATTTAATCCCTGATAGTGAACATAGGGCTATAATGCCAAGGGGAGGGATATTTATACAATGCTTGGGGTTTATACACCATAGTGTTATAATAGTAGGGAAAGGTTAACATAGGGGATTTAGATAATAGAAGTTAGGGGTTAATATGGATGGAAAAGGTGAATGAGGAGTGAAATAACTAAGTTTATGTGAAGACAACTTAGCTTAGGGAGTAGATCAAAATGAAAAGAATTTTTAGACAAGAAATGTGGCTTTCAAAGGAATAAGAACCAGCATACAACCTCAAATTCTTCCATGAATCTCAATTGATGAAGGGATGTTAGTAATGAATGTGAAAGGGGAGAATGTGAAGTTAGACATGCTTCTTTGTTTTTCTGCAACATGATGGAGAAGAAGACCTTCTCAATCCATTGATATTCTTTTGTCAATAGGTTAGCACACATTGAATTGTAAGGAATGACATTTCTGCAACCCCATCTGCCTACCCATCTACTTGCCTAGCATTTTTTGTTTCTTCATGGAGGGTGCACTTAGACTTGCAGACCCTTATGTGCCTTTTCTTTTCTTTGGCTTTTTCCTTTTGATTTTCTATCTAGAAATAACCTTATTGCTTCCAAGGTCCCAGATTAAGCAGTTGGGAACCTTACTTCTCTACCTAAGCTACTGGTCTGCCAAGATTAAACAGTTTGGACAGACTTCTTTCTCTATTCTACAACAGAAAAATTGAAATATGGCATGATCTAGATTAGGCTTTTGGACCATCCATCAAAACTTACTCAACATGAAGTTATATACACACCTGGTCTCTTTTTGGAAATATGGGATCTTTATATCACCAAAGCAGAGCATATTTGGAACTTTCTTTGCCAATCATGAAATATGAAACCTATTGGTATAGGTAGCTAACAGTGGCTCCACTTGGGGATGGCCTTTCCATTTGAAAAGCCAAGAATAGCAGGTCAGAATGCCTGGGCCCTTGACTGCTTTTACTAAATCCTGAAGTATGCTGCTTTGACATGCCAAATTGTACTCTTCCATCTTGGTAGATCTCTGAACTCATTTGCCTTTTGCTAATAACTAATAAAACTTGAGAAACTGCAATTTTACATTTTAACAGAAAGTAATATATACACCTGAATATGTACAAGGGAAACTCAGGCTGCACTTATGGGTAGTAGTCAAAATAGTGCTTCAACATCCTGCCATTCACGGGACCTTCATCCAAATCAGTTTCATTAAGACTTTTAAGGAAATAAGTATTGTTTCCTTGTACTGCTTGAACAGCAAATGGTCCTCTCCAAAGGGAATCAAATTTTCCATGTTTTCCCTTATCTTCTCTTCTTGAGTCCCACTTGAGGACTTTGTCTCCAACATTAAAATCTTCTGCCTTAGTCCTTCTGTCGAAGGCTTTCTTTAACTTTTCTTGTAAAACTTGAACTCTGCTGTAAACTTGGTCTCTAGTTTGCTGCAAACATATTATTTGATTTATCCTTCTTTGCATATCATTTGGCTCAGCTTGACTCTCTTGAAGTAATTTCATGACAGGGATTCCCAGTGATGAAGGAAATTTGGCTTCTAATCCATAAACTAACTCATATGGGCTGATCCTAATGGATCTTTTGGTTGTTAGTCTATCTGCCCATAAGGCATTCACAAGCTTCTTGTGCCAATTCTTCTTATTTTCTTCCAATATCTTCTTTATGATGTTCACAAGGCTTTTGTTTGATGATTCAGCAAGGCCATTTCCTTGGGGATAATATGAAGTAGAATGGCCCAAGGTAATGTGAAATTTGTGGCAGAAGTTCACCATCTTCTTTGATCTGAAGGCAGCAGCATTGTCTGTTATTATTTTATCAGGACAACCAAATCTAGAAAGAATATTGGTCTCAAGGAACTGAATGATAGTGGAATCATTTGCTTGTCTGCATGGAACAGCTTCAATCCATTTAGTAAAGTAGTCTGTAGCTGTTAGAATCCATCTATGTTGGCCTGAAGATGAAGGGTGAATTTCCCCAATGAAATCCAAGCCCCATTGTTGGAAAGGTCTCTCTGTTGCAATAGGCCTCAAAGGAAGTGGCAGTAACTTTCTCTTTCCCTCAAACACTTGACATTTATGACAAGAGGTGGTAAATTTCTTGACATCAGAGAAAACAGTGGGCCAATAATAACCAGCCCTCAAGATCTTATCCACAGTGGACTTCCAATACAAGTGTCCACCATAGTCACCTGCATGAAATTCTTTGGTAACATTGTTAGTCTCATTCTCAATGAAGCAGTTTAACAGTATACCCTCATGGTTTTTCCAAAGCAAATTGCCTTCCATGACACAAAATCTTGAAGCTTTCATTTTTAGGAACCTACACTTAGTCCTGGACAATCCTGGTGGAGCACACAGGTTTTGTAACACATAACATATATCAGAATACCAAGGGGATTGTTCAAAGGCTACATTGATCTTTGGATTCGCCAGCTCCGGTTCATTGTTCAGCTGGTTTATGTCTAAGGCTTGGAAGTTTGCTTCTGTCATTAGTTTGGCTAAACCTTGCCCTTTTATTAGTTTTGTTGGTTTTATCTCAATATCAAATTCCAAGATGTTGGCAATCCATTTTCCTCTTCTACCCTCTAAGTTTTCTTGAGTAAGAATGTCTTTTACAATGGGACTTGGTACATAAGCTATAACATGGGAATAAAGGATATAAATCCTAAAGTCTTTAATGACCTTGACCAAAGCATAAGCTTGTTTCTCCATGATCTGATATTTCAGAGGTGCATCTCTAAGGGCTCTACTAAAGAAAGCAATGGGTTTCTCATTTCCTTGGTCATCTTTTTGTAATAAAACAGCAGCAATAGTATGCTGGGAGGCAAAAGAGAAGATGATAAATTCCCTGTCAAATTGAGGATTTGTTAAAACTGGAGTTTGGGTAAGGGCCAATTTTATGCCTTCAAAGGATTGATTTGCTTCTACTGTCCATTTTACTTTTGAATCCTTTTTTAGCATGTTGTTCAATAATCTGACCAGTTCCGCTAAGTTTGGGATAAACCTTCTTAAGAAATTAATCTTCCCTAAGAAGGCTTGCAATTCTTTGATGTTTCTTGGGTGGGGCATTTGCAAGATAGCTTGTATCCTGTCTGGGTCAATTCTGATACCATCCTTTGAAATGATATGTCCTAAGAGCTTTCCTTCTTCCAAACCAAATAGAGACTTCTTTGGGTTCAAGGAAATTCCATATTTCCTACATGTTAGGAAGATCTGTCTCAAATGTTTCAAATGTTCTTGGTCTGATTTTGAGAAAGGTGTGAGGTCATCCAAATAAATGACAAGGAAATCATGAACCTCTTTGGAAAAAGCAATATCCATTGCTCTTTGAAATGTTGCCCCTGCATTCTTCAATCCAAAAGGCATTTTTACATATTTGAAAGTTCCCCATGGGGTTGTGAATGCAGTTTTGTCTTGATCATCAGGGTGCACTAGGATTTGATTAAAACCTGAGAATCCATCAAGTAGTGAGATCCTTGATGCTCCTACCACTCTTTGGAGAATGTGATCCATCTTAGGTAAGGGATAGTTGTCTTTGAGGGATACTTGGTTTAGGTTTCTAAGATCAACACAAAGTCTTATTTCACCAGTTTTCTTTCTTGTAGGTACCAAATTTGAGATCCACTCAGAAAACCTGATTGGTGCTATGATACCAGCTTTAAACATTTTTTGTATCTCTTTCTCAATTGTAGGGAGGAGCATAGGGTTTATTCTTCTCAATTTTTGCTTAAATGGCTTTTGATTTGGCTTGAGAGAGATTGTGTGTTGGATAACAGAGGTGTCATAGGATTTTAAGTCCTCATAACTCCATGCAAAGACATCCTGGAACTCTTTGAAAAGGTCAATGTATTTGGGCTTTTGATCAGGGGGTAGGGAAGCAGATAATTTTATTATCTTGGGCTTTTCAATGGTTCCAATGTTGCATTCTTGAATGGCAGAGTTAAGGGGCTGCATTTTTGGTTTTCTTGGGACATCATTTGAATAAAAAATATCCTCTAGTGGAGTTAGGCCTGTTGGAAGAAAATTATCTTTCAATTGTATCACTTCAGCTTCAGCATCAGCCACTTCTTCACAATTGATTTGCTGAATTTCTTGTATGTTGTCTTTGTTGAAAATTGTTGGATGTAGGATTTGGTGAGTTGTCTTAGGTGATATTGGCTTGTTATTCTGTTTACTCTATATTTGTGATTGACTTGCTCCTTCAACTATTTGTGATTGACTTGATCCCTCAAGTATTTGGGATTGACTTGCTCCCTCAGTGTCAATTTTTAGTCCTGCAAATTCTTGTTGTAAGGTCAAGAAATTATTTATTTGTGCATCATGTTCAAATACTTGCCAGTCTTTGACATTGTTTGGGACAGAAGGTCTGTGTTTTACCTCAGCTGTAAAGCAATGATGGGGCTCAAAAGGTAAATTGCAGGTGCTTGCAAATGTGGCCAAACTATGAGCATGCAAGTTATGGGTCCTGGGAATCTTGGTAATTTGAAATTCAGTGAAGGACTGTAGTAGTTCAGCAGCAGCAGATCTATAAGATCTCAGTCTTTTGTCATTAGTAATGAAATTTCCCTTTACTTGTTGGATAATCAAGTTTGAATCTCCCATAATTGAAACCTTTATGGCTTGTAAGGGTTTTACTAGCTTAAGGCCTAACAAGAGAGCTTCATATTCTGCCATGTTATTAGTGCATCTGAAATTTAGTCTGTAGGCTCGACCTTCTGCATGATTGTTCTGCTTGTTATGTATCCAAACCCCAGCTCCTGCCCCTAATTTGTTAACTGACCCATCAAATTCTAGAAACCATAGGTTCTCTTTTTCTAGGGGAGATTTGATAACTTCTCTGTGATCTGGAATAGTGAGTTGAAGTTCTGGTTTTTCACTTGTTTTGTCTTCTAGGACAGTCTGATCACTTGATTGAATCAGCTTGATTTCTAGAGCAGCAGCTTGTTCATTAATGTCCTGATCCTGTTCAAGTGTTTTGGTTTCTTCATCATTTGTAAGACCTGAATTATCATTGAAGAGAATATATGAATCTATATCGGAATGGACAGCATATATGGGAAAGTTTTGAGGTTTTTCTTCACTGCTGACCATGTATTTCATGAGTGACTCTCTATATAGCCTCTTGGGTTGACCAAAGACTGAGATGGTTGCATATGACATGTCTAGCTGTAGGGAACCTTGGAGTTTAGCTCCCCATGACCTTGATAACAACATCCCATATTTGGGTGGGATATTTGCAACCACAACATCCATGAGGATTGTTTTATTGGGATATTGAACTAGGGACACACATAGATCTTTTATGAGACCTAAACACTTAACTTGGCTGGAGTCAAATGAGAATAAGTCCTTGTATGGTCTTGCAATATCTAGATTCAATCTTTCCATGACTGATTTTGGCATCAGGTTGTGAGAAGCACCTGAGTCAAACATTGCATTGTGTAGTATCTTGTCATGAACATGCAGGCTGACATAGAAAGGTAGGATACCTGTAACAGCTGTCTTTCCATCAACTTCTGGACCGAACAGTAATTCTGGGGTGTCATCCAACACATTGACATTATCTTTATTACGAGTAATTTGAAGGGACTTCTTGATTTGTTGTCTATACATGTCATGCTTGGCTAGTTCTGAAAGAGGAATAGCTACTTTTAGTTTGCCAATTTCAGCTTCTAAGTCAAAGGGTCTTTCAGATTGGGTCTTGGTGTTGTGGGTGACAGCCTTTTCCTTATTCACTAGGTCTTCTTCTTGTTTCTTTTCTTGATCTTGAAGCTTGTCCTTGTTACTGACCTCTTGAGAAGTGTTACTTGGATTGGGCTGCAAGGGTGATGTAGCCATAGGCTGTTGTTCAGTTACTTCCTCAACTATTACCTCATCTGTGATTGGACCAGTTTTATCACTTGGTTCTGTGATAATAGCTTTCTTAGGCTGTGTTGTGCCCTTTGTCTTGTCAGGCTGTGTCACATTTATAGTTCTGCTTCTTAGCTTATATTGTTTATGAATTTCATAAACAGCTGTGTCATATCCTTGTTTAAAGTCAAATGACTCACCTGACCTGGTTTGGAATTGCTGAATGTCATCATCTTTATGATCCTCTTGACTTAAGAAAACTTGTTGCTCATCATTCAGACCCATTAGGTTAATGTGGGTGTCATCTATTTGTTCATCCGAAGTGGATGCCTCAGTATAGTTTTCCTGGAAAGGAGGTCTTATGTCTGGGTCAGAACCGGTCTTGCCAACGTTTGGGTTTTGATTTCTGCTAAAGTTGGATTCCTGTTAGGGTTATTTTGTGGTGCATCCCATGATGACTTTCTCTCCACTGATTCTACTCTGTCCCCCAATCTCTTCATGCCAGTGAGTATTGCATCCAGTTTTTGATCAAAGGCTGAGGGTTCTTCTTTGAAGGTGGTTCTCTTTTCCAATCTTGCCCTGTTTCTTTTGGCAATCAGGTTAGCCTCCACTGTGACAGCAACCTTTTGGGCTTCTTCAAGGGTTTCAGGCGCTCTTTCCTTCAATTGATATGCCATATCAGGGTCAAAACCATCAGGGAATTTGTACAAGGCCAAATCGGGGGGGGTCTTAAATTCTGTGGTATTGCATTATATACATTATTAAATCTTGCACAATACTCCAACACGGTCTCTTGAGGACCTCGTTTGATTGTGTCATATTCACCAAGTATATGCAAGGGATCTTTCTTTTTCTCCCATCTGTTAGTAAAGGCTTGATAAAGATCATCAGGTGTTGTGATGGTATTTGCAGCTAGTGATCTAAACCAAGTTCTCACATCCCCTGTGAGGCTCTGAACAAAGATTCTCATTCTCACACTGTCATCATCTATTTCATAGTTCTCAAAGTGGTCTTGCATCCTTCTGGCATGCTGAATTGCTGTAAAAGGGCCAGTGGAGTCAAAATATGAGATCTTGGATTGATAGTCCTGAGGTAGAGCTGGAGCATTAGCAGGTAACTGCAGGGGTGCATATCTATTAGCCATATTTGCAGGATTTATAGGGTTGATAGGGATAACTGGGATAGCATGAATGACGGGTACAACAGGGGTAGTGGGAAAGGTGGAAACTAGAGTGTTGGTCAAGGGAATATGTGCAGTGGATGAAGGTGTAAAAGGAGGACTATGAGATGTGGATGGTGAACTGGGGGAACCAAGGGTAGATCGAAATAGAACCTTGATTGGAGTTGGAACAGGGTTTGGATGAGTTGTCTCAGGACTTGAATCAGCAAGAGTTTCCTGTCCCTGCTGCTTCCTAATGATCTTAGGGATTGTATTAGGATTTTCAAAAACAACTGGTGGATTTGGGTCAGGATTTGACCTTGTATATCGTGGATTCTTCTTGGGAGCCAGCTTCTGAATTTCTTTTTGGTATTTTTTAGGATATTTTTAGAACTGTTTCAAGGGACTGCTCAAACTTTTAGAACCACTGTCTATAGACAGACAACAGTTGAAAAATAATATGCTTGTCCCCAGTGGAGTCGCCAATTATGTTAGCTCCCAGGTTGTTCCCTTTGACTCCCAAGGGAATACGGCCAGGGTAACCACTAACCAATCTTTGGATTGTAGTTTCTAGCCAAACTGTAATCAGAGAGGGCTCTCTCTTTATGATTTGTCTCTGTTTTGGTAGTATCTTAGGCTAGCTATGATGTTCAGGGTTTTGTTTTATGTTTTGGTTGAGGGATGTCTTCTGCATCTAAGGTGTAATTTTTCAGGCAGTATTAGTCCATTGGGCAATGGAGTCTGTGGCTACAGGTTGACTGAATTTTGAGTTGAGTTACTGAAATTACAGGGCCATTTAAATATCTCATGGAACAAATCTGAAATTGTGATTATGAGGTGTGTTCAACCAGTGAAAGGCAATTAAGAATTTTCCACTAAGCTGGGTGTGAGAAAGAGATGTGTTGCACAGGAGCAAACTTGAATTCCTGAAACAACAATCACTGTGAAAGATATAGTGTAGAGGTGTAGCAATTAAGAATTACACCTTTATAACTGTAACAGAAGAAAACATTTATAATAGAAGAGATTGAGTCCAGGGTAATGTGTGATTAAATCCTGGAACTATTCTTTTTCTTTTCCATTAACTGTAAAACACAAAACATGAATGAGCTATGAGAAGATGACAAAACACATAACTAAGAGTTTGAAGAAAACTTATTGATTCATGAAACACGCAGGAATCCTGTAACATTCAACAAAACACCACAATGACTCAGATAACGCAGAGCTTTGGAAATTCCATCAGCTTTTGTATTAATAGTCTGGAAATTCACAGCATAAGAAACTCTTGAAGAGAGATCAACAACCCCTTGCAAACTCATGCGAGGGGGAATATATACAAGCGGTCATACAAAATATCTGAAGCGTTGAGTCATCTGAGAAATAAATGTGTTCACCAACTTTTCAAGATAGCAGATAAGAAAGTTATTACATCATTGAATACAAAATAAGTGCTCTTTATGTATGTCAGAAGATATTTTGACCTTTGGAGGCCACTGAGTCGGTCTGAATGTTCTGCTTTTACTCTGGAAAAGTGTGCCTTTATGGCTGTCGTGCTGTAGTTTTTTGGCCCTGTCATCTGTAGCTGTCACTGCTGCTCTGTTGGCCGATTAGTTCGGCTGAGTTGGCCCAGCTTTTCCTTTTCATGCCTGCTGGTGTTATCAGATTTTCCTGTGCATGATCACCTATGAATTTAAATGGAAATTTGATTTACAGGCTCTGGTTTATAATTTCATCTGTATTGCCTTAGTCCACCATTCATGTGTGGGCAATTGATGTCTTAGAATTGCATCCAAAGTCTCATATGCCTCGGTGTATTTGTAGAAGTTGGGAGGCACTTCAAACAGATGTTTGATTTCATCCATGATAAAAAATAAGTTTTCTACCCTGTTGTAGAGACTTTGTCCTATAGCTGGCCCTGTTTCCTCTAAGGTGCTGGGCCTTTCAGTGATCTGATTTGTGGCGAATGTGTTGACCCTCTTGGCATACTGCTCGTGTGTAAGTAGCCTTCCTGCGCTGTTCAGTAAGCCAGGGAGACCTCTGTTTTGCAATACCACATACTTGTCCATGAATCTATTGACCTCTGTCTGCATATCCTGGGTCCTTCTTTCTAATGTCTGCACTAGGCTTCTTAGTGTTAGTACCCTCTTTATTAACAAAATAGTCTCAGTCCTATTGGAGATTCCCATAGTTGCTAACTGAGCACTTGTTCTAGTATTAAGCACATTGATCATCCTGTTGGCAACTTCAGGCATATTGCCTAGAGAAGCCCTTGATCTCTGAATTTCCCTCTGTGCTTTTGCAATGAGCTCCAACTGTTCATGAATTGTTTCAATATACTGCCATTGATCAGTGATGGATTGGCCAATATTGGCCCATAGCACTGTCTTGAGCTCAGCCACTACTTTATCCAGTTTGAGCTCCTTCTCCAGCTCCTTTATCTTGTCTTTGAGGGCTTTTATTTCCTTGCCCTTTTCTGCCACAGTCTGCTTGGATTTATCATATCTTTCATTTACCTTGGCTAAATTCTCCCTGGCCTCATTTAATTCTATCATTTGGGCTTCCAGGGCCTGAATCTCGTTTCTCAGCTTTTGCATGTCCAGGCTTGGGGCCTGCTCTGTTGTTGGCAGTGGTGCTGAGGTAGAAGGTGCTGCCTGTTCTGTTTGTTGAGTGAGGGGAGCAGTAGTGGGAGGAGCTTCCTCAAGGTTTATTATTTCTGGAGGAGGCTGAGATGTTTGACCTCCTTCCTTTTGGTGTAATGCTGCTTGCAATGCTGCCTATGCAGCCTCTGATTGTCCCAACTTTTCTTGAGTCTGGATCAGCTGTTTATATAAAGACACCAGCAAAGCTGTTGCATCTTGATCATGTCTCAGCTGGGCAACTTCTTCCGTTTGAGGGTGAATAGTTGCTGGGATTTTGATCTTTTTCCTCAAAGCTGCCATGTCTGCATCCCTTAATTTCAATATTTCTTGTATGCCCTTGATGGCCTTGGGGTCATGCCCAATCTCTATGATTATATCTTCTAAGGCCCTGATCCTGTTGTCCTTTGCTTGAGAGGATGCTCTCTCCAAGTCAAGTTGGGCAGCTGTATTATTTAGGCTATTTTCTAGCCTGTAGTTATCCAATGTCTTATCTGCCAAGGAGGCATACACCATCTCACATGTTTGCTTATGCAATTCGATTTTGTCCATTGGGTGGATGTCCTTGGCAAGGACCTCAAGATTGGTCCTCAAGTAGTCTGAAGGGGACTGTGGTTGCAATGCAGTTGGCATGAAGTGGCTCATGATCATTTTGCCTTCATTAACATCATATGCAGACATCAGTCTTTGCTGGTTAGTGGGAGCCATTTTCAACAAATGATTATATAGCTGTATTTTTATTGGCTCATTCCTCCTCTTTATGTCAATGAACTGTTGTTTGATGCTCAGTTCACCTTCTCTCTGCTGGCTTGAGGAGCTGACTTCTCCTCCCACTATCCTCTCTTGTTCCTGTTGGAAGGAACTTGCTGAGGCCTCCATACTTGGTGGGCCCATGCCCAAAGATTGCCCCATAGGCATTTCCTCTTCTGAAAGGGGATTCATTCTGTGTCTTTTCCTCCCTTGAGTTGTTGTCGTTGTGAGGGGAGTCTCTCTGTCCCTCTTTCTACTTATATCCTCCTTTTGTGGGGTTTGGAGGATTGAGGCTTCAGCTGTTGTTTCCTGCCTAGGAGGCACAATTTGTGGTGGCTACTGCTCAGTAAAATTTGGGGCCTCAGGTGCCTTTTCTTGCTATAGTGGCTGCTCTTTCTCTTGTTGCCCTTCTTGTGGCTGTTGTACCTGTTGTTGTTGCTGCTGTACCTCCTCAAGAGGTGGCTGTTCTGGTTCCATTTCCTTTTCCTTGCCTTTGGTAGAGGTTGGCTCAGTTGCTTTGGCTGCTTGCTGATTTGCTGTGGAGGAAGATGCAGCTGTTCCCACTTGAGTGCTTGGAAGAGTGCACACCTGTGAACAAAGCTCTAGGTCAGCCACCTTTTTCAGATTTCTTAGGGCTCTTTGATTTAACTCTTCTTGTGTGATAGGCTCCTCTAAGGTTCCTCTCCTCCACTTTGTTTGATTTGCATACTTTTCTATATGAGGAAGCCTTACATGGTCATAACTGGCCAGCCTATATTTGACCCTTCTTAGGCTTATGAAATGATTGGGGTCATAAGGTTTCCAAAGGAAACTGGTTTTCAGGCCAAGGGATTCTAACATGCTATCCACCTCTTTCCAACCTTCCTCTCTTTTGTTGTAGATAAAGTGGCCTAATTGGTTCCTGACCTTGAGCTGCGCTTTCTTGCCTCTACCTGAAAAGTGTAGCACATCAGCATTCCCAAATTGCCTGAAGTATTCCAGGGCAAACAATCTCATGGGCACATATTTGGGCAATCTGTATGGGGGCAACTCACACCCATATATCCTTATAACTGTGTGGTTCTGGTAGAAGTACCAGTCCCCAATGCTGTAAGATTTAGACAACTGAAGTATCCTTTGCATCTCATCCGTTAGTCTTGGAGGAGGTGAGCTCATCATCAGAGACATGGCTGGGTGGATGAAGAGATCTATGAACTCACAGTAGGTATATGGAGAGTCTGGTCTGCAGTGGAAGACAGAGGACCAATAGACTACTGACCTTGGATTGCCTTGGGCACCCAGTCTTTTCACAGCAAAAGAAAACTTTTCATGTTGATAATATAGGATTAGGTGGTAGATGTAAGAGGTGTATCTGAACACCTTTTCTCTTGCCAAGTTCATCAACTTCTCATGTATCTTAGCAGAGATGTATGTGGCATAGTTATAGCAGATCGGAGACTTGCCAGGAGTGAACATGAGCATGATCACCAACACAGTTTCATCAACAAATTCAATTGAATTATAGCCCAAAATGGGACTAATCATGTCTGCAAGATCTCTGCCCAATTGGTTGAGGTATACTTGGTTAATAGGAGGATACTTCACAGAGTCAGAGCCAATGTACAACTGATTGAGTTTGGTGACCTGAGCATCTGTCAATCTAGCGCCTTGATTTATCAAATCTATTAGTGATAAAGGAACTAATTTCTTCTCAGTCTTGAAGTTCAGCATCTCTTTGATAGCTTCAGGGGTGATAAAGAAAACAACTGAGCCTGAAGGGTCAAGCACAGCCCTCTGAGTAGGGTCATAGCATTCGGCACATAGGTGGATTAAATCAGGGAACTGGTTGACCTGAGGGAGCTTGAAGATAGGGAGAAAAGAGTCCCATATGCCCAATACATCTGTTCCATTCTCATGCTTAGCCTTCAATTCATTTAGCAGGTGGATGTGGAACTTGGTCTTCATCAGCATTTCCTCTGATATTTGATAGTCCAGGTCTGCTAGAGGTTGCCAGTCTAATTCTCTCTGAGGGGCATTTAAAGGGGCAACATTCAAGGCTACAGGTGCTACAGGAGGATCCATGGTCACCTTTAGGATTTCTGTTTTTTTATAAACTGGTGTTACTGTGCAGAGCAACACCAAAGAGTTTTTCTTTAAAAGAAAGGTGAATTACTGATGAACAGAGAATAAATGGTTAATTACAGCAATTGAAATACTGTTCAAAGTATGGATAAGACAAATGCCTGGCTTTAGACTCTCTTTCACAGCAATTTGGTGTAGTTTAGGCTACCAGTCCACGATTGCGCGAACTGAACGTAAATTTTATGAAAACACTGGTAATATAAAGCTCAGCTGGTGAATTTCGACCTTACAGTGCAAATGGGGACTAGGCACAGGGGATTCGCTGGTGAATTATGTGTTTTTTCACCGTTTTAAGCTAGTTTTGCCATTTACAGACAAAACGAGGCGCAGGATGGATTTACAGGGATAAATACCTGGCAACTGTCAACAATGGTCACGAATGCAGGTGGAAATGGCGCGCCAGCGGTCTCCAGGTCGAATTCAGCAGGTTGGCGTGAGTTTGGACATGAAAAACATGCAGAGAAAACGACATCTATTTTTGCCAAAAGTGCAAAAAATGCGAAATTTTGGCCAAAATATGGATTTTTCGGAACATTGGCGCTTTTTTGGATGACGTCAGCATGACGTCATCAGGTGGGGTCAAGGTCGGATGACGTCAGCATGACGTCATCAGGTGACGTGGCGGCATAAGAGAGGTCCACGGGGATGGTGAGGTGGCAGACAGGTGGAGCACAGGCGGACGGGGGTGCCGACGCGGTGATGACGCTGGCGGTGACGCTGGCAGGCGGGTTCACCGAAACCGGAAGTGGTTAGCGGTTTCATATCGCACCGCCTTCCATACGGAAGCGGAATTGTCAGAGGGGCCTCCGATACGATGTGGGGGTGACGCGTGGCAGAGGCCTGACGTCACCCTCTGACAAATTTCGGACGGTATCTTTCGGACGTCGGGGCCGGTCCGAAATGCATGAGGGCCGTCAGATGTAAAGGGTCTGATTCGACGGTCGACGGATTGTTGAGGTGGCCGGACGATACGGATGGGGGCGGGATTAAAATAATAATTCTTTCGAGACTTGCGCCCGGCGGAACCTTAGGAATTTGGCAATTTACGTGGTTTTTTAATGTTTTTTTTTTTTTTTTTTTTATAAAAAATGTGGATAGCGCTAAGACTTTGGATAAATGGAAAAAGTGGGTTTTTATATGTATTTTGCAAATGAAGCGGGTTAGGGGAAAAAGGGGTTTATCACAAGGTTTCTTGGCAAATGAAGGGTTTGATGGGTTAAATGACTTCTGAAGGGGAAAGAGGGGTAAGGCTTAGGGCTCTTAAACTGACCAGATGTCAATTTAATCCCTGATAGTGAACATAGGGCTATAATGCCAAGGGGAGGGATATTTATACAATGCTTGGGGTTTATACAGCATAGTGTTATAATAGTAGGGAAAGGGTAACATAGGGGATTTAGATAATAGAAGTTAGGGGTTAATATGGATGGAAAAGGTGAATGAGGAGTGAAATAACTAAGTTTATGTGAAGAAAACTTAGCTTAGGGAGTAGATCAAAATGAAAATAATTTTTAGATAAGAAATGTGGCTTTCAAAGGAATAAGAACCAGCATACAACCTCAAATTCTTCCATGAATCTCAACTGATGAAGGGATGTTAGTAATGAATGTGAAAGGGGAGAATGTGAAGTTAGACATGCTTCTTTGTTTTGCTGCAACATGATGGAGAAGAAGACCTTTTCAATCCATTGATATTCTTTTGTCAATAGGTTAGCACACATTGAATTGTAAGGAATGACATTTCTGCAACCCCATCTGCCTACCCATCTACTTGCCTAACATTTTTTGTTTCTTCATGGAGAGTGCACTTAGACTTGCAGACCCTTATGTGCCTTTTCTTTTCTTTGGCTTTTTCCTTTTGATTTTCTATCTAGAACTACCCTTATTGCTTCCAAGGTCCCAGATTAAGCAGTTGGGAACCTTACTTCTCTACCTAAGCTACTGGTCTGCTAAGATTAAACAGTTTGGATAGACTTCTTTCTCTATTCTACAACAGAAAAATTGAAGTATGGCATGATCCAGATTAGGCTTTTGGACCATCCATCAAAACTTACTCAACATGAAATTATATACACACCTGGTCTCTTTTTGGAAATATGGGATCTTTGTATCACCAAAGCAGAGCATATTTGGAACTTTCTTTGCCAATAATGAAATATGAAACCTATTGGTATAGGTAGCTAACACAAACAAAAGCTTTGACCAGCAATAAGTGTTTCTTCTATTTCTATTCAAATGTCCATTTTCTGTTCTGAGGTGCATCACATATAATTGCAGGTCGATCAAACATCAACTCATGGTTTTTTATTGTCTAATGATTTTTCTTTGATGAATTATTTGATTTTCTAAGTTGCATCATTAATTAATTCTTATTCCTCTGGGATAAATGGGGAAGGTGAGGTAATCCATAAAGTGAATCAATACTTCCTAAAATAATAGAATTTATGCCTAAAGGTATACCTAAATATAGAATCTTGTGTTCTTCTAGTGTGTCGTCAAGTGTTGTTGTGACAAACACCCTTCAAATGTTTTCCTACACCTGAATTTTGGAGGCTGCTTATGATCTCATGATGTGTCACCTCAAGTTGTTCATGGTCACTTTTTTATTAGTTGATAATTTTCTTATGAGATTCTAACTATCAAATTCACTTGCTTACACATGTTTAGCTTTTGATGCATTCACAAGCTCACCTCTTTCTTGCAAGCTCAATAGTCAATGTTTACAATGCTTGTGCAGCCTTTGGAAATAAATCATACATAGCCACTAGTAATGGTGATTAAGCAGTCCTTGGTAATAGGAATTGTGCAACTCATAGGCCTTGCGCCATCCATACCAAAAGTGCTTGGGACAGTGACTACATAATCAATGCCAAATGTCAATGCGCAACATTATTTGAGAGTCTCTCTCACTCCTAGTGGTAATTGTATCATCATTTTAGTAAGTTTCCTCAATTGTCACTTTTACTCACCTTCTTCTTTCATTAGTGTCGCTTTAGCTTTCATGACTCTCGGTTTTTCTTTCTTTCACTTTAAAAAATCTCATTTTTGTGTTCTTTTGACATTAGGATGTGTCACTTTCATTTTATTTAGGTTTTTCAAGTGTCATTTTCACTTTTTTTTAGTGTCGCAGGTGTTTCTTTTAATTACTTGTACTCTTGCATGTGCTTCACATTAGCACACTATAAGAGGAAACTCTAGCACCCTCTCCTACATTATCAGATCATATATATCATAAGAATATGTGCTAGAAATTTTCCCACATCATGGCACACTATTTGGTTTCAGTGGACACTTCTGTTGTAACTTGTATTCTAAGTGTCAAACTTGGAGGTCACTATCATTTTCCTATTGTTTCAATGGATGCATGTTAATTTTGGGTGTTAATTATTTTCTTATTATTTGGTTGAACATTTATCACTGTGTTATCATGTTCAAGTCATGTTCTATTTTTATCTATCATTTCATTTGCCCAACCAACCACCCATTATCTTGCCTCGCTCAACTATGCACTGTGCAGTATCAAGCTCCAGTCATCCATCCTTGCCTCTTGGAAATGTGCATTGCATAGTCACTACCTCGAAGGACTATGCATTGTGCAATCATAGTGCTCAGTCCCTGCCTCATGCATCTATATTAAAGTATGTAATCAGTGACGAGTATAACATTTATTATGCACCATGCATTGTTAGTTAGCAGTAAAGCTCTATATCTGCCCTTGAGTTGCTAAACTATGCAATACTTTGTATTATTCCCCCTAGAAGTTCACATGTCGTGATCATAGTGAGCAAGCCTACTTTATTACATCACTAACTCTCTTAACTAGACAATTCATAGTTCATCCCTCCCTCGATTGCGCATTGCGTAGTTGCAGTCGACAGCGGAGCCTCCTTGTGTCACTCACTTTCCCAATTGTGCAGTATCTCAAGCCTCCTCTTCATCTAATGCACACTACGTAATTACAATGTGAAACCTTACATCTATGCCTCCCTAACTTGCCCAATTGTGCAATCTCTTGATCTAGTGGGCCTCCTACTATGCATTTCATAGTTCTAGTGACTAGTAGGTCACCTCTAGGTCACTAGAATGCTCAACCGCACAATCCTTGGAATTTTTTCCTCAATCACTATGCATTACATAGTTAGAATGGCTAGCCTTGTCTCGCTGTTGACTGAAACCACTCACTATGTAGTACCTTGTCCTATCTTGCCTCCTACTAAGCATTGCATAGTTTAAGTGGAGAGTAGAGTCATCCCTAAGTCCCTGTGATGCTGAATTGTGCAATCTCTGCCTCCTATTCCTTGATAACTGCACATTGTGCATTCTCAGTCAACAAGCCCAACACCTTATCTCCTAGACTTCCCCATTATGCAATTCCAAAGGATAGTGTGGCCATCTTTGAGTCCGTGTAGCCCTCAATTGTGCAACTCTCAATCTCATGCTAAAAAAACCTTATATGTTGCTTCATCACAATAAACATTTTCCATTACCAAGAAAGGGTAGAAAAGGTGGTTTTTAGGCTCATGTTGGCTTGCCCTGAGTGGAATTCATTCATAGGTTTTATCATTGCAACATGGTGAGGTCGTCCTCAAGGCATGTCATCAAGGAGAGCCTATAAGAGAGAACTTGTGAAGAAGAAGGAGAAGAAGAACCACCATGAAGGACATGAAGAAATCTTGAACCCAAGGAAAAGACATGGAAAATCATGCAGACTTGGAAGTTTTTGACACTCATTAAGAAAATTTGGAGGGTGAAGATGCATAACAAGTAGAGATTCATCATGAATAAATCAAAGTCATAGAAGCAAGGGGAAGAGATTGCCATTGATGAAGTGAAGTATTATGGCATTGTCTCTAAGTCATGGCTTCTCATAGTGTTAGTGTATAATCATATGAGTCAATATATCTTGCCACATCATTTTTCGAATGTAATGATATAATTTCCAAAAATGAGACAATGTAGAATGTGTGGAAGCCTAAGGGTCCTACATGGACTATGAAGATTCACTAGAAGGTTCTAAAGTCATATAGAAGCTCAAAGGTCATGAAGGAACTTGAAAAGTCATAGTAGAAGCTCAAGAGTCATGAGGGAGGTCAAAGGCCGCAAGGGAGGTGGAGAGTCGCCTCATTTATTATAAATACATCCTCATAGCTCAAGCAAAGATACTTTGAACTTTGGAATTTTCACCTTGGCTTCTCTAGCTTGGAATACAAGATAAGATCTTTCTTTGTAGGAGAAAGTAGTAACATAATGTTCCACTATTGGGGCTAGTGTGGTACCATTTTAATTGTATACCTTGGGACTTCCACTTAATATATGAATCTTTCAGAGTTGACATTCTTCCATGAATATGTCATGAATGATTATGAGACTATTCTTTGATTGTTTGCAACGTATGTTTATGTTAACACATACTAATGAAAATAAACTATTATGTTGGCCTTGGTATGTATCTTGTGGAATGTGTATTGTTACTTTCTTATATGACCATTGTTATCTTGTGGACTATTTTGCAGGTTATCTTGTTATCTTCATCTAAAAGTGGACTTTTAGATCAATACTCTTTGAAGATGAGGTACGACATCCAAGATAAGAGTAGTCAAGGCAGATTGATATTCTTTGAACACCTAAAATCCAAGATAACAATAGTACTAAAGTGACATACTCCGTGAATATCTGGATGCGTTATGTGCCTTTAGAGGTAGTGTGGCATCTCACCTAATGCCTCCAAGCATCATGTTTGCATAAAAGCTGAACTTGTGAAGTAAAGACCCCATTGAGATTGTTGGTTATGATATTGATGCTTAATATATGGCTTATCAATCTCACTCTTCTTATGAGAATACTTCACTTTGAGATTCCTTGTACCTCATCATTAGATCTTCAAGATGACCTTTGTAAAGATGACATTGTATATCTTGTATGTAAAAGGAGAAAAATAAATTATATTTTGAAAAGGATGGATTTCATTCTTAAGTCTAGGTCAAAGCATATTCTTTATCCTTCTAGGGCTTTCTAGGTCAAAGAATTTTTTTTGCCATGTATTATAGTCCCATTTGGACTCATTGTAACAAATAAAATAATTATTTTTGAGTCAAGAAAGGAAAATTATTCTCCAAGAGCAAGTTGGACCTAATAAGGACAAGTCGGCCTAAAGACGCCTTTTCGACCCCTCAAGAAGGCTATGAATAAGTGTTAGTTCCACTCATTTGGCACTCTCACTCAATTAAGTTCAATATAGAATAACAAAGAGGAAGAAGACTGACAAAGACTATAAGGAAGGAAAGAACTTGAAGAAATGAAGATCTCTTGGGAAAATTCTCTTTTATGTCCACAAGTGAGAAGCTCTCCATGGAAGGAGCTTTGCCTATGTTTGACCTTCACTCACTTTGGAAGAATTTGGCTAGGTTGGAAGAGATCTTGTTTTTGGGCTCGCTTGGTGGTTGGGAGGAATTTTGGCTTTGGTCTTTGGTGTCTCGTCTTGAAATGAATCTATAAGAAGAGAAGTATTCTTTTTTATTTTCCCATTGAAATGGTTTTTCCCTGACTTGAAGCCTATATCTTGTGTATTTTGTCTTATTGTGATTTTCATTGCTTTTATAATTGCTTGGTGAACAAGAAATAAAAAAGTAATAAAATGCTAACTAATATCACAAGTAATTATGAAGGAAGGAAAATCAAACATAATATACAATATCCTTGATTTTCCAACACAATCAACTTTCACAATGCCACCAAGATATAGAGAAAGGCTATCAGAATAATAAAATATTTTGGCATGTAGCAATAATAAATTTTGTATGGAATTGGTGATGGAGTTAAGTATTTACGATGGTATTTTTATTGCCATAAATTCTAGGTCTTTTTTAAAATATGTAAAGACTTTACCTCAAGGACCCATGAATTCTAGAGAAATTTCAACAATATGAGAATTTAAAAATGTGCTAATGAATGGGGTATTATGGATTTTAGATAGCTATGAGTCATAAAGATGTAGTTTTGCTTGGCATCAATGATAAAGTTAAGTATTTACCATAGTATTTTTATTGCCATAAAGTCTAGGTCTTTTTAAAAATATGTAAAAACTTTACCTCAAGAACCCATGAATTCCAAATTAATTTCAACGATGGTCAATGTTGAGAATTTAAAAATGTGCTAACGAATGGGGTACTACGGATTTTAGATAGCTATTAGTCCTAGAGATGTAGTGTCCGGAAAAGCTTTGGATTAGTACGTTCATAAAGATGAGCTACAATTATGTAATGCAAGTTTTTACACAAACAGGGGAGGAACTAGGCTTTAAAGTTGAATAATACATACAGTATATCATTATGCTTGTATATGATGCAAGGAAATAGTGTAATGGGTTTGGGATTAACCCTGTGGAAATACAGAAAGTAGACATAGATGCGGACATCACGTTAAGTTCTTCAAATCAGAATAGAAGTGCAATTATACATAGTGAGGATTTGGTTATAGTTAATTCTTCCGAAGCCTTTAAAAGCTCCAGGTGAGGGTTTCCACAGAGTTCTCAGTTCTACAAGTAGAGGCCTCTGAATCTGGAAGTTTCATTCATGAAGTCGACAGGTAGAGGCCCAGCTGTATTTATGGGGACGTCTTATCTCATTAAAACTCCAGCTTCTAGCCTTTACGATTCCACAAGCGACGATGTGTATCAATATTGCATAGTACCACATGTGACGTATTACTTTCATAGTCCGTTCAAGTATGACGAAAGGATTTGCAAATGTGTTGACCTTTGTATTGTGGTCGACATGTGCACTATACATTGATCTGGGGTTTTGACTTATTGTAATTTATATAATATAAAGTATAATGTTCAGTGGATTAAAGTTCTTTCATGAAGTTATTTCTGGGTTCTAACTTATCGTAATTTATATAATGTAATGTATAATGTTCAGTGGATTAAAGTTCTTTTCGTGGATTAACTGCCCAGTGAAGCTCTTTTACAATTATGAATGGAGTAGGTTTTGAACCATATTTATTATCTATATTTTTTGTATCACCATGAGGAAAATCAGATACATACTTTCAAACTAGAAATGAAGGGAGATAATGAAGTTCTTTTCCAATTATGAAGGGAATGAATGGAGACTGTTTTAAATAATATCCATAATATTTTTGATCCATATCTATAATTTATATTTCTTATAGGTATCATGACAGGAAAATCAGATACATACTTCCAAAGTACGAATGGAATGCATGGAAATAGTGAAGATCATTTCCAACTATAAATAAAATGAATGGAGACTATCTTGAACAATATATCATTAGGAGAGAAAAATCAATTACATACTTTCAAACTATGAATTGAATAAACAGACACTGTTTTGAACAATATCCATAATCTATATTTTTGTAATAAATATATATGAAAAAAATCAATTACATACTTTTAAACTATGAAAAGAATGAATTTGAAACAATTTGGAATAATATCTATATTCTATACTTTTGTCATCATTATAAGAGAAAAATCAATTACATACTTTTCTGAAATATAAAATGTGATATTGAGTGGATTAACTGCCCAAATATTTTTATGCCTGAAGTTCTCTTCAAACTAGACAACCCCTGCAACTCAATTATGGATTGCGGAGACTGGCCCTCTTACTGCCTCTCGCGAGAACAACAATTTCATGTGATTTTAGCGAATTTCTTGTAATTAGACATTTCTTTTACCAAAAATTTCTTGTAATTTAAGCACATTGTTTGATTTTAACGAATTGCGTGGACGACGCTCCTTTTTGCGAGTAGCGAAATTTGCTGGAGCACGACAGTCGAGTATGTTGATGTATACTCTGGTAGCCGCTCGTTAGAAATTTCCAGGCATGCTGCTCTTACTGTGAGGAAGTAGCTCATTTTTATTTTAATTTACTTTATTTTTATTTATTTGGAACCCTTCAAATACCCTTTAGTGTGAAATATTTTATTCTAATGAAATATTAAGTTATTAGGAGAGCTTAAGGGTATTGAAGAGAATTAACTTGGTCACGTCTTATTAGAGAGGCCCTGGACCAATTAAATTAACTTTCAGAGTTTATTTATTGTCGAAATGTTATGAATATATAATATTCATGGTAATGTGAAATTTCATTCACATATTTTTAAAATTAATCCTAATTTATATATATATATATATTATTTTTTATTTTTCATTTCATTCCAATGACCATTTGAACTTAAATATCACACATATCACACATTGATAAAATATTGATAAGCTGAAATCTGGTTCTAATTCTCAAATGAAATTAAATTCCAAGAACTTACCCATCTCAAGACAATTGCTGGGCACACCAAATTAAGCTTAGAAAGTCCATGGCGAGGAGGCTGCCTAAACATGGCATACATTGCCTAACTAAATTTATTCATCCCGAGGAGGCTGCGTAAACGTGGCATAACAAAAATTATCATACAAATTTAAATGGCTTTAATATAAGTATAGTAATTAAATTGTATTGAGATAGAAAAGATTCATCAGCACCAGTAGCATCATGATCATACCAATGTTGTAGAAGAATAAGTTATTTTTCTCCTATAATAATTGACTTTTTTTATTTACACTTAATTTCGACTTTAATCAAAATTTTCCTTTTAGATGCTTAATTTTGGATCTACCAAGTGTGTAGAGGGATCAAATCTCTTTTCATTATAAAAAGAGATTTGCATCTCAAGAAATTTGATTCTCTCAAGCTTGGTAGATAGAGAGTTAAGACGGATGAGGACTTGTTTAATTTGCCCCTTTAAATAGGCAATATTCCACATGAATACCATGGACCAATACCATGGACCCATGCTATTGAGAACTAGTAATTTTGACCTTTGGTATTAATGTGGAATATATCCTATTTAAAGGGGGAAATTAAACCTCCCTAGATCCAATCTCTTGATATGCAAATCTCTTTTAAATTATATTCCACATGAATAAAATGGGTCAATACTATGAGTCATTTTTATTGTTATTATCATTTTATTTTTACAAAGTTATTTTTTCTTTTTTTATTTTATTTTTACAAAGTTAAAATATTTACATTACATTAATATTTTTATTTAATTTTCTTTATTTATTTATTTTAATTTTAAATTTATTTTTATGTAATTTGACTAATTTAACATGTTAAATTCAACATTAGGTTACATCTCTACCATAAGAGGCTCCTTACATGACATCACAACGTTTTATTAATTTTATTATTATTTTTTTGAAATTTTATTTATGTGTAATTTGACTCAGCAAAGTGTTCACATGACATTACAAGATCTCTTGCATATTGGGTTTGAGAGCACCTCTCCAAGCAATGCAATCTAATGTAGTGTCATGTAACATTCAAAGTTAGTGAAAATAAAATGAAATAAAATATTATATTATTAATTTTCATGAATTATTGCCTTGGTTTTTGAGCTCCTAACCCATGGTGTTGACTCGTCCATCCTATTCATGTGGAATACAACGTATTTAAAGGCGGAAATTAAACCATGGTAGATTATCTTAAGTACATATCTACCAAGACACATATTTAAAGGGGGGAATTAAACCCATGTATATTCTCTTAACTACAGATCTACACATTTGATTTGATCCTTGTGGGCCATTCGTAGATGTGACTTTAAAATGAATGTAGGCTAGTTTAAGTATAAAAAATGAATAAACTAAAGCTATTTTTAAATATTTAATTAAAAAATCTAATTTATTATTTATTTTAAAAATCTATGTACAAATATTTATTGGAATGATTGAATGATTACAATTTTCCCTCTATATCATACTTTTACCTTAAAATGCATGATAAAGTCTCACGCTTTTTTATACAGTCTCATATTCATACATATACATACATACATACATACATACATACATATATATATATATGGGCCAAACATCTAGAGGGATCAAATGTATAGATGTGCTTAGTAGATCTAGAGTTAGTATGGATCTAGGCTAATTTAATTACTCCCTTTAAATAGGTAATATTCTACATGAATACCATGGGTCAATATCATTGGTTTGCAAGATAAGGTGTTGGTCTAGCCAGTCTTTCCCCATAGCTTAAGGATAGAATTATCTTTGTATTCCCTTATACAATACCATCGAATTACAATATTATATCAACATTTAAAAGTTGATACTACAAATGTGGCTAACCTTATATAATATAGGTCCATACATTTTGCAAACTAAATATATATTTGTGTCCTTGGTGTTACATTCATGTTGCTTTTCCTTAGAGAAAATTTATATAATTTACTATATTGTCAAAGGTTCTTGACCCTTTGAAGCCTTTGACTACCTTGTGCCTCCATGGAGGCCTCATAGCATTCGATCAATGTAACATATGGGAGGAGGGGTTCATGGCCAAATATACCATTAGACATGTAACAAGTTCAATGGTGATGATTTGTTTGGGGTTTAATCAGTGATGAGCATTACTCTAACTTTGTTAGGTTAACTACCTACCCCAAGTTCCTCTACCAATTTGGCCTCATTTACATTTGCACGAGTTGAGAGTTGATATGTGCAACCTCAAGTTTAAGTTGGTAAATAATAGGGTTTTACCATGTATTCGAAGCATTTTCTGCCATCATTTGGATTGTCTTGTATGAAATACTAGCAAAAAAGACGTTTGATTGTTCGTTGAAACATGGTTTGTTCACTAGGTCTAAATTTGACCACTAGGGCTTCACTAAGGGAGCAATACTATACCACGTGCATTCATATTGAGGGATGTATATTGAAGAAAAAATGACATAATATATTGAGCATATAATAGGGGGTAAAGAGTTTTTATATTTGCATGTATAAAAAATAGAGCTCAAAGTTAATGTAAAATTGTAAATGGGTATAAAAATATTAATGAAAAAATGGATACTTACAATATCTAGTGAAAGTAGTGGCTTTTTAAATTGAGAAGGTGTATTGGGTTAATATTGCTATGGGTTTAAATAATGTGACTTTTAGAGGTATTTTCCAATATGTAGTCAAATTAAGGGTATTATTTAGTATGGCATGAATGCACGTGCTATGCAAGAGGTTCATTGAGTGAAGTCCCTGTGAATTTTAACCTCACATTCTCTGCATTTACTTTTATTTTCTATATGGACAACTCTATGCAACTTTGGATGAGATATTCGTAATTAACTATGACCAACTTATTTTCTTTTCTCGGTGATACATGTACACATCAAACCTTGGATTTTCTAAAGGTTCTAGTCTCGACGACAACATTTATATACATTTTTCCCAATGTCATTCATTTCATGTGGCTTTCTTAACCGTAATTCTTTCGAATTTAAGTTCTAATTCAAAACCTAGTCTTGATTATTTTCCAAGACTATATATAGATATATATATATATATATATATATATATATATATATATATATATATATATATATATCTATATATATATATATATATATATATATATATATATATATATATATATATATAATATATATATATATGACATTGAAGCAAATTAGTTTCACTATAACAAGGCTTTGGAGTGGGAATTTTGCCCTCTCTGATCAAAGGTAAGAGAAATTACGAATTACCTTCAAATTCCCTTTTACATATTCTGATGATAAATTCCTAAGTTTTTAGGACCAGAATAAGAGTGTTCTTCTCATTTTTTTTCACGTTAGTCCATGGTCACACTTAGGTTTTTCGATGTGATTGTTGGCTCAGTGGGTCCTGACCCAGGTTCAGATTAAGTTTGCCAAACAAATCCCTACACTATTTTCCCTTTTGGCATCAATTCGCGAAGAGCAGACTGAAGTCTCACTCGAAGCAGTATGGGGGGATGCTGGAAGCACGTTTCTGCACCCAGAGATGAGCACGATGTTGTTTTATACCCTAAATCTGCCTTCACGCAGATCAATAAGAATTTAAGGCTTATTGAGATAACTTCTATTTACCAACCTCTAGACCTTCGCAAAGGTCTACAACTACCTTTTGCGTACCCTAGTCACGAATCAACCACTTATGCGCTTCTGTGATTACTCCTAAAGCTGTATTTACTCATATTGGCTTAAGTGTTCAATAACATTAACATGAAACAAGGTATTCTTCACGTAAATAGTTATTATTACTTGCATTCATATGACAATACAAATCATGTAAAATTGCACATCAATATAATACTGATTCATAAACCCATCATTCATCATAACATAATAGCACATTCATTCATAACAGAAGTAAATAGACAAACACATATATCTAGAATAATCTCTTTATTAATACTTCAGTTCTGATTATAGACTCAAGACTTCCCTACGCACTCAGCTATAGGGGTCCACACACTCAGTTGCAGACTCTACTCTAGGCCTCTACGCACATAGCTATAGAGCTTCTATTCTACTCTAAGGCTTCTTTGCTCTTACTATTAATGACCTATTACATCTATCCTTATCCTTTCTTCTTCTATGCCTTAGACTCTCTAAGAATATCATTTTTATACAATCACATGGTCCGTGGACCATGGGTAGATCTACTAACATCGACACAACTTATATAAAGGAATGGTAGAACCCTTTATTGCACTTTACTATCTACATGCTCTGTGACCACAATTTGGGGAGATTTTACACTTTACACAACAAAAAAAATGGGCTTTATGCCCCAAAACTTTGGCTTTTTCCCCAAAATTGACACTAGGGGACCTTGTCCCAACAAGCCCCCAACACAAATATCGTGACTCACCGTTGATGTTATCGGGAAGTCTAGTGTGCACTCGGAGCTGATAGTCCCACTAAGACTGGTAGCTATCTTAGAAACAAACAAACTAAAACCACTTTCGTTTTCCTTTATGAGAAGTAGATAAGAGGGGAATGAAGGACACCAACCTCAGTCTTGTGCTTCGTTCCTTGCTCGGTTCCTCTCCCTAATGACAGATCCTTGCCACTTCTCCCTCGTCTACCCAGCTTCAAAGAGCACCTGTGGAATCAAAGCAGCATAATACTATCGAAGAACAGATATCTACAATCATAAACAATATAGGACGAGATATATATTAACCACAAAAATGCATATATCATCAAACATACAAGAATGTGGAGGAAAACTTGAATAGCTTTATTAATAACAAGAATAGCAAAGAGGATTACAACCAATTGTTCTGACCCAACGTCATCCTCTAGCATGAAAGCCCTTCTTTCACCTCATGAAAATCTTACATCACCCAACACTATGATATTCCAACAAGAAACCAATAGCACTTCATTACAAGATACAAAATTCCAGCCTCTGGATCTCTGGGATGAGGGATCCATATATAGATGATTGCAGGGGGGTGAGTCAGCTTCTGGGATTTTGATTAGTGTCCTCTCTCGAATAGCTCTTGATTCCACTTGGAGATTGATGATCTCTTACTCATCCCTGGGTGAATTCAGAGAGGCAAGTGTCACAAGATAAGTTTATGGAAGATTCCATGATCATCCACCTCGCAAACTATTTCTGCCATTTGTCCACTCTCGCACATTGCACCCTACAGAAGGGCTTTTTTGTATGCATCACACCCTTTTCACTGGGCAGGTGGGATGCATCACACCCTTAGCACTGAGCAACCTGTATGGTCCAGTTTTGACCAGTTCTGAGCAGTTTCCTGTGGAGAACTTCTGGGAGATGATGTAATCAGCTGACCTTGTTCCTTCAGGGTATGAAGCAACACTTTTAGGGACTTAGGAGCCATTGGTTTATGGACATTTTTGATTGGGGTTGCATTGCCCAAAAATGTCTATAAAACTAGAGTCACTTTATTGGCACAAAGATATTACTACAGAGACCTCCCAACTGTACTTGTGCCACTTCTACCTCAACTGCACTTTGTGTGGCTTCCTGTTTGATCTGCTCCACCAACTGCTCTATTGTTGGTCCTACATTGTCTTCCTTGATATTTTGCTACAATCTCTATAGGCTTGCCAACTTCTCCTCAATGGTGACGGAGATAACATATGCCTCATCCAGCCAAGGCCCCAATCTGGCCTTGAGGACTGCCTCTTTCCTCTGCGCTGCTTCCACCTGTTTGAGCAATATTTTGGCCTCATGTAGCTTGGCTAATCATTGTGCTATAGCAATGGTACGCATCATCGCTCTCGCTTCAACATACCATTGTTGCAATTCATGGGCTTCTGTGTTTAACCTCTGTAGGTTAGGATCTTCTTGCAGTGCCGTGACTACCTCCATGGACTGCTCAAAGAGCGTAGTGTAATCCACCACTCTGCCATCTACTGCTGCAACTCCATCCTTCACAGCAGCTTCATGTTGTTCTCTAACCTATGGGGGAGTTGAAGGTTATGACTTCAAATCGACCTCTATTATCCGTAGGTTCAGTTAAAACTGAACCTTGGCCACTTCGGTTTTTGCATCACACACACCCACACCCAACTTCCTGATCTTCGTATCCACGGTGCTTCCTGGGGGATATGTAGTTCCACGACTATTCTACATGCCTCAGCCACCATGGTTGTAGTGTGTTTGTTTTGTGCCTGAACTTTCTTCCATGCTTCTAACGTTGTTGTCTTCTCCATGGACGTATGTTCATTATTGACTTTGTATTCGCTGATCATGCTCAGCGCACGCTGCACCCAAGCCTTAACTTTAGTGATCACACCTGCTTGCAGTTTGTGAAGGAACTCACTCAGGAGTGCGGCCAGGTTGAGGCCAACATTCTTCAAGGAGCTTACAATAGCCTTGTCAGTGGCCTCCTCCATGATCCACTTGGATATTGGTGGCCACTCGCCAATTCCACTTGGATCCCCACCATTGTTTCTTTTAGATTTTTAGTTTCCTTAATTGTATCATAGTTGACTATGTTTAGCAGTTTTTTGGGTCCTAAACTTCCAGAGCCGTTTTGAGGCCTTAAACGACGTTTTTTGGGAAAACTAGGAGCAACATGGGTCCATGGACCGATGTTGGTCTTCCCAGAGTTGTAGTTCTCATATAGATATTTCTAATGAGATATTGTGCATGTCAAATGGAGATCATATGCCAAAGTTATGCCCCCGGGAAGTTGATGTACCAATTTACCCAAACGGGGCCCACAGTTTGGCATTTCATCTTCTAGGGTTAGGCTTTTGGATGTTTAGGGTTTTCCATTGTTTCTCAACAATAAATAGGCCTTTGAGCCTCATTGTAACACATTTCAGAGGCATGTAGCCACCACTTCTCTTCTCAGAGATAAGCTACCATCGCCTTAGCTAGTTTATTTCCATTTTTATTTGTAAGCATATTTCAGTATTTTACAGTAATGAGATGAAGTATTGTTTTTGTTGCATCTCTATATGTATGGCTATATATGTAATTTCTTGCATTCCTGTTTAAATCTGGATCAGTGGTGTCAGAGTGATCTACTCTTTTTCTGTCTTTCTTTGCATGTCCCCAACAAGGTGGGGATATAAGGAGTTAGGGCTTGAACTGGTCAAACCATTGCAAGACCGGCCTCACAATTCTTGACAACCTCCCATGGTTGATGAAAAGAAAGATTGGGGGCAGGAGATCCTATCAAAATCTTTCTCGAAGAGGCCCTCGAGCGATAAAGGAATGCGATGATGGACAACTTTTCCCAGATCCTTCAGCAGCTACCAAGGGGTGACACATCTACTTCCAGTAGCTACTCTGGAAGCACCACCCCCTTTAAGGTACAAGTTAACTTTGACATTCCCACATTTGAGGGTTACATAGATGCAGAAACTGTAGATAAATGGTTAAATCTGCTAGAAGGGTATTTTTATGTTCATGATTTTTCTGGCCGAGAAAAGATTACTTTCACTCTTCTCATAGTCACCACCCATGTCAAGTACTGGTGGGAAACCTTTTGTGAGCAGAAGGATGAAAGTACCGCCTCACTATTTTCAGTTGCACCCACTTGGAATTCATTCTGGATTTCCATCAAGGAGTAGTACTATCCTATCAGAAGCTATGAGGATCAATACATAAGGTGGACCATGCTGTGGCAGGGAAGGGACCAAGACGTGCCAGAGTTTACCAATATTTTCCATACCCTTCGCACAAAGTTGGGTATCAAGGATTCAGAGTAGCATTTGGTACTCAAATACCGTGGCTGCCTGCACAGGTACATCCAGGAAGAAATAGAATTCCTGAACATCTCCTCGCTCAGCATGGCTTACTGATATGTCGTCAAGTTTGAGAAAAAGTTTAAACAAAAGAAATGAGACTTTGGATCTGCGAATACGAAGCAAGGGAAAGGTGCCCCCAAACCACATAACAAATGACAAATCCAAGGTAGGGCAACCCAAGACAACCCACCAAAGCTGCAAGTAAAGAAAAGTGCCGTGAAACTGAAAAAGGACACAGGAAAGTGGTGTGAGTTCCATAAGAGCTCCACTCACAAGACAAGTGAGTGTTGGGCCAAGCAGTCACTCGTGGCCGAGCTAAAGGTTTCAGAAACAGATGCATGTTTTGACTCTGAGTTAGAATCTAACAAGGGGAATGACAAAGGGAAGCAGATTATTAATGTGGAGCCTAATGCCACCATTGCCACCACGAAGATCCAGAAGGAGGAACCTGAAGATCTAGAGGAGGAGGAGTGCCTCTTCCACTCCCAAATGTGAGTAAAGGGCTCCCCGCTACAGTTCATTGTCGACAGCAGGAGCTAAAAGAACCTCATTTTAGCAGAGGTCATGAAGCAACTGGGCTTACTGACCACAGCACATCAAAACTATAAACCATCAGGTGGCTTTACCAAGGACAGGATCTTCACGTGACCCAGTAGTGTTGCCTTCCATACAACATCAAGCCCTTCACGGATGAGGTATTGTCTGACATTGCTCCCTTTGATGTTTGTGATGTATTATTTGGACAACCATACTTGTGGAAGCGACATGCTGAGTATGAATCAAGGCCCCATGATGTTATTATTAATTTGGGAAATAGGTTGTACAAGATACCAAAGGTAGCACTGCCTACCGCCATCTTGTTGGTTATTGCAAAACAATGCATTAAGCTCATTTTCAAAACCAAGAAATTTGTTTTCCTGATGATACGCCCTCAAGGAAAGAAGAAGGTGGTGGCCACGACCTCTAGACAGGGCCTCTCTACACAACTACAGATGGACAAGTTCATGGAGGAGTATGAGGAAATCTTTACCTCCCACATAGGGGTTCCTTTGCACTGTCAGGTAAAGCACTCCATCGATCTGACCCCAGGTGCGTCGCCGCCTAATGGACCAATCTATCGGTGCTCCATTTTGGAGAACGATGAAATCAAGTGGCAGATTCAGGAGTTGTTGCAGAAAGGTCACATTTGTTCGAGTTCATCGCCCTGTGGGAGCCCGATCGTGTTGGTACATAAGAAGGATTGGACTTGGAGACTCTGTATTGACTATCGGGTATTGAACAAGATCATTGTCTATAATAGGTACTCAATCCCACGAATTGATGACCTCCTGGACCAACTGAAGGGGGGAAATGTTTCAGCAAGATCAATTTGAAGTCAGGATGTCACCAGGTACCAATCAAACCCTCTAATGTGTGGAAGAATTCCTTCAAAGACAAGGAGGGCCTTTTCGAATGGTTGGTTATGCCTTTTGGATTAACGAATGATCCTGCAACCTTTATGAGGCTAATGGATGACATATTGCGACCATTCACCAACTCATTTGTAGTGGTATACTTGGATGACATCCTGATCTTCAGCCAGATTTGAGAAGAGCACCTCCACCACATCCGACAGGTTCTCCAAACACTGCGGCAACACAAGTTATGTGCCAATTTGGATAAATGCACTTTTAGCATGACCCAGGTTCAGTATCTGGGATACATTTTTGATGAATGGGGGGTGCATGTGGATCCAACCAAGATCCAAGTAATTCGGTATTGGCCATCTCCAACCACTCTCACAAAGCTCCACAGATTTCTAGGCCTTGCCAACTTCTACTGTGGGTTTGTGTTAGGATTTTCTCATATCACTTGGCCCATGAGTCAAGTCACCAAGGGAGGAGCGAAAGAAAAATTATTTTGGTCTGAATATCAACAGAAGGAATCATAGAGTTGAAAGATAGCCTCTACTCAGCACCAGTGCTCACTTTACCAAACTTGCAACAACCATTAGAGGTCGAGACAGATGCCTCTAACTATGCTATTGGGACAGTCATTACTCAACACGGGCATCCAGTGGCATATAATAGTGAGACACTTTCAGACACAGTCCGGAAGTATGCCACTTATGAAAAAGAGATTTATTCCATTGTGCAGGCCTGCTGACAATGGAAGCATTACATTTTGGGGAAGGAAATAGACATCCTCACAGACCACCGGCCCCTGCAGTTCATACAAACCCAAGGGAAATTGCAGAATGATTGCCATCAGAAGTGGTCCACATACCTGTAACAGTTCCATTTGAATATCAAGTATAAGAAGGGCAACACCAATAATGTTGCAGATTGCCTCATTCAACCATTGATCATGGTGATAACCACCGTGCTCAACTCTTGTGGGCACGAGACATCTGATTAGCCACTTCTCTACAAAAGCAACCTAGAATTCAGCCACACATATCAGACACTCTTGGAGGGTCAGCACGTTCTAGATTTTCACCTCCAAGATGCCATGTTATGCCACTTGGGTCACCTTTGTGTTCCTTCAAGCGAGCGTGTTAAGATGATTTGGGAAGCATACTACAGTCAAGTTGCTGGGCATTTTGGTGTTGAGAAAATGGTGGCAGCACTTTAGAAGTATTTCTTTGGCTGAATCTTCGACGTGATGTTGGGAAGTACATTAATCACAAATTGCCTGCGCCATTACCAAACCAACTATCAAGAATCAAGGCCTCTATACCCCGCTGCCTACCCCTAGTCAACCTTGGGAATCCATCTCCATGGATTACATGTTGGGCCTTCCTTCTACTAAGCATGGAAATGACTTTGTTTTTGTGGTCATCGACAGGTTCTCGAAGATGGCCATTATGGTGTCTTGTAAGAAGAATATCACAGCAAAAGCCACTTCTAAACTCTTCTTTGAATGAGTGTGGGTACACTTTGGGATCCCACAGTCTATCATCTTAGATTGGGACAACAGGTTCCTTAGTACATTTTGGTCCAATCTATAGTAGATGTTGGAAACCAAACTCACTAAGTCCACAACCTTCCATCCCCAAACTGATGGCCAAACAGAGGTTGGAAACATGATGATTGTACACATTCTGCGGATGTACAACTCAAAGCATCCACACACATGGGATGAGATCCTCCCCTATGTTCAACACAACTATAACCAGGATCTCCATAGCTTGACTCGTCATGTCCCTTTTTATGTGGCCTTGGGATTCCAACCACTATGTCTCATTGATGTGCCCATGCCATTTGCAACTACTCACGCACATGTGGTTCATGTCCCGTTTGAAACAGATAAGACAAATAGCTTCATTGAGAACATCCAAAATATTCGTGAACAGGTCCACAACATTCTGGTGAAATCAAATTCCAAGTACAAGTAGCGCTATGATCAACATTGGGTGCCACACACGTTTCAGGTGGGCGACAAAGTCTAGTTGCATTTGCAAAAGGAACGCCTTACGAGAGCCTATCGGAAACTCAGACCACTCTAATATGGTCCTTACACCATTACCAAGGCTATGGGAGACAATGCATTTTAGCTCAGCATTCCCCCATTCCTTTGCCTGCACCCAGTATTCAATGTGTACTGCCTTCGACCATACTTTCCACCATTACTAGACACATCTGACATTGCAGAACAACTCACACCCATAAAGTTAAATTTAGATTGCATGGAAAAACTACAACTGATCCGATCATGGACACATAGATCAATCACACTCACCAGCAGAATATCCAACTGTATCGAGTTGTCAAAGCAGGCCAACTCCTTCACTACGGCAAGTGGCTCAACAGGGACCAAGTTCAGTAGAAGTTTCCTAATCTCATGGAGGAACTGAACAAAATGGGGACCGTTGCTTCCTAAGGGGGGGGAATGATCCAGGTGGATATTGGTGTCGAGTTGCCAATTCCACTTGGACCCCCACCATTGTTTCTTTCAGCTTTTCAATTTCCTTAATTGTAGCAGAATTTACTATTTTTAGTAGTTTTTCGGGTCCTAAACTTCCGGAGCCATTTTGATGCCGTAAACGACCTTTCTAATGATATATTGTGTTTGTCAAATAGAGATTGTATGCCAAAGTTACGACCTCAGGAAGTTGATGTACCAATTTACCCAAACAAGGCCCACAGTTTGGTGTTTCATCTTCCACGGTTAGGTTTTTGGATGTTTAGGGTTTTCGATTATTTCTCAACAATAAATAGGCCTTAGAGCCTCATTGTAACACAGTGCAAAGGCATGTAGCCACCACATCTCTTCTCAGAGATAAGCTATCGCCACCCTAGCTAGTTTATTTCCATTTCTGCTTGTAAGCATATTTCAGTATTTTACAGTAATGAAATGAAGTATTACTTTTGTTGCATCTCTATATGTATGGTTATATCTATAATTTTTTGCATTCCTATTTAAATCTGGATCACTCTGTGCTCAAAGCTCTGTCAAACAATGCGACTTCCCATAGATCCATTGTCCGAACCATCTCTACTGCTTGAGTGGTCCCCAGTGCCAAATTTGTTGATGTAGCGATGCAGTGCTATACTATCCTGTACCTGCCTAGATTCTGGATGTTTTGATTTGCATCTCACATAGATCCTTTCGTAGGGTGCCCAAAACCTTCTTTTGCTGCTACTCAAACTGTTGCAACAGTTCTGCTATTGTATCCCACACCTTATTGCCAATATCATCTAAGTCGCCCTCCATCAAGGTAATTGGATCTAGTAATGACTTAGTGGCTTTTGTCTTTTTGCATGGTCCTTCCTTTTCCTGCTCCCTATACCGCTTCACCTGGAAGGAAGTGCTCTCCTGCTAATCTCCACCGCCCTGCTCTGACCACTCTTCTTCCTCTATCGCGGGCAAAGGAGACTTATCACTTCTCTCAGAGTTGTGTTCTTCCTTCTCTGCTTGATCCTTCGCGGTGCACTTCACCTTTACTAGGGCCTTCTCCATGACCTCTTTCTTTCTCTTCTTAGCCAACTATTGAACCTTCTGTTTGGCTACTTCCTTTTTCTATTTCTTCACAGACTTTCTAGCCTCCACGGCCAAATCATATGCAGAATTCCACTCTGTTGGCCAACGCTTGATGACCTCTTCAATAGCATCATTCGTAGCCAAGTAGGGTAAGTGTTGGGTCAATTTATTGAAAAAATTAACACAAATATTTTAAATGTCAAACCAACTTTGTAGAACTTAGAAGAATGTCCAAAATATATGGATGTCAACTATAATTAGCTTTAGAAGATAATTTATGGAAACTGAAGGAAATGAAATTATAAACTAATTAGAAGTGAATATTACAAATATAAAATTCAACTACGTAATTTATAATTCAATATGTAATAAGCAGAAGAAGTAGCTCCTAACTTAGGAGAACGAGATTGACCTTCTTCTACAATACTACTTCATGAACATAAATAAGAAAACACTAATGAACAATAGCTTAAGATGCATAAAAAAAATAATAGAAGACACTTCTAACTAAGGAGGTGCTTGCTTTTCTTCATTACAAATTCATTCATCATTAATGTCATTGTTAGAAAACAAGAAATTTAGAAAATCACTTGAAAGCAAGAAAGATGAATTCTAGTTTATATTCTTTGATCAGATGGAAGGAGAGTTTAACTTAAACACCAGTTTGTCCCTTCATATGAACATTAGAAGTAAACCAAGATTCATTAGAAAACATAATAAATCGTCATACATCTAATTAAATAAACAAATCTAAAGCAAAACTAGTTTATGAAAATTAAGCTAAATTAACCATGAAGTGTACTTAGCTTGGTGTGGGGGCCCTCCACTTGTGCCTTGCACACTTGAAGAGATTATCAGCTACCGAAAACTCAGTCAATCATCCATAGAATTGAACATAAGAAAGAATATATAATAGGTTCCTCAAATTAACTCAAAATATTCGGAAGTCTCAATATGAAATTATACAAATTCTACATATTCATGCCTTTAATGTTTTGGCTTAAATAGAGAAATATGAAACAAACTGAAATAAAATGTCTCTAACAGCTATGTCTATCCTTATCCTATCTATCTAGGTCAATCTCATCCATCCAATCACTCAAAACCTGGAAAATCCCATGAAATCCTAAATTTCACCTATTTCCTAGGGATTTCCTGAATGATTCGTCTTGTTTCACCAGCTTTGCCTGGGCCTGTTTAAGCTCAGTTTGACTAAGCCAATAGGAACATGTTCAATCTTAGTTCCCAAGATTTCTAGAAATTTTCTCATCTCATGCCCAGGTGTCTTGCATGTATGACATCAATAAAACCATTACGAGAATTTCTGGTCCTGTCCAAAAATGCACTTAAAATCCATTTTTTGTAAAAACACATAAAAATTGCAAAACTTAATTTATATACCTGAATATGCATAAATTGGTAAAAATTAGGTGCATGTGGATCATAAATGGATGGATAACATGGAAATTAATTGTATATAATTAAGTAAAATTGGATAAAAGAGGAGGGCCAACACTATGTCAAACCACTTCTGATATGGGTCCTTCTGTGCCAGGATGTAGACATGGTGAGAGTCTCCTTTGAACTCCGCATACCCTGACAGTTGCAATAACAAGGTTTGTGAAAACCATGACTTTTGGTTGATGACCATGTGAATGCTTGCCTCCATCATCACCCAAAAGACTTTTCTCTTTGTGACCTGTGCAACATCTTTTGTGGCCCAAAGAGATGAAAACTTTGCTACTTCTAGTAAATCCTTCTCCACAGGAGGAAATTTGTTGTCCTCTGAAGAGTGAAATTGAGAGAAAAAACCATGAATAGTGAAAGGTCTTACTATCATCCTATGCTTCTCTGTAGTTCGAGAGGAACTCACTACACAAGTAGCACGCCCAGTTGAACTATACAAATTCCGTGCATTGATATGCTAATGAAATCATCGGTGTCAACAGCTCTTCTGTGCAACACTTTCTCATAACCTTGGCAGCCAAAATTGGTGTGGCAACCTTCACCACGGGGTCGACAATGCTGGTAAACAAATACTCGCGCAACTTTTTGACAAGTTTAAACTAGTCCTTCATCTTCTCAGCAAGGTCACGCTCGTTCATCTTTCTACCAAACCCCTTGGTCAGATTCTGTCTAGAGTGTGGTAATAATGTGATCTTATGGATCACCATATCTATGTGGAGGATTGGCTCATTCATCCACAAGCAACCAATAGCACTTCCTTACACGATACAAAATTCCAGCCTCTGGATCTCTGGGATGAGGGATCCATATATAGATGATTGCAGGGGGTGAGTTAGCTTCTGAGATTTTGATTAGTGTCCTCTCTCTGATAGTTCTTGATTCCACTTGGAGATTGATGATCTCTTACTCATCCCTGGGCAAATTCAGAGAGGCAAGTGTCACAGGAGAAGTTTCTGGAAGATTCCATGATCATCCACCTCGCAAACTGTCTCTGCCATTTGTCCACTCTCACCCATCGCACCCTACAGAAGGGATTTTCAGTATGCATCGCACCCTTTTCAATGAGCAGGTGGGATGGATCACACGCTTAGCACTGAGCAACCTGTATGGTCCAGTTTTGACGAGTTCTGAGCAGTTTCCTATGGAGAACTTCTGGGAGATGATGTAATCAGCTGACCTTGTTCCTTCAGGGTATGAAACAACACTTTTAGGGACTTAGGAGCCTTTGGTTTATGGACATGTTTGATTGGGGTTGCAGTGCCCAAAAATGTATATAACACTTGAGTCACTCTATTGGCACAAAGATAATACTACGGAGACCTCCCAACTCTACTTGTGCCACTTCTACCTCAACTGCACTTTGTGTGGCTTCCTGTTTGATCTGCTCCACCAGCTGCTCTATTGTTGGTCCTACATTGTCTTCCTTGATATTTTGCTGCAATCTCTATAGGCTTGCCAACTTCTCCTCAATGGTGACGGAGATAACATATGCCTCATCCATCCAAGGCCCCAATTTGGCCTTGAGGACTGCCTCTTTCCTCTGCGCTGCTTCCACCTGTTTGAGCAATTGTTTGGCCTCATGCAGCTTGGCTAATCATTGCGCTATAGCGATGGTATGCATCATCGCTCTCGCTTCATCATACCATTGTTGCAATTCACGGGCTTTTGTGTTTAACCTCTGCAGGTTAGGATCTTCTTGCAGTGTCGCGACTACCTCCATGGATTGCTCAAAGAGCATAGTGTAATCTACCACTCCACCATCTACTGTTGCAACTCCATCCTTCACAGCAGCTTCATGTTGTTCTTTGACCTATGGGGGAGTTGAAGGTTATGAATTCAACTCGAGCTCTGTTATCCGTAGGTTCAGTTAATACTGAACCTTGGCCACTTCGGTTTTTGCGTCACACACACCTGCAGCCAACTTCCTGATCTTCATATCCACCGGTGCTTCTTGGGGGATATGTAGTTCCATGACTGTTCTGCATGCCTTAGCCACCATGGTTGTAGTGTGTTTGTTTTGTGACTGAACTTTCTTCCATGCTTCTAACATTGCCGTCTTCTCCACGAACATATGTTTGTTATTGACTTTGTATTCGCTGATCATGCTCAGCGCGCACTGCACCCAAGCCTTAACTTTAGTGATCACACCTGCTTGCAGTGTGTGAAGGAACTCACTTGGGAGTGCAGCCAGGTTGAGACCAACATTCTTCAAGGAGCTTACAATAGCCTTGTCAGTGGCCTCCTCCATGATCCAGGTGGATATTGGTGGCCACCCACGAAGTCCACTTAGATCCCCACCATTGTTTCTTTTAGATTTTTAGTATCGTTAATTGTATCACAGTTGACTATGTTTAGCAGTTTTTCGGGTCCTAAACTTCGACAGTCGTTTTGAGGCCTTAAATGACGTTTTTTGGGAAAACTAGGAGCAACATGGATACATGGACCGATGTTGGTCTTCCCAGAGTTGTAGTTCTCATATAGATATTTCTAACAAGATATTGTGCATGTCAAATGGAGATCGTATGCCAAAGTTATGACCCCGGGAAGTTGATGTACCAATTTACCCAAACGGGGCCCACAGTTTGGAATTTCATCTTCTAGGGTTAGGCTTTTGGATGTTTAAGGTTTTCCATTGTTTCTCAACAATAAATAGGCCTTTGAGCCTCATTGTAACACATTTCAGAGGCATGTAGCCACCACTTCTCTTCTCAGAGATAAGCTACCATTGCCTTAGCTAGTTTATTTCCATTTCTGTTTGTAAGCATATTTCAGTATTTTACAGTAATGAGATGAAGTATTATTTCTGTTGCATCTCTATATGTATGGTTATATATGTAATTTATTGCATTCTTGTTTAAATCTGGATCAGTGGTATTAGAGTGATCTACTCTTTTTATGTCTTTCTTTGCATGTCCCCAACAAGGTGGGGATATAAGGAGTTAGGGATTGAACTAGTCAAACCATTGCAAGACCGGCCTCACAATTTTTGACAACCTCCCATGGTTGATGAAAAGAAAGATGAGGGGGCAGGAGATCCTATTAAAATCTTTCTCAAAGAGGCCCTCAAGTGATAAAGGAACGCAATGATGGACAACTTTGCCCAGATCCTTCAGCAGCTACCAAGGGGTGACACATCTACTTCCAGCAGCTACTCTAGAAGCACCACACCCTTTAAGGTACAAGTTAACTTTGACATTCCCAATTTTGAGGGTTAGATAGATGCAGACGCTGTAGATAAATGGTTAAATCTGCTAGAAGGGTATTTTTCTGTTCATGATTTTTCTGACTGAGAAAAGATTACTTTCACTCTTCTCATAGTCACCCCCCATGTCAAGTACTGGTGGGAAACCTTCTGTGAGCAGAAGGATGAAAGTACCACCTCACTATTTTCAGTTGCACCCACTTGGAATTCATTCTAGATTGCCATCAAGGAGCAGTACTACCCTATTAGAAGCTATGAGCATCAATACATAAGGTGGGCCACGCTATGGCAGGGAAGGGACCAAGACGTGCAGGAGTTTACCAATATTTTCCATATCCTTCGCACAAAGTTGGGTATCAAGGATTCAGAGTAGCATTTGGTACTCAAATACCGCGGCTGCCTGCACAGGTACATCCAGGAAGAAAGAGAATTCCTGAACATCTCCTCGCTCAGCACAGCATACTGATATGTCATCAAGATCGAGCAAAATTTTAAACAAAAGAAATGAGACTTTGGATCTGCGAATACGAAGCAAGGGAAAGGTGCCCCCAAAGCACATAACAAATGACAAATCCGAGGTAGGGCGGCCCAAGACAGCCCACCAAAGCTACAAGTAAAGATCAGTGCTGTGAAACTAAAAAAGGACACAGGAAAGTGGTGTGAGTTCCATAAGAGCTCCACTCACAAGACAGGTGAGTGTTGGGCCAAGCAGTCACTCGTGGCTGAGCTAAAGGTTTCAGAAACAGATGCATGTTTTGACTCTGAGTCAGAACCTAACAAGGGGAATGACAAAGGGAAGCAGATTATTAATGTGGAGCCTAATGCCACCATTGCCACCACGAAGATCGAGAAGGAGGAACCCGAAGATCCAGAGGAGGAGGAGTGCCTCTTCCACTCCCAAATGTGAGTAAAGGGCTCCCCGCTACAGTTCATTGTCAACAGAAGGAGCTAAAAGAACCTCATTTTGGCAGAGGTCATGAAGCAACTGGGCTTGCTGACCACAGCACATCCAAAACCGTACACCATCAGGTGGCTTTACCAAGGACAGGATCTTCACGTGAGCCAGTAGTGTTGCCTTCCATACAACATCAAGCCCTTCACGGATGAGGTATTGTGTGACATTGCTCCCTTTGATGTTTGTGATGTATTATTAGGACAACCATACTTGTGGAAGTGACATGCTGAGTATGAATCAAGTCCCCATGATGTTATTGTTAATTTGGGAAATAGGTTGTACAAGATACCAGAGGTAGCACTACCTACCGCCATCTTGTTGGTTATTGCAAAACAATGCGTTAAGCTCATTTTTGAAACCAAGAAATTTGTTTTCCTAATGATACGCCCTCAAGGAAAGAAGAAGATGGTGGCCATGAACTCTAGACAGGGCCTCTCTGTACGACTACAGATGGACAAGGTCATGGAGGAGTACGAGGAAATCTTGACCTCCCACATAGGGGTTCCTTTGCACTGTCAGGTCAAGCACTCCATCGATCTAACCCCAGGTGCGTCGCCGCCCAATGGACCAATCTATTGGTGCTCCATTTTGGAGAACGATGAAATCAAGTGGCAGATTCAGGAGCTGCTGCAGAAAGGTCACATTCATCCAAGTTCATCGCCCTGTGGGAACCCGATCGTGTTGGTACAGAAGAAGCATGGGACTTGGAGACTCTGTATTGACTATCGGGTGCTGAACAAGATCACTGTCTATAATAGGTACTCGATCCCACAGATTGATGACCTCCTGGACCAACTGAAGAGGGGAAAATATTTTAGCAAGATCAATTTGAAGTCAGGATGTCACCAGGTAACAATCAAACCCTCTAATGTGTGGAAGACTTCCTTCAAAGCAAAGGAGGGCCTTTTCGAATGGTTGGTTATGCCTCTAGGATTGAAGAATGCTCTTGCAACCTTCATGAGGCTAATGGATGACATCTTGTAGCCATTCACCAACTCATTTGTAGTGGTATACTTGGATGACATCCTGATCTTCAGCTAGATTTGAGAAGAGCACCTCCACCACATCCGACAGGTTCTCCAAACAATGCAGTAACACAAGTTATGTGCCAATTTAGACAAATGCGCTTTTAGCATGACCCAAGTTTAGTATCTGGGATAAATTGTTGATGAACGGGGGGTGCATGTGGATCCAACCAAGATCCAAGTAATTCGGTATTGGCCATCTCCAACCACTATCACAAAGCTCCACAGATTTCTAGGTCTTGCCAACTTCTACTGTGGGTTTGTGTTGGGATTTTCTCATATCACTTGGCCCATGAGTCAAGTCACCAAGGGAGGAGCGAAAGAAAAATTCTTTTGGTCTGAATATCAACAGAAGGAATCATAGAGTTGAAAGATAGTCTCTGCTCAGCACCAGTGCTCACATTACCAGACTTGCAACAACCATTTGAGGTTGAGACAGATGCCTCTAACTATGCTATTGGGACAGTCCTTACTCAACACAGGCATCCAATGGCATATCATAGTGAGACACTTTCAGACACAGTCCAGAAGTATGCCACTTATGAAAAAGAGATGTTTTCCATTGCGCAGGCCTACTGACAATGGAAGCATTACATTTTGGGGAAGGAAACAGACATCCTCACAGACCGCCGACCCCTGCAATTCATACAAACCCAAGGGAAATTGCAGAATGATTGCCATCAGAAGTGGTCCACATACCTGTAACAGTTCCATTTGAATATCAAGTATAAGAAGGTAAACACCAATAGTGTTGCAGATTGCCTCATTTGACCACCGATCATGGTGTTAACCACCATGCTCAACTCTTTTGGGCACGAGACATCGGATTAGCCACTTCTCTACAAAAGCAACCCAGAATTTAACCACACATATCAGACACTCTTGGAGGGTCAGCATGTTCCATATTTTCACCTCCAAGATGCCCTGTTATGCCACTTGGGTCACCTTTGTCTTCCTTCAAGTGAGTGTGCTAAGATGATTTCAGAAGCATACTATAGTCGAGTTGTTGGGCATTTTGGTGTTAAGAAAACGGTGGCAGCACTTTAGAAGTATTTCTATTGGCTGAATCTTCGACATGATGTTGGGAAGTACATTAGATCATGAATTGTCTGTGCCATTACCAACCCAACTATCAAGAAGCAAGGCCTCTATACCCTGCTGCCTACCCCTAGTCAATGTTGGGAATCCATCTCCATGGATTACATGTTGGGCCTTCCTTCTACTAAGCATGGAAATGACTTTCCTTTTGTGCTCATCGACAGGTTCTCGAAGATGGCCATTATGGTGTCCTGTAAGAAGAATATCACAACAGAAGCCACTTATAAACTCTTCTTTGAACGAGTGTGGGTACGCTTTGGGATCCCACAGTCTATCATCTCATATCGGGACAATAGGTTCCTTAGTACATTTTGGTCCATTCTATAGTAGATGTTGGAAACCAAACTCAATAAGTCCACAACCTTCCATCCCCAAACTGATGGCCAAACAGAGGTTGCCAACATGATGATTTTACACATTCTGCGCATGTGCAACTCAAAGCATCCACACACATTGGATGAGATCCTCCCCTATGTTCACCACAACTATAACTCGGATCTCCATATCTCGACTGGTCATAGCCCTTTTTATGTGGCCTTGGGATTCCAACCACTATGTCTCATTGATGTGGCCATGCCATTTGCAACTACACACACACATTTGGTTCATGTCTCGTCTAAAACAGATAAGACAAACAGCTTCATTGAGAACATCCAACATATTCGCCAACATGTCCATGACATTTTGGTGAAATCAAATTCCAAGTGCAAGTAGCGCCATGATCAACATTGGGTGCCACACAATTTTCAGGTGGGCGACAAAGTCAAGTTGCATTTGCAAAAGGAACGCCTTATGAGAGCCTATCAGAAACTCACACCACTATGATATGGTCCTTACACTTTTACCAAGGCTATGGGAGACAATGCATTTTAGCTCAGCATTCCCCCATTCCTTGGCATGCACCCAGTATTCAATGTGGACAGCCTTCGACCATACTTTCCACCATTACTAGACACATCTAACATTGCAGAACAACTCACACCCATAAAGTTAAATTTATATTGCATGGAAAAACTGCAACTGATCGGATCATGGACACATAGTTCAAGCACACTCGCCAGCAGAATATCCAACTGTGTCGAGTTGTCAAAGCAGGCCAACTCCTTCACTAGGGCAAGTGGCTCAACAGGGACCAAGTTCAGTAGAAGTTTCCTAATCTCATGGTGGAACTCAAAAAAATGGGGACTATTGCTTCCTAAGGGGGGGGGGGGAATGATCCAGGTGGATATTGGTGTCGAGTTGCCAATTCCACTTGGACCCCCACCATTGTTTCTTTCAGCTTTTCAATTTCCTTAATTGAAGCACAGTTTACTATTTTTAGTAGTTTTTCAGGTCCTAAACTTTCAGAGCCATTTTGAGGCCGTAAACGACCTTTCTAATGATATATTGTGTGTGTTAAACAAAGATTGTATGCCAAAGTTATGACCTTAGGAAGTTGATGTACCAATTTACCCAAATGGGGCCCACAATTTGGCATTTCATCTTCTAGGGTTAGGTTTTTGGATGTTTAGGGTTTTCGATTATTTCTCAACAATAAATAGGCCTTAGAGCCTCATTGTAACACAGTTCAAAGGCATGTAGCCACCACATCTCTTCTCAGAGATAAGCTATCGCCACCCTAGCTAGTTTATTTCCATTTCTGTTTATAAGCATATTTCAGTATTTTACAGTAATGAAATGAAGTATTACTTTTGTTTCGTCTCTATATGTATGGTTATACCTATAATTTGTTCCATTCTTGTTTAAATCTGGATCACTTTGTGCTCAAAGCTCTGTCAAACGACGCGGCTTCCCGTAGATCCATTGATCGAACCATCTCTACTACTTGAGTGGTCCCCAGTGCCAAATTTGTTGATGTAGCGATGCAGTGCTATACTGTCCTGTACCTTCCTAGATTCTGGATGTTTGGATCTGCACCTCATATAGATCCTTTCGTAGGGTGCCCAACACCTCCTTTTGCTGCTACTCAAACTATTGCAATAGTTCTGCTATTGTATCCCACACCTTATTGCCAATATCATCTAAGTCACCCTCCATCAAAGTAATTGGATCTAGCAATGACTTAGTGGCTTTTGTCTTTTTTGCATGGTCCTTCCATTTCCTGCTCCCTATACCGCTTCACCTAGAAGGAAGTGCTCTCCTACTAATCTGCACCACCCTGCTCTGACCACTCTTCTTCCTCTATCGCGGGCAAAGGAGACTTATCACTTCTCTCAGAGTTGCGTTCTTCCTGCTCTGCTTGATCCTTCGTGGTGCACTTCACCTTTACCAGGGCCTTCTTCGTGACCTCTTTCTTTCTCTTCTTAGCCAACTATTGAACCTTCTGTTTGGTTACTTCCTTTTTCTATTTCTTCATGGACTTTCTAGCCTCCACAGCCAAATCATATGTAGAATTCCACTCTCTTGGCCAGTGCTTGATGACCTCTTCAATAGCATCATCTGTAGCCAAGTAGGTTAAGTGTTGGGTCAATTTATTGAAAAAATTAACACAAGTATTTTAAATGTCAAACCAGCTTTGTAGAACTTAGAAGAATGTCCAAAATATATGGATATCAACTATAATTAGCTTTAGAAGATAATTTATGGAAACTGAAGGAAATGAAATTATAAACTAATTATAAGTGCATATTACAAATATAAAATTCAACTAAGTAATTTATAATTCAATATGTAATAAGCAGGAGAAGGGGCTCCTAACTTAGGAGAATAAGATTGACCTTCTTCTACAATACTACTTCATGAACATAAATAAAAAAACACTAATGAACAATAGCTTAAGATGCATAAAAAAAATAATGGAAGACGCTCCTAACTAAGGAGGTCCTTGCTTTTCTTCATTACAAATTCATTCATCATTAATGCCATTGTTAGAAAACTGGAAATTCAGAAAATCACTTGAAAGCAAGAAAGATGAATTCTAGTTTATATTCTTTGATCAGATAGAAGGAGAGTTTAACTTAAACACTGGTTTGTCCCTTCATATGAAGATTAGAAGTAAACCAAGATTCATCAGAAAACATAATAAATCATCATACATCTAATTAAATAAACAAATCTAAAGCAAAACTAGTTTATGAAAATTAAGCTAAATTAACCATGAAGTGTACTTAGCTTGGTGTGGGGGCCCTCCACCCGTGCCTTGCACACTTGAAGAGATTATCAGCTACTAAAAACTCAGTCAATCATCCATAGAATTGAACATAAGAAAGAATATAGAATGGGTTCCTCAAATTAACTCAAAATATTCGGAAGTTTCAATATGAAATTATACAAATTCTACATATTCATGCCTTTAATGTTTTGGCTTAAATATAGAAATATGAAACAAAATGAAATAAAATGTCTCTAACAGCTATGTCTATCCTTATCCTATCTATCTAGGCCGATCTCATCCATCCAATCACTCAAAATCTGGAAAATCCCATGAAATCCTAAATTTGGCCTATTTCCTAGGGATTTCCTGAATGACTCGTCTTGTTTCACCAGCTTTGACTGGGCCTGTTTAAGCTCAGTTTAACTAAACCAGTAGGAAGATGTTCAATCTTAGTTCCCAATATTTCTAGAAATTTTCTCATCTCATGCCCAGGTGTCTTGCATGTATGACATCAATAAAACCATTACGAGAATTTCTGGTCCTATCCAAAAATGCACTTAAAATCCAATTTTTGTAAAAACACATAAAAATTGCAAAACTTAATTTATATACCTGAATATGCATAAATTGCTAAAAATTAGGTGGATGTGGATCGTAAATGGATGGATAGCATGGAAATTAAGTGTATCTAATTAAGTAAAATTGGATAAAAAACGAGGGCCAACACTATGTCAAACCACTTTTGATACAGGTCCTTTTGTGCCAGGATGTAGACATGGTGAGAGTCTCCTTTGAACTCTGCATACCATGACAGTTGCAATAACACAGTTTGTGAAAATCATGACTTCTCGTTGATGACCATGTGAATTCTTGCCTCCATCATCACCCAAAAGACTTTTCTCTCTGTGACCTGTGCAACATCTTTTGTGGCCCAGAGAGATGAAAACTTTGCTACTTCTAGTAAATCCTTCTCCACAGGAGGAAATTTGTTGTCCTCCGAAAAATCCCACGTGAAGAGTGCAATTAAGAGAAACAACCATGAATAGTGAAATGTCTTACTGTCATCCTATGCCTCTTTGTAGTTTGCGAGGAACTTGCTACACAAATAGCACGTCCAATTGAACTATACAAATTTCGTGCACTGAGATGCTAACGAAACCATCGGTGTCGACACCTCTTCTGCGTGACACTTTCTCATCCCCTTGGCAGCCAAAATTTGTGTGGAAACCTTCACCACAGGGTCAGCAATGCTGGTAAACAAATACTCACGTAGCATTTTGACAAGTTTAAACTAGTCCTTCATCTTCTCAGTGAGGTCACGCTCATTCATCTTTCTGCCAAACGCCTTGGTCAGATTCTATCTTGAGTGTGGTAATAATGTGATCTTATGGATCACCATATCTATGAGGAGTATTGGCTCATCCATTCACAAGCACTCTTCATGCACCAGGCATAACAACTGCTTAATTATAGTTAGGTTAATTGGAGGGCAGTGGTAGTGAGGCACCCATATCAAGTTCCACAACCCTGACTTGTTAACTTCACGAATCCATTCCACCAGATCCAATGCAGTGAAACCAGACTTCTTGTAGAGAAACCTCATCATGAAGGTCTCTGTGGCAAGATGGGGGAACTACTCATGGTCAGCCAAATCCAAATCTTCCAATTTTAAGTGCGGGATCCGCGCTAAGCGCAGACCCTCAAAAGTTATACTCTCTGGTAGCTGGGGTTTGTTAAGGAGGAAGTGTCCCTCATCTAGGTCCTTTAGGACCTTTACTTTGCCCTTGTGTGGAGGGATGTACTCTGGTAGCTTAGAAATAAGGTCCACCCCCTTAATTTCAATGTCTTCTGCACCCTCCTAAGCTTCTAGATCTACCATCTTTCCTTTCTCCTTCGCACTAGGCTTTTCTTTTCTGTAAGCCTATGTAGCTACATGTTTCCTTGGTGACTCGTGCATCGGCATCGACTTATTTTTCTTATCCTTCTGTTGAGGCCCCGAAAATCGGGTCGACAACAAGGGGGATACCCACCCGGTCCGGACCTTGGTTGGCAGCTCCTTATCCGTTTGGTATAGCGGGTCCGACTGGGGATAATGGGACCAGTTTCCCAATCTAAGGGTGTGTGTGTGTGTAGAGTTGGATGATGCTGATCTAAGAGTACTTAAAGCTAATTTAATTCAAACTTCTAAACTAACTCTATGCTATTGTAATCTAATGAGAAACAACACATCTAATCTATGCTAACCCAGGGTGAATTTCTTCTATTATGCGATCTAAAGAGATTTCAAACAATAACTGGTAATAAAGATCATTCAGCTATCATAAGAATAGAAATCAATTAAGATAAACCACTTTGCATAAAAAGTTAGGCAAAACAGTTGTGAACAGCATATCGCATAATAAGTTATTCATATATCAGACATAAATAAATGACTCCATCGTACAAAAGTGCCAAATGGTAACTCATACATTCATGCAGTAACATATAAACAACTAAAAACTGTATATCACTTTAAGAATATAAACAGAAACAGTCAAGAGATAAAAGTACCATTTATGATTTGTTCCACTCATAAGCTTCAAGCAACAATGATTTATCTCTCCTTGCTCTAACATCTACTAAGAGTACAGAAGTGCAACATCAGTAGCAGATATCAAATGCAAACATTAATAAACCTTGATCCATCCATTCATCAAAGCCCCCTCCGAGGGTGCAAAAGTGCATGTTCTGAGGACAAGTTTTTTGACAAATTTCTGGACCCTTCTCCAAATGCATGAGAAGGGTTTAAATACTGCTAACTAATTAACTTAATTACATAAATTTAGGATATGGTTTTAAATGACCGCCCTTCTGCTAAAACAAAACTATTTCTAAAAATTGAATCTAATTCCTAACCATTTCTGTATTTGCTCCTTAGTGCTGCAAGCATGCAACATTCGCCTGGGAAGAGTCGACTGGTCACCTTCTGCTTTCGTTTGAGCTATGAAAATAGAAATAACAAGCGCTGGCACCACTTTCTAGTAAACTAGAAGATATTTTCGAGAATCTTCCTCTGGTTGGGTGTATTCACTGCGTGTATACTTGGTAATAACCCAAATTTCTCTCAAACTGATTCTGCTTTTGCTATTTCGGTTTCCGGCCTTGCGAATGACTGAATAAGTTAGGGACTTTGCTCTCTGAACAATTTTCTGCATCGAACACTGCCTCCGTTTTCTATTCCGGGCTTTTCTGGTGCGTTTTCCTTCTTTAGCGTCTTTTTCTTTTTGCTTTACCCATAAGCTTCAAGATCTTTTGTAAACATGCTGCTTTTGTGTGCCTTTGACTCTGAGTTTTGGATGGCCTATTGACATCAACATCTGTTGAGTGATACTCTGGAATCTGTGGTCCTGTTGCATGCGGCATCCGTCTCTGAAGGGATCTCTTCTCTGTTCTCTGAGCATTGACGCTTTCCCCTTTTCCTTAGATGTTTCCTGCACATTGCTTCATGTTATTTTCTGTCTTACAGTTTACGCAAAGGAAAATAATAACGATAATAAAGATTGACATGAAAGCTTTAAGCTCTTATGAATGCATAATCATGACACTCATAACGAACTGACTCTTCGAAAAACACACAACTGTCGTTCTTGAATACTTTGGCGTACAATCATTAATTTCTTTTAAGGTGCGCGCTCAATTTTGGTTTACAGACAAATTTCCTTGAATACTGCACCGAGGAAAATTTGCGATGGGTGATTTCTGCGACTCGCATCGCAGCATCGCGGATCGCATCGTCAAGATGTGTCATCGCAGAAGTTTATGATCGCATTTATCGCAAATCGCACTCATCGCAGATCGCAGATCGCAGATCGTGCTTAGTCACTCAATCATTGTGTGCTGCTTACGCGATGTTGCGATATGCGACGTCGCATATCGGCCGTCGGAGGTTTCTTAAGATTTTTCTTTTAAGAACGCTTCATAATGTATGCGATGCGATGAATTTCGCGTCGCTTCTTCGCAGTTTATTATGCTCATAAAAAAAACGTTTCATTCTCTTCTCGCGATGCGATACAGCTTTAAGGAGTTGAAATACAAAAATTTTCATAAAATGTTTTTTGGATTTTTTATTAAGGGTCCCCATTTGCTTGGTGTTATTGCTAATACCAAACAAAGAGGGGGGTTGTTGGTGGCCACAACAATGGCGATTCACTGGGAAGAACCAATTATCTCTGCTTTTCTATTGAATTTTAACTTCCAAAGCAGAAAAATTTTCATAATTCTAAATTTTGTTATGGACAGATAGAGTACATTATGCCTTATCCTATCAATGATATTTTGTTTCAACCTTTTTTTATTCCAATTGTTTGCTTCCTCAGGCTTAGTCCTTGCATTTACATCAGCCATTACTTGGTCTTTTAAAGATAAAATAAGGTCTTCTCTGTGTGCTGGCTTTTAAAATATGCTCATTTATCTTAGGTAGAGCCTCTGCTGCCAGCAGGCGTCCATAGCCTCGATAGGGTTACCTGTTACCTAGCAATGATCCTTTATCCTGCTTAAGGCTATTTACAACTTTTCAGAGAAAAACCCATTTTGACACTTTTTCCTTTTTTATTCTCTAAAGAACAATGTCTTGGTTTGGTGGCCAAATTATGACACAGTCATTCACTTGATTTACACTTTTGCTGAACAAGCTGGCTCGTGATGAGACCCCTTGTCTTTTGATTGCAACAATCTTGAGTCGTTGCCCTATTTTGGTGGACAGTATTGGCAAAGTCAGCAAGTTATAATATCTGTGATCATGATAAGCCGGCTCATGATGAGACCTCTTATTCTTTGAGATGTAGTGTTTTCTCGGATTGTTCCTCTGAATGCTGCGATTTTCTTTAGCAGGGAGGAAGTCATTGTTTTTCCTTAAGAAAGCCCTGGACGACAATAATAGAGTTTGAAAACAGCAGTTTTACAGAGAATATTTATTTTGTTATTGATACCTTTCATTGTGCTGATATAAAACAATTTCTTCGCTAAAGGTTGCTTTCATCAAATTTTTTGAAGTTGAAACTAGTATCATATCTAGGCTAAAGTTAACTCTATCTGTCAATAATAAAGATCAGATCTTTCGAAAATTTTACTACTTGTACAAGCGAAAAAAAAATCAAAATCTGATAGAGAATTGGTGTCTTTTTCGTGAGCCCCTGTAGTAACCATCTACAACTGGTTTTATTATGGAAAAAGAAAAAGAAAAACTAAAACTATCCTACAGAATAGAAGAGTAATCTTCTATGGAAAACATATTTTAAGGATTTTTCCATTAACAGGCAAAGAATTCCTTCTACCTGCTAAATCCTGCAACACAAACGTTGATGGGCCTATGACTTCTACAATCTGAAAAGGACCAAGCCACATCTTCTAAAATTTTGTATGTTTGCCCTTTTCTTCATGAGCCTTATCCCATTTCAAAACTAAATCTCCCATCTGAAAAATTTTTCTGGTCATTATGCTCGAGTCAAAAGAGGATTTTATTAGCGCTTGGTGATGAGCATGGGTTTTCTTAGCTTGTTCTCGTTGTTCTTATAATTTAATTATTTCCATTTGTCTTAGTTGTATGGAGGAAGTAGATACTTCATTGATGGATTGTACTAAAGACAAAGAGGGGATGACTAAGTGAGTTGGAAGAACCACTTCTTTCCCATAAACTAAATTAAAGGGAGAAGTGCCGATTGAAGCTTTCTTCGTTATTCTATCTGCCCATAAAGCATTTACCAAAGCTTTGTGCCAATTCTTTTGGTTCTGGTCAACTGTTCTTTTAATAATCCTGATTAGGTTTTTATTTGTTGACTCAGCCAATCCATTACCTTGCGGATAGTAGTTGGCCGAATATTTTAGTTTGAACCCTCTTTTAAGTGCAAACTCAGTCATTGCATTCCCAGAAAAGTATGAGGCATTATCAAACATTAAAGCCGTTGGCAATCCAAACCTAGTGATTATAAATTGATCTATGAGTTCAATGATGTTTTCAGAATTAGCTGTCTTGAGAGGAACTGCTTCTACCCATTTAGTAAAATAATCTGTTGCCATGAGGATGCATCTATGCTGCTCAGAAGAGTGAGGAATGATCTCACCTATTATGTCCAAGCCCCATTGACTGAATGGTTGCTCGATGTTTATCGTCTGTAGTGGCATGGACGGTTTCTTTTATCTCCCTGCAGTAGTTTGGCAGACTTGGCATTTCCTCACGTAACTGTGTGAGTCTTTGAATAGTGTGGGCCAATAATATCCTGCACGTAAGATTTTATGTGCAGTAGCATCTCCAGCATAGTGTCCGCCTGCTGGTCCATTGTGGAGTTCCTGCAAAACCTTTTCGGCTTCAGTTTTCTCAAGACACCTAAGAAGAACAGAATCATAATTCCTTTTAAACAGAACATCATTTATGAGCTGATATTGTTTAGCTTTCAATCTCAGAGCTCTTTTCTTGGTGTGATCCAGGTGTGATGGAGCATACCCATTCTTAAGATAATAAATGGTGTCAGCATATAATGACTCTGCATCGTTTAGGCTTACCTCATACATTTGTACCTCCTCAGATCAATTTTCAGGAATTTGCGATGCTCCAGCCAACATTTTGCAGAAGCCTTGACCTCTCACAATGCTTGCTGGTTTGATCTCAAGGTTGTATTCTTGTAAAGCAGTGATCCAATTTGCTTTTTTTCACCCACATCCTTCTGTATTAGAAGATTTCTTACCACCGGAAACGGTACTATGACATTAGTATGGGTTTTAAGTAAGAAAGGTCTGAAATATTTGACCGCTTTGAAAACAGCATATGCCTGTTTCTCCACGTCTGAATAGTTGAGTTCAGCACCTTGTAAATTCGAGCTAAAAAATGCGATTGGAGCTTCCGCTTTCTCTTGATTTGCTTGACTTAGAATCGCGGCATATGATTTCTCTGAGGCAAATGTGTATAAGATAAAAGATTCTGAAAAATTCGGGGTTGCTAAAGATGGAGCGTTAATGATAGCTTGTTTGATCAGGTTGAATGCCTCATGCTCATTTTGACCCCATTTAAAATTTGAATTCTTTTTAAACATGGTTTGCAAAGGAGAAACAATTCGTGAAAAATCTGGGACAAATCTTTTCACGAAATTGATTTGACCAAGGAAAGATTGCATGGCTTTTTTGTTATGAGGTAGGGATATTTCAGAAATTTCTTTGATTCTGTCAGGCTCAATGTGAATACCAGATTTTGACACTATGAATCCTAGAAGTTTTCCTTCACTTAATGCGAAAAAAGATTTCTTTGGGTTAAGTGAAATCCCATACCTTAAACATCGTTGAAAGGTTTGTTTCAAGTCTTTGAGATGGTCGCTTCGCTTCTTGGAGTACACTGTTATATCATCCAAATAAATTACTACAGATTTATTGACTAAACCCTTGAATGCGATGTCCATGGCTCTCTGAAATGTAGCGCCGGCATTGATCAAACCAAATGGCATTTCTGATATGCGTATGTGCCCCATTTAGTTCGGAATTTGGTTTTTAACTGATCATCGGGATGTACCAGCACCTGATTGTATCCTGAAAATCCATCCAAAAAAGACATTAGTTCTGAGCCTGCTACTACCTGTAATATCTGCTCCATAGGTGGGAGGGGAAAATTGTCTTTTTGACAGGCTTTGTTGAGATTCCGAAAATCGATGCAGATTCTAATATCTCCGTTTTTCTTTCTAACAGGTACCATATTGGAGACCCATTTGGAATGTCTGACGGGGAAAATTATTCTGGCTTTTAATAACTTATTTAGTTCAGTTTTTATCTAATTTTCTAAATTGGGGTGGATTTTTCTGAGTTTCTGTTGGACAGGCTTTTCGTTGTCAATCATAGGGATAGTATGTTGAATGATAGAAGTGTCGTATGTCTTCAGCTCATCGTAGTTCCAGGCAAAAACATTTTTGTATTGTCTCAAAAGACGAATATACGCTAGTTTTTCTTCAGGAGCTAGGTCGTGGCCTAGATTAACGTTTTGTGGTTTATCATCGGTTCCTAGGTTTACTAATTCGTAGTTCAGAGTTGAACTGTAGAGCTTCGAATTGGTAGACCTTTTAAACCGAATTTTCAAATCGTATAAGTCTTCCAACTTAACCACTGATTTAGGTATAGCATTATCAGTGCTATCTTGTTGTATTTGTCGATCGTGATGGTCTTCGTCAATTATTTGATTGGAGTAGGATCCTTCAGAAGTGAGGAAATTTACAATATCAGGATCGTCATTGAATACTCTCCACTTTGTAATGTTGTCAGGGATGGACTGTCTAAACATTAATTCTATTGAGAATCTATCTGGACTAAAATCTTCGGAGGGAATAAGTCTAGAGGCTACGTTAGCTAAAAGGTCTGCGCTCACGTTTTGGAGTCTTGGGATTGACGAAATATTGAATGCTATAAAATGCTCAGTCAGATCTTGTACTAAAGATTGATAGTGTTTCAAATGACCCGATAGGCAATGTATGGTGTTACGTACCTGTTTGACGACAATCTCAGAGTCTCTGAAGACTTGAAGATACTTGACGTTCAGCCCGATTGCTTTGTATAGGCCTTGCACCAAGGCCTCATATTCCGCTGTATTGTTTGTGCAATCGAATTCAAGTCTGCACGTAAGCATGGTCTTATTTCCTTCTGGACTAATCAGAACGCATCCTGATCCTGCTCCTTCGTTAGATTTAGAGCCATCAAAATATAATTTCCAAAACAAAGATGTATTTACAGGTTTATCTACAAAATTAACACACTTTGAATTATCAGTTTGGGAAAAAATTTCGACTTGGGACAAAACTGAATTTTCTAAGTAAGGTGATGTATGAGCATTGAAATTGCCGAGGAAAGAATCTACCGAGTAATTGCCTATGATACTGCTGTTATATGCTATTGCTTCATTTTCTCCCTCCAATTCCGTCACTATGTACTTCAGGTGCAACTCTCGTTCAACCTTTATTTGATTCAGTTTACCATTGTAGGGTAACCACATGTGCGACCAGTCGGTTGAGAAGTATCCATGGAGTTTTTTGGACCAATCCCTGCTAAGAATCAAGCCATAGAATTCTGGGATATCAGCTACTAGAATGTCAATAACCTGACATACCTTCGGGTTAGACGACAATCTTATGGTCACTTGATTAAGTTCACCAATCACTTCGACTTGAGATCGATCAAGCCGAACTATGCGCACTGCAGATTTTTGTGGTTGAATATTCAACTTGGCACATATTGATCTGGGTAAAATATTTGTTGAAGCACCAGAATCTACCAAAAAATTGTGCACATTTTTATTGAAAATTTCATAAGTGAGAAGAAAAGGGGGAGTGTGAGACTTTGATCTTCCTCCAATCAAGGCGATGTCATTTGGATCCATCTTATTGATCATGTTGGTTGGAGGTCTTCCCATGTTGTGGGAAGCTACAGCTGTAGGCAAAGATGTAGTAGGCACGGCATGTAATTGTTTCATCATTATCTTTTGTTGATGTTTTAATTTGCTCAATTCATAAAGAGTGATATTAGCCCTAGTCTTTCTCATGTCATAAATAATATTGTATTCCATTTCATCTGACACTATCAGTGTTCTTGATGGAGGTGTTTGATCTGGTTGGACTGGGCTAGATTGAGTCGCTTTAGCAGTCGTTTTCTTTGTTGCGACTTTATCTTTTGCTGCAGGGCTTGCGCCCTTCTGCTTAGGGGTAGTTTGGGGAGGATCAAGTTGATTTTTGCTTCGTGTGCTAACCGGAAATGTTTCTTGATCTTCTTCTTGTGGGAGGATGAAATCCCACATTCCTTGTAGTTCCACAGCTTCTTCGTCATCGGTTTGCCCTTCAGTGGTACTCTCTTCTTCTTCCTCTTCTTCTGATTCGACATTTGAGATAGCGTTGGGTGGTTTCACATCCATTGAAGGGCCTCTTTTAAAAGCTCTGTAGGGATTTTTTGAAGAAGTTTCTGCTACTTGTTTTTTTATGTCAATCATCTCACTGGACATGGTCTTTAATACTTTTTGCAATCCTTCCAAATCGAAAGGATCTTTCGTTTTTTTCTTCTTGGCCCAGCATGCGCATGGCTAGGAAGAAAGAGTGAATATGGTTTTCAACAGTGTCTCCCTGCTTAGGGTTGAATTTAGGCAATACTCTTTCTGCATTATTGGGTAAAGCATGCTACTACTTAGGTACCGCTACGACATCCTGAGCGAGCCAGGGAGGGAGTGCTCCCGGAGGAGGTGGGGGTTGATTCCCACCGGGAGGAGGCGGTAGAGGCGGATTCCCAGATGGAGGGGGAACGTTAGCCATATTATGATAGGGAGGTTCTGGTTGAAGGTTTCTTCGAGGCGTTCTTTGTTAGGATTTTCCAAATCAAGCCAAGTATTACCTTAAGAAGGGGGATCCTCAGGAATTTCTTCCCAAGGAGTGTCGATACTTTGCAAGGACTCTAGCACAATATCTTCAAGAGAAGGGGCTGCAGATGTATCTTTTCTTATGGTAAAGATCCTTGGCCTTCTTTTAGTTGTCAGAGGTAAAGAGTGAAAGATGGGGAGCTAAGAGAGGGAACGAGCGTAAGCCTAAGTAAGAACTTTGATTGGTTGTTCCTGAGTGACAGGATACTCCCACAGTCTCTCTTCTTTGGGTGACCCAAACACGGGACTTAGAGGGATCTTTGCTTCTTCAAAATGAGGCTCTTCCAAATGTGTGGAAGGATCTTTTCGACCTTTACGATCCATACATTAATCTTTTCAAATCCATGCGTGACATTTATAGATGAAATCCTGAAAAGCTGTGGACGGCGGTTCAGGCCCTCCTTCTAGCGCCACTTTGTTGATGCGACAAATTTTCACTGTGCCAACAAGGGGAACTAAACTGATCATAGGCCTCGATTAGATCTGCTTTCATTTAGAGTGGCTAGTTCCAATGGGTTTTAATGGATCCCATAAACTGTTAAATCAACAAAAGAAATAGCTAACCTATATGTATTAAGTCCTATCTATACTAATTCTACCTACTTGTACTAATCTTGACTATTCTAATCTATCCTGCATGAGCATAATAAAAGAGATTAAACATCATATATATATATATTCCAAGTCCAAATGAATCAATTATTGAGTTCATAGATGAACAAGGCTATATTAAAGCTTAATTTCAATCTAATTATTCATACAAGAATGCATATTCCTGTTCCTACAAATAAACTTGCAACTGATGTTTAATATAGTTTCGAATCGGGGATCGCTCACAAGTTAACCATGATAAAGAATTACATTCAAATAACCAAGACTAGTCATAAGCTGTATCATTATCAATCTGCACAAAACAAAACACATTTATATTTATGCCAGCAACAAAACCCTGATTCTAAATGCATGAAAGAAGAGGAAAATAAATCTGAAAAAGGCTCCTTCTTGACCCAAACAGTCTTCTTTATTAGCACAATAAATCAAAAGCTGTTCAACCCAAAAAAAAAGGTCCTCTACCCATCTCTGGAGTTAATACTTATGCAGAAAATATTAACCTCCACCTTCCCCCCCCGACTTTCCACCTTCCTCTTCTTTTCCATATACACATTAAAATATACAAACGTAGAATCGATCAGTGAAATGGCTGACCTGTAGAGGGCATATCTGTTAGAGTGCTTCATTTCCTAGGAAATGAATAGATGTTGATTAAAAGAGAATGATTGTGTGTCATCTCTTCGCACTTGTATTGAGTGGACGTTATTCCCTATTATTTCCTGAAGGAAAATGAAGACATTGTGCTCATCATCCCACATCTGGCATGATTGAAGGTGTGTTTGGAGGTAATAACATCTTGATGGATCAGCGCTGTCATGAGTGCTTCCTCTTGACATAGGGTGTGCCTCCATTATGCACTATGGTGGTTCGTATCCCTTTCTTGTATAGTATGTCTTTGCAATATTGACATCATTGGTGCACAGGTGTCATCTTGATATAAATCGCATTTATCTGTTACCGGGTCCACTCGAACTCGCCTGCAGAAATAGTTCATATTAGCTATGATTATGAGAAATATGACAAACATGCCCACAAACGAACCTTGCATTTAGTCACAGTTTCTATTTAATCTCGCAATGCAGAGCAACTATACTTATTAAACCACTGAACCTATTTTAACATGTATTCTTGTTGCCCATAATATTCATTTTTATTCGAGAATCGCTTGACAATGCTTCAAAAGTGGACCATTAACTCTATCAGATTTTCTTTCAATAACCTAGACCACAACACGTTATCGGAACACATGGGAATACACGGGAAAACCACGCAGCCGAATCATAAGGCTAGACTTCAAATACTATACACCCGGATCTATAATTATCGTCGGGTCCGCTCATCGCCCCTTCGCATATCGCATGTCGCTTCACTTTCTCCGACTATCGATTGTGATTTGTGATTGGCCGGACCCAAAAATATATAAGTTGCATTTAATAGTCCCGGCGGGTCCACCATATTGCAATGCGTCGTATGTATAAGCCTTGGGCTCCGCCGATTGCGATTTGCGATAGGCCGGACCCGCAAAAATATATGCGTTGCGGTTAATAGTTCCGGTGGGTCCACCATACCACATCGTGCTTCATGTATAAACACTGAACTCTGATGATTGCGATTTGTGATTGGGGAAGCGGGCCCGAAAAATATATTTGTTATGTTTAATAATCCCGGCGGGTCTGTGTAGAAATTCCCACTATAGATCACCTGGTAATGCAATTTACTAAAGAAAAACACTTAATCTACTTATACAAACAATTTAGTGGAAGCTTAATCGAACATGAGAAACTTGAAGCATGAACAGATATAACTGAGAATGAGAAGTAATAAACCATAACACAGAAGATATATCACTAGGGAAAGCACTAGCCTAAAACCCCAACTCTGTATTATCATACAAGTGGAAATCTTGTTCAAGTTACAAAAAGAATTAGCTCTCAATCTATCTTGATCTCTCTGCAATCAAACAAATATAGCTCATAGACTCAATAGACATAAAATATATCTTCCTCAAGCCCTCCAAGCCTCCTATTTCCTTGTGTAGTTTTGATTGGGGTCTAATGATATCACATGTGTGAATTGGCCTCATAACTCTCTCTGTAACCTCAGGTCCAACTACGCAATCCATAAGGAATAATATTCCTTCTGCATGCAAGGAATATTCACCAAGGAATATCCTAGCAACAGATAGTACATTGTCCCTCAATCTGATATCAACAGGGTCTTTGACTGAACTGACATGCATGAGTTATCCATGAGTGAATACTCAGTTATCTGAAGTGCAACAGTTACATGCATGCAAGCATTAACTAATTAAACTCACATTAATTTAAACAAATTGTTTAAATCAAATATAACTGGACTTGACTCAGTTAACTAAGCCAACTAATTACTACTCAAATTAGAACTCATCCTTATCTCTTTAACGGATGGATAAATTCCTCAATTAAGAGAGAAATTGTTGCATGTCCTCACATAGACTTCATGTTTGATTTTTCACAACTAATTAACTCATGGACAATTAATCAATTTATTTTCAAACTACTGTTGATATCAAATTCGAATTTTACTTCCTATGTTTAGTCCAGGGACTGACTAAAATAAGAATGGATCCTGAAATGATATTTTTAGAAAAGCTATTTTTAACACTTTCACTTTTCATCCACTGTAGCTAAGATCTCCAATGGATGAACTGTTATTTATAGCTTGACTATTTATAGCAGTGCTATTTTTAGCATTTCTTGTTGCACACTTTTCAACACTCCCTCTCAACAAGAAAGGGATTATCAGCAACCCCAATTCTGTCTGTGTGGAACTCAAACTTGCATTTGACAATGCCTTTGTCAAAATATCTGCATCTTGCTCCTCGGTTGAAACATATTGCAACATCATGATCCTCTTGACCACACAGTCCCATAGATGATGGTAACAGATATCTATATGTTTGGACCTGTCATGAAACACTAGATTCTCAGAGAGTTTTATGCAACTCCGATTATCACGGTATATCACTGTAGGATCCATCATCTGACCAAACAATCCCACTAGAATCTTCTGCATCCAAATGGCCTCACATGCTGCCTGACTCGCAGCCATGTATTCAGCCTCTACTGAGCTAAGTGCAACTGATCTTTGTTTCCTGATATACCAAGAAACTGCAGCTGAACCAAGGTTGAAGATTCCTCTAGAAGTGCTCTTCTGGTTTGATGGACTACCAGCCCAATCTGCATTTGTGAAGCCTTATGACTTCACTCCCTTTGTCCACCTGTACCATAATCCGTACTTTGTAGTGCCTCTGAGATATCTCAGCACATGCTTTGCTGCCTTCCAAAACAGCTTATTAGGCTGAACCATAACTTGTCTCAGTTGGTTCACCGCAAAGCATAAGTCGGGTCGTGTGTTCACCAGATACATGAGTGAACCCACCAGCTGTCGATAAACAGTAGCAGCTACTACCTCACCTGAAGTAGCATCCTCCTTCCTCCAGTTCCCAGCTAGAGGAGTCTGCATGGGCTTGCACTTCTCCATGTGAAAGTGCCTGAGTATCTCATTGGCATACTTGCCTTGAGACACAAATACTTCCCCATCTTTCTGCCACACTTCCATGCCTAGAAAGTAGTGCATGAGGCCCATGTCCTTCATCTCAAACTCTCTTGCAAGGTCCTCCTTGCAAGACTGTATCAGCTGCTCATCACCTGTCAAAATCAGATCATCGACATAAAGTACAATAATCAAGGGCTTACCATCTACCATGATGTGGTATAGGTTCGCATCTGCTTCACTCTTGGTGAAGCCCAACCCGGTGAAATAGCTGTCGATCCTGGTATACCAAGCATGGGGTGCTTGCTTCAGCCCATACAGTGCTCACTTGAGTCGGCAAACATGCGACTCGCGATCGAAGGTCTCAAATCCTTCAAGCTGCTCAATGTATACCTCTTCCTAAATATTTCCATTGAGGAATGTTGTCTTCACATCCATCTGATGGATCTTCCAACCCATCCGAGCTGATACAGCTAGCATCGATCTGATAGATGACTACCTTGCTATGTGAGCAAAGTTCTCATCATAGTCAATCCCCTCAACTTGTGAGAAACCTCGGGCAACAAACCTTGCCTTAAGTTTCTCAACATTGCCATTAGCTCCCTGATTTACCTTGTAAAGCCATCGAGAACTAACCACTGACTTGTCCCCAGGTCTAGGGAAAACATCCCACACACTATTATGTATGATAGAATCGTACTCTTCTACCATTGCATCAACCCAGACTGGTTGTTGCACAACCTCTTGAAAAGAAGAAGGTTTGGTCGCTACACACTCCCCAACCAGGGCCATGTACCCAGTGTATCACTCGAGAGATCTCCTCTATTTGTGATGAGAGGATGGATGCTCCACATTCTCTCTCGCATCCTGCATCAATCTGTCAGCTTCCCATGAGGGTTTTCTCCCGTCTCTGGAAGACTCTAAAGCAGTGGTGGTCTCCACTACTGGATCCTCTGCATGTGGCTGATCCACATCATCAGGAGGCTCCTCCTCCTTTGGAACTAAAAGTTCCTCATCACCATGCAACTTGAGCTCCCTCTCAAGTGACACTCGCATGGCTCTCTGCTCGTTGAAATTCAAATCCCTGTGCACTACGGTCCTCTGACTGGCAAGCAGAAACACATGATAGTTATGGGGTGTATCTGTGTACCCCACAAGTATCCCCAACTCAGCTGTTAGGTCTAGCTTCTTCCGAGCCTCTTTGGTTACATGAAAAAAAACTAGTGATCCAAAGATGTGGAAGTGACTCACATCTAGTCGCTTCCCTGAAAAAGCCTCCATAGGTGTCTTCATCCCCAAAATATGATGAGTACTTCTATTCTGAAGGTACACTGCTTTATTGCCTGCCTCAGCCCACAGATGAAGTGGTAGGCTTTGGTCATGCAACATCGCTCGAACTGATCCCACAATAGATATGTTCTTCCTTTCGGCCACCCCATTCTGTTTTGGGTTATGAGGTGCCCTCAGTTCCCGTTTAATTCCTTTCTGCAGCACAGAAGTCTTTAAACTGCTGGGAAATATACTCTCCACCATTGTCGCTACGCAAGGCTTTTACTTTCTTCCTAGATTCTTTCTCTGTTGAGGCTTTAAAATCACAAAAGCTCATGAAGGTTTGATCCTTCTTCTGCATAAAGTAGATCTAGCATCTATGAGAAAAATCATCAATGAAAATAACATAGTACCTTTGTTTAGCAGTGGAGGCTGTAGAGAATGGTCCACATACATCTAAGTGAACTCGCTCCAAGATTGCTCCAGCTCTACTATCTCGATCCTAAAAGGAAGATTTCGCATACTTACCCAGGGTGCATCCTTTGCATGTGTCTGTTTGCTCCAGTTTTCCCTTGGGTAAGTCGGTAGAAATTTGCTGCATGATCTTCAAGGCCCCGTGATGCAAGTGGCCCAGTCTCCTATGCCATAGCTCGCCAACATCTTGGCTTTGCACCACCTCTGCTTTGGAACTCAGTGCAGCACAATCATCTACCTCCATCTTGTAGAGATTCTTTACTCGAATCCCTATTCGCTTGGTCTGTCCGGTGCCGATATGCCTCAGGAACACTTTTCCTTTACTAAAGACTACATCATAGCCTTTATCTTCTAGCATAGCAACAGACACAAGATTATTTTTCAAACTTGGTACATATTTAACAGCATATAGGGTGAGAGGAGCACCATGCTCCCTCTGAAACACAACTGTACCTTCACTTGAGACACAATACTTTCCATCATCACCCATCTTGATCCGAATCTAGAGATCCTTCTCCTCCAATGTACTGAAAAGATTCTTGTCACCCGACATTTGGAAAGAAACTCCACTGTCCAAGTACCAAACACATCCCACCATGGATGAAACCATGCATACGATAAGCGAGAAATCCAACTCAAATTGTAAAGCTAGTGCATCACCATCAGATCCCTTGGAGGAACCTTTCTTGGATTCTTCTATGGACAATTCATAGCATAATGGCCCACTTCATGATAGTGAAAGCATCGCACCTTCTACTTGTCAACCTTCTTCCCACCATGAGAATATTTGGATTGGGACACCTTCCCTTTCCCTTTCTTAGCTTTACTCGCTAAAGCTATATTTTCTTCATCATCTTGTTTTGATGAAGATCCATCCCTTGTGCTCCGCCTTATCTCCTCCTACATTAGGTTCAACCAAATTCGTTCCTAATTTGGCAGTATCTATCTTCCATTAACTGAGTCCTGGTAGCTATGCCAGCTATTTGGAAGACCGAGGAGTGCTAGACTAACCATGTCGTCATCAGCAATCATGACCCCTACACTTGCAAGCTCATCCATGCAGGTGGTGAGCTTGTTCAGGAACATAGAGATTATGTCTACCTTTTCGCACTTGATCTTGCGAAGTTTTTCCTTCAGCGCCAGCTTCCTCTGATTACTGCTATTCTGATAAAGATCTTTTAATGTTTTCCACATCAAAAACAGAGTCTCCTTCCCATGGAGGCTCGAGACAATGTGATCTCGAACTCCCTCCAGGAGGATTCTCCTTGCTCTAGCCACACACTTTTTCCATTCTACTAGTTGAGTAGCTGTCATGTGGAAAGAGTCAATTTTGCAGACAAAACCGACCTCCCTAGAAGCTAATGCTTTCTAGTGACAAACAAAACAATCAAGCACTATCTTTCCCTAAATATGCATTTAAAATAAAAGCAACCAGGTGTTTAAGGCTTACCTTTAGTCCAACGCTTGTTTGTTGTAGTCCAGCCTCTCCAATCCAGATGAGCTCCTTCTCCTTGAAGCCTGCATTCACTAAAAAGCAAACGATTACATAGCACCTGAATAACTCATATAATAAAACATATTCATCATAAATACCAAGGAGTTTATGAAACAAATTATATAACAACTTGTTGAGAAAAATGAACTTAATTGTATTAATTGGAAACAAAAGAAACCATTACAACCAGTGCCTTGGTGTTGTGCAGGTCCCTCCCAGGGTCTAACAAGAGTTCTCCTCTACTTTGATCAGCTCACCCACTTCCAAATGAAGCTAAGAAAGGATTGGAATCTCTCCTCTCAAGCTCTATAAGGGAGTCCTAATTTCAACAGCATCTACCCTTAGGAATGTTCAGCTTTCAACCTCTCCTCCCTCTGGCCCAATGCCTGTATTTATAATGCTTTGGAGGAAGTTAATAAGGTCCACCATCAATGGGATAAGCTCCTCTTTCAAAGGGGTAGCTCCCCTCTTCATGGGATAAGTTCTTCTTTCATTGGGATGCATGAACCATCTGGAGGCGCTCAATACACGTCAAACCATCTTCTAGAATGCTCTAGAATCGACCACAAGTAACTTTTTTGGAGTAAAACTTGCGCCTTTTGACCTTTACAGGAGTACGCACCCACCCCCTTACAGACAGAGCGTACAAGTACGCAGGTAAGGGTAAGAGAAACTGCGTAACCAGAGTTATATTGACTTTTTAAAGACTTTCTCTCTTTTTTGGAGTTTGACATGAGGAGCAGAGGTATAAGACTTGCCAAGGAGGACAGTATGACTATTGATGGAGCCATACTGACTGCAAATAGTCATGGTGACAAATTTTAGTGTAACAGATTGCCCCCTAAAGTGCGAAGCCTGTAGTAGATTAGGGTTTTATATCATCTAGGAAGGGTGAAGCACTTTATCATTTCAAGGATTATCTTGTGGAGAGCCCAGTTGGAACCTGCAAATATTCAACACAAAATACATATATGAGATCATATCATCGCTGAGGTAGGCATTCCCATACTCAGATCAAAAACTTTAACTAACAGACTAACTACTGCTCTGATACAGGAATGATTTCACAGTACATCATAATCATAGACTCATGTAGACGCAGTATGGACGCAGCCATCTGTTTATAATTAGTCTACTATATAATGAATACAAAACTCCTCGTAGCCTGGATGGCGGAAACTAGATCCAGGGTCTTCATTTCTACTTCCCGAAATAGTACGATTCTATCCATGCGAATAAATGAGTTTATGTCGAACATGGTAGAAACCACTTGATTACCAGTCAATGATGTAAACTGTTAACAAGTGTGAGAGAGACCACCAGTGATGTCAATGGTTCTCAAAGTACCCAGTACAATCCACGAGATGTGAATGAATGTGTTGATGTCGAACATGTCACAGAATCCTTCGATCGAAAGTCAATGATGTAAACTGTCGTCGAAGGCGAGAAACCTGCCATTGAGGCATGCAGATTTCAAGGTACTGACGATTCCTAGATCATCTTTCTAGATAATGTGCTGATGTCGATAGAAAGCGATCCGTTGCAGGCAAGCCCACAACACGAAATCATAGATCAAGTTGAAGAAATGTAGCTGTAAGGACTGACTCAGGGATGGTCAAGATGGATGACAGATATTTTGCAGATGAATGTTTTATTTGCAGTGACCTCTTGAACACATAACGACACAACAGATGGCTTGGTGACAATTGGCCCAAAGTTAATACCCAGAAACCGGCTGAAGACTTTCAATGTGGTTTGATCAACTATTAGGCAAAGGATTTCCCAACCCAGGTGAATGAAAAGTGTCGTGTTCAAGAGTGGTGATAAGGTTTTTCCGAGACAGAGTATAACAAATAGGCTCATTTTCCTCTCTTTTCCCCCACCATTTCTGGCAAGTACCTCTTTATTTTTTACAAGCTTGAGGAGGATAACATTTGCTTGATTATAAGCTCATCCTTCGGATGAGTCCAACTTAGTTTAGATTCGAACCCTAAGAAGGAGTGGTATGTTCCTATTTGTAATCGAACAGGTCCTTTACTGTGAAATTTTAACGAGTCCAGTATAGGAGAAACTCGGTGTTTTTCAATTTTAGAGAGTCTGAAAAAACTTAAGAAGACTCCAGGGTTGACCTTTTTCGTAAATTTGTGTCTCCCAAGCCCGAAAAAGTATAAAATAATACTTGAGAGAACCGCTTGATCTTTACGACCAAGGAGTACTTTCATGATTAGTGTCTCTGATCTGAAAAATAAAAAGCGATCAAGGACACGTCGTTTTATTTCCAATATCGAATTTGAAATGACAAAAATCCGGCAATCTTTTCATGTTTTTACGGTCAAAAAAGGGTTGTAAGTGGACCGTCTTTTAATTCCATTTTAACGAGTGTAAAAGAAACGCTCGGCGATCTTTTCATGTTTTAGGAGTCAGAAAAGAGCTTAAAGGTGACTCTAAGGTTTCACTTTTTCATAAGTTTTAACGAGTTCGAAAAAATGATAAAAATGTACTCATGGTTTTCACTTTTTCGTAAATTTTAATGAGTTTGAAAAAATGATAAAAATGTACTCAGGGTTTTCATTTTCTCATAAGTTTTAATGAGTTCGAAAAAATGATAAAAATGTACTCATATGGCCGACTTTCAATTTAATTTACGAGCAGGAAAAGACGGAAAGAACTCGGCATTTTCATTTGTTTTACGAGAATGAAAGATAGCAAAATAATCTCGGGATTTTCATGAGTTTAACGAGTCTTGAAAATAACTGAAATTGACTCAAGATAGGTTTCATTTTTACAAAAGCTTGAAACAGAGAAAAACTATGCTTCAAAGTAGTTTCATTTTTACACAAGCTTGAAACAGAGAGAAAACTGTGCTTGATGCCCCCTAAGCGTAACTGCTAGAGCGCATGCCCCCCAGCTTCATTTCATTCAACCAGTTGGATGAAATGAAGGTTGAGTTACAAGATCATTTGAAAGACTCGACCTAAAACTGTAAGAAAATTATGCAAAAAACTGAAATAACTAAACTAAATATACAACTTAACATTTATGAGATCTAGTCAAACTCTCGACTCAATTAGAGGAGGATTTGTTTCATTTTTTAACGAGCTTGACACAGGTAAAGAACTATGCTCGGATTCGGTTTCATGTTTATGCAAGCTTGAAACGAAAAACTTTCTTGTTATAAGTTCACATGCCCCCAGCATAATGACGCAAAACGAGGTACATGCCCCCCAAGCTTCATTGCATTCAATGAGGTGGATGGAATGAAGCTTTACTTTCAAGATCTTGGAAAGACTTGTGGGAGTTGTTTCATTTTTAGTGAGGTTGACACAGGAAAAGAACTATCCTCAAAACCCTTGTTTCATTTTTTAAACGAGCTTGACACAAGATAAGGAACTATGCTCATAACTACTCTCTACAATCTACATATATAACCTATCCTTTTTTCATCTTTTAACGAGGTTGACGCAAGACAAGGAACTATCCTCGAACCTGATTCATTTTTTAATGAGGTTGACTCAGTAACAGGAACTTTCCTCGAACAACTAATTCATTTTTTAACGAGGTTGACACAGGAAAAGAACTGTCCTCATACTAACTGATTCATTTTTTAACGAGGTCGACACAGTAAAACGAACTTTCCTCGAAACCCTTGTTTCATTTTTTTAAACGAGCTTGACACAAGATAAGGAACTATGCTCATAACTACTCTCTACAATCTACCTAACAAAAAACTCTACTCTAAAAACCTTGATTCATTTTTTAACGAGCTTGACACAAGACAAGGAACTATGCTCTAACCAACTGATTCATTTTTTTAACGAGGTCGACACAGTAAAAGGAAGTTTCCTCGATTAACTGATTCATTTTTAACGAGGTTGACACAGGAAAAGAACTATCCTTATGGCAGCCTGTTTCATTTTTTAACGAGGTTGATGCAGGAAAAAACTATCCTCGCGGACACCTGTTTCATTTTTTTAACGAGGTTGACACAGGAAAAGGAACTATCCTCGCAGACAGCCTACTTCATTTTTTAACGAGGTTGATACAGGAAAAAAAAAACTATCCTCGTAACACTGATCATGGCTTCCAACTGGAAGAAAGACATGTCAATGGACACACCTTGATCATGGCTTCCAAGAGGTCTTCATCGGAAGGAAGAATAGTTCTCTGGAAGGAACACATGTCAAGGGACTCAAAAGGGATAAGAACATTGCATTCAATAATCCCATAGAGTTTTCCATGTCAATTACCAGATCTAAATCAAAGGAAGATGAGCAAACGGTGAGAGGCTCACTTACATCAGTAACTGAAAACATGGGACCAGTTGCCACATAATTAACCCGTGGTGGGGTAGATACCACTTTAGAATCAAGAACATTTAGGGGTGTCATATTATTGGTAGTTGAAACAAGACTAGGGAACGATAGCTGGTCTACAGTCACAATATTTCCATTGTGAGGGAAAGACATCACGCGAAAGAGTGTCGATACGACAGCTTTCATTGCATAAACATAGTCTCGCCCAAGGAGTAAATTGAAATCCAAGGGACCTCGAACTACCATAAGATCAATACAGACAGTTTTACCTTCCAAGGTAATAGAAAACTTAGGAAGGATCCCTAAAGGTTCACTAATGGTTCTGTTAAAATCTTTCAGATTCTGCGTAATAGGCGCAAGCTGAGGGGAACCCAAAGCTTTCCAAACAGTTGAGGATAAAATACTAACAGAAGCACCTTCATCTACCTGAGTACGATGTATGTCCCTACCACCAGCCTTGACAATGATTTGGAAAGGGATGGAGGAAGGAAGACGAGGTTCTATCACTCTATTCCAATCAAAGGAAAAGACCTCAGTACTTGGAGGGGGTTTTGTAAAAATAGGTGAAATGCCCCCCGGCATAGAAGAATCTGATGTAACAAGAAGAACATGAGCGGTATGAAGTTCACTCTCTAAAGGGAAAGTGGGATCGACCGAATGTGAAATTGAATCCACCACTTGATCAACTAATGGATCATCAACCTGAGTGATATGAGTTTCACTCTCCAATGGAAGAGTGTGATCGACTGTACTTGAAATTAAATCAATCACTCCGTCAATTGACGGTAGGTTGGGAGAAAGTTTACGGTAACCAGTTGGAAATTCTTGCTGTGGAACAGTAAGGTTTTCCAACAATTTTGAGGCTTCATCCATGTGAGGGCAAATGTGAGTTTGATGACTCCCTTTGCATAACTTACAAGGAAACCTAAATTTACCCTTTTTCCCAGGAACCTGACTATCACTGGTTGATGGATCAATGGAAAGTTGATGAGATTTTTCTGACCATACTTCCAAGACCTTTGGAATACTGGGACAATTGACAAGGAAGTGGTCACCCTTACAAAGCCTGCAAGGGTATTTGGGTTTACGATGCATGTCGGAGTTTTCCTCAACACAACTAACACTTACAGTCGTGGTTGGTTGGTTGAATTCTTTCTTATCTTGCTTCTTCTTCTTCTTTTTCTTCTTCCCTTTCTTCTTCTTCTTAGCCACCGGGTTACTAGCATCAAGGCTTTTACCAAGCGAAGAGGAAGAAGTGGAGGAAGAAAAATTAGGCGAAGAAGGTAAAGGGTCAACAGAAGGTTGTTGATGTTGAGATGGTGAACTCTGTTGAGGTGAAGCATTCGGTTGAGGTGGAACAATTGGAGTATTTTGGGCCAATGAAGTTGAAAATAACCATATCGGTAATCCTATTGTAAATCCAGGTAATGACAAAGTAGCCATATAAGGAGGACCAACATTTCCAAAGAAAGGAAAAGTACTAGGATCCTCGTTAAGAGGGGTTCCTTGGTCGGTAAATTCCGGAACAGTTGCCATTATATTCAACTTCAGTGAATTTTATTAACAATTTAAAGCTAAAATTAACAACTCACAATTCACACCTAAGAATTAAAATTCACAATTCACACCTATGGTCTCTAAAAGTAAAAACAAACAAATTAACACGCACTATCAAATCTAGGAGTCAAACCACACACAAACAGTAACTTTCCGGACCGAAAACACTAGTTGGTGATGAAATCCAACGTCGCAGAGTTCAGTACAGAAATAGCGGTTGGAACAGTTACCCCGACAACCTGCTTAATGAATAGACTGGACCAAGTTCCTCCACTTTAACCGTCTCGAGTGAAGTGAACCCCCCAGAAAATCCAAGTGAGTCTAGCCGACGTCTGCTCCAGGTACAGTGGGATCTTCCCACCACTGTCACCTTAGGAAGAATCCTAAAGATAATAGTCACTAAGGTCACCAACAGCAACAAATATACCTGGGGGAACAGTCTACGATCCGATAGCACGCAAGGGCAGAGTAACAAGCTCAATCCCCTTGCCGGCTCCTTGACAATAATCCAAGGTTTACTGACAAGTGACCCCAGGCTCCTCGACAATGGTTAATCCGAGGTTTACCGTTTGTAGTACGTGCGTATCTGGCGTCGTTCCCAATGAAGGAGGATTGATTCCCTCACTGGTTCGGACACGATCTCGTGCTTCTCCTTTAACAGGAGCTTTCCCAGAGTACAAATGAAACAGTTGGATTTATCCTACCGCAAGATAAGCTACTTGTTTGTTTTACTGTCTTGGAGAGTTAATTACTCCCTACTCCAAGACACTAGCCTAAGCTATGATGGTGTATCAGAGCCCTAGAAATGTGAAAATTACTAGATGAATTTTAATTAAGCGTTGTATTATTTAGGCTGTTATTACTCAAATGGGTAAATGGATACGAAACCAATGGTGTTATGACCCAACTCAAAACTGAATGCAATCGAATATGATAATGTAATCCTTTCAATTCGATGAATCCTAACTAAAGTAAGGAGAGAGTTTCCATTCACTTCCAACCATGCAAAAAATTGATCACTAAGAGAAAATATAAAAAATTCTCTAATGCACTAATTTCATCAAGAAAAACTAATGCAAATCAATTCCAAAATAGTTTTTTATTTTTATTTTTGTGTAAATTCAAATCAAAGAAAACTGATCTAAATCTACGATTGATTTTTCAGAATGTAAACTATGCAATTGTAATCTATGCACAATTCACTTGAAAAGTATGCAAATGTAATCTATGCACATTTTTCATTCATATTCTGAAAATGAGAATTCTAATTATGCAAATGTGATGTATGCAAGAGAATTCTCAAACACAAGACGATTCTAATGTAATCTAAGAACCAATCAAGTGCAAGTCGAGAAAATTGGGTGAGAGTTCCAAAGATCAAAAAATAAAAACATTCAAAGGCGATTAACACTCATACACAATTTAGCCCCCCCCCCGGCGAATGAGGGGGAAATTTTTTTGCAAAAACAAAAGCAAAAAGATGCAAAATTGTGAAAAGACTGAGACAAACCTCCAAGTAATGACCAAAGGAAATCAAATTAAGAATTTCTCAAAAAAGAGACTCAAAACACCCAATTGATAAAAGCTTAAAGTAGGAATGCCAATGAAATTAACCAAGGAAAGTTTTTTGACAGGGAACAAGCAGGTCTCGGCAATGGCTAAAACCTATAAACAAATTCTAAATTGATAAAAAAGAGAAAAATTTAAAATTTTCAAATTTTTGACAGGGTACGCAGGCAACCTGTTTACACAGGTGCGTCCACGCTCTGTGCACAAAGCAAAAGTGCGTACAGGTACGCACTGTGCTTAACTCAGAGGGTGCGTACCTCTCCCAAAACTATGAAAAATAAAAACTAACTCAAAATTAACTAAATTCACCCAATCCCACAATCATCAAGTCAAAAACAGAAACAGAAAATACAGTTTCTCTGGTCAAAGTATCAATCAAAAGAGAAATCAATCAAATCCATGGATTCCCCAGTATGGTCGCCATTTTGTCATGCGGAAAGAGTCAATTTTGTGGACAAAACCGACCTCCCTAGAAGCTAATGCTTTCTAGTGACAAACAAAACAATCAAGCACTATCTTTCCCTAAATATGCATTTAAAATAAAAGCAACCAGGTGTTTAAGGCTTACCTTTAGTCCAACGCTTGTTTGTTGTAGTCCAGCCTCTCTGATCCAGATGAGCTCCTTCTCCTTGAAGCCTGCATTCACTAACAAGCAAACGATTACATAGCACCTGAATAACTCATATAATAAAACATATTCATCATAAAGACCAAGGAGTTTATGAAACAAATTATATATAACAACTTGTTGAGAAAAATGAACTTAATTGTATTAATTGGAAACAAAAGAAACCATTACAACCAGTGCCTTGGTGTTGTGCAGGTCCCTCCCAGGGTCCAGCAAGAGTTCTCCTCTACTTTGATCAGCTCACCCACTTCCAAATGAAGCTAAGAAAGGATTGGAATCTCTCCTCTCAAGCTCTATAAGGGAGTCCTAATTTTAGCAGCATCTACCCTTAAGAATGTTCAGCTTTCAACCTCTCCTCCCTCTGGCCCAATGCCTGTATTTATAATGCTTTGGAGGAAGTTAATCAGGTCCACCATCAATGGGATAAGCTCCTCTTTCAAAGGGGTAGCTCCCCTCTTCATTGGATAAGTTCCTCTTTCATTGGGATGCATGAACCATCTGGAGGCGCTCAATACATGTCAAACCATCTTCTAGAATGCTCTAGAATCGACCACAAGTAACTTTTTTGGAGTAAAACTTGCGCCTTTTGACCTTTACAGGAGTACGCACCCACCCCCTTACAGACAGAGCGTACAAGTACGCGGGTATTATGAACTTGAGGTGCGTACATGCAGGTAAGGGTAAGAGAAACTGTATAACCAGAGTTATATTGACTTTTTAAAGACTTTCTCTCTTTTTTAGAGTTTGACATGAGGAGCAGAGGTATAAGACTTGCCAAGGAGGACAGTATGACTATTGATGGAGCCATACTGACTGCAAATAGTCATGGTGACAAATTTTAGTGTAACAGTAGCATCAGTTGGCTTTTGGAATTATTGATCAATGAAGTCCTTAAGGCCATTATCTTCCAATACTGCCTCCATGCGATCCTTCCAGGCTATATAATTTGAACTGCCATCAAGGTCATATTCGAGTATTAAACCACTGAATTCCATTGGTGATATAGATGCAATAAGAACTCAATTCAATATTCAAAACCAAACTTCGAACTTCTCCTACTTGTATATTGTTCTTCCTTGATCACCTTTGCTCCGATACCATGTAGAAATTCCCACTGTAAATCACCTGGTAATGCAATGTACTAAATCAAAACACTTGATCTACTTCTACAAACAATTTAGTGGAAGCTTAATTGAACATGAGAAACATCAAGCATGAAAAAATATAACTGAGAATGAGAAGTAATCAACCATAACACAGAAGATGGGAAAGCACCAACCTAAAACCCCAACTTTGTATTATCATACAAATGGAAATCTTGTTCAAGTTAAAAAAAGAATTAGCTCTCAAGCTATCCTTATCTCTCTGCAATCAAACAAATACAGCTCACAGACTCAGTAGACATAGAATATATCTTCCTTAAGCCCTCCAAGCCTCCTATTTCCTTGTGTAGTTTTGATTGGGGTCCAATGATATCACATGTGTGAATTGGCCTCATCACAGTCACTGTAACCTCAGGTCCAACTGTGCAATCCATAAGGAATAATATTCCTTCTGCATGTAAGGAATATTCACCAAGGAATATCCAAGCAATTGATAGTACAACGTCCCTCCATCTGATCTCAACTGGGTCTCTGACTAAACCGACATGCATGAGTTATCCATGAGTGAATACTCAGTTATCTGAAGTGCAGCAGTTACATGCATGCAAGCATTAACTAACTGAACTCACATTAAATTAAACAAATTGTTTAAATCAAATATAACTAGACTTGACTCAGTTAACTGAGCCAACTAATTACTACTCAAATTAGAACTCATCCTTATCTCTTTAACTAATGGATAAATTCCTCAATTAATAGAGAAACTGTTGCATGTCCTCACATAGATTTCATGCTTGATTTTTCACAACTAATTAACTCATGGAGAATTAATTAATTTATTTTCAAACTGCTGTTGATATCAAATTCGAATTTTACTTCCTATGTTTAGTCCAGGGACTGACTAAAATAAGAAGGGATCCCGAAATGCTATTTTTAAAAAAGTTATTTTTAGCACTTTCACTTTTCACCCATTGTAGCTAAGATCTCCAATGCCTGAACTACTATTTATAGCCCAGCTATTTATAGCAGTGTTATTTTTAGCATTTCTTGTTGCACACTTTTCAACAGTCTGGTGTATCTTGGTGTGCCTTATGTATCAGCGCTGAAAGTGCCGAGCCGATTGCGACATCCAATGTGATTGGAAACTTGATAGCATTGTAGTAACTCATGGGAGATAGACCTTAGCCCTTTAACAATGTGAAAAGAGATATGCGATGGAGGAGTCGTCAAGTGATTGCGATAAGTGATGAAGGCATGCATTAAGAGATGTCTAAAGACCGAGGAAGCGCAAAAAGGGTAAGTTATGCATATTTGTATAGTATTTATATTATAAAATCATTGATATAGAAATAAGGATGCGATAGAAGGTTTTAAGGGTTGAGTCCATATACACCCATAGTAAAGAGTGGGGGTTGGTTATATGTGTGGGCATAGAGCACCATGAAGGCTTATGAGGATTGAAAATTCCTGATGAAGGATATGAATGAAGGGCTAGACTGGGTTATAAATGAATCACGCCGCAGAGATTTATTCAGGAGGGTCTTAACCATTAAGAATTGAAGATTTGACTCGGCAGAGAGTTAAAATCCCTGGGATAAAAACAGATCATTCGAGAAATGAAAGATCAAACTTCTAGGGGACCCATTCAAATTTGATCCCAGATCAGGTTTTAATAGGGTAGTGATTTTGGCCACAACAGGAGATAGGTTGACCAATCAAAAGGAGGCATGGGATTCAGAAAACTAGGAATATGAGATATGTCCATAGGAGAATACTTGGGATTTGTTCTTGCACCCATCTTGAAATCAATCAACAATAATTCTTGAAATTACTGACCTTTGACCAGTGGAGTCACTGTGAAATTTCAATCTGTTGGATCCTTTGAACTCAGAGTCACCAGGTGAATGATTCAACCTATCTGCGTTTGTTTGTTGTTCACTGTCAACAACCAGATCTCAAACTTTGACAATATTTCCCGGAGAATATTAACACTTTCGTTCATTCCTCGACAACGACGCTAATATGTTAGCACTCCGTAAATTTCTCTAGGTTGAGGAGAGAAATCCCAGAGGTAACCACAAACCTCTTTGGGTTAGAAACTAGTCCTTTCTAACTGGAGGGGGCTCCCTCACTAGAAAAATTCTGAAGGTAAATAACACTTAAGCTCAAGGACTGCAGAGACTAGGTCTGTAGAGGTAACTTAGTTGAAAATGATGGTTGGAAAACTTGAGAGGGAGGGCCACTGTATGGAACAATAATTTAGATCCCAACACAAAAGTATCAGTGCATACATGAAAACCTATTATAACAGAGGCAAGGTAGGTAAGTTTCCAAGCTATAACATCTGAAGTAGTATAGTGAGTGAATTTGAAGAAATAAAGGATACATAATGATATTCTTAAAATTGGCAACTAGGGCCAAACTCCATGTGGGTCACCTTATTTATGGCAGCTGATATTTTTCTTGGATTCCTCTCATCGAGAGGTTTAGGATTGATCTAAATATCATCTGATTCCGACATGTATTCATGGAGATATGAATTTATTTGCATTCTTGACAATTTGTCAAGGTCGGCCAACAAGAAAAAACAATGATTTTCACCCCCAACTTATCCTCAACGTTTCATATAAAAGTAGGATACCTTGTGGAATTATTCCACTCATCTCATCACACATTCCTCTCCCTCTCTCCTACGCATAAGAGGAGCATCTCTCTCGCACACGTGTGGTTGAAAGGAGGACGCAAAATTTTGGCTAGGGCAACGTTGACTTGGGTTGACCAGCGTGGATGCTTTCTTGACTATGGATTAGGTTGGGCAGCCTCTCCAAGGCAGGCCACATTTTTGTTCAGCATTTTTTACCAGGTTTGACCACTCTTTGACCAACGTTGACTGTCAAAGATCTGCTGCATGTTTGACCAAACATTGACTGCAGTTTGACTGGGTATTTTGGACTGTTTTGGGCTGCCTATACTTGTTGAAGGTGGAGTTGACTGAGATTGACTTGAGGTCAATTATGACTTGTTTTGACCAGCTTTGACTTTTTTGGTTAGGGTTTTGTTGCAGCTGCCATAACATTATAGATTTGTGTAATTTTACTATCTCTCTCTCTCTCAAAATAATTGATCACAAGTTTCCCCACATTGGGGTTTGTCCCTGGCTAGTGCCACATCTTGTGTCTCTTGTCTTGGCTTGTCTTCTACTATTTACATTTATGTTCTATCTGCATTTTACTATCATGCTGATGTGATTGCTATTTTGGAAATTGATATAGGGCTAATAAGAAAATTTGAAGTAAATTGCTCTTAAGTATAGAACATACCATAATTTAACATGGTATCATAGCTGAGGTGAAGACAAAGAGCAAGCAAGAGTGAAAGAGAAATCACCGAAGACATTTGGAAAGGTAAAAAGGCTTCATGGAAGACAAAGAGCAAGCAAGAGTGAAAGAGAAATCACCGAAGACATTTGGAAAGGTAAAAAGGCTTCATGTCTTCCTCATCCCACTTCCTGGTCGAAGACAAGCTCCATGAGAACTCTGACTATCACAAATGGAAGATGTCTCTTGATTTGACATTGGAAGAGAAAGAAGTGTTGGACTATGTGAGGGGTAAAATTTCAGAACCTCCATCAAATGCACTGGGTGCTATAAAGAACAAGTACACTAAGGGTGAAGTCAAAGCGAAGAAAATTATCCAAGATTCAATTGACAAGCGTTTGGTGGCCTACATTTCTGAGTTGAACACCTCCAAGGAGATCTACGATAGATTGGTAAGCTTGTTTAAATTTAGTGATGCAAATCAAGTTTTGTTCCTCAAAAATAAGTTGAAGGATATTAAGAAGGGCAAGGACAAGGATATTCAACCCTACTTCTTAAGGATTAGTGAGATCAAGAATGATATTCTATCGATTGGAGAAGTCATTCCTGACAGGTAACTCACTATCACTACCCTTGGAGGGATCCCATCCGAATGGTATATATTTAGAACCACTCTTCTCAACAATGATCGAATTCCAGGATTTGAATAATTGATGTCGAGATGCATTCAAGAAGAGACAAGGATGGTGGAGCAAGAAATGACTTCAAACAAAGGCAACCCCACTACTTTCTCCTCTCATGCCAAAAGAAGAAATAATTATGGGTCTAAAGGTCATTTCAAAGGTAAGCCCAGATCGAAGGATGGAAGGAAGGGAAGATGCTCTGTTTGCAATAAATTTGGCCACTATGCAAGGGAGTGTCCAAATAGAAAGGACACATCACATGATGATGATAAAAATAACTCCAGGGGAAACTCCAACAACAATCAAAGGAATGGAAGGTTCAATGGCAAAGGAAAGAGGAATGCAGGAAATCAAGGAAATAGTCAACCCTCCAAGAAAGCAAGGAACTCCATGTGTGAATCAAATGTTGTTAACAATAATAAATATGAGTATTATATGATATCAACCTTCTCCAATACCTCTCCTCTAGACTTGTTGGGAAATTAGCTTAATGATAGTTGCGCCTCAAGGCACTTCACTGGTTATAAGGAAGCTCTCTCTAATTTGATAGAGAAGGAGAAAAACTCAAAGATTATCCTTGGAGACAATGCCATCTATCCAGTAAAGGGTGTAAGGAATTTTACTCTTCAATTAAATCAATATAACACGATCCATTTGCAAGAAGTATTATATGTACTTGATCTCAAGAAGAACTTGATGTCCATTTCGGAAATGGAAGACAAAGGCTACAAGGTGAAATTCATCAATGGAAAGGAACATGTTTGGAAAAATAATTTTAAATATGCTTTTACTCTTGGGTGTTGGGTTGAATATTTATATCAATTTGGAGGAAGTTTGTTGGGGGTCATGTCTTACGACACATCTCTACAGTTTGAACTATGGCACCGAATGTTTTCCCACCTTCATTATAAGACTCTACCCGATGTGAGACAAATGGTGATAGGGATGCCTGAATTCAAAGTAGAGCATGAAGGTGTATGTTCGGGATGTGCCAAAGGAAAGATCAAAAGGGGACCATTCCCCTCAATCCATAGCAATTCTATAGATATATTGCAGTTGGTCCACTCCAACATATCTGGTATGATGCCCATAAACTCTTTGGGAGGATATATATATTATCTCACTTTTACAGATGATTATTCTCACAAGACTTGGGTATACTTCTTGAAAAGGAAGGATGAAGTGTTCACCTTGTTCCATCACTTCAAAGCATTGATCGAAAATCAAACCAAGAATAAAATCAAGATATTAAGGATTGATAATGGGACCGAGTATGAATCTAATGAGTTCCATGACTTTTGCAGAGACGCTGGCATTAAGAGGGAGACCACAACACCATATACTCCAGAGTAGAATGGTGTGGTTGAAAGGAAGAATCGTACGATTGTGGAAGTCATTTGTGCCATGCTCCATGATCAAAGGCTTCTGAAGTTTCTATGGGCTGAAGCTGCGAATACCTCCGTATATGTTCAAAACTAATGACCTCATCAAGTTGCATTCCAAGACTCCCGAATAAATGTTCACTGGTAAGAAACCTAATGTCTCTCATTTTAGAATTTTTGGAAGTCCCATATATTTTCATGTTCCGAAAGCAAAAAGAAGCAAATTGGGTGCATCTGGAAAGAAAGGAATCTTTGTGGGCTATAGCAAAAATTATAAGGGCTATAGAATCTATATGGCTGGTCAAAGGGAAGTCGAGATAAGCCATGATGTCACCTTTGACGAAGACATGGATCTTAGAAAGGTTGAAAATCTTCCTATTCTAAGGAAGGATAAAGAAGCTGACACCAGGAAGCCAAATGAAAAGGAAGACGAAACGATGCCTGATGTTGAAGAACCTATGGATCTTAATAATCCCCCTCCGCAAGAGCCTTCCTCTTCTAGGAAGAGGCCCTCATGGATTAGGGGGACCCTTGAAGATGCCAAGAGACATATTTCGCCCAGAGAGACTTTCCATGAAAGCAAGAAGCTGACTAGGTATCAAGGGTACCTGACCATTATGAGCAGGATCATTCAAAACAATCCTACATCGTTCGAAGAATTCGTGAAGAATCTAATATGGAAGGACACTATGAATGAAGAATATGAGTCCATCATGAGAATGATGTCTGGGATGTGGTCTCCAGACCCCATGAAAAATTAATTGTCACCTCGAAATGGCTTTAAAAAATCAAGCATGGAGCTGATGGGAGTGTTGAAAATTATACGACTTGCTTTGTTTCTCGAGGCTTTTCTCAAAAGGAAGGTGTGGGTTACGATGAGATATTTGAACCCGTTGCCCGATACACCACCATCTGCTTGATCATAGCCCTTGTTGCTTCGCAACGATGGAACCTACATCAGATGGATGTCAATACTGCATTCTTACATGGTTCAATTAAAGAGGAAGTCTATGTGGAACAACCCGAGGGGTTTGAGATTCATAATCAAGAATCTCATGTATGTAGGTTGAAGAATGCTCTCTATGGGCTAAAGCAAGCACCCCAAGCTTGGTATGAGAGGATTGATAGCTATTTGATGAAGCTAGGATTCACTAGGAGTGAAGCCAATCCAAACCTTTACTTTAAGGTTGAAGATGATAAGCCTCTCATACTGGTGTTGTATGTTGACGACCTCTTTCTGACAGGTGCAGACCCTCTCATTCAAAAATGTAAGAGGGAGTTGGATTCCAAATTTGAGATGAAGGACCTAGGACTGATGCATTATTTCATAGGGTTGGAGGTCTAGCAAAATCTATGAGAAATTTTCCTATCTTAAGGAAAATACGTGGTGAAGATATTGGAGAGATTTGGAATGGTGGACTGCAAGCTCGTGACTACCCCGATGGAGCTTAACTTCAAGAAGTTATGTGGTAGTGCTTCTGAACCTGTATTGGGAAATTCTTCTGAGTATCATCAACTCATAGGAGCACTGATGTTCTTGGTGAAATCTCATTTGGATATATGTTTTGCAATCAACACGTTGAGCCAATATATGGTTGAGCCTCATCACGTACATTGGATTAGTGTCAAGAATCTTCTAAGATATCTTCAGGTCACAATCACTCATGGACTGAGATACACTGCCAGAGATATGAGTTTGCATGGTTATTCCGATGCTGATTGGGCAGGCAGTGTGGTGGATCGAAAGATCACTTACGAGTGTTGTTTCTCTTTGGGTTCTTCTTCAATATCCTGGATGAGAAGGAAGCAAAAGACGATGGCGTTGAGCACGGTTGAGGCCGAATACATTGTTGCGAGTATGGCCTCCTATGAAGTAGTATGGTTGAGGAAACTCTTTAGTGAGTTGTTTAGTCATACGCTGGATACTACCATGATCCTCTCCGACAACGAGAGTGGGATTCATCTATCAGATAATCCTATAATTCATGATCACTCCAAGCACATCGATATCAGGTGCCACTTTATCCAAGATATGGTACAACGAGGAGCTATAAGACTCCATCATATTGGGACTGATGAGAAGGTCACCAACATTCTGACAAAGCCCATGGGAAAGGTCAAATTCTTGACTTTTCGAGAACGACTAGGAGTTGTGGAGAGACCCTCTTATGATGGTCCTGTATGATATATACATTGAGCTCTCGAAGATTCGGGGGGCTTGGGGTACTTCTTGGAGCGATGATCAACCATAGGGTGAGTGGTTCAGCCTTCCCCTAGTGGTTTACTGTGTACATGGTGAGTGGTTCAGCCTTCCCCTATGATACCCCATGGCAACATGTAGGTAGGATGAGTGTTTTATCCTTCTCCTATTGATACATCCTACCCATTCAGTCTGAGACTCATGGGAAGTACCTCTCATCTGGCCAATGAGTAGAGAAATGAGGATAGGACCATAGTAGTACCAATGGATGCATCATGTAACTACTATACTCCCTATGCTAGGATGATATTGATCTGGGATCAATTGGAACTAAATTCCCGTCAGTAAGAGTTGTATGAGACACTCTCTTTATTTGGAACTGACTTCAGGTTAGTAAGAGTGGTATGACATACTCTCTTTATTGGGACTGACTTTGGGTCAGTAAGAGTGTTATTAGACACTATTTTTTATCTGGGACTGACTTCAGGTCAGTATAGGATGGTATGATACATTCTAGATCACTTCTTCTTCTTCATAGTTCAGCAGAGCAGAGCGGAGTAGAGCAAAGCAATGTAGAGCAGTGCATTGATGGCAGAGATAGTACCGACAGCCAAATGGATTAGCAGATGGAGTTCTCCCTAGATGAGAGGGAGTGTTAAAATTGGCAACTAGAGCCAAACTCCATGTGGGTCACCTTATTTATGGCATCTGATATTTTTCTTGGATTCCTCTCATCAAGAGCTGTAGGATTGATCTAACGATCATCTGATTCCGACATGTATTCATGGAGATATGAATTTATTTGCATTCTTAACAATTTGTCAAGGTCAGCGAATAAGAAAAATAGTGATTTTCGACCCCAACTTATTCTCAATGTTTCATTTAAAAGGAGGAGACATTGTGGCATTATTCCACTCATCTCATCACACATTCTTCTCTCTCTCCTATGCTTTAGAGGAGCATCTCTCTCTCACACGTGTGACTGAAAAGAGGATGCATAATTTTGGCTAGGGCAGCGTTGACTTGGGTTGACCTAGCTGCAAGTGGGCAGATTGGACAACGTTGACTAGCGTGGGGGCTTTCTTGACTATGGATTAGGTTGGGCAACCTCTCCAAGACAGGCTGCATTTCTGTTTAGCCTTTTTGACCAGGTTGGACCACTCTTTGACCAATGTTGACGGTCAAAGAGCTGCTGCAGGTTTGACCAGACATTGACTACATTTTGACTGGGTATTTTGGACTATTTTGGGCTGCCTATACTTGTTGTTGGAGGCCGAGCTGACTGAGGTTGACTTGAGGTCGTTTTGACCTATTTTGACCATCTTTGACTTTATTGGTTAGGGTTTTATTGCAGTTGTCATAACATTACAGATTTGTGTAATTGTACTATCTCTCTCTCTCTCTATACTAAATTATTGAAGAATATAGGAAGAATTGATCAAGGGTTTCCCGGTATTGGGGTGTGTCCCTAGCTTGTGCCACATCTTGTGTCTATTGTCTTGGCTTGTCTTCTACTGTTTACATTTATGTTCTATCTGCATTTTACTATCATGTTGATGTGATTGATATTCTGGAAATTGATATTGGGCTAATAAGAAAATTTTAAGTAAATTTCTCTTAAGCATAGAACATACCATAATTTAACAAATATTTAATCACATGCACAGAGCATTAAACAAGTTCTGAATTCTGCAACATAAATCTTGATCAAATATCGGGAAGAAGGTGGGAATGGAGCACTTAACTCAGAGTGTATTCCATTATAATTTCAAAAGATAAAAAATCCTTTAGGACATCAAATAAGATGAATTCTAAACAAATGTTTTAGCAACAACATAAGAATGAAAAAGAAATAGATATATGAATAGCATAACACATGAGAAAATAACACATAACTCAAAATGCATACCACATGAATCTTTGGCTAATATGGTAAACACAACACTGATAACTTTATCTAACAAAATGTACACACATACACTAGTCTTCTCTCAAATCCGAACCTTTTCTTCATATTTTGTGTGGCCTTAAATACATTTTTAACACAACATGCCCATATGACCAAATACATTGCATGATTTATCCACATACTGTTTTTTAAACCCAAAAAACTAAATAAAACTAATAATAAAAGTTATCACTTTTTATCCTTTAAAAAAAAACATAAACACTTTATCCTATCTCCTAGCTAATGGCCTATCCATTCATTTTATCTTTATCGCTAGCATCACAATAGCAATGTTGAAATTTAATGGGTTGGAGTAGGACCCATTTGATGTCTCAAACCTTTCAAATATTTGAATTCACAAATCGAAGTTTAAAAAATATATATATAATTATGTCAGCAAAATATTGTGAAACTGGGCCTTGAAGAAACACCTATATCTCCCAAATGGTATAACCTATGTAAAAATTGAATAATATTATTGTTATTTGGCCCGTCCTTGATAAAAACATCTTTGGGTTTCCCAAAATTCACCTCCATGTGATCGGAAACTGTTCTTAAAAAGGATGACTAAAACAGACTATTTGTGCAGCACTGGGCAGTGAAAAGTCTATGGCACTCCATGCTCTATATGGTTTCACACCTCCTTTGACAAAATGGATCAACTAGGTAGGCTTGAAATGGATGTGTGATGGTGTATAACTCTTTAATTATTCTTTCCAACTCTTGCAAACTTCCTAAATGGTTGATACCCACCTATGCAGCGACCATGATTCCCATTAACTTGACACTCCTTCATGCTTTGATTGGACCACTTGATGACTAAACTCATGGTGATGTCGGATGGTGAATTTCGAACTTATGACAGCGACAGTGACTATAAGTTTGACTTATTCAAAAACCGAAAATGAATGAATAAGGCAAATACATTTGACAATGAAAACTACTGACCCTAGCAGTCCCCATCTAAAAGAGCTTTCAAATTTGTGTAAAAACATCACCCAGAGTACCAAATCATTGAATATGTTGATGCAGGTATATGAACCTGAAGAAGAATTAACAATACACCAAGAAAGGGAATTTTTTCTCTTCTATCCAAAATAGAGCCAAAGGATTTTTAAGAAGCAAATAAGGACCAACATTTGGTGAATGCTATGGAAGAATAATTGAATCAGATTGAGGAAAATGAACCTAGGAACTTGTTCTATGAAAAAAAGATAAAAAATTGTCTGGGACTAAGTGGGTATTCAAGAATAATATGAATGAATAAGGACAAATTATTAGAAATAACACAAGTCATGTTTGTAAGGGTTATGCACAATTTGAAGGAATTGACTTTGAAGAAATTTTGCTCCACTTGCCATATTAGAAGTGATAAAAATGTTATTGTCATTTGCATGTTCAAAAGGCTTCAAAGTTTATTAAATAGATGCTAAATTATCATTTCTAAATGGATATTTAAAAGAAGAGTTATACATCAAACAACCAGAACGCTTTCAATTGTCCGAAAATAAAGGTTCTATGCAAATTGAAGAAATCTCTTTATGGATTGAAACAAGCCCCACGAGCATGGTATGTAATGTTGGACCACTATATTCAACAAGAAGGCTTCAAAAGAGGGGAAACTGACAACAATATTTACATCAAGATGGAAAGGGACAACTTATTAATTAAACATACATCTCGATGATCTCATTTTTGGAATAAATAATGATGATATGAGTGACTTTTTTTCTACCTAGAATGTGCTATTAACCCAGTTTATTATTCTTATTACTTATACACAACAAATTTAAATCTTCAATTGGAAGTAATGAATAAATGTATTTTTTAACCCTGTACAAAAATTATCTGCAAACGAATTCTTAAAACATAAAAAATACAATGGCGAGAACATAAAACAAAAATACATAGATATTTTCCCCGGAATCCCAAAATCGGGACTGTTGGAGAGGTAAATCCCCTCTACGGACAGAGGTGATCCCACTAGCCCAAAATGGGTCTAGCAACAATCAAATCACGCTACTATGCAAGTTCCTAGTTGCATACTGAAAGTGGATTACGAGAACCAACCTGGAGTCCAACGCTAATGTCGAAGAAGAGTTGATACTCCCGTTCCCTTGCTCCGGCAGGTCACAATCCTTGCGATCCCCGCGTATGGATACCTGCACATGCAAAGAAAGAAACAAGAACAAGCATAAAATCCACTAAAATACAACTATATTTCAGTCAGAAAGGAAATAAATCAAACATCATCATGATGAACAATGAGATTGGAACCATAACAGTAGTCGTTTATTAATGAATAATCAACAGAGAAAGATACAACCAAGGTTCTGACGTTGAACCTCTCCTCTGGCTGGGTGAGCAGCTATGTATGTCTTGCAATAGACCTTCTCTCTCTCAGACTTCCGGCAGCATAACCTCCCTATGCTTCAAGACTCTTACTATCACTCAAGACAAGCATAATCACAACTAGCATTACTCCAAAACTAGCTTGTCTAATGCTTGAGGACAGACTTTTATAGATGGAGAAGGGAGGAAGATACAATGCATCAGGACACCCATTGTGGATTGGCATTATCTCCGAAAAGCCACTGTGGATAGATGTCAAGGATAGATGATGACTCTCGACCTCTATCAGATAAACGTTATCCTCAAAAGACTTCGTGATCTGAAAGGAAAAAACATCTGGGCGCGCGTTTGTCAAAAATCATTACCAAACTTGGTTGGCACGGGTGTTGTTCTAAGACAGAGCGCCAATGGTCGCACCCTCCTTTGAAGATCTCAGTGATTGGCACGGGTAAGACATGGTGGACCCGTGCTAATGGAAAAAGGGCACTTTTCAGGGATAATTTGCAGAAGGTGTCTTTAGGGAACATGAAGTACATACTCAGGGGAACATAATGCAAGTGTTTTTAGGCTATGTCACTGCTCACAGGTTCCGAAATGCGTCCTCCAATGTATGGAAACAGGGGTAACAGGGACGGTGACCAATGGTGACAAATTACTGTGTAACAGATGCCCCCTAAAGTATGAGGCCCGAGAGAGAGAGAGGGATGAAATGCTTTACAAGAACACATGTAGCTGTCACCGAGAATCTGCATTGAGAGATACAACTGATAGCTCAAATACATGATGTATGTGGTATGGTCGCAGCCATCCATAAGAGAGTACATGATGATCTAGATCCATAGTATGGACGCAGCCATCTGGTTAGGATCAATGAATCGACTCAGGTATGGTCGCAGCCATCCAGTAAATGAGTCATGTATCAAGAATCATGCCTGGATTATAACAGACACAATCCAGGGTCTTGCGCTCCATCTCGACCCGAACAAAAGTACAAGTTCAAGCATGCGAATATATGAGCTGAAGTCGAACATGCATGAACATCGTCTGATTACCAGTCAATATTGGAAACTGTTAACAGACGCGAGAGGTACCACCAATAATGACAATGGCCCTCAAGGTACTATAGGTACAATCTACGGCGTGCGAATTAGTGATATGACGTCGAACACCCGTAGAATCATTCGATCGGAGGCCAATGATGAAAACCTCACGTCGAACACGAAGAACCTACCATTGAGGCATGCAGGCTCCAAGGCACCGGAAGGGAGTCTCTAGATCAACTTCCTGGATAATGAGCTGAAGTCGACAGGAAGTGACCTTGATCGAAGGTGGGCCATAATGTTTTCCACATCTTTGACACGAGACAGAGAGATAATGTTGTGAATTAAGATTGTGCGAGCTATCAGAGGGAGGTTGTTTCTTTGCAGAGGTCAACTTCTCTTGAACATATCAGCGGCACGACAGTGGAATTGGCAGTATTTGACATCAATGTATCAGAGGTCATGGTGACAAGGCAATGAGAAGATAAGCGGTCAAACAGGATTACCCAAATCCACGGAGGCAAGTGAAAAAAATGAGATAAGATATCCCCACCCAGACACGAAAGCAGAGAAGTGACATGTTCAAGAGCGACATACTACCGACACGACGGTAATTATGGTTACCTTTTTTTTTTCCCCCCGCCATTTCTAGCGAGTACCCCAATTATTTTTAACAAGATTGATGGGGATAGCATATGCTTGTAGTGCGTCATCTTGACAAAATCCGATGTCATCAGGTTTTAACGAGTCTGACAAAGGAAGAACTCGGCGTATTTTCATGTTTAGAGAGATTGAAAAGACGGCAGAAAAGGAAACTCCAGGGGCGTCCTTTTTCGTAAAGTTGTGTCTCTCGAGCCTGAAAAAAGTATAAAACAATGCTCGAAAGAACCGTCCGATCATTACGATCGAGGAGTACTTTTCATAAATAGTGATTTCGACCTGAAAAAGTAAAAAAGCGATCAAAACCACGTCGTTTCGTAACCATTAACGAGTTTGAAACGACAAAAACCCGGTAATCTTTTTATGTTTTAACGGTCGACAAAAAGAACTTAAAACGACCGCCCCTTATTAACGTTTTAACGAGTCAAGAGGAGTAACTCGGAAATCTTTTCCTCTTTAACCGGTTAGAAAAGAGCTGAAAGCAGACCTTAAAAATTACCTTTTCAAATGTTTTACGGAGCCTGAAACAGTAGAAAAAGGAGCTCATTTCGTTGCTTGAGTTGCACCAACCCCTGTCATCATACAAAACAGCGTAAAACCCGCTTCGACATAAATATATTCCAAAAATACTCAAAAAATATCATTTTTAATGTATTTTTAGGTTAAAAAAAGCTATAAATAGTGAAATGGTAAAAAATAAATTTACTTTTCACTTTTTACCTTGTGAGTTTACCATTGGAGGGTTTTGGGTGCAAACTTCAACTGCTGATTGCGATCAATCCAGGAGATCATTCGAGCCGCCGTCTGAAGCAGGTAAGAGGCCTCATCCTTAGCTTTGTTTTCATTCCATTCTTTCAGTTTTTCATCCATAGATTAGTCCCCTGCTAGAGGATTTGCGAATTCATAGGGTTGCGCCATTGGCGCGATTTTCCCACACGGGTTCGCGCCAATGGGATTTTTTGCCTAAAGGGCGCGCGACCTTGGCGCGACTGTTTTGAAAACAGTCGCACCAACCGCGCGACCTAAATTTGCCTCAAATTTGACCGTTGAAATTGCAAATTTTTCTCAATTTTGATTTCACCAATGATTTAATGATGAAAATTTCGACTCTATGGTTGCAGGGTTTCGTCAGAATGGATGTAGAATGGAGAGAAAGAGAACATGATGCCATAGATGCCATGGCAATAGAGGATGATGCATGCATGGATGCTTTGAGAGACTGTGGCTTGAAGAAATTCTTCCTCACCTCATATTTACGTGCACAACCTGAGTTGCTGCGATTTATTGTGGATGCTTGGGATACGGAGGATCAGGTATTCCGCCTGAAGGATCAGACATTGGAGTTAGATGTTTCCGATGTCTACTTTATCACTGGGCTATCACGGAGAGGTGCACAGCCCATCTTGACTGGTAGTAGGCCTTCCGGGGAGAAGATGGGAGAGGTGATGGAACGAGTTTGTCCTGGGGCACGATTTGGATCAAACAGTGCCAAAGTAGATATTATCACGGTTCCCGACCTGGTGCTACGAGTGATATTATTCACTATCACACGGATGGCTGGGGTACAGGCACCCCACGAGGCCAGCAAGAATCATTTGCTGCTGGCCACTGAGTGTCTCCAACCTACACTGTTTGATTGGGCCACGGCAGTGACGACAAATATCAAGAGGCAGCTTACCAAATGTAAGCGTGGCAACAAACAGTTCGGATACGGATCTATCATAGTATCTTTCTTCCTGGAGCGACTGTCGATATTCCGGATTCAGGGAGGTATAGTGGCAGATCCAGTGCCACGGGAGCCGAGGTTGGCTCGATGGGCAGCACTCATGCCCAGAGGAGGAGGGGGCCAGCAGATGGCCTGGAGGCCCGAGTTCTTCATTTGGCTCCGTCACCAGATGATCGTCATAGAGGACTGGCCCTATGCGGGCACGGATTTTACTGGAGACCCAGATCTCCCATTGCCTGCGGGAGGAGACTGGGACGAGGAGCTAGGTAAGAACTCTTTGTGTTTTTGATGTTTTTATGTATTTAAATTTTTTTGTAATACATGCCAGTCTCTGACAACAGATATATATATGTATGCAGATGTTGGTGCAGAGCGGCCCGCTGACTTGTCTCACATTGCACGGAGGGCACAACCTGCAGCCGACCCTCAGGTAGGGGGTGATGCGGATGATGATCTAGTACAGAACCTTGAGGCACTTACTCGAGGGATTCCAGATTATGGCAGATTGGCAGACGTGCCCAGAGCATATCAGAGGCACACGGTGGGAGTATCTACTTGTGTCCATCGTCTGTTGAGACGTTTGGTGCGAGCGGTGACATGCTATCATGAGCATCACTGTGATTAGACGCCTAGGTTTCATTTTTGCATGCTTTTGAGAGACATGTTGTCAGCGGCCATATGAGTTTTGGACATGTATTATTTTTTGGATTATGTAATGTGCGTGGCGCAAACATTATGACACACACGTATATATATACATATGCCTATGGTTTATTATTGTGTTTTCATGTGCTTGCTTGTATACTATTTTGGTTACAAATTACGCAAATGTCTATCTAATACATGATTGGCCAATGCATCAGATAATGTGTTTAATTGTCGTGGAATATGTTGATATGTGATAAAATCAAAGTTCCTTTCTAACAATCTCACACATAAATACAACCTTAGAATGTGATGGTCTCTGACGGAATATTGCCCGTTGAGCTGGTGGACGACAAGTTGAGAGCCCAGGTTCACTACCAATGCACGAATGCCGAGATTAATTGCTTCAGCAAGTAGCTCGATTACAGCACAGTATTCGGCGACATTGTTAGTAGTACGACCCAAACACACACCCTGACAATCTATCAGCTCACCATGAGGATCGTGGATCACCCACGCCGTAGAGGACAAGTTGCGAGTACTGCGGCAGGCACCATCAGCGAAACCAACATAACGTGCATCAGACATCTGCACAAGAAGCGAAAAAACACAATAAGTGGCAGTTACACCTTTGAAAACTGACACACACACACACACACAACACACTTGCTAGAGTACATGTATGTACAAAATAAAATGTACCAGCATCACGCATAGTACTTTTTCAGGTAAAGCCCATTGGCTTCCCAAGAGGGTTCCTTTCATAATCAATCAGCTCGTAGGCCCCTTTCTGCAGAACTTTCTTGACAATGTAAGGGCCTAGCCACATAGACTCGAGCTTTCCTGCTCCTAGCTTATCTTTTGCCTGATCGTAGAGCAGGACTAAATCTCCCTCAACAAAAGAACATGGACTTACAGTCTGATCGAAGTGAGTCTTGACTCGCTTCTTTTGTGTTTCGATGGCCAAAGAGGCCAGGCGACGAGTCTCATCTAGCCGTTCTAAGTAAAGAAGGCATTCTTCTAACGGAGTAGTGTTGGGAAGTAGCTCGACAACTAATTTTAATGAAGGGATTTCACATTCAATTGGAAGGGTAGCCTCCAGTCCATAAACTAGTTGAAATGGAGTGAAACCAGTGGCATCCTTCACAGAGGTTTGGTAGGCCCACAAGGCAGGGAACAACATCAAATGCCAGTTAGACTTATGCATGCCAACGGTACGTTGAAGCATTGTAACCAAAATCTTATTGATAGCTTCAACTTGGCCATTGGACTGAGGGTAGTATGGAGTTGAACTATCATGTTGCAAGCCTAGCTGGGTTGTTAATTCTGACATCATATGATTATGGAAATGCTTTCCGCGATCAGTGACGATGGCTTGAGGGACGCCGAATCGTGAAATAACGTGATTAAACAAAAATTGCGCCGCTGTGTGACCATCTTCGGTTAATGTAGGCATCGCCTCGGCCCATTTAGTAAAGTAATCGACGGCAACGATAATAAACCCATGCCCCCCAGCCGAGCGAGGGTTACAGGTCATATAATCAATGCCCCATTTTGCAAAAGGGCCGATGGAGACAACAGGGTGCAATGGAGTAGGAGGCGCTCACATCTTCCGCTGGTATATCTGGCACTCATGACAAGAGCGGACGGCAAGGATGCAATCCTTGAAGATAGAGGGCCAAAAGTAGCCAGCACGAAGGATTTTTTGGGCAGTAGCATATCCGGACATGTGACCGCCACAGGCACCAGAGTGGCAGTCATTCAAGACCCGCTCAGCCTCCTCGAGAGTAAGACAACGGCGGAGAACAGAGTCGGTGCCGAGACGATATAATGTATCGCCAATGATACGGTATGGTTGAGATTGATGACGAATCCTTCGCCAAGCATCTTTGGACACGCTCGGGCGAAAGGAGGACGTTTGCAGATATACAATTATATCTCCGTACCATGGATTGAGGGTGCTAATGAGGAATAAGGTCTCATCTGGAATTTGATCCTCGACGTGAGAGGTCGGGGAAGAAGATGGCAAAGATGGCAAAGAGGTCGGGGGTGTACAGGGCGTAAACGTTGGCGAATAGGCTTAGCACCTGGGTACGTGATTATCTCATGCACCACTATACTGGGATCAATGCCAGGCATTTCTTCATAGGACCACGCGAAGACATCACGAAATTTGCGAAAAAGATTAGAATACAGTTGAATCTCCTCCGGAGTACAAGTGACTCCAATGTGAAGATGCTCGACAATCCCCGGTTTCACAGAGATTTCGATGGGTTGGGTTTGCGTAATGTTCGCCAGATTTCCTTCAGAAGACACCTGACAAAATTGGATAGGTGTTTGAAGGATTTGAGATGGGAGACAAGGAGCAAACCGCTCGAGACAAGTGAGAAAATTCTGCAGGGCAGGTAGAAACGAGGAACGATGGTGAAAATCATGCCAAGGAGGTTCCTCTAGAGACATAGTCTCAATAATGGCTTCGTCGGAAGGGAAGGTTTCTTTTAAAGAGTCTGAAGAAGTTTCTTCTAGAAGCCCTGAGGATGGAACAAGTTCAGAAGAGGGAGCCGATGCAGCAATGATTTCGACATAGTTGAGCTCGACAGGACTCAACGGCATCTGGTCGCCCCAAGAATCTACTTGGTCGGTGGGAGGAATGATCCACGGATCAGAACCAGTAGTAATCATATTAACAGAGGCGACGTTAGGAGGTGGGAGCGGAAAAACACCCATAAGAGCGGGATCTTTGAAAAGTCCGGCTCCCAGACTCTCAGATAATTGGGAGGTATGCTCCACAAAAGGGATGTTACCTTCAGAAGAGGAAGCAAAGAAAGATAGTTGGTCGACAGTAACAATCTTCCCTTGATGAGGGAATCGAATGATACGAAACAGAGATGAAGCAACAGCTTTCATCGCGTAGATCCAGCTACGTCCGAGAAGGAGGTTGTAGGTAAGAGTAGCGTCAACGACTTCAACTTCCATTTCGACCGTCTTCCCTTCCAACGTAATGGGCAAACGTTGGAGTATACCATAAGGACGGGAGGCTCTTCCATCAAAGGTTTCTAAGGTTGTGGGAGACTGGCTCAGCGTCGGAGATCTGATGGCTTTCCAACAGGCAACAGACATGATGCAAGTAGAAGCACCTTCAGCAATGACGGTTCTATGAATTGTTTTGGAATCAATGATAACCTGTATAAGGAAAGCAATTTGGGGAGGCAGTCTCTGCGTATGGCGTTCTAAGTCAAAAGTAATTAAATCCGAATCGGTCGGGTCAATGCCACCAATAGCGGATAGCAAGGACTTCCTCTGAGAAGGGCAGCTATGGAGAACTTCTAAAGTGGACATAGCCGATGGAGTCTGTGCTAAGTCCTCAACGATATTGTAGTGCTGTGCAGCACGAGCATTTGGGTTGTAAGAAGATTTCCGGAGTACTCCTTTCGGAGGGGGTCGAAGAGGCGTCTCAGTAGTAGGTCTCTCAATGTGGAGCGGACCCAAACTGAACGGTGGAGCACTAGAGGGGATCTCAGGTTCCTTCCCGGTAGATGGCGGATAATCTTTTGTTCGAGTATTGATATTAACAGGTATCGTTCCAGCCATAAAAACTTGAGAACCGAAGGAAGAGGGAGGTTGAGAAGGGTCAGCCACCATCTGAGTTTTTTGAGTTTGTTGTGAGGGAAAGGGTTCTTTAAGCACCGCAGGAGTCCCAGGGGTGCCTTTCAACAAACGACTAACTTCGGACCGCCTCGGGCAGTCCTTGGTATAGTGATCCTCATCGCAGATAAGACAAGGATACTTGGGTTTGCGTTTAGCACCGTCCTCGGGCGGAGGTTTAGGGGCGTCCTGCTTAGGTTGATCTGGTTTATTTTTCGCTTTTCCTTTCTTCTTTCCTTTCAAGGCTTTGTCTGTCGGGGTGGATTGGACGGCATTGACCTCGGAAGTAACATTCAAAATGGGTGCTACCTGGGAAGGTTGTTCATTCGAAGCAGTCGATTTTTGCTTCCCAGGGTTCGCGGGATTCTTTTTTGAGGATGAACTAACCGAACCAATAATACCGTCAACAGTTGGTGTTGGCAGGGCTTTAGATGTTCCTGGTCTTGGGGCATCAGGCAGATAATCATACAATGTACCTGACTGAGAATAAACCAAGTCAATGTACTGAGCGCGCGCGATAGCTTGCTCTTCAGTGACACACGCCCCCATAGCAATGTCCCGAGCTATTGGAGGAACGAACGAAGTCGTAAACGAATCGGTAAGAAGCTGGTTGGGAATCCAAAATTTAATCATACGTCTATGCCGTCTCCATTCATGGATATGATCAGAGATATGCATAGCCGTCGTTTGTCTTAAAGATGTGAGGAGGTGTGTACCCGTTTCATATCGAATGGGTAACTGAAAATGCGTGAGAAATGCCATAGCCAAGGAGTTAAAATCCTGAAAGGATCCGCGATTGAGCTCAATATACCACTTAGCTGCAGAGCCAGTGAGAGTCCGCTGAAAAAGGCGAAGCCGAATTGAATCGTCAAGCCATGAATTAGATGAGCACCAAAGGTGATAAGTCATGACATGGGCTTGTGGATCTTCATTAGCTTTACCATCGAATTTTGGACAGTCACCGGGAATTTTCGTTGGAACCGGAGGCCAATATGGGTTATGAAGAATAGGATCATTGGTCAATTTAGACACATCCGGTAATTCTAAAGTTGCTAAGAAAGGTAATTGAGGATTAAAGGACATCTGGGGCTGCTGTTGAGATTGAACACCAGGGTTCCAACCAGCTGGCGGTTTCCCCCAAGGGCTTGGTCCGGACAGATTTGGCCCCATAGGGTTTGGTCCATAGGGACTTGGGTTCTGCCCCCCAGCGTTCCAGGGATTACCAAACGGTCCTACAGAAGCACCATATGGTTGCGGATAAGTCTGATAAAGATTCGTCTGCAGTTGTTGGTAATTTTGATATGGGGCAAACAATGGTTTCCCTTGAGGTTGTTGGTGACCATAAGGTGGTTGGACTCCAAACTGAGTTTGAGAAATAGGCTGAGTTTGATAGGTTTGTTGAGACTGAACCCCAGCTTGCATTTGAAAATGAGATGGGGTCTGGGGTCCAACCTGGGGAAAAAACCCAGGTTGAGCAGTGCCAGAAGAATGTCCTGTAGGTTGGGCTATCTGGCCGGAAGGATAACCTTGTTGATATTGAGGTTGACCTCCCTGCCCAGAAGGTTGTACCTGCTCGGAAAGGAGTTGTTGTTGCCCAACTGAAGGTTGTCCTAATGGACCAAATGGCTGAGTGGGCTGGGCAGTTGGTTGGCCTGATTGGATTTGAGGCTGACCAACTTGCCCAGAAGGTTGACTATACTGGACGGTGGGCTGACTATGTGGTTGAACAGCTTGTCCAGATATTGGACCATACTGGACATTGGGTTGGTTTGGGTTAACAGATGATTGACCAATTTGTCCAGTACGATAACCTTGCTGGATACCAGGTTGGACTTGTTGAACAGAAGATTGACCTGAGTTACCAGAAGGTTGAACATAAGAAGAGAAAAACGGAGCACCACCAGCAAAAGGGTTGCCATGGAAGGACTACCCTTGTTGGTCTTGAGGAGGTTGTTTGGGAGATCGCGCAGGTGATACTTGGCCACCATGAAAAGAGGTGGAAGCCCAGTTAATTGACAATGGAACTGATACCTCAACAATCGGTTGAGACGGCAAATATTGATCGGATGGCCCCTCTGTTGGGACATTTGACATAGGATCAAAGACTCCGAATAAAGAAGCTGAAGGACAACTAAAAATAGGATTCGAAGAGGCTGCACATACCGTTGGAGCGGTAGTGATTGAGGTAACAGGCACACTGCGATTTTGCGGAGTAAAAGGCTCCGTGGTGGGAAAAGTGTGTGGTGACCAGATAGAACCTGTAAAAGGAGTTCCGGAGGGCATAGTATCGCTCAATGCTTTATACCCTGGTGGTAGGTCGCCAGTAGTAGGAATACTACTGATAGGTGTAGGGCCCGTTGCGGTGGGAATTTCACCGCTCGTCACAACGGACTCGTCGGTCGTAGTAGGGGACAAGTCTTCCATGTCAGAGGAAGAAGTTGGGACTGAAACACGAGGAGAAGTATAGTCCCAAAAAGGGACACTGTCCTCAAAAGGTTCCCAAACAGGGTTCCAATGAAACTCGTAAGTCTCGTCGCCGGGGGCACGAGAACTAATTGGTTGTATACTTGGAACCAGAGAAAGACTCACAACTGGTATCTCGGAAGAAGACGGAATTGGTAATTCCACCAGGATGAAACTTCACAAAACCTAAGGAATCTACCGAGACAAAATCTCTACTCAAACTAACGCAAACAAAATCTAATCGGTTAAATGTTATCGTAGCCGAATAAATTTTAGGATGCAAAGACACAACTTGACCTTTTCATGTTTTAAGAGTCGAGAAAAGGACAAAAAGATGACTCTAGTCTCCTTCGAATGTTTAATGATCACGAAGTGACAAGACGCTCGCTGGCACCTTTTCTTTTAAGGAGTCCGAAAAGGATCAAAAGTGACTACTCTGGAGACTCTAGGCAAAGGGTTTACCAAACAATCTGTAAAACTGCTTATACACCTTGGCAATCAGATGAAAACCAAGGACTTCCCATACTGCAGTCAATCTTCCCGAATGTTGTGTTCAGTGCATTACGGCTTGTAAGGCGGCAGACTCGGCTTCCTGTGGATAAAGGATGATAACCTAGTGGGGTCTCCCTTTTATACGCGACGGTACATGGGAGCTCAGTCCGTACTGGTACTTGTTGTCTCTCAGGAGGAATCACCCAACCATCAGTGAGGCAATAGTTACCAGGTTTTACGACGCCGGAACACGTCTCTAGCCTAGACCTCTAGAATATGTGTGTTAGGTTCCAATGCGTTGTTAGATTCATTCGGTTTATTTTACAGTTGATCTTCAATTAAGTTTCAGTTTTTGGTCCTACCATATGTGATCTCTCAAAATTTCCTAAATGCAAACTATATGCCAAAATTATATCATTTCGTTCAATGAATTCTAACTACAGGAGGGTTGAGATTTTCAAACAAACAAAATGAACAATAAACAAGCAACAAAGATCCTAATGCAGCTAATAACAAGAAATGAAACTTTTTCTTTTCTTTTCTTTTTAAAAGCAACAAATAACACTAAATGCTAACTAATATAATGCAAAAAGATCTTTTGTTTTTCTTCTTTTAAAATGGCATAATGCATTTAAACAAATCTCAAGAGATATTAACAAGCATGAACAAACAAAATTCACTCAATGCAAAGAGAACCAAATCTGAAACACCAAGATGAACTGTTAAAACAAGGAAAAGCACAAAGACCTTCAATGAACCATGTGATCTAAGTTCAAATGAAGTCAAGCAAAATCCAAACAAGCTAGAAGTGAATTGCTCAAAGCACAGAATAACAAGCTTAAACAACTACTAGAGGGGTGCGGAAAACAACCAAAAAGTTGACTGGATAATCAAACCAAAACTTCCCACAGAAGGCTCGACATGCACAGCCACTAGATGCTCTAGGGCTAGGATACAAAATCGATAGAAATAAGCAAACAAATGAAGAATCAAAGTAACAACCAGTCAAACAGAGGTCCAACACACTCCCAGAAGCTGTAAAAGATATACAAAGACAAAAATCTGAGTTTAACGAGCTTCCAACAAACACACTGGCAAAAATCACAGGGCTGGCGCGACTGTCAGCCTGCAACTTGCGCTATTAAGGAATTGGCGTGAGTTGCTGTGGTGCAACATGCACCAACTGGCGCGACTGTCAGAGATAAAAACGCGCCAACACAGTTTGCTGGCCCAAAAAATAAATAAAAGAACCCAGGGTCTGGTCAATAGTACTGAGACAGATCGAACAACAGAAAACAACTTCAAAGCTGACCCAGAAAGCTCATTTATGCAAGCAAGCAAGAGAAAACTAACATGCAAGACAAACTCCAAGCCATTCGGTTCATAAACCAAACCGGAGATCGACTGAAGTGGCGTTGATCTACTCCGCTAATGCAAAGCAATAGCATTTCAAAGGCTGCCTGGCCGTGCTTCAGACTCTGTCCAAGGTTTATGAATCAAACAACAAATAGCTCCTCCCCAGTGGAGTCGCCAAATTGTTGGAGAGGTAAATCCCCTCTGCGGACAGAGGTGATCCCACTAGCCCAAAATGGGTCTAGCAACAATTAAATCACGCTACTATGCAAGTTCCTAGTTGCATACTGAAAGTGGATTACGAGAACCAACCTGGAGTCAAACGCTAATGTTGAAGAAGAGTTGATACTCCCGTTCCCTTGCTCCGGCAGGTCACAATCCTTGCGATCCCCGCGTATGGATACCTGCACATGCAAAGAACGAAACAAGAACAAGCATAAAATCCACTAAAATACAACTATATTTCAGTCAGAAAGGAAATAAATCAAACATTATCATGATGAACAATGAGATTGGAACCATAACAGTAGTCGTTTATTAATGAATAATCAACAGAGAAAGATACAACCAAGGTTCTGACGTTGAACCTCTCCTCTGGCTGGGCGAGCAACTATGTATGTCTTGCAATAGACCTTCTCTCTCTCAGACTTCCGGCAGCATAACCTCCCTATGCTTCAAGACTCTTACTATCACTCAAGACAAGCATAATCACAACTAGCATTACTCCAAAACTAGCTTGTCTAATGCATGAGGACAGACTTTTATAGATGGAGAAGGGAGGAAGATACAATGCATCAGGACACCCATTGTGGATTGGCATTATCTCCGAAAAGCCGCTGTGGATAGATGGCAAGGATAGATGATGACTCTCGACCTCTATCAGATAAACTTTATCCTCAAAAGACTTCGTGATCTGAAAGGAAAAAACATCTGGGCGCGTGTTTGTAAAAAATCATTACCAAACTTGGTTGGCGCGGGTGTTGTTCTAAGACAGAGCACCAATGGTCGCACCCTCCTTTGAAGATCTCAGTGATTGGCGCGGGTAAGACATGGTGGACCCGCGCTAATGGAAAAAGGGCACTTATCAGGGATAATTTTCAGAAGGTGTCTTCAGGGAACATGAAGTACATACTCAGGGGAACATAATGCAAGTGTTTTTAGGCTATGTCACTGCTCACAGGTTCCGAAACGCGTCCTCCAATGTATGGAAACAGGGGTAACAGGGACGGTGACCAATGGTGACAAATTACTGTGTAACAGGGACTAAAAGATTGATTTTTCATTATGTTCTTTTCAATGTTACAATATATATATATATATAGATATATATATATATACATTCTGAAGCATTTATAAACCCCAATCCATAACCCTGGATTAGAACATAATCGTAGTTCCCTTAATCGGATCTATAAAATACCATGGACAGAAAACCATCATGCCCAAAACCATGGGTAGTTTCATCCATCATTTGTGGGTCTGCCCCCTGCAAACCCCCAAAACGTGGGGACTGTAAGCCCCCCTGTGACCCCTCGCTACACCTAGTGCAACATGGTGCTTGATGCTAATCTTGGAAAGAATATAACACACACCCAACATTCTCCCACTTGCTTTCTTCTTTCCACATAGCAGGTCATAAGAGAGCTTAGTCATTGGTCCAACCCTACAATGCACATTGTTTCTCTACACCAAGAAAAATTCTCAGTGCTCACAGACTGTGTCAATGCATCTGCAACATTCTTCAAAGTGTCCACCTTTACTAGCAACACATTTTTGTCCTCAACCATATCCCTCACAAAGTGATACTAAACATCAATGCTATTTGTCTTTGAATGATAAGCAATGTTCTTTTCCAAGAAAATTGCACTTTGGTTGTCACAGTCTATCCTTATAGCTCTTTGTAGCAACCCCATACTTGAACACAAGCTCTGCAACCAAACCACTTCCTTGCTTGCATGAGTGGTTTCCATGCATTCTTCCTATGTAGTTGAAAGTGCCACTACATACTGTCTCTTCCTTATCTAATTGACTGATCCTCCAAATAGGTTAAACACATACCCACTTGTAGATCTTCTTTGAATGAGATCTCAAGCTTGGTTTGCATCAACAAAGCCATGAATTTCAAAAAAAAATTCCAATCTCAGTCTTCCTTGGTAGCACAAACCATAATCACTAGTGCCACACAAATACCTGAAAACTCGCTTCAACGTTGTCCAATGCTCCTTCCTTGGTTTTGACATAAACCTGCTCAATACTCCCGCTGCATGTGAAATGTTTGGTTTAGTATAGACCATTGCATACATCAAGCTACCAACTACACTCACATATGGAACACAAGACATGTCCTCTTCCTCTTCTTGTGTCTTGGGACACTGTTCAACAGATAAATTTACACCTACAGGGATAGGAACCTTCATCGGTTTACTATCCTACATATTAAACCTTTGAAATATTGTCTCAGCATACTTCCTCTAGTTTAATTAGAGCTTCTTCTTTGCCCGATCTCATTTAATTTCCATGCCAAAAATATAGTTTGCAGCACCAATATCCTTCATATCGAATTTGGAGGACAATTGGGTCTTCAAATCCTCGATAATTTCGTTGTTATTTCCAATCAACAACATATCATCCACATACAATACCAAATAAATAACATGGTCACCAATTAATTTAAAATACACATAGTGATATGATTTTCTCCTTGTGAATCCAAGTCCCCATATATATGTATCAAATTTATGATACCACATCCTTGGTGATTGTTTTAACCCATACGAAGACTTTTTTAACCTGCATACAAGTTATTTCTTACACTTCACCGGAAAGCCTTCAGGTTGCTTCATATATATCTCTTCTTCCAAATCCCCATGAAGAAATGTTGTCTTCACATTCATCTGTTCTACCTCAAAATCAATTGCAACAACAATAGATAAAAGTAATCTAATAGTCCTGGCAATAGGAGAAAATATATCACCAAAATGAATTCCTAACACTTGGAATAACCTTTTTCTACCAACTTAGCTTTGTATTTCTCCACCTTTCCTTCTTCATTCATCTTCTTCTTAAACACCCATTTGTTATCAATGGGTTTCCTTCCAGCAGGAAACTCCACCATATCCCAAACCTCATTTTTGTCCAAAGATGCCATTTTATCAACCATGGCCAGTTTTTAGAGTTTGTTATCATATTATTCCACTGCCTCCCTGATAGTTATGGGATCATCATCAGTAATAGATAAATCAAAATTTTCACAGAAAACAGATGGACTATACCTCTCTAGCTGCACTCTATCTCGAACTGATCTTCTCAAAACTGGAGTTTGTGGCTCTTCCTCTTCTAATTATTGTTCTGTTGTAGAGTCTAATCTTCCTCCTTTAGTTCAAACTCTATCTTCTCAGGTTCCTTTGGTAGGACTTCATGTCTAATAACATATTTCACCTCTCTAAACACCACATCTCAATTGTACACAACCTTCCTTGTTTTTGGGTTTCAAATCTTATAACCTTTTAAACCATCTTTATACCTAATAAAGATGAACCTTTTAGATTTACTATCCAACTTGGTTATTTTCTCCTTTGGAACATGTACATATGCATCATAGCCAAATACCCTCAGATGTGAAAGAGAGGTTTTATTACTAGTCCATGCTTCATGTGGAGTCTTATCCTCCAACACTGATGAAGGTGATTTGTTAAACAAGTAACATGCAATATCCATTGCCTCTGCCCATAATTCATGCCTTAATATAGTGCCACTAAGCATGATTCTTTCCTTTTCCATCAACGTCTTGTTCATTCTTTCCACAACACCATTTTGTTGAAGTGTGTATGGAGTAGTATTATTCTATGCTATACCACACTTCTTACAGAATTCTTCAAATTCCTTCTTGCAAAACTCTCCACCATTATCTGTCCTCAACACCTTAATCTTATTCTCTGTTTGATTTTCCACCAGAGCCTTAAATTCTTTAAACCTATCAACGACTTCAGATTTCTTCTTGAGGAAATATATCCATATATTCCTCTAGAAGTCATATATAAATGAGACATAGTACACAAACTTAGCTACTGATGGAATCAACACAGGTCCAAACACATCATTGTGAAAAATCTCTAATATCTTTTTCTCCCTCTTAGCACCCAAGGGAAAACTCACCTAATTCTACTTTTCACATACACAATGTTCATAGGAATCGAAATCTAGAGAGCAATTATACATACCTTCTATCATACCATTACCATGCAGTATTTGAAGGCCCTTCTCTCTAATATGTCCAAGCCTTTGATGACATAGCATGGTCTTTTCTCCATAGACTACTAGATTTTCTGCTCCACTTTTAGAAACCACAAAACGATTGTACCGATCAATAACAATGCTACCTAGAAGCTTGAACAGAGTTCCAATATGAACTCCCCGCATCAATACCAATGCTCCCAGAACCATCTTGCAGATATCTTTATCGAACATTGTTTTTACACCTACATCATCCATCTTGCTTACAGAAATCAGATTTTTGGCCAATGCACGAATATGTAGAACATGAGGAAGTTTTCTAATCCTTCCACCTTACAACCTCAGCTTGAATTTTCCACGTCTGATGATTCTGGCATTCCAGTCATCCCCAGAAAAGACATCATCACCATCATATTTCTCATACTCACAAAACCACTCCCTATGGGGAGTGAAGTGAAAGGATGCACCTGAGTCAATCAATCATGCCTCATGATCTACATGTGTACTTAAAGAAAAACCCATGTACACATCCCCACCTTCATATGAGGTGGTTTTTGCCTCTACACAAGGAGAATTATCAAATCCATTTCCTTTCTCAGGAATTTTAAATTTACAATCCTTTTTGTAGTGCCCTTATTTCCACATTTCTAGCATACCTTTACAGGTTTTCTTGGAGATTTATATCTCCCTCTAGATTTAGATCTCCCACTCAAGGACTTATTTATGTTTCTATTATGGGACTATCCTCTCACAAAAAAAGCATCTCCATTTTGGCTCTCCATATTTATGCTTCTCATTTCCTTCGACAACAAGGATGAGACTATTTCATCAAACTTCAAGGTAGGTGTATTGCTAGCTATTGCAACAAATAGACTATCCCATGAATCTTGTAGAGAACACAACAAACTGATGCACTAATCTTCATCTGAAATTTTTATATCAACAGATAAAAATTGGCTTACCACAGTATTAAAGGCATTCAAATGCTCTGTTACTCAATCTCCATCCTTCATCCTCAGGCTATACAGCTTTTTCCTTAGGAATAGTTTGTTCACCAGAGACTTAGATTGGTACAAACTCCCTAACTTGTCCCACAAAGCCTTCATTGTAGCTTCCCTTGATTCATTCAACAATATTGAATATGATATACACAATTGTATTGTGCTCTTTTCCTTCTGATCCAACTTCGCCCAGTATTCTATTGACATTTTCGTTGATTTAGTACCTGAATCTATCGTGATCCACTAATATTTATCCACCAACAGATCCTTCATCTTGAGCTTCCACAACTCAAAACTTTGTCCATTTAATTTCTCGATCTCTATCTTTCCATTATTTGCCATATTCTTTCACTGCAAGAATTGATCCTATAGATCTCCCACAGTAGCAGAGTCTACCACGGGCCTGAGCAAAACCCCTCAACAGAAAAGGTGTCCCCTTGAAGCTGAAACAAATTTGATACCAAATGTATGTTTTAACCATATATATAAATTACCTGCAAACGAATTCTTAAAACAAATATATATATATATATATATATATAATGGTGAGAACATCAAAAAAATATACACAGATATTTTTCCCTGGATCCCAAAATCGAGGCTACCAGATTGATTTTTCATTATATTCATTTCAATGTTACTATATATATATATATATATATATATATATATATATATATATATATATATATATATATATATATATATATACATGTTGAAACAATCATAAACCCCAATGTGGGGAAAACTAGTTTTCAGACTGAGGGTTTTATTATTATTTTCAGCAAATTTGTTATTGATAAATTACATAAACTGCTCTGGAAAAACTCTAGAAAATTTATTTTCACCATATAAATCAAATAGAACTAGGAAAACCCCCACAAATTTCCTTTTACAAATCACACTGTCTCTCTGGAAGCTCGCACAACCTCCCCAACAATTCGCATTGCTTCCTGGCTAACTCGCACAAGCTCTTGACAAACTTGCACTACCTTTGAAAATTCATTCTAGCAACTTGCACTTCCTGCAAAAAATTACATTGGATAATCTGGAAATTCACACTACCTCTGGGAAGTTCACACTACCTCTCGAACATAACTTGGTCTTCTCTATAGATAATAAACTAGCAAAAAAAACTCCCTTTGAAACTCAGAAGCTAGAAGTCTTCTTGGATGAAGAATAAACCCTGCAGAACTTTCATCAACTATTGTTGCTTAAACCCTCCTAGTGTCTCATCGAAAATTCACCCAACTCATCTCACTCAATGTGTCTCCAAAGTTTCCCATCTAATTCCCTTTATAATCTCTCATTCACAAATGAATGGCTACGATTAGAAGTTAACTTGATCCAATTGATGGTTAAAATCAAATTTGAAACTTTCTTGAAGCTTCTAGAGGTAAATCGATCTTATCTTAACTAATGTCAATTAATTATCCACTTTTCCTAAGTTTGTACTTAGGAAATATTTATAAATCACTAATTTACTTAATTAAGACATTTTCCCTAGGTGAAACTAAGGAAAAAATACAGGCGCTTGGCACTAATTAATTCATTTGTGTTCCTAGCCTCAATGACACCCCTAAAAACTATAACACATGTCTAAGCTACAATATTTAACGCTCCCACTTAGCAAGGAAGGTGTTCCCCACAACACCCAACTTGTCCCCGAAGAAAAAAACTTTCTTTTATTTAAGGTTTCCCTTGGAATATCTTCCATTTTTCTATCTCTATCCACATACTATAGTCAAACTAATTCATGTTGTACTCAATCCTTGATGAAATTATATCTTATGTTGACATGTTTCAATCGATCATGGAATAATGGATTCTTTGATAGCTTTATGTGACTTTGATTATCATAGTGAATGATGGTTGGCTCATCCTCTAACTAAATAGTGCCATAGAAACTTCTGAATTCATAAGGCCTCACATGCTACCATGTGTGTTTCCATGTACTATGCTTTTAGGGTGATTAATGCTACATACTTCTGTGTCTTGTTGTACCAAGTGACAACCCCTGGTCCCATGTTGAAGTAACACCTTGAAGTTATTTTCGGTCCACTACATTACCAACCTAGTCTACATCGATATGTCCCATCAAATTGACACCATCATCTTGAGTATATTTCAACCCATACTCAAATGTACCTTGTATATATCGTAGAACATGATTTTCATCTTTCTAATGCACTCTCTTTGGCTCCACCATGAACTGACTAAGAGTGTTGACTGCAAAGCAAAAATTTGGCCTTATGTTGACCAAAGACATGAGAGAGCCAATAAACTGTGTATATAAAGTGGCTTCCACCACCTCTTGATTTTATGCATCAATATTCCTCCAACTGGTTATCATAGGTCTACATCGGTATACATGGGTCTATAGTCCAAAATCCTAAATTTCTTCAAGGTATCTAAAGCATATCTCCCTTGAATAAGGAAGATTTCCCCATTTGTCTGCCACACCTCGAGTCCTAAAAAATAATACATCAACCCCAAGTCCTTCATATCAAACTTTGTCAGTAATTCCTTATTGTTGTCTTCCATGAGCCCTCGTGACTTAGTCAAGAATATATCATCCATGTACAAAACAAGAATGAGTGTCTCACCTCCAACCCTAAAATAGTAGAGATTTGAATCTACCTCGCTCTTCATGAAGCCCATCTGTTGCAAGTAACTATCAATACTACCATACCATGCTCTGGGAGCTTTCTTGAGTTTGTATAGTGCTCTCTTCAACCCGCATAGATTGATTTCCCTCCCATGCAGCTCAAAACCCTTTGGTTTCTCGATGTATACCTCCTCTTTTATAACTCTGTTAAGGAATGTGGTATTGACATCCATCTAATGAATCTTCCATCCCATATGTGTTTCAAGTGAGATCACAATCCTAATATAAGTATACCTAGCTATGGGAGAAAACATATCCTCATAATATATTCCCTCTTTCTAAGAGAATCCCTTGGCCACGAACCTAGCTTTGAATTTGTCTATGCTTCCATCTACAATGTGTTTGATCTTATAGATATAGTGGGAACCAACCATTGCTCTATCCAACAGTCTAGGAACAACCTCCTAAACATCGTTCAATATGGAGTTGTACTCCACCATAACATCCCGCCACGTTCAGTGTTGTGAAAACTATTTATAATTGGAAGGCTTAGTATCAACGAGCTCACTTATTAACGGCTTATAAATTGAATATCTCTTTGGTGGTCTCTTGTCCCTAGTGTTCGATCTAGGAGCTCCAACAAACTCTTGTGCATCTCTTAATGTCTAAAGGACCTCACAGTTCCTCCTACCAACAGAATTCGGTGCATCTTTAAGTTCCTCATCATGTTGTTGCCCCTTATTATGTGAACCCTCCTCTACACCTATAATTGTATTAAGCATTGTACTTGTAATTGTGCCTTGAGCCTAATATTGCAATTCGACCCTTGGAGATTTTTCTTGCTGACTCTGATCAACTGTTGACAACTAGCGAGATCTCCTGAATTCTTTCTCCTCCTGAAACTTAACATCTTGCCTCACAATGATCTTCCTACTCCCTAGAATATAGATCATGTATGCCTTGTATGTTTCAATGTAACCAAAAAAATATCCCTTCTCTACAATCAAATCAATCTTGGTATGTTTCTCATTTGGAATGTGACGATAAGCGATACTTCCAAAAATCCTGAAATGATTGACTTTTGGCTTCTTCCCTATAAATTTCCCAATGAGTGTCATCTTTCCAACACCTTTTGTGGGACCCTATTCTAAATGTATATTTGACTGATTTAGAATATTATTTTGCAATTCTAAGATCTTCCTCAGATTATAAACAAAATTCTTTCATTTTGATTAAGGATTCATCAATTTTTGCAAGTGAAATGAAGAGTTTTTATGTTAATTTTATGAGAAATTTAACATAAACTAGAAACTGAACGACAACATAAACATGTACAGAACATCATCAAAAACACATTACAACAAGCACATGATAAATTAATTCACCCCTCCTGGGCTACGTCACCTTGTTCCAGCTTCCAATGGCTTGGGCCTCTCTATTATACTCAAAAGTATAAAATTCAGTGTTTACAATGCTCAAATGCTTCCGAAACCTTCTCCCATCAGTCCAAAATGTCCAAAAATGACTATTTAGCCTATTTTTTCATCCAGTTTGGTGAAAAAATGAAGAAGTTATGACTTCGCCTTGTTTTCCCATTATTCGCTCCACAAATTGACCCATTTCCGGCATGGTCCTACAAATTAGCCCCAAAAATGAGCTAACTGGGTCAAAATTTCACCGCGCGGCGAGCCATATTCTGTCAGCCGACTATTCATCGCAATCGGTAAGGACCGGCAGGCTTAAGGTTTGTGTATGCGATGGGCAATTATCTGATTGCGATGTGGTAGACTCGAAAACACTATAAGCTAGAACAGATAAACATCTCGCATCTCGGAGCTTATCACAAATCGCAGTTTGGTAGTGAATCGACGGGTAATCATAATGTCGGACTCTATTTTCCTATGGTGTACGATTACGATCTACGCTCCATCACATCACAACTCCGGATATGCTAGGTTTAATTTTCTGTAATGCCTTCCCTTCACTGATGTGCGATTGTGATCCATTGCATCGCGCCTCTGGTCGATTCTTGAAAGCCTTCCCACCTGCCTTATTGCATTGCACCTTGGCTATTCTGGGGCCGATTTTTAATGTCGACCTGCCTACGATTGTGATTTGTGACATGCGGGGGCCAATGGCGGCTTTCCACTTGGTGTCTCCTCATTCGCTAAAGGACCTTTCCACATCATCCAATCTTTCCATGTGTCCAAGTCAAACCTAAACTTTGACTTGCTCTAACTTTTGCATATGAGCTCAGATTTGGGTGTCGTTCACACCGTTGGAATCAAAATTACGATCTCTTCGATCTGAAACTAAGTTTATCAAGATTCTGACACTTTGATTTTTGAGCCTAATTTTGAGCACCTGATCACTCCTCCCCACTGGAAGTATTTTTTACCACAAAATATCACTTTCAATTGACCAGCAGGGGAGGGAACAATTCCCTCACCTTTCTAATCTCGATCCATTGATCACTGAATTTAAACTTGTGATCTCCACGATTCTTGTTGTGCCTCTCTATGTACTTGCCTTTAACCTTTTCAAGTTGTTCTTGCACTATTTGATGTACTATTTGGAGTCATCCAATGAACTCTTTGGCCTTGTACATGTTACTATCAGTAGCAACATCCTTCTTACCAAGATGGTACAATACATTATGATGCAAATGGTAAACAAATTCCTCCACTTGATCCCTTTGACTCAAGATTGAATATACATCTTGAAAGTATGTATTTTTCTGAACATAACTTTCATGTAAAAAAAAATGATGCTTGAGGAAAGTAGTTATACAAACTATAGGCCTATAAAGTACATCAAAAAACTTGTTGCTTATACATTTCTTTTGACCAAGTGGAATAGTAGAAGAAAACCCATCCAATGGAAGTGCCTTTGTTGCTGAAACTTAAACACTTTACCATTGAAATTTTTGAATGACAAGAAATGGGCTTACCACATTTCAAAAAGATTGCGCCCATGGCATAGTCACATACAACAACCTAAAACTTAAATGATTGTCTCAAGTCTAGAAAAGAAGTACTGGAGCTGTACTAGTCTTTTGTTTTAAAGCATCAAATTCCTCTCATTGTTTTCCTCCCCACTAGAAGACCTTTTGCACAAGTTCCAACGAATGCAAATGAACTACAATAGAAGAAAAAGTATCAAAATTTCTCCTACAACATTGGGTTGCTCCCAAAAAACCTCTTATCCAAATCACTATCTTGAGCTTGCCTATGTAAATTGCGAGCCGAGCAAAGGCATCTGCGACTTCACGGGGATGTATGATTCTTTCACCTGTGTCAGTAGTATTGGTATCAATACCACCACAGACTATTATGGCATCAATCTTGGAGAGGTCTAACTTCAACTCACCTTCTCCATGTCCCACGCAGACTGACATAAATCCTTTGGGAACCAAAACATGCTTGGAAGAACCAATTTCACGGCTCAAGTACATCAAATAATTTTTATCCAACATATACTTTGACATCTTTAGAAACAAATGTTCTTGACATAAGAAATCAAGTATTTTTTTCTCACACATGATATGTTCATAATGAATTTTTTTGAAAATGAAAATGTCATACAAATAGACTATCCTGTCTAGAAATGGCTTCAACACATCTTTCTTCATATGCGTAAAAGTAGTAGGAGCATGGAAAAGACTGAAAATCATAACAAGCCATTCAAACAAACCTTGCCTGGTTTTGAATGTCATCTTCCCTATATCTCCTTCAACAACTCTACTTTGATGAAAACCACTTCTTGAATCCCATTCAAGGAAATTCTTACCATTCTTCTTGGGCACCAAAACAAGAGGTGCACCACATAGTAAAGGAGTAGGCCAAATGATCCTTTTATTCAACAATCCCTAGATTTGCGTCTTAATTTCTTCACTTTCCATCACTGACATCCTGTACATGCCAATGTTAGGAAGAAGATACTTTTTCTGCAACTGTAACTCAGGTTGGATTCCCCTCTTGGGAAGTAATCCCTTTGATTCCTGAAACATTTCATCAGATTCATTAACAGTGTCAACCAAATCAGTTTTCAAATTCAAATTACAACCATCAAATGCTTCATAATCAATATCAATCTCGAGTTTGATCATTAGAAGCACAAGATTCTTTCTCGAATTCACCAGTGTTTTCATTTGCCCTGCATTAAAAATTGAAAGATTTTTTTTTTGTTGTGATCTCTCACAATATATTCTACTCCATTCCTGAACATGTGATATTTGTTTTCATGACGATGGAAAATAGCTTTTCTGTCATAAAGGTATGGGCTTCCCAAAATGATGCCATGCATATCTAACAGCATAACGTCAAGCTCTACTTCATCTATGAATTTTGCAGTGATTGTGAATTTCAGTTTACACTTTCTCATAACCTGCAATTGTGCATTGTCACATACCCATCCAAGTGGATATGGTTTATGATGTGGAACAGTTTCCAGATTTAAACTCTTGACAATGTTTTCTAAGATAAGGTTGGCTTGAGAGTCGCTATCAAACAGCATATCAATCTTGTTATGTTTTTAGATCACCCTTATGTGAAACAGTTCTATTCTCCTCTTTTCATTTGGAGTTTCATTTTGCGAGCCTGAAGAACTAGTGTTGGCAATGGATTCCTTTCCTTGAAACCCCATGGATGTGATTCATCACCCGATTTCGATCAAAAATCCTCTTGAGTGGTTGTAGTTGTCTTTTCTTTTCCTTTGTTGTTGAATTTATTTGGTTTCATTTCAAGATGAAGCTTCCAATAGTGAGCTTCACCGTGACCCTCTCTAGAACAATGTTTACATATTGTTTTCTCTCCTTTTTTTTTAATGGAGGCATTTTTCTTTCCCTTGAAACCCTTTTCTTTCTCTTTACCCTTAAACAACTTTTTACTACCTTCTTCTGAGATGCTTTTCCCTCTTGCCTCAAGATGAGTGGCTAGCACACACACATCATCTAAATTACTGGGATTAAACATTAAGATAGTATGCCTAAGGTAATTGTGTAAACCCCCTATGTATTTCAACAAAGTGTTCTATGATTGCAAATCTACACCTAACATCAAAGACCTTTTTCTGAATTCTTGGGTGCAATATTTCACATTTTGACCTGTAAGCTATCTAAAGTTTTGCCAATTCATGATGGCTTTCTGCATACAATCTAGAGGGTAGAATTGTCTTTTGATTGCAGCAATGAAATCATTCCAAGAAATAGAGATCTTACTGTGTTTTTTAATCTCCTCTTGGGTATTTGATTCCCACCATACAAGTTTTTCACCCTCCCTTCTCAAGGAAGTTAATTGAATCTTTATGTCATCCTCTTGATGGTTTTGGATCCTGCAATAGACCTCCAACTGACGAATCCAATAATCAATCTTCTCTACATTCACTTCGCCATTATACATGGGAAACTCGAATTTAACATCAAGTTTTAAAAAAGGTGATTGACCGATTCCTTTTGAGGAATGATGATGAGTATGAGTAAGGGTTGTGTTAGTAGAAGAGGATGAAAATGCTTGTGAAGAAGAAGATGAAGAAGATGGTGGAGAGGGTGGAGGTTTGTGTCCATTCCCATTACCTCCTCCTGGAAAGCCTTCTCCTTTGGTATGTTTGGAACTTTCTCCTTGCAACCTACTATTCCTCTCTTCATAGAGGACCTTCACCATCTCTGCCATATCAAAGAAATCCTTTCAGAATGTCTTCTCATCTTTTGTCATGTTTGTAGGTTCTCCTTCATGAGACATGATCTCTCGAGTCTCAACTACAACTTGAGGTTGAACTGGTGTTGGAGATTGGGGAAACCTTTCTCTCCTTCCCCTTGACCCAACTTTAGGGCTTCCAACCATCTTTCATTCACCTCTTTTGATTTTTAACCTTGTAAGCATGACATAAACTTGCAAACAATTAAATCCTTCTTTCACAAAGAAAACCTAGTTATATGATACCAAATTTGATCTAATTTAGAATATTAGTTTGTAATGCTAAGATATTCCTCATATTATAAACAAAATGCTTTCGTTGTGCTTAAGGATTCATCAATTTTTGCAAGTGAAATGAAGAGTTTTTATGTTAATTTTATGAGCAATCTAACATAAACCAGAAGCTGAACAACAGCATAAACATGTATAGAACATCATCAAAAACACATTACAACAAGAACATGATAAAAGAGTTCACCCTTCCTGGGCTACGTCTCCTTGGTTCAACTTCCAATGGCTTGGGCCTCTCTATTATGCTCAAAAGTGTAAAAATCAGTGTTTACAATGCTCAAATGCTTTTGAAACCTACTCCCATCAGTCTAGAATGTCTAAAAATGGCTATCTAGCCTCTTTTTGCATCCAAATTGGTGAAAAACTAAAGAAGTTATGACTTGCCCTTGTTTTCCCATTATTCACTCCACAAATTGCCCCATTTTCATCATGATCCTACAAATTAGCCCCAAAAATGTGCTAATTGGGTGAAAATTTCATCGCGCGATGGGCCATATTCTGTGTAGTGTTATTTTTTGGAGTCATCGCATTCATGATTTTATTGTATCGACGTTTCGAACCAACCTTTGTTGACCCAATGTTCATCACAATCGGTAAGGACCAGCAGGCTTAAGGTTTGTGTACGTGGAGGGTGATTGTGATTGCGATGTGGCAGACCCGATGACACTATAAACTGGAACCAATAAACATCTCGCATCCAGGAACTTATCGCAAATCGCAGTTTGGTGGATGATCATAATGCGAGACTTTGTTTTCCTTCGGTGTGAGATTACAATCTGTGATCCATCACATCGCAACTCCAGGTATGTTGGGGTTGATTTTCTGTAATGCCTTCCCTTCGTCGATGTGTGATTGTGATCCATCGCATCGTGCCTCTGGCCGAATCTTGAAATCCTTCCTTCCTGCCTTATCGCATCACACCTTGGCTGTTCTAGGGCCGTCTTTTAACGTCGACCCACCTATGATTGCGATTTTCGACATGAGGGGGCCAATGGCGGCTTACCACTTGGTGCCTCCTCATTCACTGAAGGACCTTGCCACATCATCCAATCTTGCCATGTGTCCAAGTCAAACCTGAACTTTGACTTGCTCTAACTTTTGCATATAAGCTTGGATTTGAGTGTCATTCACACTATTGGAATTAGAATGGTGAGCTCTTTGCTCTGAAGCTAAGTTTATCAATATTCTAACACTTCTATTTTTGAGCCTAATTTTGAGCACCTGATCAATATTGTTGGGCTACATGCTTCTACCCAAAGATTTTTATGCATATATTGATGATATAGCATGGCCCTTGCTACTCCAAATATGGTTTTGTTATTTTGTTATGCAACCGCATTCTACTGCGGGTTGTATGGAGCTTTCCACTCTCTCTTGATTCCTTCCTTACCACATAATTCCTTGAAGGATTTCTTGATATAATCACCCCCATTATCTGTGTGAAAAAACTTAATCTTCTTTCTCGTCAATTTCTCCACAAGATCCTTAAACACTTAAAAGTGATCGAAGACTTCATCTCTTTCCTTCAAGAATTAATTCTAGATATTCTCAGAGAAGTCATTAATAAAGGTCACAAAATACTCATAACCCTCGAGACACTTAGTGGAAAATGGCCCACAAATATCAAAATATATCAAATCTACCACTCCCTTAAATCTATTGTCATTCCTTGGAAATTATAATTTTGAAAAATTTTCAAGTATTCACCCTCTACATACAGCGTCATGTTATGTACTCACCTTTGCAATACCTATCATGGTTTCTCTAGGCAACTTAAGCGCTCCATGATAGATATGGCCCATCCTCCTATGCCATAGCTCTCCCATATCTTTGTTATTGTTGTTGCTAACCAATGCCCTTGGAGCATCTATATGTAACTCTTACAGCTTGTTACTTCTCACCCAATATCGTTCACTGACTTCCAATCCTAGTGTTTTAGATACACCTTTCCTTGAAAGTATACATCATACCTGTTAAATTCTCTCAGGGAAACATTTTTCTTTACCATGATAGTTGCATTTAATCATAAATACATTAATTTCACCTCATATTATTCAGATATACACCATTATACATCATTGTATGCAATAACATAGAAAGAAACAACATCACCACCATCATCATCATCAATGCAGAAAAACATAAAAAAAGGAATAGTAGAAGAAAGTATGCACGCATAGAGACACCAGGAGTGGTTCGAGACTAGGGAAAAACCCACTATGGGGAAAACCCTTTCAAATCTTCTTCTTTTTCTTATATCATCATCAAAATTTATAGCAGAGAGTATAATGATTCATCACTTTATCTATGTAGCAAAATATATATATATATATATATATATATATATATATATATATATATATATATATATATATATATATATATATATATATATATATATATATATCTATATATAGATGAAAGAGATCTTAATCATGTTAGGAATCAGAACCCTTATACTGATGGAAGTAATGAGTTGTCATAAATTGATGTTGACTGAAGTATATTGTTGTCACTGTGTCAATCACTGTTGAGTTTTGTTTTCATTGTGTTGAATCATTGCTGAGTATTGTTGTCACTGTGTCGAATCACTGTTGAGTACTGCTGTCACTGATCACTAAGCCCAATACATATAATTGCAGCAAAAACTAACAAATCAGATCTACAGATCTATAGATCTATATAACAAAAGAGAGAGACTCAGATCTACCTGATCTGTAGCAGAGAAACCCAGATCCACCGATCTGTACCAGAGAGAACCAGATCCACTGATATGTGAAGTCATTTGATGTCGAGATGCAAAATACGCCATATCCAAACCTAGGTCTCTCTCATCACCATTGTCTATGAGCGATTGAAAACATTAGAGTTGCATTGATACAGACAGTATCTGAGCGACTATAACTGCACAGTTTCTCCCTATGGGTCTATGTGCCTATGACTATGGCTCTGAGCCACAATCTCTCTCTTTTTGGGCTATACGAACGACTATGATCCAAATGAAAAATGGCATCAACCCATGGTATTCATCCACCCATGGTATTGTAAGTGGCATCCAACCATGGTATTTATCCACCCATGGTATTGTAAGTGACATCCACCCATGGTATTCATTCACCCATGGAATTGACCTGTGGTATTGTAACTGAAAATACTAAAAGTAACAAGTCGCATTTTGTAAAAGGACAGTTTGTTCGAATGATCCAAATTGAAAATGGCATCAACCCATGGTATTCATCCACCCATGTTATTCATCCACCCATGGAATTTACCCATGGTATTGTAAGTGGCATCCACCCATGGTATTGTAAGTGACATCCACCCATGGTATTCATTCACTCATGGTATTTGCCCATGGTATTATGACATCCACCCATGGTATTCATTCACCCATGGAATTGAGCAATGGTATTGTAACTGAAAAATACTATAAGTAACAAGTCGCATTTTGTAAAAGGACAGTTTTTCCACCACAATGTAGCTTTTACAATTTTTCTTTGTTTTAATAAAAAAAATCTTTGTGGTTTTGTTCATTGGGCATTCTCCTCTTTTTCTTCTTGCATTCAATTTTTCAAATCTTGGGGGCCTCCCGCCAAGATCCGGATTAGTGGTATCAGAGCAAGTTATGATTCCATGGGAATGAGGGTTTGATGCATATTTCAGTTTCAAATTTTGCAGCAATATTTAACAAATTTCAGGCATGTGCTATGTCCTCCACAGAGCATTTTCTTGGGCCAAGTGGGAAGAATTTTTCTTTTTTCATTTTTTGCAGCAATGTTTTTGGGCGGCGAGTTTACAGATCAGATCTAAAACATTTGGTACAAAATTTACAAGAACAAATACCAGATCTAGATTCCTTGCGAAAAATACCAAAATTCAAAAAAGAAAATCACCTGAATCAAAGTCTGGATGAGGGAGATATCGTTGATTTAAAATCAGCTATGTTGTAGATTTTTTTTTTTTTGATGACAACTAGTGGACGATGACTCTCCTATAATTTTTTGCAGTTTTTGTGCAGAATTTCAAAACAATGATTGCAGATCTGAGTTCCTCTCGAAAAATCACCCAATTTCAAAAAAAAAATGGGTCAAATCAAAGTTCGGATGTGGGAGATATCGCTGATTTAAAATCAGCTATTTTTTCAGAACTTTTGTGACGGCGAAACAGTTGTAGCGTGAATCTGAGATTTCAAAGTGTCCAGATAAGGATTTCCAACACATGGGAAGATGCGAAATGATCCTTCTATTTCCAAAAATAGGTTATAATAAATATTCTGAGTTATATTGATTGAGTTATGTCCCTTTTAAATTTGGAGTAACATTCAAAGCGAGTTCCCTTTGGAGACATGCCCTCCCACCCCACTTTAGTAGGCACCTGGTTCACAATCATCAGTTTCATCATAGCAGCATTTGGCTTGTGTTCTTTGGAGACGTTCCCTCCCACCTAAGGTTATGTATGCACCTGCTAATTCATCAACAACCAACATCACAGTTATGGGTCAACTGCACAAAATACTTGTCATTAAAGTCCATTTACTAGGCCGCACACTGTTAACATCACAGTTGGTTACAAGCATTACAGGGTATCTGTATCCTTGGATCTTCGTTTGTCATGGTTATGGGTCATCCACAAACCCACACTTCATTGAAGTCCATTTTATAGGCCGCACACTGTCAGTATCACAGTTGGTCACAAGCATTATAGGATATCTCTATCCTCGGATCTTCATTCATCATGGTTATGAATCATCCATAAACCCACACTTCATCAAAGTCCATTTTCTAGGGCGCACACTATCAGTATCACAGTTGGTCACAAGCATTACAGGGTAGCTCTATCATCGGATCTTCGTTCATCATGGTTATGGGTTAACCACATAAAACCCTTCTCTTCAATGGCTCTTCATATTCAACAAAGGCTTCGTAGGAGGGAACTTCACGTAATGGGGACCATTGCTTCTTAAGGAGGGAGGAATGATCCAATGGAAAATGGCATCAATCCATGGTATTCATCCATCCATGTTATTCATCTGTTGTTGGGTCCCTATAATACTAGTGATTACCCCATTACTATTGTAGTTATACCCCCTATTTATATTGTTGTGCCCCTATTACCCCCATATTGTTATTACTGTGCCCCATAGAATCCCTCTATTGTTATTTTTGTGGCTTTATATTATTATTGTTAGGTTGGCTGGATTATATTGTGACTCCTTAGACTCCTATATATAGAAAGAAGGTTTTGTCATTTGAATCATCCAAGAATTGTTCATTTATGTAATGTAAAGGAGGTTTCCCCTTCAAAGAGGCTGAATTCTAAGGCGTTGATCTATCTTTTCTATCTTTTCTTGAGCTGGTTTCATAACATTTGGTATCAGAGCTTTGGATTCTAGGGTTTCGCTGCTCCAAACAGGTCATCGTGGAATTTTCGTTATAACTTTTTTTCTGTGATGTTTCAGAAGTCACAAAAAAAACCCATTTGATAAGAAATCACGCTGAATCTTGGGTCCAAATTCCAGAGCTTTTCGCACGATATTTTCGGAGATATGATCTGAGGAAGTTGGTCTTTTTGCAGACTCCTGAATTACATTCAAAACAGGTGACCTAGGGAAAATTGTCATAACTTTCTCTCTGGGAATCAGATTGAAATTTCGTAAGAAGGTACAGAAAGAGGACGGACTGTAGTTTCTTGTATATCTTTTTCAGAACCAAATATTGAACATTGTACACGTGGCACTTCATACAACTTCGCTCTTCTGGAAAGGTCTATAATCAGGTCATCTTGGGAGATTGTGCATAACTCTTTCTTGGAGAATCCATACATCTGCCCATGGAATTTACCCATGGTAGTGTAAGCGGCATCCACCTATGGTATTTATACACCCATGGTATTGTAAGTTACATCCACCCATGGTATTCATTCACCCATGGTATTTGCCCATGGTATTGTGACATCCACCCATGGTATTCATTCACCCATGGAATTGACCGTGGTATTGTAACTGAAAAATACTATAAGTAACAAGTCGCATTTTGTAAAAGGACAGTTTGTCTGCCACAATGTAGCTTTTACAATTATTCTCTATTTTAATAAAAAAAATCTGTGTGGTTTTGTTCATTGGGCATTCTCCTCTTTTTTTTCTTGCATTTCAATTTTTCAGATCTTGTGGGCCTCTCTCCCAAAATCCATTTCAATATTTTAGATCTTTGGGGCCTCCCTCCAAGATCCATATCAGACTATCAAAGCACATTCGCACTCTCACAGTGTTGATCTAAGTGACTTTGTCGGCAAGGTCGCTCCTTGGCCTTCCTGGTACGACCAATTGATGACCAAAAGCCTTTGAACTTAGAGTTGCTCCCTCTGAAATTCCTTCGAGCGACTATAGTTTCACATTCGCTCCATTTCCCACTTTGTGCTAGCAACTGTGGTTGAAAATCTCCAGTTCTATTCTAGCAGCCAAGATCCAAAATACCCTAACTCAAAGCTAACCCTTCGTCTATGATCTCAAATCTAATGATGACTTTCATCGATGAACCTGTGCGAGCCAAGACAAAACAGAAGAATAGAAACATAAATTGAGTGTGGCAAAATGAGCTTGAGGTTTATTCCTTTTATAGGTTTTCCTGAGGGTTCACTTGGGGTTAAGACTGACCCAAGCAGTTACTCATGTGGTTAGGGCCGACCCACTCCATAATACATGTGTGAATAAAATAATTCATAACTTAACTTCCGCTTGACCAAATCAAGTGATATTTAGGTCGATTTTGGTCCTCTCAAAAAGAGGAATCTAATGCAATCATTATCTTGGTCATTTGAGTTTGTTATGGTGGAAATTTACTGCAGTTGAAAAAATTAACACTCCCTCTCAACTAGGGAGAATTCCATCTTCCAATATTTGTCCATCGAACAATATGTCATTATGGAATCTTTGAGTGTCATTATGTATCATTGTGGATCATATCTATCATGTAGTCATCATTCCATGTACATCTCAAGTGTCTCAACATCACAAATCATCATTGTACATCTCTTATTCTTGCTCATATGTTGAACATTCTCAGATCTAGAAGAAGAAGAATTTGATACCAGAGGGGAGCTCAATCTACCACCCTCTATCCATCAAGCTACTATCTATAATCTCTTATAGCGGGCTACTACTCATAATATCATGAGGCTACTGCCTGAAGTGTCATTGAGCTACTACCTGGAAACACCAGCAGGGAGCCAGATCTACGACATGCATCGAGTATATCATCAATGAACATGTATCAACTTGGAACCACACTGGGGAACATATCTCAACCCAGAATCTCATGGGGGAGATATACATCTACAACCCCATATCCTAGTAATAGGATATCCAAACACACAGGGGAGCACATCTTGACCCTAGGATCTCATCAGGGAGCTCAATCTCAACTTGGAATTGCATCAGGGAGCAATATATTCCACTTGTGCCAAGAAATAGGATACCTCATCACACAGGGGAGTAAACCCTCAACCCTAGATTACACAGGAGAGTACACCCTTGATCTTGGAATTTTGTCGAGGAGCTTTACCCTCAACCTGAAATCCTATTGCCTACTGATCTTCCCATTGATGACCCAAAATGGTAGAACACCTGCATCATAATAAAATTGGGTTGTACACCTCAAGTACACTCTCAACGCGTTGGCCAAAACGAGGAGCGGTATTCCCATCAAGTTGGTTTGCTTGTGGGTATGATGCCAACTGGGGTATACTCTGCAAAGACCAAGAGGGGAGAAACATTCTCCGACCCTATAAAGATAGGGGAGCAACATTCTTCAACCCTGGGTAACAGATAGGGTACCGTCCTATTCTCCAAAGTTCCCTCAACCCTAGGAGCCTTATATCTCAATTCCTCACCCTAGGAGCTCAAGAAGGGTAGGAATATCTTGCTTAGTGTCCTCGATCATAGCTACTCTCATCATCAATAGTTGTTTCCTGTTCACACAAAACAATAAATCAAATATCATTTCAGATCATATATAATCATATGAATCACAAAAGGATACCATAATCATCCTCCCTCTCAAGGGGGTGCCAACCACAAGCCTAATCTTGTCTCGAACAATTACATTGTCAATATGTGAGAGTATCTCGGTCCCACTTATAAATATGGGACTTATATCCAATTGAGTCATCACAAAGTATCAATGGTATCCATGTCATATACAGATCATGCTCGAACAACTCTCTAAGGAGATTGCATATCTTGCCTCCCAGCTAGCTATGCTAGCAACATCATGATCAACCTTGGTCATGATATGGATCTCTCATCCAAGATATCATGGTAGATCGCATACTAAAGCAGCATCCAAATGTGCTTATCAAATATCAACAGTATGTATGTGCAGACACATATCATAGGAGAAATATCACATTCTCAAAAATAGAATGCCTCATGTTGATATTTCAAAGTATGTTCGGTGGCAACATTATGAAGAAACTCACTCATGAGTTCATTAAGGTTCTACATCATACATATACAGATGGATGTTCAAAACAGAACATCAATGCTTCAACTATCGGATGCCATGTCAAGTTCAACAACATCTTGAACTTCACAAACATTTTCAATAACTTTACAATATGGAATTTCTTTCCCAAATTCCAAAAATTGATTCATCATGCCATGATACATTATTTCAAGATTCATAAGCTATCTCCATATGATTTTGATCATCAGAGGCTCATCACCTGTCACAAGTAGATCATTAGGATATGAAAACAAAAACCATGATCAATATCAAAGTCACATCATGGAACTCATCATTCTAACTTCATCAGATAACTAGACATATCTAGATTGCAATGTTCTAAGCATAATGCCTTGTTGAGTCAACATAATCATAACTCAATGTTGTACCATCAACAACAGAGTCATCTCATCAGAGTTTAGAAGCCAAATCATGAATGTTATGAAATTCATCATTATCATAGTATTAATACTTTCAACTAGGAGACTGGTGGAGCTCATATCAAGCTCTTAACAAATCATGACTTCATCAAGCCAACAAGTTGCAATCATCCATGAAAATCAAGTCATTCTCATGATCATAACATAATTCATTTATGTCACTAGGTGAAAATGCATACACCAATGATGAGTCATATAAGTTCCACTTTCAACCAATGTGCTAGAAAATAAGGAGGCCAATTTCCAAATAAGTCTTCATGCCCACATAGTATCGATATCAGGGCAAATCAATAATTGTCAAATCATATCACTAGATATCAAGTCAAGTCCAAATGATATCATAGAGCGATCTATAATCAAAGAATTTTTCAATTATCAGTGATTGTCAAACATTATGAGAAAACATTGTTCATATATATCAGTAATCCAAATTATGTTGACCTCATGTAGCACAAACATAACAACATATCTATAAGCATTAGGGGATTTTTGAGGTCTAAAATGGGCCTCCTAAGAAAAATTTACAACCAAAATAAACTTTATAAGAACCAATAGGATTAAAGATGATGATGTCAACCATGGGGGATGATTCACCATTTTTGGGGTTAAAAAGTACAAATATTAAAAAATAATAAAATAATAAAAAAACTTTTTCAACTCGTATTTTGAACATATTTCCCAAATTTTTTACTAAAATTTGAGCAGGAGTACTCGTTGGATGAAAAATTTAATTCCTCATCCAGGGAGTACCCATGTTGCATAGTTCGAGGATCCTACTACATGAAAAAACATGATCGCAATCATGTTTTTCATGTATTTCTCCTTTTTAATGTAGCAAGGTCCATCAAAAATATGCAACATGGGTTGGATGAGGAATCAAATTTTGCATCCAACGAGTGTTTCCACTCAAAATTTGAGTAAACCCATACGAAGATAAGTTGAAAATACAAGTTGAAAAAATAGTTTTGTCTTTTTTCCCTCTAAAATTTGATGATGTAATCTAATCTTATTTTATTATTTCCAATATTATTTTATAATTTCCTTAGGAGGGCAATTTTAGACCTCAAAAATCCCCTAATGTATGTCCCAGTCACCTGCAAAGACAAGTTTAGTCTGCATATTCATGTTTTGGAAAGCATTCAACCTTTTCCAGGTAACATATCTTGTTGTTATCTGCAATACATCTGTGGTATTGACATCTTCTAGGTGACCATCTGATTTCATGCACAGAACTTCACTATATGATCAACAATTTAACTCAACAAATTTAGAAATTAGTTAACAGTGGCAAAATATGTCAGATACATCATCATTTAGAGTTCAGAAATCTTCAAAAAGCTTCAGATGATGTTCAAAATCAGTCAAACCTTTGGTCGCTCTCTTCAAGTTGACATGGGAGCGACTTTAGCTACATGGACGATGTCTAGGCCTTATCATGTGTGCGATCAGGGACGAAATCTCCTAGATCTATGATTGTGACTAGAGAAGAAACCCTAATTTTTTAATGGGCTTCAGATCTAAGACCCTGTTGCAGATCAATACTATCAAATGCACATAAATCATATTTCAAAAGCATATAACACAAATAGCATTTTCTTTCAAGTAACTCCATCAAGTTGTTGCATCTAGTTTAACCATATGCCATCAAGACAAGGTAGTAAGAGACATAGAGGATCAATATTACACTTATACCTCTCTCATGCACTTCATGACCAATGAGATTAGGTTAGGTCATTCAATAAAGCTTTATCAAAACAACAAGAGTGTCAATCATTCTTTCCACATGCTTATCACAAGCATTATTAGCGGGCTCATGTTTAGGAGTTAATAAACTATCCTTCTATATGAAATCCATCATGGAAAGTAGCAAGAGTATCATTGTCTAGAGCTAAGGAGTTAGCCTTCTTTAAGATCAATATTTCAATGGATAGATCATCGATATTAGCCAAGTATATTAGATAACCTCATAGAATTCAATAGGAAAAAAAATGTTCAACACCAGGTGCATATTTTCATCATAGGAAACATAGATCCAAGTCACTTTCATATGCATGTATGAGCCAATAAAGAAAGATGCATCCTCATCATACCTTAGGGCTTACTAAGCCAATAGCGAAAACACAAAATACCATGCATACCTTCAGGTATTCAAATACCTAAGCACCTTCTCATTAGACATATACCATTTGAATAACTTCATCATCTTTTCCATCAAGTACCTCATTATCTCTTTCCAGATCTACATCTCAAGATGCTCCTCAAGAAGGATCTACACATCTCATCTCATCAAGGAGGTTAGAGACATCCATATACTCAAATACATGTAAAGGGAGTACAAGCAATAAACATAATCAACAAATCCATGAATCTATCAAATAAGAGGCATTAATCAATAAATACTTATCTTAAATGAGAGGTGATCCTCTCCCTCTTGAACCAATCTTCAAGAGCCATCAATGTCCATGGTCCATATACCAATTTTGTCTTCATGTATCCAACCATATTTTCTAAGGATTGTCCGATATAGGACTTCATTAGATATCCCACAAGTGCTTGAGCCTTGAACATATATACTAAGGTTTTCTCTCCAACCCTGACATCATATAATCCATCAAACCATAACCATCAATTTTCCTAGGGTTTTCTTCAAACCCTAGAATTATTTTAGGTCTCCATCATCCTCTTCTTGCTTCCATCAAAAGTGTTTCCATGGGGGCGATATTCATGGCATTTCTTCAACCCAGCTTTGATATCATGTTAAATTTTCTTAGGGCAACATTTTTCTTTACCATGATAGTTGAATTTAATCATAAATAAATTAATTTCACCTCAAATTATTCAGATCTACACCAATATACATCATCATATGCAATAACATAGAAAGAAACAACAGCACCATCATCATCATCATTAATGCAACGGAACATAAAAAGGGAATATTAGAAGAAAACATACGCGTAGAGACACTAGGATTGGTCCGAGACTAGGGAAAAACCCACTATGGGGAAAACCCTTTCAAATCTTCTTTTTCTTCTTAGATCGTCATAAAAATTTACAGCAGAGAGTTCAATGATTGATCACTTTATCTATGTAGCAAAAACAATAATGATATCTATGAAATAGATCTTAATCATGTTAGGAATCAAAACCCTTATATTGATGGAAGTAATGAGCTGTCATCAGCTGATGTCGAATGAAGTATATTTTTGTCACTGTGTCGATCACTATTGAGTGTTGTTGTCACTATGTCGAATCATTGCTGAGTATTGATGTCATTGTGTCGAATCACTGTTGAGTATTTTTTTTACTAACCACTAAGCCCAATACATATAATTGCAGCGGAAATTAACAGATCATATCTATAGATATGTATAATAAAAGTGAGAGACTCGAATCTACCTAATTTGAAGTAGAAAAACTCAAATCCACCAATTTGTAGCAGAGAGAACCAAAGCCACTGATCTGTAACAGAGAGAACCAGATCCACTAATCTGTGAATTCAGTTAATGCCGAGATGCCAAAGACCCCAAATCCAAAGTTGTGTTGCTCTCATCACCACTGTTTGTGAGTGACTGAAAACCTCAAATTCGCACTCATACAGAAAATATCCAAGTGACTATAACTACACAATCACTCCCTAGGGGTCTTTGTGCCTACAACTATGGCCCTGAGCCATTTTTGCTCTCTTGCTGGGCTATCTGAGTGACTATCAAAGCACAGTCGCACTCTCACATTTTTTATCCAAGCGACTATGTCGTCGGGGTCACTCTGTGGGCTTCCTAGTGCGAGTGACTGAGGACAAGAAACCTTTGAACGCAGAGTCACTCCCTCTGAGCGACTATAGTTGCATAGTCGCTCCCTTTCCCACTTTGTGCCAGGGACTGTGGTTGAAAATCTTTAGTTTTATGCCAGCAACCGAGATCCAGAATACCCTAACTCAGAGCGAACCCTTCGCCTATGATCTCGGATCCAATGAGGACTTCCATCGATGAACCTATGCGAGCCAAGACAAAGTAGAAGAATAGAAACATAACTTGAGTGTGTCCAAATGAGCTTAAGGTCACTTCCTTTTATAGGTTGTCCTGAGGGTTCACTTGGGGTTAAGACTGACCTAAGCAGTTACTCATGTGGTTAGGGCCGACCCACTCCATAATACATGTGCAAATAAAATAATCCATAACTTAACTTCTCTTGACCAAAACAAGTGATCTTTAGGTCGATTTTGGTCCTCTCAAAAAGAGGAATCTAATGCAATCATTATATCAATCATTTGAGTTGTCCAAGGTGTAATTTTACTGCAGTTGCAAAAATTAACAATACCCCTTATCCTAGAGAGTATAAACTGAAATCAAGTTCATTCCCATACCTGGCACATCCAACACATATGTAACATGGATATTTTTTGTTGACTCTTTTTAAAATGTGACTATACCTCTCCCAATTGGAGTACACTTGGACTTGTTTCCCATTTGTATCTAGAAGTCTATCTCCTCTACTTTGTAGCTCGAGAAATACTCTTTAACTCATGTCATGTGACATGATGCCCCACTATCAATATACCAAGCTCCTATGGAGGTTGATTTAGATAGGAAAAATATGAGAGAAAGCTCATCCTCAAGTCTTGAATACAATTCATCAATGTTTGTTGAAATGGCTATCTTCTTCTTTTTGTTCAGACATTGAATGACATAGTTTTCTTATTATCCACAGTCAAAACACTTGATTTTACTCAAGTCTTTATTTTTCTTCTCTCCTTTGAAGTTAGGCCCTTTACTTGAGTCTATCTTGGTTTTTCCCTTTCCTACAAGAGCAACATTCTCTTCATCCTCACCCTTTTGCCATTTATTGCTACCTCCACTGACAAGGCTCAACCTAATCTCATCTTGAGTGAAATCGCTCCATAGACAGTCCCAGTTAGGTAGGTATTATCATCCATTAATCACTTGGACAAACATGTCCCACTACTTTGAGAATGCACTCAACGCAGTTCTCATGAGCTCATTATCATCTATTTTCTCTTTGACAATTGTTAACTCGTCTTTGACTAGTCTGACCTTGGTGAAATAACTAACAATGCCTTCTCCCTTGTTCTATCTAGTGTTTCTTAGCTTCTCTCTAAAGATCAATTTCTTGTTCACAATAACATTATGAAACAACTTCAAGATGGAATCCCACAGCTTCTTACATGTATTCAATTCTACAATATGGGGAACAATGTGATATTTAGCCTCATCTTGGATAAACAAGGTAAACTTTGAAACATGAACTATAAACTCAAAACGATAACTCTAGCCAAAAAATCCCCCAAAATCATGAAAAATCAACTCGAAAATGAAAAGTGTAGATGCTGGAATAACACTTTTTTTCTAGGGTAAATTTTCAACATGTTTTAAAAATGGAAGTGAAAACCAAATTTGTGTAAAAATTGTGCAAAAAACACCCTGAAAACGAAAAGTGTGTGTTGATGTTGAAATAATGTCTTCTTTTTTTTTCAAGATAAATTTTCGACATTTTGAAAAAATGGCGTAAAAGATTTTATCATGACTCCGAAAACCATTAATTCAAAAGAATAATAAAAACATAAATTTAAAAATAAAAACAATGACAAAAAACAAAAACAAAAAGAGTTAAAAAAAACAACATAAAATTTAAAAAATGACAAAAAAAAAATCAAATATATAAAAAAGACAAAAAAGAGAAAAAAATTAACCTAAAAAAGAAAAAAGAAAAATCAATCACAAAAATGTAAAAAAAAAAAACAAAATTAACCTATAAAAGATAAGAATTAAAGAATTAAAATAATTATAAAGAAATAAATAATAACAAAAACATGTTTTAAAAACACACACACACACCTATATATATAGTAAACAATAAGAAATTGAAAAAAAAAAACAAAAACAAAAAAGTTTATAAAACTATAAAAATAAATAAATAAGAATACAACAATTTAAAAAGAAACAAAAACAAAACAAAACATATATATATAAACTAGAAAATTAAACAAACAAAAAACAAAATAGAAAAAATAAAATAATTTAAAAACAAACCAACAAAAATTAAATTTTTAAAAACATATATATATATATATATATATCTAAAATAAACCTAAAAAAATACAAAAACAAAAACAAAAAAATCAAATAAAAAAAACAATCAAACAAACAAACAAACAAAAACATAAAACAAAAAACAAAACAAAACAAAAACAAAACCAAAAAAAAAACAAAACAAAACAAAAACAAAAACAAAACACAACAAAAAAACAAAAAAAAAAACATAATTAATTAAAAAATTTAAAACAATAATATTAAAATATGATAATATTAATATTAATATTAATTAATTAATAATAATAATAATAAATAAATAAATAAATAAAAATATAAAATAAAATAAAATAAAAATAAATAAATATATATATATATATATATATATATATATATATATATATATATATTGTTAAAAAAAATATTTACAAAATTTCAAAAAGAAAAGAAAAGTGGAGGCAGCCTCGCCTAGGGGCTCGGGGGCGTGGCCCTGGGTAGGCACAATTGTGCCATAAGCAAGGCTGAAGTCTGATATTGGACTTCAGCCCCGCCCAGGGGCCTAGAGGGCACGGCCCCAAGCGGGGTTGCCTCCAATTATTATTATTATTTTTTATTATGTTAACAAAAAAAAATTAAGACTTTAATATTAATGTTTTAAAATTTTTAATAATTATGTTTTTTTAGGTTTAGTATATTTTTTATGTTTTTTTTTAAATTTAATTTTAATAGTTTTTAAATTTTTTGTTTGGTTTTAATTTTGTTTTTAAATTATTTAAGATCATTTTATTTTATTTTTATTAATTTTCTAGTTTTTTTTAAACAAGTTTGTTTTTAATTTTTTTATTATATATTTTTAGTTTTTATTATAGTTTTTTAAAATTGTTGTATTTTTATTTATTTATTTTTATAGTTTAAAAAAAATTCAATTTTTTATTTTAAAAAAAAAAAGTTTACATTTTTATGTTTTTTTTGTATTTTTTATATATATTTTTTTAAGTAATCAACATTTGAAAAATAATTGGACATGAAAAAATTTAAAGTGTCAAAAAATGTAACATTAAAAAAAAAATCCACGGTTAATACATTAGAAAATATAAAGTGTTAAAAATAAGCCCTCTAAAAAAACAGGTTGACGCTGCATCAACACGTTTCAAAAACAGCATGAAAATCACTAACATTTAAAAGCAAATATTTATATTTGATACATAAGAAAATTTAAAGTGTCAAAAATATGCTCTGACAAAAAAAAAAAAAAAAAAAAGTGTATTCTGAATCAGCGTTTTTCAAAATCGGATGTTTTTTTGCTACCTTAAAAAAACAAGTAATCGTATTAGTTCTCGTTTCAAAGTTTACATTGTTGATAATACATTAGCTTTGGCATCCTCCTTGCAATAGGTCACTAATTGCATCAAATATGTTGGTACGACAACAACAGATGTTGCATATTCTTTCAGTCCATACTCCTCTATCAATAAAATAATTCTAGATCTCCATATACCAAAGTTTGATGCACCATCAAGTTTATCTTAATCTCTCAAACCAGCTAGATTCATCTCTAAAACTCTTGACTAATAAATATGAAGATTTTTAAAATTGACATGTGTGAAAACTTTTGATTTCTCTTTCAAAAGCCATCATTCTCAAATAAATAATAGTCTGAAAGCTTCAGTGCTATGATACCATGTGAAATTTCTACTACCTAGAAGGTGTTATTAACTGATTTTATTATTTCTACTACTTGTACACAACATATTTAAATCTTCGGTTGAAAGTGATGAATAAAAACATAAATAGCATCACTCACCAAATACATGAGAAATCAATCACACATGGCACAAATATTTTTGGACAAACGTCCCTGGAAAAACCCTAATGTGAGGAAAACCAATCTTCAGTCTTAGGGCTTTATTATTATCTTCAACAAATTTTCTATTGAGAAATTACATAAATTGCTCTGACAAATTTATCTTCACCACTGCAAATCAAATCATACTAGGAAAACCCCATGGTTTTCCTTTTGCAAATAACACTGCATCTTTGGCAACTCGCACAACCTCCCCAGCAATTCGCACTGCTTCCTTGCTAACTCACATAACCTCCCGAAAAATTGGCATAACCTCCCAGCTAACTCACACTACCTCTGGAAACTTGTTATGGAAACTCACACTATCCCCAGGTAATCAACATTGGCTAATATGGTAATTCACACTATCTTCGGAAAATAACTTGTCTTTCTCTATAGATAATAAATTGGCCAGCAAAACTCCCTCTAAAACTCAAAAATTGGAAGTCTTCTTGAATGAAAAATAAACTTTACAAAACTTTCCTCAATTACTATTGTTGAAACCCTCCTAGTGTCTTACTAAAAATTCACCCAACTCAACTCACTCAATGTGTCTCCAAAGCTACCCATTGACTTCCCTTTATAATCTCTCATTCACAAATGAATGGTCACAATTAGAAGTTAACTTGATCCAGTTGATGGTTAAGATCAACTCAGAAACTTTCTTTAAGCTTATAGAGGTCAATCGATCTTATTTCAACTAATGTCAATTAATTATCCACTTTTACTAAGTTTTGACTTAGGAAATATTTAAAAATCACTAATTGACTTAATTAAGAAATTTTCCCTAGGTGAAACTTAGGAAAATTACACTAGCTTGGAAATAATTAATTCCTATGTATTCCTAGCCTCAATGATAGCTCTCAAGGCTAGAACACATGTCAAAGCTACCATATTTAACAATAAGTCATGGATTTGCTTAGAAAATGTCAAAGGAATTTGAAAAGTTAATGATTGGAGAACTATCCTTCTTCCTTGGAGTATAGGTTTCTCAAACCAACAAAGGAATATTCATTGGCCAAACCAAATGCCTCAAGGAGATGCTCAAGTGATTTGGAATGGAAGAATGTGCACCAGAAGGTACCTCTATGATTACCAAATGCAAGCTATGTAAGGATGATGAATCTCCTGAAGTCAATTCAATACTTTATAGATCTATGATATAGAGTCTACTATACTTGACAACTTTGAGATCAAACATTATGCAAGCAGTTGGAATGGTTGCAAGATTTCAATCAACACCAAAGGAATCACAAAATCTAGTGGCAAAAATATTAATTTGATACTTAAAGGCCAAACTAGATTTTGGATTTTGGTATCCCAAGAGTATAGATTTCACATTAACAATTTACACAAATCTTGAATGGGCAGGTAGCACTGATGATAGAAAAAACTACCAATGGGAGTGCATTTTTCTTGGGAGATTGCCTTGTTTCTTGGTCAAGGATAAAGCAATCATCAATCTCTTTTCCTATAGTTGAAGCTAAAAACATAACATCAACATATTGTTGTACCCAATTTCTTTGTATGGAACAAACTTTAGAGGACATCAAAGTGGAATATGATCAACCTATTGTTATTTTTTGCAACAACAGTATTGCAACCAATATCTCAAAAAACCTTTTCATGCACTAAAAAATAAATCATATTCCAATAAACTATCATTTCCTCAAAGAACCAGTCATTGAACAGAATGTCAAAATGGAATATATTGACACCAAAGAATAGATTTTTGACATATTTACCAAACCTCTTCCCCAGAGAAACCTTTGAATATCTTAAGTAGAATTTAAGAGTGATCTCTCCTTTATCTTAGTAAAAGAAGCACAAACTCAAAGAGATCACCCTTTGATATTGATGTTATGGGCGGGGAGAATGCAAATAGTGGGAGAAGCTAACAAAAAGTATGAAGAGAATGCAAACAGGGGGAGCAAATCTCAAAAGAAGTAGATATCAAATTATTGTCATCAATAATGAAGGGTGAGATTGTCAAAAATGGTTTTTACTGATGTCACAGTTTGTCCAAATAAAAGACTCGTAAATTACGTAGTCAAATAACTTATTCTAAGACATTTCCAACAATATATGGCACTCCCTTTAATTCCATAGGAATAAGGAGATCTAAAATATTTTATCAAGATGACCCAACTAATGTACAAGCAGACCCATTTGGATACCTTATCTTTGAAGGAATTTCTACTCCAATTACCTAGCTCAAATTGGAACATAGGATATATGGTTAGAAATCTTATTTCGAGAGATTTCCAATGGTATATGACATGCCTTTTGACTCCTCATGGTTGAGGAGAAATGATTTTTTAAATATTCACTATACATTCTATCAATTGCGCCAGTCGGCCCAGCTAGTGGACAAGTCAACCCTAACCTAGCTTCCAAATGCACTATAAATGGGTGTGATAAGGAGCACTTCTAACCACTCGAATAAAGAATTTGGTTTTGTGTTTACAAGAGCGAAGAAGCAAGTTTGAATTCCATACTTCATGAACTAAGGAGAAGTGAAGTCAAGTCAAGTTGAAGCAACTTTTTGTGAAAGGGTTTTGGCACATATTTTGAAGAACTTTTGGAATTGTTCTTGGGAATGGTTTTTGGTTTGTTTGAGGTATGTTTTTTAGGGCTAATAATGGTTTTCTGAAGGCCAAGTTTTAGGGTTTATTCTGCAATTTGAAGATCTACTGCATGCCTAATTTGAAGTCCATGTTCTGGTGTATTGAAGGTTGAGTTCAGGATGAAGCCTACAATTACTATAAGTTGGTGCTTACTGAGGATTGGTGTCCTCATCTTTGTGACAAGTTGGAGCCTCAATTTTTTTTAAGTTGATTCTTACAAAAGATTGGAATCCTCACAAGATATTATAATAAATTAAAGATTGTTTTCAAGTATTTCTTCTTCAAATTTTGATTTGCAATTTAGTCTTGGGCCACCTTTGTGTTCCTTCAAGTAAGCATGTCAAGATAATTTAGGAGGCACATTACAGTCCATTGACATGGAACTTTGGTGTGGATAAAACAAGTAGAAATACTTCATAAGTATTTCTATTGGTTGAATATCTGATAGGATGTCCACTAGTATATCATATTGTGTATTGTTTGTGCCATTATTAAACTAACCATCAAGAATAAGGGGTTTTCCACTCCTCTAACTACCATAAATAAGACTTGGGATTCAATCTCCATGGATTACATGTCACGTTTTTCATCCACTAAGGATGGTAATGATTGTGCATTTGGATTGTCGATGGGTTCTCTAGGATGGACATCCTGGTACCATGCAAGAAAAGTTTCACATGGGAAACTAGTGCTAAACTCTTATCTTAGCATGTTTGGGTTCATTTTGTGCTACCTCGAACCATTATTTTAGATAGGGAGAGTAGGTTCCTTAGTACCTTTTTTTCCAACCTATGGTTTCTAATGGATACCAAGTTGACCAAATAGACTATCTTCCATACCAAACAGATGGAGAAACAGAAGTAGTCAACAGGATTATCGTGCATATCTTGCCTATGTGCAACTCCAAGCATCTGCATACATGGTATATAAGCATTCTATATATTCATAATAGCTATAATAGATCCCTCCACATCTTTATTGGCCACAATCATTTTCAGGTGTGCTTGGTGTTCCAACCATTAGCCCTAATTGATGCAATGCTTCCCATTGCATCTTCACCAACAAAGTCCTCCCATGTTCAAGCCAAGGTAGATAGAGAAGCCAAATTTATTAAATGGATACACCACCTTTGAAAACATGTTCATGATATCCAACAAAAAATTAGTGCCAAGTAGAAGTAGCAACATGACCAACATCAGGTTCCACGCAAGTTTCAGGTTGGTGATAAGGTGTGGTCATGTTTATAGAAAGAGCACCTAACAGGGCCCGATAAGAAGCTCAGACAACCTTGATATGGGCCTTACACAATCACAAAGACTATGGGTGAAAAATATTTGGAATTGAGTATCCCTCCTTCCTTCACCTACAACCAGTATTTAATGTAGAGTTGCTTCAACCATATTTTCCACTTCTATTGGGCACCTAAGAGGAAGTCAAGAAATTTCCCCCTACATAACACAATCTTAATTGTATTGAATAAGCACTAAAATGGATCAAATCATAGACATTAACATGAAGGATACCTACCAACAAAACATAGAACTTTATCAAGTTGTCAAGATAGGGTAGCTTCTTCACCAAGGAAAGTGGCTCACCAAGAGAAAACTTTAGCAAAAATTTCCCTATTTGATGAGGGAACTTGATTCAATGGAGGTTGTTTCTTCCTAACGGAGAAGTTTTATCAAGGTGGATATCAGTGGCCACCCACCTTTTCCGCTAACTTAACATTTCTCTATCTTCTTAGCGATTTTTCTATGGATTTTTGGGTCCCAAACTTCCAAAGTCATTTTGAGGTCATAAATTATTTTTTTGGAAAATCAAGGGGACAAGGGTTGCATGCCCTAGTCCTAACCAAAATTTGCAATCCTAAGATAATTCCTTCTAGCAAGTTACTATGCACCCCGAATAGATATCATATGTAAAAGTTTCACTCATGGGAAGTTAATGTCCCAATTAACCATGGGGGGGCCACAAACCTTTTGGTACTTCATCTTCTAAGGTTATGGTTTTGGACTTTGAAGATATTTTATTTATGTTAAAATGTCATTATTTTGGCCTCTAGTAATAGATTTTTTGAATTTGTGTAGCCATTATCTCTCTCCCTTCAGAGATAGCTACCACCATTATGGCCAGACTCATGTGCTTTACTTTAAATGGCACACCATGAGTTGAATTTAAACTTGTAAAAAGAACAATGACTTGCACACTTATAACAAATTTACAAAGATATCAAGAAAAAAAATGAGATGAGTTTCACCTTGTAAAAGTTAGTTTATAAAAGAAAACTCTAATGCATATTCCAATATTTTACCAAAAATTAAAGTAGAGACTCATGCAAGAGATCTTAACTAGAGAACACACTTGAGAGAGGCTTGGTTTTATAAAGAGTTGTTCATCAATATATTTTATCAACAATAGAACTCTTAACTTTTTCATTTCCACATAATTCATACATCTATTTGAATAATTTATCCGTACTTTGAATTTTATTTGGTCCTTAGTGTCTAGTATCTCTCTTGAGAAAACATCTATACTTAGCCATTTTTCACTTAGTCAGGCTGACAAGATTGTTAATTGACTTATTATTTTTCTTACATATATTGATCCTAACACCCTTATCCACATTTGGCCATATATAATGTATTTTGGTGATTTTAGGGGGACAGGGGGGGTGGGGGGAGGACATGGGTTGCCATGGCATGTCCTATCCCTAGCTATAAAAAAAAATCCTTGAATACTTCTTTCCAACGGGATATTATGCACCCAAAACATACATCGTGTGCAAAAGTTGCATCCCTGAGAAGTTGATGTACCAACTAACCACCTCGAGGCCTGCAATCCTTTTGGAATTTAATATTTTAGGGTTTTGGGATTTGGAGTTCTTTCTTTGTCTTAAAAAGTCATTCTTTCAACCTTTGGTAGTAACTTTTGCAAGTGTGTGTAGCTACCATCTATCTCCCTTCAAAGTTAGCTACTAGGATTCTAGCTAGTTTGTGTTTTACAATATTCTATTAATTTATTTTCCAATAGAAGTATGGTATTCAATATATTACTATGCTCTCTACTATATTTCTCTGTGTGTTTATTTTCCCTTCCTACCTTTTATTTCATTCACTGTACAACTTGGATCATCATTACATTGCACTTTTGTACACAAAAAAGTCACCTTCACCTTTATTATATATTAGAGAGTCAAAGGAAAAAAAAAATCCTATGATACATATGAATAAAATATTTTTTACAATATGGTGAAATATAACAACTTCGTTAAAAAACCAATAAGCAATCATTAATACATTCACATTCTATCATTATCCCTTAATGATTACTAAAGGGATAGAATGAGAGGGGGAATATGTCATTAACTAATATTTCCCCCTTTGATAACAACTTCCCACATCACCAATAAGTTACAGACTTGGAGAAACATCGCCATTGTGAGGGATTTGGTGAAGACATCCACAAGTTTTTCTAGTAGGACAATACTTGAGACAAAAAACATCGTTAGCTACCAAACCTCAAATGGTATCAAGATCAATGTGTTTGGTTATTGTAATGTCCACTCCCTTACCCTATATGCTACACCAAGTTGTTAGCTTACCCATTGTAGATGTCTTGTTCTAAGAGATCCTTATTAATGTTATTGGTATACATATGAGATATGTTCATGCTAGTGACATACCCACACCTCGCACAAATACACTAGTATTCTATGGTCTATTATGCTAGACAATTTATTAATGGCTAAGTTTGATTAACAATTAAGAAATGATTAACATTAATCTTGATTAATGATTAAGTTTATGATTAGCCTTAAGATTGATTAATGGTTAAACTTGATTTTTGTTTAACTAACTGATTAACCTTTAAGATTAATTGTTATTATGATTAAATTAATATTTTAATTAATTAATATTTTTGTGAATCCATTGATTTGACCCACCTTTAAAATTTTATATTATTTTATATTGCATTAAAGGCATGGATGAATGACAAGACCACCCAAGGTATTAATTAGAGGGCATTGGGATAGGTGGAAGAGGTAAAGGGGGTGTCTAGAGGGTCATAAATGAGAGTGAGGTGGCATTAATTGGAAGTAGAGGACTTTGAAATTCATGAGATACAGGTGCAAGTATAGAGCTTGAAGTGGGGGGAGGGAGTGGTGTTGTTGGTTTTGAAAGTTCTACATGGAAATCATCTCATATTCGTAACATGGAATAGGGGAAGGAGGGACAAGAGAAGGTGGAAGGAAGTTTTGGATACTGAAGTGGATTTTGAATGGGACATGATGAAGGTGTTGGCATTAAGAACTTGAACACACTATGGTTTCGGTTGTGGAACTTGTGGAAGTTCTCTAGGCTAGGAAGACAAGTAGGCTATTCCTATTTGGCAGGGTGGCATATTTAGTTGGGTGTTCCTAGGAGGAGCGCCACAACTGAGTCACTGTAACCAGGTATTTTTCTTATTATTTGTCAAATTTATTTGAAATTTTCCCATATTACAAATTTTCCACATTTAAAATATGTTGTGGAAATGAACATGAAATGGATAATTATGTAGTTGTAATAAACAAAAAATAATGCCATTGTAACCAAGTATTTTTCTTGTTATTTTTCAAATTTATTTGAAATTTTCCCATGTTACAAATTTTCCACATTTAAAATATGTTGTAGAAATGAATATGAAAGGGATAATTATGGAGTTGCAATAAACCAAAAAGAATATTGATTAGAGAATAAACAATTTTTTTCACAAGCTTGAGGCCCTATGAAAGGGGCCTCACACATGGTATTAGAGCCTAGATTAAAACTCTAAGATCGAAAGCCCACCAAACTATTGTTAACCAATGTCACATGATTTGCCGAATTTGAACCTTGAGGTTCGAAATTTAGCGAACCCCAAAAAAATTCAAATTCGTTTAAGTTCGTCGAACCTGAAATCTGAACCTAATTGAATTCAAACCTAACCAAATTGGAACTTGAACCTAAAGCCGAATTTGATAAAAAAAATGAGATTTGGGCTTATGGATTATAACTACTTGACATTATTGACTTCCCTTTTTAAATTTTGAAATTTGAATATGTTTTCCATGATTTTGCAATATAGTTGTATTGTAATTTGTATGTTTAAATTTTTATTATGATATAATTTTGTAATTGTTTCAGAGATTACAAGTATTTTACATTATAGACATTCTTTTAAATTTTGAAGATTAAAAATTATGTCATTTCTTTTTGCATTTGCAAACTACTATGGTGTATATGTATATTTAACTAATCTCATTGATAATTACATGTTACTATGATTAAGTTATTCATGTATTTTTCCTAATAATAATTCTTACTCGTATGTGTTGATTAATTGATTTTGTTTTTTTATTATTTTATGTCATTTATATATATGGAAAAAAAAACAATTTCCAATTTAGTTTTCCAATAGCAGTCACATTAACCATAAATCACATTGACATTAATTGTAGATAGAACATGAACAAAAAAAGAAGACGAGGGCACCAGATTTGGAGGATGGCATGGAAAAAACCCCAGGATAAGGAAAACCTTTTGATCAATTATTCTTATTATTATATTAATTGTTCAACAGAGAAAGAGAGAGTACAAAAGTTAAAAATTGACTTGCCAATAGATGTCCAAAACAACCCTTTCAAAATATGCAATGTTGTTCTAAGTTAACAACAGAAAAATTAGCCCTAACTAGTCAATGGTGCAACAACAAACAATCCAGAAAATAGTTTGGTCAACCTTGGTCAAATGCAGCTTGATCAACTAGTCAAGATGCCTTGAAAAGAATCCCAGAATTCCTCCTTAAACTCGCTAAGATTCAAAGTCAAAGTTGCTACAGAAACCCTAATTGCAGGGCTAAAGTCAACAAAAGCCTCAGTTTTTGTGCCAATAAATGCAACCTACTGAGAAATAGATCCTCCCAAAATATCAAAGTCAAAATCTTCCTGGAAATTCAAAATAAACGCTAGTCAACATTGGTCAAACTATAGGAAAATCTGAAATTTTTAGCCATGTAATTATGCCCAGAAATTTTTCCTTTCCAACCACACGTGTGCAGTGAAGAGTTTCCCAATAGTTGTACAAACCAACAAAATAAGGAGAGAGAAGAATGTGTGAGTGAGTGAGATGCCAAATGAGGTTGGAGGTATCTCTTATATATACAAGTTGTTGAGGGTGAAGTGACATGTCTCTTGGGCTTCATGAGCCTACATGATGATGTGGCCGACCTTGATAATTTGCACGTGTTGACATAAATTCAAAAAAACATCTATGCTTGTCCAAATTTGATGATCTTTAGGTTGATTTTGGTCCTCTCGAAAAGAGGAATTCAATGAAATCATCATCTCCATCAAATGAGTTGTCTGGAGTGGAATTTGGTCCTAGTTGTCAATTTTAACACTCCCTCTCAACTATGGAGAATTCCATATGTTAATCCATCCATCATCATTGATCATCATGACATCATGTCATCATGTACCATCTTTGTATCTTGTCTCTACTATGTTAAATTATTGATATAGATAATGAAGAAGAATTGATCGAGAGTGAGTCACGATACCTTACCACTCTCCACTAACAAAATTCAGTGCAGGGGTAGAACCCAATCAAAGTTGATCCCAGATCAAGTTTTTGAACACCATGCATCCTAGACATAGATAGTACAGCAATACATGATGTTTCCATCTGTAGTTCTATGGTCCCTATCCACTTTTCAGAGGTACTTCCCATGAGTCCCAGACTATATGGGTAGGATGTATGCTAGGGCATCCACAGGAGAAGGTGAACCACTCATCCTGTTCATATGCCATAGGAGAAGGTAAACCACTCATCCTATGCATATATCATCAATCGTAGGGGAAGGTGAACCAATCACCATGTTATCCTCCACAATATCCTAAGACTGAGAAAGGAGATCAACGGAGGTAACCTTAGACCACTTAGGTTTCAGCAGCTAGCCCTGCTAAACCAAAGAAGGCTCTCTATATAGATCTCATAACCAAATATGACTGGAGTGGAAAAAATATATTAGGCTAGATATTTCAGATCATGTAAGTTTTTGAAATTTAGGGTTTCGCTAGATGAAGCATAAGTAAAGGAACCAAGGCTATGGTTTTAGGAAAAACTCAGTTGCAGAAATACAAAGGAGAAAGGTAAGTATGTCTCAATGTAATTTCAAGGCTTTGTCAGTGTAGTGTAGGGTTGAAAAACATAGGTTAAAAATGAGCATGGAAAGAATGGATTCATTCATCAGAAGATTGATAACATAAAGATGAAATTCCTATAGAAAACGAGCTTAAACTTTAAGAATTATGTTCGTCAAACTCATAGGAAGATTATTGAAATCATAGACATGGAAATAAGATACGTTAAACATTCATAAAAGTGAATCATAGAAGAAAAACACTGCCACAAGATCATACCACATGAATTCCTGAATAATAGCTGCAACTGGCTTGTATTACTGCAAAGTGATCAAGTACAAAGGCTCCAAAAGACTCTCAAGCATCCAACCCTTTCTCTAACTTAGATTGGGTTACATATAGATAAAAATATCAGTTTCCCCCTCTCAGGGGTCGAATCCAAAATTCAAGGAACTTCTTACAAGAATATCTCCAACCATACCTAAGACTAGGGAGGTTAGAAAACAACTCCCAATTTGGTGCAAAACTGATCCATTTGACCATAAGAACCTATACAAGCATGAATATACTTAATTTTTACTTTGACAAACATAATTACACCTCAATGAATCATAAAAACCCCTAAAATGACAAATTACATCAGGAAAAGTTGAACTGGACTGAGCAAGTTGAGAAAAATGAGTTCTAGGCAAAAAAGTAGCGAATTGCCTGAAAACGTAGCGTGTCTGGAGAAAATGTAGCGTGTTGTTGTAAGTGACTTTTGGAGGGGTTCCCGAGCTCCAAATCAAGATCTGAAAAATGTTGGAGAAATATCTGCTTGTTTACTACACCATAGAATCTTCAAGCACTAAAAAATACTGCTTCTAGACCTTCGAAACCACTTCTCCCATAGCTACTCCAAAAACATAGCGTGCCTCTAAAAAACATGGCAGAAAGGTGTTTTTTTGGTAATTTTTTTACTTTTTGATTAGAAAAAGATGTTGACATCAATCTTCAGTTACATAACTTTAATGTGTAGGTCAATGGGAACCCAAAAATGTAAACCTTTTGTCAAATGGAGGCCCCCAACAAAAACGTAGCGTGGGGCACGCTACATTTTTGGACGAAAATCTATGTAAAGTTTCTAGGTTTTCTACAAAAATAGGCCTCCAATATGAAGAAATATCTCTCTAACCATGAAAAATTTTGCAACACTGGGAGAATATTTTGTAGATAAGGATGTTGTGAAGAAAACCCTCTCTCAGTTTTTTGGAAATTCATTTTCCTTTGCTCGGAATCTATGCCACAAAATCATGAATAAAACAAGAAATTAACTTGGAAATTTTTGATTTTCTAAAATATGTCTCCAAGAAAGTTTCATATATCCCAATCTATGATACCTATGTAAAAAATGAAGGAGGTTTTTGTTCCTTGTTCTATTATTGACAAAAACCTCTTTCACTTTTGTCAAATTCATCTTCCTTACTTCAGAAACTGATTTTGAAGTAAGATTGTCCCTATGTGTGGCAAATGACCTCAAAACCCTAAAAATTATGCCAATCACCTCTGCTGATATGATGAAGTTTATCCCTGATATTGTGGCTTTTCCTCTTTTCAAGTTGGTGGCAAAGAGTCTTGTCAACTTGGCATGGTATCCCACTTGCTGAATTTGCTCACAAAACCCTAGGCAACCCACTTCTTCACATGACCTTTTGATGAATGGTGAAACATTGATTTCATGGGTGTGAGCTAGCTCAAATCTAGACACCTGACCTCGTTTATTATATGTCTTCTTCTCACTTTCCATGATTTGAATTTGCACGACAAAACCCTAGTGTAAGAGATGGAAAAAAAACAGAGTTTTTAGAGGGAGCAATGGATTGGGATTAGTGTATTTAGGTGAGGGGATGAATGGGTTAAGGAGAATATATGTGGGTAAGAAAAATTGGAGAGGTAGGGAGGTGTGTTAGGAAACTTAGGGAGGTGGAAAATGATAAAAATAGTGAAGGGATTGACGTAGGGAATTTAAACATAGTCCTAACCCTAACACTATCAACAACGTAGTGTAGAAGCTAGGGTTAGGTCTATGGGTTAGGGAAATGAGTGAGGAAGGGTAAGGAAAGCTTAGGGGAGGTGATTTTAGTGCGAGAAAGAGGTAAAATGAGTAGGGAACTAGTTTTTACTATTTTCAAATCAAACAAGAGTGTTAAACCATAAAAATGCAGCGTGGACCCTAGAAGAGGGTTCGCCACTGAAATGCTGGAGTAATTGATGAAAGGAGGTTCTTGTAGGCTTTCACTTACTTGTATGAATGATGTTGGAAACCTTTCTTGTTGATGAAAACCCTTGGAGGTGCCCCTTTTCTCCCAAAACTGAAAACGTCGCGTACAGGATAAAACACATCGTAGAGGGAGAAAACGCAGCGTGTAGGAGAAAAAAATTCTTTGAGGGTGCAATTCGATGTTGAGGCTGATCGGAAGGAATTCGATGATAGGTAGGAGCTTGATACAAATGAAATGATTAGGGAAGTGTTTGAATGCCTTTTATAAGCTCAAAATCACTTTTGTGCATGTGTCATGGCATGACATCATTGATCTTCTTGAGAATTTGAAAAAAAAATCTAGTGTGCAGCAACTTTGACATTTAAGTATGCAGTATTAGATCTTTATAAAGGATAAAATTCACTTTAGGAACCCAATAGATTATTTATTCCTATTACTACTCTCTTTGATGATGACCTAGGTGGCAATTATGACTTTTTACATGACATTTTGTATGCTTGACTTAATGGAATGATGAGCAGCTGATGACCAAGACACACTACTGAGAAATGATGACCTGAACATGATGAATAATGATACCCATGAATACTGAAGGGAGTAGCATTGACCTAGACACACCAACCAATGATCAAAGTTTTTTAATTGAAGACCTACTTAAACCATAAAAAACTTGACCTAGGACCCTAACAAAAACTTTAAAGAGTAAATTTGACCACTGGCGATTGGTAGGACTGACAGACACTAACATTGGCTCTAGCTAGGGATGGCAGCTCCTTTAGGAGGTGTCAATAACACTGTAGACCAAGTAGCCTAATCCATTGGGAATGGAGTAAAAAAAAAAATACCAAACTCAAAACTGAAAACTTACCAACAAACCGAACTGACTTAACTCTAAAACTAATGACTGATTGAACTTACTTATGGCAATAGACCATCAAGATCTTAGGGCCTTAACCTTGGGCTTCAAACCCTGATGAGAAATTTCCACCTGTTGAAGATATATATACAATCATGTGAAATTATCCCTCTAGTGTAACCAATCCAGCGATGGATACTTATCTGAATCATGCTCGTACTTTTCTTGAGAAGGCAGAAAAAGCAAAAGATTTTCCACTCCAAGTGTCCACTTAACATGTGCTCATGATCCATAAATACAAGAAAATACATATTACCTATTGACTGTAGCAAAATAGTGTAAGGATCCTTAAAAATCTGAAATGTTACCTTGTCTTGAAATGCAACAAAAATACAAGTACTCCTTTCATTTTGATCTGAAAGAATACTTGGTTGTTGATCCATAGGAAGGCATAGGGAAGTATGACTTTCTACTACCTGAGTGTTGGTTATAAATTCCTCAAGCATGAGAAACTATGATTCTATCTCAGACTCATACTCTTCCAATTCATAGTCTAAATCATCCTTGAACAGAAAACATTCTTCAAGATTATTAAACATGTCAACCCTATCCTCTTCATGAAAGAAAACAGTCCATGTTAGTTGATCTCCTTGTAGGAAATTTACATCACAAATTGGCTTACTCACAACAACTTCATGTATAGTTTCATCAATCTCATGACTGTCATCATTTAAACTCATATTTTTATTTTCAATAATGGAATAAATTTCACTCACACATTCTTGATTGTGTGAACACTGCAAACCTGCCTTAACTTGGGCTGTAACATAGCTTTTCAGGAGATGATCTATTTCATCTTCAGATAGAGGAGAACGCTGAGTTTTATAGAAATAAACATTGGCTTGGTGATTTTCATTTTCAATATCAGGAATAGGCCTTTCTCTTTTTTGATCCCAGTCTGTTTCATCCAAGGAGGAAACTACTAATTCTTGTTGGGAGTGTTGGAAATAATACTAAGAGGGGGGGTGAATCAGTATTTACAATTCAATAATACTTTTCATTTCACAATCAGATTTATATATGCTACTTCAGTGAAGTGAACTTGTGTGTGCACACAACTATGATTAAGGAAACCATTGTATACCCATAGAACTTATGATTTAGTTAATTCATCATGTGTTGATCTTTAATCAGTGCATCAGTACTTTACTATACAGTAACTATGTGTAGTAATAACATAATAAACCATCACATATAAGCAACACACATGAACACCAAGATTTAAGGTGGAAACCCATTACGGGAGAAAAACCACCTTCTATTGTCATCTCTGTCTTCTTTTTAATATAAAGAAAAATTGTTTACAATCTTGTACTAGTGCATACTCATACCAGTACACAAGCACCCACCTGTAGAAGGCTACAACCTTCTCTCGTTCTCCATCTTCAACTGGAAGGGATCTACAACCCCTTACCTCTTGTATTAGCCGATATGTTTACTAGTATGTAGGCATCGACCTACAGAAGTATACAACCTTCTCTCTTCCTCCTGGGACCACATTTCATAAATTTTCAGACTGGATGCTTTTGGTACACAACAACACAATATGAAGGCGTTGTTTCATCAAATTTTCACACTGGACCCATCAGAAACTTTGAAGCTCAAACTCTATAATAATAACTGCATCAACCAACAGCCAATCAATCTGAACAATTGGATCACTCTCACCAAAACATTGTGTTGAACCTAGAAACCTGCATCATCATTTAGAACCAGTTGCAACCTTAAAAATCATACATCAAAATGCATACCCTACTTTAATGAATTCAAATTGTGTGTATACACTGCTTCCTTTAACCAAACCTGCGTATACCTCCAAAACTAATGAATCGTAAAAACTTCTGAATCAAATCTGTACCAATTGGTAATATTTTGAACATCTATTGTCAAATTACAAAGATCTAGACATTCAGCAGTAAAGATCTCCCTTCTCACTTAATCAATCAATCAAACAGACTCAATATCATTATGCATTTAGTTCTACTTTCATATCTAAGAAGACGTCATTGAAAGACAGCAGTAAACTAGCAACACTGATCAGATAGATTAGTAATTTCTGAATAACATGCTTTTCTTTTGTATACGCTACTTGGAAGCTTCTAACCAGCATGTATACATTCCTTCACCAAGGTGAACCAACATATATATTTGCAAATACTAACTTACAAATTTGTTGTTATTCCAGATTGCAGACCTACAGATGTCATGACATTTAAAGAATAAAACATATGTAAGCAATCAGATCTAGCCCAACCAATATCAAATCATTCAATGATAAGTCATTTTAGGTCTCATGATCCTGATCCAACATTGAATTCAAGGTGCACACAATATTTCATATTATATCATAATCATAGCCCCTGCAACATAAAATATACTTCAGATAGAATTATTCCTCAGAAACCCTTTCACTTGCACACTTGGCCCTTTGATCTTCTCCTCCTTATATAGTTTTTGGCCTTTCTCAATACCTCAGATCAAAACAACACTTAGAACTTGTGGTATTCTTGGACAGGATCAAATAGTCATTACTCTGCTCAATATTATGGGCTAATACCATGGTATTGACCCTTGGTATTCTTTAATCTTGAATTTCCTTGATTTTACAACCCATACACGCTTTTCCTCTTGTGAAAGTGTGTGCATATGTATACGCTCTTTTGTTTTGTTAACCATGTGTATACGCTTCTTTGACAAGGTGAACCTGCATATACAGCTTAAACTACCTTACAACATCCTTTTCCTTCAACTTCTTGATTACTATCAGTAGACCTTTGTTCCAACTTCTTGTTCTTATGTACTAATGCCCTGTTACCTCCGAATTGACCCGTGACAATGTGAGTTTCCCTTTATCAAATCTGAAATGACCTGTGAGTAAGTTTCCATCAAGGACAACACCTATATCATAATGCCAACAATCCCCCCCGTTGGACTTGATGGCAACCATATTGGTGTTGATTACTTCAAGTTGTTGAACATGTTAGAGATATCAAGCAACACCAAAATACTCTCCCCCTTTGACATCAAGGGAAAAGGGAGAACCAAGATATTCTCCCCCTTTGAGATACACTATGTTTTCCATGCTCCCCCTGAGTACATGTAAAGTCTGTAGAGATATTTTTCAAAAGAATAACATGACTCTATAACTCAACTATGTGAGTATGACCTTCCTATCACCAATGACTCATACATACATCAATCACCCAACCAAGTGGGGATACACCAAATTTGACTCATCCACCCAACCAAGTGGGGATATACCAATTGTTTATACATGACTGAAATATAGAAATTATTACATCATCCTTCCCATGCATAGTGGGGATACAAATTACATCATATGTCCAATAGGACTCATTCAAAAAATAGACTATGACAGAAGGAGACATATTACACCCTAGATCTTTACATGACCTAAGAAACAATGAATATCTGAAACCATAGCTGAAATCAGCAACCATAATGCCAACAATGCAGAATGTTTATGAAGGCTAATGCTTTGCCTGAACCTGTGCTACCTGTGCATTGTCAACAAATCATTCATCAAGGCATCTTCATCAGTAATATAAAAATCAATGAACAAAGCATATTAGCATACTGTAATCATCAATATCAGACTGAGCACCCATGTCAAAGTCTAACCCACTATTTTTCTATCAGAAAAACATATACGCTCCTGCAGCCACAGAAACTCACGTATATACGCAATTATCCTTCATGAAACCCATGTATAGGAACCTTCCTCTAAAAATTGGATTTAACAGTAGGATGATGCAGAAACTACTCCCAGCTTTTGTCTGAGATATTCAAATGTTTCTTTGGGAAGCGGTTTGGTAAATATATCAGCAACCTGTTCTTTGGAGGGAACATACTCCAATTTAACATTTTGTTCAAGCACTTGTTCTCGTAGAAAATGGTACTTAATGGGTATGTGCTTGGTCTTGGAGTGCATGACTGGATTTTTCGAAATACTAATGGCACTTGTATTATCACATAGAATGGATATGGGTGGAGAACATGTGATTTGAATATCTTGCAATGTTTGCATCATCCAAAGTAGTTTTGTGTAGCAAGATGTAGCAGCCACATATTCCACTTCAGTTGTAGATAAGGAAATTAAACTTTGTTTCTTGTTGAACCAAGACACTAACTGTGATCCCATATAGAATGCACCTCCACTAGTGTTTTTCCAATCATCAACATTTCTTGCCCAATTTGCATTTGTATATGCATGAAGAGTAAATTTTGTATCTTTAGGATACCATAGACCAAAGTCTTGAGTTCCTTGAAGATATTTGAATATTATTTTTATAGCCTGAAGATGTGATTCCTTTGGATTTGATTGGAATCTTCCAACAATTCCTACTACATTCATGATATCAAGTCTGGTACCTGTTAGATAAAGCAGACTTCCAATCATAGATCTGTATGTTGGTTAATTTATTGTAGGTGATTCATCATTAGAACTGAGACTACATCCTGTTACCATAGGATTACATACTGGTTTAGAATCTTCCATTTCGTAATTCTTCAAAATATACTTCAGATATTTAGTTTGTGAAAGAAAAATACCATATTTTGTCTGTTGTACTTGTAGACCAAGAACATTTCAAGTTCTTGCTGCATAACTGAAGCAAAGTTTTGACTCAGAGATTCTTCATTGTTTCTAAAGATGATATCGTCAACATAAACAACAATAATTAGTAGTTTATCATTCTCAATCTTGGTGTATATGTTGTTGTGTACAAATCCTTTTGTGAACCCTTGTTGTTGTAGATATTTGTCAAGGAAATAATACCAAGCCCTTGGAGCTTGTTTCAGTCCATAAAGAACCTTTTTGAGCTTTCATACAAGATTTGCATCATTTCCTATAATGAATACTTCTGGTTGTTCAATATAAACTTCTTCCTCTAACTCTCCATTAAGAAATGCATATTTTACATCCATTTGATACACTTTGAATTTCCGAAAACTTGAAAGAGCAAGAAACATTCTTATGGCTTCAAGTCTGGCAACAGGTGCAAATGTTTCTTCAAAGTCTATACCTTCTTGTTGAGAATACGCTTTACAAACAAGTCTTGCTTTGTTTCTAATAATCTCTCCATTTTCATTTAATGTATTCTTGGATATCCATCTTGTTCCTACAACATTTTTATCAAGAGGTCTAGGAACTAGTTCCCAAGTATCATTCTTTTCAAATTGTTCAAGTTCTTCATTCATTGCCTTAACCCAACATTCATCTTTTCTCACTTAATTAACATTATGTGGTTCTATGGAGGATAGTAATGCCAGATAACTGGAAATTCCTGCAAGAGTTCTTCTTGTTTGTACTCTAGACCCTTTTTCTCCTAGAATTTGAGATTCTAGATGACTCTTTGAACATAACTGGATGGAATCTTTTCCCTGTCAGTTGTATCTTTTTTTTATGCTTCATTGGTTTCTTCCTCTATATCATTTTGATTTGATACGAGAAATCATTCACTGTCTTCCTCATTGTCATCATTCTTTTTTGACTTCATCTCTTCTGGATTTCTGCATGCTTCATCAATTACTACATCAATGCATTCAACAATTTTCTGAAGTCTCTTGTTATAACATTTGTATCCTTTACTTCTAGATGAATAACCAAGAAGAATTCCTTTGTCTGCTCTGGGTTCAAACTTACCAAGTTTTTCATCAGTCTTTTTGATGAAACATTTTCTTCCAAAAACTCTAAAGTGTTTTACAGTAGGAGGCTTACCATACCAAAGTTCATATGGAGTTTGATCACTATTTACCCAAACATTAGCTTTGTTGAGAATAGTCACAACAGTAAATGTAGCTTCACCCCAAAAGGTGGCAGGAGTTCCAGATTCATCAAGCATAGCTCGAGCCATTTGTTGAACTGTTCTATTCATTCTTTCCACTATGCCATTTTGTTGAGGAGTTCTGGCAATAGAGAACTACCTTTTTATTCCATGTTTTTCACAAAAAGAAAAAAAAATCATCTGATATGAATTCTCCCCCTTGATCGGATCTGAGACATTTGTTTTTTTGATCTGATTTATTTTCAATTAAAGCTTTGAAGGCTTTAAACTTTTCAAATGTGTCATCTTAATGCTTTAGTAGACCTATCCAACACATTCTAGAAAAATCGTCAATGAATAAAATCAAGTATTCTTCTCCACGAGGTGGCTTTCTCCTTGTTGGTCTAGATAAATCAATATGGATGAGTTCAAGAGGCTTACTTGTTGATCCTTCTTTTTCATTGAAATGAACTCTGGTTTTCTTACCGACTTGACATGGTTTGCAAATGGTATTTTCTGGGATGTTGATATCTGGAAGATCACGAACCACCTTGAGCCTACATGCTTTTCTTATTTGAGAAAAGCTTAGATGCCCCAATCTTCTGTGCCATAACCAGTTTTCATCTATTTTTCTTAGATAACATTGTTTTTGTCCTCCTTTTAGTATATATAGATTGCTTGGAGTTCTTGTGCCTTTGATTACGATCTTTCCTGTATCAAGCTCATGAACCACACATCCATTTGATCGAAACACAACTTCATTTCCTTGATCACACATTTGATTGACACTCAACAAGTTATGTTTTAAGCCATCAACATACATGACGTTTCTAGATTTAACCTTTTCATTCAAATAAACAAAACCTTCACCTCTAATGACAGTTGGTGTGTCATTTCCAAAGGAGGCATTCTTTTCCTTTTCTAAAGCATTATATGAATGAAGTTTCTCTTTATCACCTGTCACGTGTTTAGAGCATCCGTTGTCAATGTACTGTTGATTTTTGTATCCTTATGCAAACAGAGTTATGCCACATCTTTCTTATTGAATTTCTTCTTTCTCCATACCTTGAAATTTGATGATGTTTGCTCCTATTGAAGTGTTGGCTGAAATTTTCTCCTGCATTCAGATTCTTCATGACCAAAGTTATTAAATAATGAACATTCAATTTCATCTTCAAGAGGAGAAAAGTTATTATAAGAACTTTTCTTGATTCCTTTTACGCTCATTTGATTTTGTGCTTATTTAGTCATGATATTTTTGTAAGCAACACATTGAGCGGCATTATGCCCAAAGTTATGGCATGAAAAGAATTGTCCATTAAAAATATTTCTGTGATCATAGAATCTTTTAATATTATTTACCTTTTGGTTGATGCTTCTATTGGCATTCATCCTTGGAGAAAATTGAGCATGATTTACCTTATGAGTACTTTTAGACTTTTGTTTACGATTGACATATTGTTCACTGGTATTTGCTACATCAAGATAGCTTTTGGTGGAGGCTGACGTCTTTTTTGAATGGGATGATTCCTCAGTATATCCAAGACCAATCTTTATAAGAGGAGAATGTTGAGCCTTGATGATTTCATTTAAAGTTTTTGATCCTTTAGCAAATCTAAGATTAAGAGATTTTGTCTTCTCAAGTTATTTTCTTAGACCCACAACTTCACATTCTAGTTTTTCATTGTTCTTTTCTCTTTCAGTGATTTGATGTGTCAATGTGTCTATGATCATATTCTTCTCTTCCAAATATATTTTGCGTTTAGTGATTTCTTCAAGAAACTCTTCCTCTTCTAAGGTGTTAGAGTCGGTCTTTACATCCCTCCGTCAGAGATCAGTTCTCTTATTGCATTTCATTTTTAGGTGTCTCGCTCGATTCATTCAGTTGCATTCCACTAGGAGCATGCCATAATCTGACGGAAGGGTCTTGTCATTCATTACCCCTCATGCCTTATCATTGTTGGCTCAGGTCTGTCCATCAAAATCAAGTTTTAGTCTTTTGATCAGCAGAGTCATTTTAGTCACTAGGTCTAGGGTTTCATAAATTGTGTCTTCAAAGTGTCCAATAATTCCAGCATGATTCATGAGGGAGGTCCTTAATAAGTTTTCAGTTTCAATATTTTCATCATCATATGCTCGACTATGACTTTTCTTCAAAACTCTGTTTTGAAGAAAATTCGTCATTTCATTTTTGTAATAAATTGCCATGTAATTTTCAGAATTTTTCAGTCGTTGAAATCTCCAGGCATAGCCCTGGTCTTCCTTTGTCAAAACATGCCATTATCCCTGCAAAAATCGCCAAAAGATTCATTATTCAAGTCAAAAATCAGAAGGACATTTGAAAATACAGAAGTTGTATTAAATGCAAAAAGTGCCAAAGTTAAAAACATTACAAAATGGGTTATTGAGAAACAAAAATTTAATCCATCTCTATATAAGATATTTCTCAAGTTACCAATCCATTTGCATCAAGAGACATTTAAAAAATCCAAGAGAGAAGTCGATGTTGAGGTTTGGAAGGCTGACTGTGTGTTGGAATACAAAGCACGGTGCATTGGGATAGGTCGCGGCGCACCCACAGAGCGCGGCGCATAGGGCCGACATACACTGTGTATTTTTCAAAGGGCGCGGTGCATCCAGGCTGCGCGGCACACTGGGCTTGCACGCGGTGCACAAAACCTCCAACACCAAAAATCATTGTGGCCTCAATGAAAATCAAACCCATTACTCCATGAGGCATTTTCGTTGCTTGAAACATCACTTGTTGTGCCAAGAGGTCAAAGGATTTTGATTTGAGGGTTAGAGGAGAAAACTTTGTGTTTGAAGGGCCGCGCGGCGCATTGGAGGAGGTCACGACGCACACAGGCCATGTGGCGCATTGAGCGAAATTCTGTAGTGTAAAATTACACTGTCGCGGCGCATCCAGGAGGCGTGGCGCACTGGGTTTGTGCACGGCGCACAGAACCTACAGGCCAGTTTCTTGCCACTTCGGTCATCAAACTCACAATTTCTTCTGCTCCAAGTAAGTTCAAGAGCTCTTCTAGTGAATTTAACTTGTGTGGGGTGTTGTTTAGAGGGAAGATTCAAAGGTTCAAGGTGTGAGAATATAAACCCTATATATTAAAAGTTGCCCCTTTGGTGTTGAGAAATTGGTGTTTTCAAATTGTAATTTTGGTGCCAAGTTTGTTTTCCTACTTGTGATCCCTTCCCTTCTCATAGCCCTGTCATTGTAATTAATCCCTTATCCTCTAACTTCCCATCCCTGCTTCCCATTTTCCATATCCTAAGATCCTATCATTCCCAATCATTCTCCCTTTCCCATATCACATTCAAAATCCCTAAATTCCCACATCCCTCAAAGTGACTGTTGCATATTTTAAATTTCACTTGGCAAGCTCCATCATCCACTTTTCCCACTGTCCCATATTATTCCTCACAATCCCTCATTTTTCCTGTGGCACATTGGCATTGAAAACACATCACTTATTCCTCCTTGCCAAACCAAACACCTACTCAACATACACATTGCAGCATCATGACAGAGACAGATTCATCATATGAGCAAGAATATGAGCAAGGCAGTGACTCAACCACTGAGCTTAACGTGCCGAGAAGGCCTCAAAAAGGTGGCAGACATGTCAGAGAAGAGCCTACATCCCTAGCTCAATTGCAGGCTTGCCCGCTTGCAATGACATGCTTTCAGCAAATGTCATGCTTTCAATATTGTGAGATGATTGCTCATATCCAGCATCATCAGGAGTTAGTTCAGTTGTTTGTTTTGCATTTGCATGATAGTCATGTTACTCTTGCTGGAGTAAACTTTACCTTGACACCAGAAACCATCTCTCAGGCCACTGGGATACCAAATATAGGAGAAGAGTGGAACAAAGGGCAGTAGCCGGATAGATCATATTATGAACCTTACATCATGCCTAGCTATTTGAGACAGCTCAGGAGAGTATTCCCATTTCAGTTTCTGAAGGAATCTTATGCGCCATTGATGAGACTCATTATCAGATACTTCAGTTGTGAAGGTCGCTTCTCACGCCTCTATGCATACCATATCAGGTTATTGATGCATTTCACAAGAGTGAGGTTCATGAACGTTCCATATTTCATGTGCCAAAACATCAAGAGGATGACCACTCCTGTATAGAAGAAGACTCCGGAACAGCAGTACAATAGCATTTACCACTATGCGCTCATCAAGATCATTGTTGTGCATCAGCTTCGTTTACAGGGTATCACATGGGATGATTTAATTTCCCGTGATTTTTTCAGAGCTTCACAAGGGCATGAGATAGTTGTACCTTCTCATCAGTATGAGCACCATGAGACTGTTAGTGTGCCAGTATTCATCACATATCATAGGGGCACAAGACATTTGTTTGCAACAGCAAATCGAGTGTTATCTCCACCCGGGGTGTAAGGGGCCTCGCTTCCTCCATTAGCACCACAGGTACAGGACAAAGGCAAGAGGCCAATGTAGGATAAGGGGCCTTCAGGTGAACGAGAGACCGACTTCATTCTCATTCATGAAGATGATACAGATACGGACCTGCAAAGTGCACATCTTAGAGAGATCATCCAGGAGCAGCAAACAGAGATCAAAGCCTTATCCCTTGACTTGGAGAGGACTAAGTGGACTATGAAATACTTGGAGTAGAGGAACAAACAGCTTGAAGATCAAAAAGCAATCATGGAGTTACAAAACATTCGCGAGAATCGCCAAGCTGCACAAAGGAGGAGGATTGAGCTCACTTCATTGGAGCAAGAGATTAATGAGGATTGGGAATCTTGGCTTGAAAGAATCAAGATCCACTTGGAGAGACTGCTGGACAAGGCCGATAGAGATAAATCATTTTTGAGACACATGGTTTTCCATTACAGGGCGCAACATATGAGTTCCAAGGCACGAATAAGGAATCTGAAGGCAAAATTGAAGAAGGCGACAAAGAAGCAAAAGAGGCAAAGGGAGCATGATCGTCTTCAGATCTTGGCCAAAGCTTCTTTGGCTAAGCATGGCACTTGATGAGGTACCTTCAGCCCAAATTTCAAGGAATTTGGAGAAAATTTTGTCAATTTTGAATTTTTTGGCTTTAAAAACAGGTTTTTCTGCCCAACGCGTAGCGCCACTTGGCGCGCGCTTATAATTGGGAGATCTCCAGGAGGAAAAATTTACATTTTTGGATTTGTCATCAAAATTTATGCATGCTCATGGATTACCTAAGGATTTCATCAAGTTCTGGGTTGCCTAAAGGGTCAAAAACACCGAAAAAATGACCTCACTGCCCCTATTTTGACACACAGGAAGCAATCTTGGGAGATTGAAGTTTTGTAGGGGCAAATGACATCCAAATCCAGAAATTCCACTTCGGTTCGAAATTAGACAGGCAGGAATTTCCAACAAGCACATTTGGGCTCAATTTGGACTTCGGGAAGTGCCTCAAAATCAGCTCCAAATTTGTGCTACGCATACAGATTTTGGCGCGGCGCATAGAGAATTTTGGCCTGTTTTTCACTTAGCAGCTCAGGATTTCGCCCAGTTTTGACCAGTTTGACTTTTTGATGTAATTATTGATCTATCTTGATGTAACTCGATGACTATGATGTAATTTTGGCACATATTTACTTGTCCTAGATTATTCATTCACTAAAAGGTGAAAATTAAATGAATGAATCAGTTTCATAGCATATAGGGGTAAGTTGTTTGACTACCTAGATTTCAGTTCCTTGTTTAGAATTAGTTCAAACAGCTCCTAGAATGATGAGCTCGACCCCTAGAGGCAAGGGAATGGGTTGGGCTAGTCTATATCATGTATTTTCTGAGTCATTTTCAGGGTTGGATACTTGGGATTGCTTAGCACTCTATTGTACATTTCATTTCTGCAATTTTGGCAAAGGAAAGACCAGGGTTTTGCAGCACTTGTTGGGATCCATGTGGCTCTATGTTTTGATGGTGTGTTTCTCTATGTATTTTTAATTTCACTGATGTTATTTTTTATCATTTCTTTTCTCTTATCTTCTATAATTAAACAAATGAGAGATTAAGGTAGAATTCATTGGACTGCCATGCTCTGCCTGGATATTTTGTTTAATTCTTCATGTTTTCATCTATTTGAGGAGGACTCTTGAGACCCTCTTGCCCTCCTTGGCTCCTCACCGGTCTGATCCACCCATTCCTTCAATTCAAAGCATAAAAACAATTTCCTTCCTTGCCCCAATCAGAACTCTGCAAAAAATCTGGCCTCATCTCCAGACCCAAAATTTGCCTGTCCCTTTTTTCCAACAAAACCCCCAAAAACTCAAATTAAATCCTTGCACTTCATACCTAGCCTAAAATTAGTTTGTTATTCGGCCATCTCAAGCCCCTTTGATTATCTTTCGCTGAGATTGACCTAGAGAGAGCCCTCTCCTGTCCTCGTAGGGCTAGCTACGAGGCTGAGCATGGTTTGATGTGGACCTAGAACCTTGTCTTTTCAGCCTGAGGCAAATCTAGGCTCTAACATAGTGGCGACCGTACTGGGGAAGAAAATGGTTTGCTTGTTGATGTCATTTGTTTTATAAGCTACAGACGGAGCCTGAAGTTATTCCAGGTAGCCTTCGAAACGCTCTTGCTTTGCATTAGCGCAAGTAGATAAACGCTGCTTCAGTCAATCTCCAGTCTAGCTTGTGAACGTGACACTTGACTTGTGAATTACCCCCCAGTACATCAGATCGTTCTAGACTTTGGGTGATGAGTCTAGAATTCGATAGGCTGAAATCATTCACCTGGCAACTTCATTCACTGAAAAATCCAGAAATCAATGCTTCATGGTGACTCCACTGCAGAGAGATCAGTAGCTTTGAGATTTTCAAGATGGAACGGGTTGCAAGAAGATACGCTCCCATGAGCCGAGATCACATTCCAGGCTTTCCAAATAAAATTCCGAAGGTAGATTGGTCAAGGAATTTACCTACGTTTAAAGATGATGATAGGAATGATGTTGCTTTACATCTAGTTAGATTTCACATACATATTCGCAAGTTGAAGGTTGATTTTCCTGAAGATTGCTTGATGAAGATATTCATGGCCACTCTGGAAGGTGAAGCCCGATCTTGGTATGAAAGTTTGCCGCCTGCTTGTATTTACTGTTTAAAGGATTTTCATGCCATGTTCTTTGAAAGGTATAAAGAATATTATCCATCATTAAATTTAGTTCAGAACTATTGCAAACATGCTTATAGTTTTATTGAAAGCCTTGAGAAATATTATGAAGATGATGACTTCATGGATGATGAGATCATGGAAGCCTTGTTTGAGAATCCATTTTAGCAACATGAAGAGAACCTAGAGGATTCCCATCAAGATGCTCAAGAAGCTTTGCAGCAGGATCAAGATCTTGGTACAATGGAAAATTATGAAAGAGAAGTTTTTGTTTCAGATCTGTCCATAGAGGAAGACGATATGCAGGAAAGTCAAGTTTCGATTTCAGAAGGTGATAAAGTCAAGTCAGCTATTTCAGATCTAGATTCAGATAGTGACGATCAAGAATACCTTGTGCTGAATCCCATGAAGGAGAGATCTATTGTTGAGATCGTTCTCAGCTCATTAGAAAACAGCCTTCATGAGGAGGTAATCCAGTCAGTCCATGAAAAACAGAATGAGATCTTTGTTCAAGTAAGTGATAAATCTTCTTTCAATAATTCAGTGATAAATGATAATCTGATTGCCATGTCATATGAAAACAATTACTGTTTGAGCAAAAGAAAACAAAAAGCATTATCTCCTTTTTCTGAAAATGAGATAGATCAACTCTTGAAAGGTCATGTTACAGCCCAAGCTAAAGCAGATTTGCAGTGCACACATGGTCAAGAAAGTGTTGGTGAAACTTATTCCTCTTTTGAAAACGATGACGGTCTTGTAATTAGTTTTATAGATCAGCAAACAGATAATATTTTCTTTCACAAAGATGATAAGGTTGTCATGTTTGATAATCTTGAAGATTGTTTTTTGTTTAAGAATGACCTAGACCATGAAGTTGAGGAATATGAGCTTGAGAGAGACAATATGCCAGGATTTCTCATGGTCAAGGAACCTACAGCTAACACTCAGATGGCAGAAGCACATACCTCTCTGTGCATTCCTATCCCTTGGAAATCAATTGTTCTTTCAGATCAAAATGGAGGGAGTACTTGTATTTTTGCAGCTGGATCTCAAGATAAGCCAGTGCTTCAGGATTTTCAAGATCCCTTCAGCATTCTTCTGCAAGCATTAGAAAAGATAAATATTGCCTGGTTCATTATCATAAGCTTTGGTTTCAGTGGTTATTTTGAATTGCCTACAGGTTTATCGTTCTGCCTGCACGAGAAAAGTGAGAGCAGAAATTTGGTATGTAGCCATCTGCTGGATTGGTTACATTGGAAAGCTCATTACACATGATTGTACATATTTCATTAGTATGCAGGTGGTTGTCATCATGATTTAAAATCTTGATGGATTGCTGCCCTTCAATAAGCTTTGTAAGTTCTTGTTTTAGTTAAGTCAGTCATGAGTCATTTGTGAGTCAGTTTTCAGTCTTGTTGTTAAGTTAGTTTGTGTCGGTTTTCAGTCATGCATTTTAGCTTGAGTTTTTGACTCCATTGCCCAATGGATGAAGGCAATTTTCTGCTCTTCCAAAGATCTGCCATTCTTGGCACCTCCAAGGAGCTACCATCCCCATTGGAGCCAATGTTAGAGTCGGTCTTTACATCCCTCCGTCAAAAATCAATTCTCTTATTGCATTTCATTTTTAGGTGTCTCGCTCGATTCATTTAGTTGCATTCCACTAGGAGCATGCCATAATCTGACGGAAGGGTCTTGTCATTCATTACCCCTCATGCCTTATCATTGCTGACTAAGGTCTGTCCATCAAAATCAAGTTCTAGTCTTTTGATCAGCAGAGTCATTTCAGTCACTAGGTCTAGGGTTTCATAAATTGTGTCTTCAAAGTGTCCAATAATGCCAGCATGACTCATGATGGAGGTCCTTAATAAGTTTTCAGTTTCAATATTTTCATCCTCATATGCTCGACTATGACTTTTCTTCAAAACTTCGTTTTGAAGAAAATTCGTCATTTCATTTTTGTAATAAATTTCCATGTAATTTTCAGAGTTTTTCAGTCGTTGAGATCTCTAGGCACAGACCTGGTCTTCCTTTGTCAAAACATGCCATTATCCCTGCAAAAATCGCCAAAAGATTCATTATTCAAGTCAAAATCAGAAGACATTTGAAAAGACAGAAGTTGTATTAAATGCAAAAAGTGCCAAAGTTAAAAACATTACAAAATGGGTTATTGAGAAACAAAAATTTAATCCATCTCTATATAAGATATTTCTCAAGTTACCAATCCATTTGCATCAAGAGACATTTAAAAATCCAAGAGAGAAGTCGATGTTGAAGTTTGGAAGGCCGATTGTGTGTTGGAATACAAAGCGCGGCACATTGGGATAGTTCGCAGCGCACCCATGGAGCGCGGCGCATAGGGCCGACATACCCTGTGTATTTTTCAAAGGGCGTGGTGCATCCAGGCTGCGCAACGCACTAGGCTTGCGCGCGGTGCACAGAACCTCCAACACCAAAAATCATTGTGGCCTCAATGAAAATCAAACCCATTACTCCATGAGGCATTTTCATTGCTTGAAACATCACTTGCTGTGCAAAGAGGTCAAAGGATTTTGATTTGAGGGTTAGAGGAGAAAAATTTGTGTTTGAAGGGCCGCGCGGCGTATTGCAGGAGGTCGCAGCGCACACGGGCCATGCGGCGTATCGAGCGAAATTCCGTAGTGTAAAATTACACTGTGGCGGCGCATCCAGGAGGCGCGGTGCACTGGGTTTGTGCATGGCGCACAGAACCTACAAGCCAGTTTCTTGCCACTTCGGTCATCAAACTCACAATTTCTTCTGCTCCAAGTAAGTTCAAGAGCTCTTCTAGTGAATTTAACTTGTGTGGGGTGTTGTTTAGAGGGAAGATTCAAGCGTTCAAGGTGTGAGAATATAAACCCTATATATTCAAATTTTCTCCTTTGGTATTGAGAAATTGGTGTTTTCAAATTATAATTTTGGTGCCAAGTTTGTTTTCCTACTTGTGATACCTTCCCTTCTCATAACCCTGTCATTGTAATTAATCCCTTATCCTCTAACCTCCCATCCCTGCTTCCCATTTTCCATATCCTAAGATCCTATCATTCCCAATCATTCTCCCTTTCCCATATCACTTTCAAAATCCCTAAATTCCCACATCCCTCAAAGTGACTGTTGCATATTTTAAATTTCACTTGGAAAGCTCCATCATCCACTTTTCCCACTGTCCCATATTCTTCCTCACAATCCCTCATTTTCCCTGTGGCACATTGGCATTGAAAACACATCACTTATTCCTCTTTGCCAAACCAAACACCTACTCAACATACACATTGCAGCATCATGACAGAGACAGATTCATCATATGAGCAAGAATATGAGCAAGGCAGTGACTCAACCACTAATCTTAATGTGTCGAGAAGGCCTCGAAAAGGTGGCAGACATGTTAGAGAAGAGCCTACTTCCCTAGCTCAATTGCAGGCCTACCCGCTTGCAATGACATGCTTTCAGCAAATGTCATGCTTTCAGTATTGTGAGATGATTGCTCAGATCCAGCCTCATCAGGAGTTAGTTCGGTTGTTTGTTTTACATTTTCATGATAGTCATGTTACTCTTGCTGGAGTAAACTTTACCTTGACACCAGAAACCATCTCTTAGGCAACTGGGATACCGAATATAGGGGAAGAGTGGAACAAAGGGCAGCAGCTAGATAGATCATATTATGAACCTTACATCAGACCTAGCTATTTGAGACAGCTCAGGAGAGTATTCCCATTTCAGTTTCTGAAGGAATCTTATGCGCCATTGATGAGACTCATTATCAGATACTTCAGTTGTGAAGGTTGCTTCTCACGCCTCTATGCATACCATATCAGGTTATTGATGCATTTCATGAAAGTGAGGTTCATGAACGTTCCATATTTCATGTGCCAAAACATCAAGAGGATGACCACTCTTGTACAGAAGAAGACTCCGGAACAGCAGTACAACAGCATTTACCACTATGAGCTCATCAAGATCATTGTTGTGCATCAGCTTGGTTTGCAGGGTATCACATGGGATGATTTCATTTCCCGTGATTTTTTTAGAGCTTCACAGGGGCATGAGATAGGTGTACCTTCTCATCAGTATGAGTGCCATGAGACTATTAGTGTGCCAGTATTCATCACATATCAGAGGGGCACAAGACATTGTTTGTAGCAGCAAAGCGAGTGTTATCTCCACCCGGGGTGGAAGGGGCCTCGCTTCCTCCATCAGCACCACAAGTACAGGACAAAGGCAAGAGGCCAATGCAGGATGAGGGGCCTTTAGGTGAACGAGAGACCGACTTCATTCTCATTCATGATGATGATACAGATACGGGCCCGCAAAGTGCACATCTTAGAGAGATCATCCAGGAGCAGCAAACAAAGATCAAAGCCTTATCCCTTGACTTGGAGAGGACTAAGTGGACTATGAAATACTTGGAGTAGAGGAACAAATAGCTTGAAGATCAGCAAGCAATCATGGAGTTACAAAACATTCGCGAGAATCGCCAAGCTGCACAAAGGAGGAGGATTGAGCTCACTTCATTGGAGCAAGAGATTAATGAGGATCGGGAATCTTGGCTCGAAAGAATCAAGATCCACTTGGAGAGACTGTTGGACAAGGCTAATAGAGATAAAGCATTGTTGAGACACATGGTTTTCCATTACATAGCGTGACACATGAGTTCCAAGGCACGAATAAGGAATCTGAAGGCAAAATTGATGAAGGCAACAAAGAAGCAAAAGAGGCAAAGGGAGCATGATTGTCTTCAGATCTTGGCCGAAGCTTCTTTGGCTAAGCATGACACTTGATGAGGTACCTTCAGCCCAAATTTCAAGGAATTTGGAGAAAATTTTGTCAATTTTGAATTTTTTGGCTTTAAAAACAGGTTTTTCTGCCCAACGCGTAGCACCACTTGGCGCGCGCTTATAATTGGGAGATCTCCAAGGGGAAAACTTTGCATTTTTGGATTTTTCATCAAAATTTATGCATGCTCATGGATTACCTAAGGATTTCATTAAGTTCTGGGTTGCCTAAAGGGTCAAAAACACCATAAAAATGACCTCACTGCCCCTATTTTGACACACAGGAAGCAGTCTTGGAAGATTGACGTTTTGGAGGGGAAAATGACATCCAAATCTAGAACACTTGGGTTGGAAATTAGACATGCAAGTCTTTCCAACAAGCACATTTGGGCTCAATTTGGACTTCAGGAAGTGCCTCAAAATCAGCTCCAAAGTTGTGCTACGCATATAGATTTTGGCACGGCGCATAGAGAATTTCGGCCTGTTTTTCACTCAACAGCTCAGGATTTCGCCCAGTTTTGACGAGTTTGACTTTTTGATGTAATTATTGATCTATCTTGATGTAACTTGATTACTATGATGTAATTTTGGCACATATTTACTTGTTCTAGATTATTCATTCACTAAAAGGTGAAAATTAAATGAATGAATCAGTTTCATAGCATATAGGGGTAAGTTGTTTGACTACCTAGATTTCAGTTCCTTGTTTAGAATTAGTTCAAACAGCTCCTAGAATGATGAGCTCAACCCCTAGAGGCAAGGGAATGGGTTGGGTTGGTCTATATCATGTATTTTCTGAGTCATTTTCAGGGTTGGATACTTGGGATTGCTTAGCACTCTATTGTACATTTCATTTCTACAATGTTGGCAAAGAAAAGACTAGGGTTTTGCAGCACTTGTTGGGATCCATGTGGCTCTATGTTTTGATGTTGTGTTTCTCTATGTATTTTTAAGTTCACTGATCTTATTGTGTATCATTTCCTTTCTCTTATCTTTTGCAATTAAACAAATGAGAGATTAAGGTAGAATTCATTGGACTGCCATGCTCTGCCTAGATATTTTGTTTAATTCTTCATGTTTTAATATGTTTGAAGAGGACTCTTGAGACCCTCTTTCCATCCTTGGCTCCTCACCGGTCTGATCCACCCATTCCTTCAATTCACAGCATGAAAACGATTTCCTTCCTTGTCCCAATCAGAACTCTGCAAAAAATATGGCCTCATCCCCGGACCCAAAATTTGCCTGTCCCTTTTTTCCAACAAAACCCCCAAAAACTCAAATTAAATCCTTACACTTCATACCTAGCCTAAAATTAGTTTTTTATTCAGTCATCTCAAGCCCCATTGATTATCTTTCGCTGAGATTGACCTGGAGAGAGCCCTCTCCTGTCCTCGTACGGCTAGCTACGAGGCTGAGCGTGGTTTGATGTGGACCTAGAACCTTGTCTTTTTAGCCTGAGGCAAATCTAGGCTCTAACATAAGGCATCAAAAAAATCATCATTATCATAAGCCATGAGTAGTTTATAATCTTGTTCAGTTTCATCTTCATCACTATTAGATAATCCATCACTATCTTCATGAGTATAGAAACTTCTTCTATTGACACATGTTTCCTATTGCCTTTTGACAGACTCCTTTCCCTTTTCATGATTATATTTATGAGGACATTTTGCAGCATAATGGCCAACTCTACCACAAGAAAAGCATTTGAATGGTAGCTTACCTCTGAATCTTCTGGAACCCCGTTGAAGCTTCTTGACAAAGTTTACCTCATCTTCTTCTTCTGAAATATATCCTGATTCATTGAGCTCTTCCTTTTCTTTTCCCTTTGTTGAAGCTTTGAAAGTGGCTTCTCTCATATCTGATGGACCTCCTTTCCTCATTTCAAAGGCAGTTAGAATTCCATGAAGTTGAACAACAGTAATAGATTGAATATCCTGCTTTTCTTCTATGGCAGATACTTTTGACTCAAATTTAGAAGACAAAGATCTCAAAATTTTCTCTACTAAAGTAGCCTCCTTTATCTCTTCACCCAGATTCTTCATACAATTAACAATCTCATCTACATGTAAAAAGTAGCTAGAAATATTTTCATCACTATGCATCTGGAGAGTTTCATACTGAATTCTGATAGTTTGGAGCTTAGCACATTTTACTTGGGAGTATCCTTCATAGCTCTGAATGATTTTATCCCATATCACTTTGGCTGTCTTCAGTTGCATGACTTTGACGAATTCTAATTCTAACAGACTTCCCAATAAAGTATTGATTGCTTTGGCATTGGTTTCGTATAACTTCTTACCTGTTGTATCTGTAGGTATTGATCTAGAAATTGGTATCCACCCTCCACAATTTCCCAAACATCGGCTCCAAGCGACTGAAGGTAGGCTTTGGTTCTTATTTTCCAATATACTAAGTTGTTCCCATTGAAGATTGGTGGTCTAATAGATCCCATGCCTTCATGATTGTTCATCTTGAAAGATCTCCCTTCAAGCGATCAAGCTTCTTCTAAAGGACCTACTCTGATACCAATTGTTAGAAATAATACTCAGAGGGGTGGTGAATCAGTATTTACAATTCAATAATACTTTTCATTTCACAATTAGATTTATATACGCTACTTCAATGAAATGAACTTGTGTGTGCATGCAACTGTGATTAAGGAAACCAGCATATATGCAAAGAACTTATGATTTAGTTAATCCATCGTGTGTTTTTCTTTAATCAGTGCATCAATATCTTATTATACATTAACTATGTGCAGTAATAACATAATAAACCATCACACATAAGCAACACACATGAACACCAAGATTTAATGTGGAAACCCAATGCAGGAAAAAAACCACCTGTTCTTGTCATCTCTATCTTCTTTTTAATATAAAGAAAATATGTTTACAATCTTGTATTGGTGCAGACTCATACTAGTATGTAGGCACCCACATGAAGAAGGCTACGACCTTCTCTCATTCTCTAGCTTCTACTGGAAGGGAGCTACAACCCCCTAGCTCTTATACTAGCTTATATGTTTACTAGTACGTAAGTGTCGGCCTACAGAAGGGTACGACCTTCTCTCTTCCTCCAGGGACCACGTTTCATAAATTTCTAGACTGGATGCTCTTGGTACACAATAACACAATATGAAGGCCTCATTTCATCAAATTTTCACACTGGACCCATCAAAAACTTTGAAGCTTAAACTCTATAATAATAACTACATCAACCAACAACCAGTCAATCTGAACAGTCAAATCATTGTCACCAAAACACTGTGTTGAACCCAGAAACCTGCATCATCATTCAGAACCAGCTGCAACCTTAAAAATCATACATCAGAATGCATACGCTACTTTAATGAACCCAACATGTGTGTATATGTTGATTCCTTTAACCAAACCTGCGTATACCTCCAAAACTATTGAATCATAAAAACTTCTAAATCAAATCTGTACCAATCAGTAATATTTTGAAAATATACTGTCAAATTAAAGAGATATAGACTGTCAGTAGTAAAGATCTCCCTTCTCACTTAATCAATCAATCAATCAGACTCAATCTCCTTATGCATTCAGTTCTACTTTCATATCTAATAAGACATCATTGACAGCTAGCAGTAAACCAGCAGCATTGATCAGATAGATCAGTCATTTCTGAATAACAGGCTTTTCTTTTGTATATTCTACTTGGAAGCTTCTAATCAGCATGTATACATGCCTTCACCAAGGCGAACCAGCGTATATATCTGCAAATACTAACTTACAACTTCGCTGCTATTCCAGATTTCAGACATACCCATAGCATGATATTTAAAGAATAAAACATGTGTAAGGAATCAAATCTAGCCCAACCAATATCATATCATTCAATGATAATTCATTTCAAGTCTCATGATACTGATCTAACGTTGAATTCATGGTGCACACAATATTTCATATGATATCATAATCATAGCCCCTGCAACATAAAATATACTTCAGATAGTAATATTCCTCATAAACCATTTCACTTTCACACTTGGCCCTTTGACCTTCTCCTCCTTATATATTCATCAGACAATCTTCAGGAAACTTAGTCTTCAATCTGTGAATATGAAAATGAAATTTGACCAAATGCAAACTAGCATCTTATCCATCCTGACATTTAAACTTTGCCAGCTCTGTTTGCCAATCTATACAAGGAATACGGTTCGGAAAATCAAGAATATGAGCTCGATTCATAGGAGAATACCTTTGAGCAGTTGAATCCATCTTGAAAACAGTTAAGTCACCAAGAAGTTCTTCAAACTACTGGTTTTTGAACAATGGAGTCGCCATGAAAATTCTAAACCTTTGGATTCTTTGACACTAGAGTCGCCAGGTGAAAGATGCACAACCTTTCTTGTGTCTAATCATTGTTCACCATCAGCAATCAGATCTGATCCTTGTCGTTCTTTCCCAGGGAAGATATGATCTTTCTTTACCTAGAAATAGTGCCAAAATGTTATCCTCCACAATATCCCAAGGCTAAGAAAGGAGATCGATAGAGGTAACCTCAGACCACTTAGGTTTCAGCAGTTAGCCCTACTAAACCAGAGAGGGCTCTCTCTATAAAGATCACAGCCAAATATGATTGGAGTGGGAAAAAGATATTAGGCTAGATATTTCAACTCATGTAAGGTTTTGAAATTTATGGTTTTGTTGGATGAAGCATGAGTCAAGGAACAAAGGCTAGGGTTTTAGGAAAAACCCAGTTGCAGAAATACAAAGGAGAAAGGTAAGTATGTCTCAATGGAATTTTGAGGCTTTGTCGGTGTAGTGTAGGGTTGAAAAACATAGGTTCAAAATGAGCATGGAAAGCATGAATTCATTCATCATAAGATAGATAACATAAAGATGAAATTCCTATCAAAAAAGAGCTTAAACTTTAAGAATTTTGTTCATCAAACTCATAGGAAGATCATTGAAAGCATAGACATGGAAAGAAGATACATTAAACATTCATAAAAGTGAATCATAGAAGAAAAACATTGTCACAAGATCATACCACATGAATTCCTGAATAATAGCTACAATTGGCTTGTATTACTGAAAAGTGATCAAGTACAAAGGCTCCAAAAGACTCTCAAGCATCCAACCCTTTCTCTAACTTAGATTGGGTTACATATAGTTCAAAATATCAGTTTCCCCCCTCTCAGGAGTCAAATCCAACATTCAAGGAACTACTTAAAATAATATCTCCAACCATACCTAAGACTAGGGAAGTTAGAAACCAACTCCCAATTTGGTCCAAAACTGATCCATTTGACCATAAGAACCTATACAAGCATGAATCTACTTAATTTTTACTTTTACCATCATAATTACACCTCAATGCATCATCACAACCCCTAAAATGACAAATTACATCAGCAAAAGTCGAACTAGACTAAGCAAACTAAGAAAAATGAGTTCCAAAAAAAACATAGCGAATTGCTTGAAAACGTAGCGTGCCTGGAGAAAATGTAGCGTGTTGTTGTAAATGAATTTTGGACGGGTTCTCAAGCTCCAAATCAAGATCTAAAAAAAAAATGGAGAAATATATGCTTGTCTACCACACCATAGAATCTTCAAGGACTAAAAAATACTATTTCTATACCTCCAAAAACCATTTCTCCAATAGCTACTCTAAAAATGTAACGTGTCTTTGAAAAACATGGCAGAAAGGTGTTTTTTTGGTAATTTTTTTACTTTTTGACCTAGAAAAAGTTTTTGACTTGGATCTTCGGTTACATAACTTTAATGTGCAGGTCAATAGGAATCCAAAGATGTAAACATTTTGTCAAATGGAGACCCCCAACAAAAACGTAGCTTGGGGCATGCTACCTTTTTGGATAAAGAATTGTGTAGCATTTCTGGGTTTTCTGCAAAAATAGGCCTCAAATATGGAGAATTATCTCTTTAACCATGAAACGTTTTGGAAAATTGGGAGAGTTTGTTGTAGATAAGGATGTTTTGAAGAAATGGCTCTCTTAGTTTTTGGAAATTCATTTTCATTGGCTCGGAATCCGTTCCACACAATCATGGTTAAAACGGGAAATTAACTTGGAAAATTTTGATTTTCTGAAATGTCTCAAAGAAAGTTGTATATATCCCAAACTATAATACCTATGTAAACACTAAATGAGGTTTTTGTTCCTTGTTCTATTATTGACAAAAACCTCTTTCACTTTTGTCAAATTCATCTTCCTTACTTCAGAAATTGATTTTGAAGTAAGATTGTCCCTATGTGTGGCAAATGACCTCAAAACCCTAAAAATTATGCCAATCACCTCTGCTAATATGATGAATTTTATCCCTGATATTGTGGCTTTTCCTCTTTCCAAGTTGGTGGTAAATAGGCTTGTCAACTTGGCATGGTATCCCACTTGTTGAATTTCCTCACAAAACCCTAGGCAGCCCACTTCTTCACATGACCTTTTGACGACTGGTGAAGGATTGATTTCATGGGTGTGAGCTCACTCAAATCTAGACACCTAACCTCCTTTATTATATGCCTTCTTCTCACTTTTTATGATTTAAATTTTCACAGAGAAACCCTAGTGTAAGATATGGAAAAAAAAAAAAAAAAAAATTTAGAGGGAGCAAGGGATTGGAATTAGTGTATTTAGGTGAGAGGATGAAGGGGTTAAGGACAATATATGTGGGTAAGAAAAATTGGGGAGGTATGGAGGTGTGTTAGGAAACTTAGGGAGGTGGAAAATGATAAAAATAGTGAAGGGATTGATGTAGGGAATTTAAACACAGTCCTAATCCTAAAACTGCCAAAAACACAATGTAGAAGCTATGGTTAGGTCTAGGAGTTAGTAAAATGAGTGAGGAAGGGTAAGGAAAGCTTAGGGTAGGTGATTTTAGTGCAGGGAAGAGGTAAAATGAGTAGGGAACTAGGTTTTACTATTTTCAAATCAAACAAGAGTGCTAAACCACAAAAATGTAGCATGGACCCTAGAAGAGGGTTCCCCACTGAAATGTTGGAGTAACTGATGAAAGGAGGTGCCTGTAGGCTTTCACTTACTTGTATGAATGATGTTGGAAACATTTCTTGCTGATGAAAACCCTTGGAGGTGCCTCTTTTCTCCCAAAACTGAAAATGCAGCGTATAGGAGAAAATGTAGCGTGGAGGGAGAAAACACAACATGTAGGAGAAAAAACGCCTTTAAGGGTGCAATTCGATGTTGAGGCTGATAGGAAGGCATTCAATAATAGGTAGGAGCTAGATAAAAATGAAATGAGTAGGGAAATGTTTGAATGTCCTTTTATAAGTTCAAAATCACTTGTGTGCATATGTCATTTCATGACATCATTGATCTTCTTGAGAATCTAAAAAACAATATAGTGTGCAACAACTTTGACATTTAAGTATGTAGTATTATATCTTCATAAAGGATAAAATGTACTTTAGGAACCCAATAGATCATTTATCCCTATTACTACTCTCTTTGATGATGACCTAGGTGGCAATTATGACTTTTTACATGACATTTTGTATGCCTCACCTAATGGAGCTGATGACCAAGACACACTACTGAGAAATGATGACCTGACCATGATGATTAATGATACCCATGAATGTTGACGGGAGTATCAATTACCTAGACACACCAACCAATGATCAAAGTTTTTTATTTGAAGACCTACTTAAACCATAAAAAACTTGACCTAGGACCCTAACAAAAACATTGATTGAGCACATTTGATCAATGGTGACTGGTAGGAATGACAAAAACTAACACACCTTACACACATGTATCATCAATCATAGCTCCAATAAGTACCCCAAGCCCCCAAGAGCTCCCAAAGATCAATGTCCAACTCAAGCGAGACCCTCATGGGAGGGTCTTTCCATGACTCCAAGTATCTCTCAAAAGGATAAGAATTTGACCTTCCCTAAGGGATTAATGAGGATGTTTGCAACTTGCTCATCAGCCCTGATGTGTTGGAGCCTTATTGCTCCCCATTATACCATATCTCGAATATTTTGATACTTGATATCAATGCGCTTGGAGCGGTCGTGGAACACAAGATTCTTTGAAATAAAAATCCCACACTAGGTATCCCAATAGATCACGGTGGTATCTAACACGTGCTCAAATAGCTCACTGAAGAGCTTCCTTAAAAGAATAGTGTCACAACATTCCATACTAATTGCAATGTATTCGACCTCGGCGGTGTTTAAAGTAACTGATTTTTGCTTCTTGCTCATCCATGAATCAAAGCAGACCCCAATGACAACCAACATCCTAACATGCACTTTTGATCCACGACACTACCATCCCAATCAGCATCAGTATATCCATGTAGCCTCAAATTCCCATCGGTGTATCTCAACCCATAGTTGATTGTGCCACAGATATATTTTAAGAGATTCTTAGCAGTGATCCATTATATGTGATGAGGCTCAACCATAAATTGACTCGACGTATTCACAACAAAGCATATGTTCAGATGGGAGTTTACTAAGAACATCAGGGACCCCATAAGTTGTCGATACTCGGAAGGGTTTTTCAATTCGGGCCTAGCAACACTTCCACATATCTTCTTGAAGTTGATTTCCATTGGAGTAGAAACAAACTTGCAATTGACCATCCCACATCTATCTAGTAGCTTCACAATGTGTTTTCCTTGAGAAAGGAAAATATTGCTTGCCTTTTGTCAAACCTCTAGGCCTAGGAAGTAGTGCATCAACACTAGGTCCTTCATCTCAAACTCGAAAGTCAACTCCCTCTTGCATTGATAAATGATAAGGTCAACACCTGTCAAAAAGATACCATCAACATAAAGGACCAAAATGAGAGACATGTCATTTTAAACCTTGAATTATATGTTGGGATCAACCTAGCTCCTCATGAATCCAAACTTCATAAGATAGCTATCAATCCTCTCATACCAAGCCCTAGGGGCTTGCTTCAACCCATGCTTTCTTCAACCTGCATACATGTTTCCTTTGATCTTCAACTTCAAACCCCTGAGGTTGTTCCAAGTAGACTTCCTCCTCAAGCGAGCCATGTAAGAAAGTAGTCTTAAAGTCCATTTGACATAGGCTCTATCCTTGAGTGGCAGCAAGAGAAATAATAGATCGGATAGTGGTATATCGGGAAATTGGCACAAATATCTCGTCATAGTCCACTCCTTCCTTTTGAGAAAAGCCATGAGCAACGAACCTGACCTTATATTTTTCAGCACTACCATCAACTCCATGTTTAATTTTGTAAATCCATTTAGAAGTGACCACATACTTGTCCTTGGGTTTAGGCACCACATCCCAGACATCATTCTTCATGATTGACTTATACTCTTGTTAATTTTTTATAACAATGGTATGTTCTATGCTTTAGCACAATTTACTTCAATGTTCCTTATCAGCCCAATGACAATTTCCAATTATCTTCAATAACAATCACATTAACTTATACACATTAACAGTAAATGCAGATAGAACATAAAAACATATGCAAAAGACAAGCCAAGACAAGAGGACACAAGATGTGGCAGATGCCAGGGACAAACCCCAATGTGGGGAAACACTTTGATCAAATCTTCTTATTATTATTCGATAGTTCAACAAAGAGAGAGAGAGAGTACAAATATCAAAAATACAAGCCCAAAGCAATTCTACAAAATCAAAATTCAATGCAACCCTAACCAGATATTCAACGGTGGTCAAAGCTACCCCAAAAAGTCCTCAAAGTAGCTCGGTCAACAACAGAAGAATTTGTCCTGCCAAGGGAGTCAAATTCAACCTAAAACCTACTCGGTCAACCCAATCAAATTCTATTGTAATTCTGCGGTCAAACCAAAAAGTCAATGCAACAGTTAACTCAGTCAAACAGTCCCCAATCACCTCGAAATTTGTGCCAAATAATGCGACCTGCAACGATTGAAATTCTTCCCACAAAACAGAAGTTAATGTTGTTCAAATACTCAAAGTCAACATTGGTCAATGCATGCCCTAATCCCTGAAATTTTTAGCCTCCAAAACCAGTCCAGAAATATACCTTCTCCACACATTCAAAGGAGGGAGAGCCTCCAAGTTGTACAAACCAATCAAGAGAGGAGAGAAAGAAGATGTGATGAGATGAGTGATATCCAAACGAGAAAATGGTTACTTCTATTTATACACTTTTTTGAGGGTGAGGACACATATTCATTTGGCTTCTTGAGCCTACATTTGACTGAGGCCGACCTTGACAATTTTTCCATGAGAAAGAATAAATTCAAAATTCCATTTTTTCTTGTCAAAATGAGATGATATTTATATCAAAATTGTACCTATCAAAAAGAGGAATCCAATGCAGTAATCATCTCCATCATATGAGTTGTCTTAAGGTGGAATTTGGCCCTAGTTTCCAATTTTAACACTCTCTCAAAACTATTGAGAATTCCACCTGCCAATCCACCATCATGTCAACCTACCATCATGTACCATCACTGCATTGTACTGCTCTACTATGCTTAACCATGAAGAAATAATGAAGAAGAAGTGATCAAGTGTGAGACATAAGATCATATCACTCTCCACTGACAAAATTCGGTCTTTGATCCCAGATCAAGTTGTTGAACACCATGCATCATAGTCATAGGGAATACAGCAATACACGATGCATCCATTAGTAGTCCTATGGTCCCTAACCATCTTTTCCCAACTCATTGGCCAGATGAGAGGTACTTTCCATGATTCTTAGACTCTATGGGTAGGATGTGTGTCGGGGCATCAACAAGAGAAGGTGAACCACTCATCTTGCTCATATGCCATAGGCAAAGGTGAACCACTCACCCTACAAGCATGTTCTCGGGTAGGGGAAGGTGAACCACTCACCCTACACACATTTCAACCATAACGAGGTATCACAGGGGAAGGTGAACCACTCACCCTGTATACAGTGCAGCACTAGGAGAAGGTGAACCACTCACCCTATGGTTGCTCTTAGCTCCAAGAAGTAACTCACGCCCCTAGGAGCTCCCAAAGCTCAATGTCCAACTCATGTGAGACCCTCGTAGGAGGGTCATTCCATGACTCCAAGTCTCTCCCAAAAGGTCAAGAATTTGACCTTCCCCAGAGGCTTCATGAGAATGTCTACAACCTACTCATCAGTCCTAATGTGTTGGAGCCTTATTGCTCCCCGTTGTATCATAACCCAGATAAAGTGGTACCTGATATCAATGTTCTTGGAGTGATCGTGGAACACGAGATTCTATGATAGACGAATCACACTCTGGTTGTCGCAGAATATCACGGTGTTATATAGCATGTGCTCAAATAGCTCATTGAAGAGATTCCTCAACCAAACTTCTTTACAATAGGACATACTCACAGCAATGTATTCGGCCTCGAGGGTGCTTAGTGGAACTGATTTATGCTTCTTACTCATCCAAGATATTGAAGAAAACCCTAAAGAGAAGCAACTCCCAGACGTTCTCTTATGATCCACCACATTGCCAGCCTAGTCAACATATGTATATCCATGTAGCCTCAAATTCCCTGCAGTTTATCTCAATCCATAGTGGATTATGCTTCAGAGATATCTCAAGAGATTCTTAGTAGTAGTCTAATGAATGTGATGAGGCTCGACCATATATTGACTCAATGCATTTGACGCGAAGCATATGTCAGGATGAAAGTTGACCAAAAACATCAGGGCCCCCACAAGTTGACAATACTCGGTAGGGTTCACCAATCGGGGCCCAATAGCACTTCCACATAGCTTCTTAAAGTTGAGTTCCATCGGAGTAGTCACAGACTTGCAGTCCACCATCCCACATCTCTCAAGTAGCTTCAAAATGTATTTTCCTTGAGAAAGGAAAATCTCACTTGGCTTTTTCCATACCTCCAACCCTAGGAAATAATGCATCAGTCATAGGTCCTTCATCTCGAACTCGGAAGCCAACTCCCGCATGCTTTGATGAATGGGAGGGTTATTACCTATCAGAAAGAGATCATCCACATAAAGGACCAGAATGAGAGGTTTTTCCTTTTCAACCTTGAAGTATAGGTTCAGGTCAACATCGCTCCTTGTAAATCCCAGCTTCATAAGATAGTTATTGATCCTCTCATACCAAGCCCTAGGGGCTTACTTCAACCCATAGAGGGGTTTCTTCAACTTGCATACATGTGTCTCATGATCTTGAACTTCGAACCCCTCGAGTTTTTCCACATAGACTTCCTCTTTAAGTGAACCATGAAAGAAGGAAGATTTAACATCCATCTGGTGTAGGTTCCATCCTTGTGAAGTGGAAAGGGCTATGATCAAACGAATGGTAGTATATCGGGTAACCAATGCAAATATATCATCATAGTCTACTCCTTCCTTTTGAGAGAAGCCTCGAGTAACAAATATGGCCTTGAACTTTTCAGCACTCCCATCAATGCCATGTTTGATCTTGTAGAGCCATTTTGAAGTGACCACTGACTTGTCCTTGGGTCTAGAAACCACATCCCAGACATCATTCTTCATGATCGACTCATATTCCTCATTCATCAAATCCTTCCAAACTTGTTGTTTCACAAAATCTTCGAATGTACAAGGCTCATATTGAATAGTGGTACTCATGGCAGCTAAGTACCCTTGGTACCTATTCAGCTTATTACTTTCATGAAATGTCCCCCTCGATGCAGTATGTTTCTCAACATCTTCAAGATTATCTTTGAGACATAAAGGCCTTTTCCTTGAATTAGAGGGCTCACTAAGAGGTGGATCAATGGGATCCATCAGACCTTCAACATTGGGAATCATCTCATCAGACAGAGGTTCATCCTGCTTATCTGCATCAACATCATCATTGTCCTTCCTTGGAATAGGAAGATCTTGGATCTTTCTCTAAGAGAGAAATCTTCATCGAAAGTGACATTGTGACTCAATTCCACTTCCCGTTGACCAGGCACATAGATTATATATGTCTTCAAAGTTTCATTGTAGCCCATAAATGTTCATTTCTTCCCAGATGCATCTAGTTTGCTTCTTTTCTCTTTTGGCACATGAAAATACATGGGACAACCAAAAATTCTAAAACAAGAAACATCAGGTTTCTTACCAGTGAAAATTTCTTCGAGAGTCTTGAAATCCAAAGCTTGATGTGGGCATAGGTTTTGGACATACACAGCAGTGTTGGCAACTTCTTCCCATAAGAACTTTAGAAGACCTTGATCATGAAGCATAGCACGGGTGGCTTCTATGATTATACGATTCTTCCTTTCGGCAACACCATTTTGTTCAGGAGTATATGCAGTAGTGGTCTCCCTCTTAATGAAAACTTCTCTACAATAGTCTTTGAATTCATTTGACTCATATTTGGTACCATTATCGGTCCTCAATATTTTGATCTTCTTCCATTTCAATTTGTCCATGAGAAAGAATAAATTCAAAATTTCATTTCTGCTTGTCAGAATAAGATGATCTTTATATCAACATTATACCTCTCGAAAAGAGGAATCCATTGCAATAATCATATCTGTCATATGAGTTTCCCTAAGGTGGAAGTTGGCCCTAGTTGCATATTTTAACAATTCCTCATTCATCGCATACTTCCATAATTGGTGCTTTACGGCTTCTTTGAACATGCATGGTTCATATTGAACAATACTCATAGCAACCAAGTACCCTTAATACATGTTCGGCTTCTTACTTTCGTGAAATGTCCCTCTTGGAGCAATATGTTTTTTAGCATCTTCAAGAGTATCTTTGAGAAATAGAGGTGTTTTCCTTGAGGTAGAGAGATCACTAGGAGGTGGATCAATAGGATCCATCGAACCATCAACAACGGGCATAGGTTCATCTATCGGAGGTTCGTCTTGATTTTCAGTAGCATCATCATTGTGCTTCCTTGGGATAGGGAGATCTCTTGCTTTCCCAAGGGCATTATCTTCATCAAAGGTGACATACAACTTATTTCCACATCTCTTTGACCAAACACATAGATTCTATATACCTTTGAATTTTCATTGTAGCCAACAAATATGTCTTTCTTCCCAGAAGCTTCCAACGTGTTCCTTTTATCTTTAGGCACATGAAAATACACAGAACAACCAAATATTATAAAATGAGAAACATCAGGTTTCTTATCAGTGAAAACTTCCTTGGGTGTCTTGAAATCCAAGGCTTGATGTGGGCTCCTATTTTGAACATATATGACAATGTTGGCAACTTCTCCCCATAAGAACTTCGATAGACCTTGATCATGGAGCATGGCATGGGTGGCTTCCATGATTGTTTGATTCTTCCTTTCAGCAACACCATTTTCATTAGGAGTGTATGGAACAGTCGTCTTCCTCTTAATGCCAACTTCTCTACAATATTCATTGAATTCATTTAACTCATATACAATTCCATTGTTGGTCCTCAGTATCTTGATCTTCTTTCCTATTTGATTTTCTACCAATGCTTTGAAAGAACGGAACCATTTGAAAACTTTATCCTTCTTCAAGAAATAGATCCATGTTTTTCATGAGAAGTCTTCCACAAAGATTGCATAATATAGGTATCCTCCCAACAATGTTACGGGAAACATACCAGATAGATCGAAATCGACCAATTGAACAATATCAGTAGTCTTGCTTTCACTAGGAGGGAATAGTCCCTTTGTAAGTTTCCTAGCTACACAACCCTGACAAACACCTTCATGGTTCATATTGAATTCGGGCATACCTATGACCATATTCCTTACCCTAGGTAAGGCTTGATAATGTAAGTGGGTGAACCTCTGGTGTCATAGCTCATATTGAAGAGAAGTATCACTTGTCAAAGCTCCCAATGGACTTCCTCCAACTTGATAGAGACCATCAACCATAAATCCAAGAGTAAATGCATGTTTGGGGTTTCTTTGCCAAATATGTACATTTCCATCAAAAAATTCTACTTTGAAGCCTTTATCTTCCATTGCAACACTAGGCACCAGGTTATTCTTCAAATTAGGCATATAGAACACTTCTTGTAGATGAATGGTTTGACCTTGATTCAAGTGAAGAGTGACAGTCATAATCCCTTTCACATGGTATGTGCCATTATCCCCAAGTATGGTCTTCAAATTAGTTTTCTTTTCAACCAAATTTGAGAGGGCCTCCTTGTACCCAGTGAAGTTCCTTGATGCTCCACTATCAATTAACCAATGATCCAAAGTATCTGAAGGAGAGGCAAATGTTTTTCTACAACATTACTTTCATCATACCTGGCATTTCTCATCTTTTTGGGAGGTCAACCATTTCCATTTCGAGCAGCGGGCGCATTCCTCTTTCCTTTATTGTTGAACCTATTGTTCCTATGATTGCCACTTAAATTTGTTGTTGTTTTTGTTTCCATCATCCCTTGGAGTATTTTTCTTGTGAGGGAAGCATTCTCTAGCATAGTGGTTGAACTCGTTGCAATTGTAGCACCTTCCTTTTCTACCTTCTTTGTATCCCTTGTTGAATCCTTGACCTTGTCTCCTTGGACCAACATTATTTTTCCTCTTTGTATGAGCAAAGAAAGTAGTAGGTTCATTTCCATTTGAGGGCTTGTCTCTCTCCATCATCCTAGTCTCTTCTTGAGTGCTTCTAGCTAGTAACTCATCGAAACCAAGTATCCTATCATTTTTGAAAATGGTGGTGTTAAACACATCCAATGATCTTGGAAGACCTCCAAGTGCAATGAGAGTGAGCTCCATGTCATCAATAACTTTTCTAATAGATAGTAGGTAATTCTTAATTTGTGTCATTCTCGTGAAGTAGGATTAGATAGACTCTTCTTTATCCATCTTGATGTCCTTCAACTTGTTCTTGAGAAAGAGGATTTGATTTGTATTATTCACTTTGAACATCCCAACCAGCTTATCATACATCTCTTTAGATGTTCCAAAATTAGAAATATAGGGAACCAAATGCTTTTGAATGGAGTCTATGATCATTTCCTTAGATTTGACCAAACATTTTTTATACTTCGTCTTTGCAACAAACAAGTGCATTTGAAGGAGACTCCACCACTTTTCCCTGCACATAGTCCAATACTTCATGATCCTCCAAAGTTGGGTCCAAAGTCATCTTCCATGCATGATAGCAAGATTTATCATTGAGCTTATCCTCAGTCTTGAAGTAAGATGTAGAAGCCATTGAAACTTGTCCAATAGTCTGTCCAACAAATCTCTCTTAGTGATTGTTTTTCTCTCTTGCTTAGGTTGTGTCTTCACCTGGGCTCTGATACCATGTTAATTTTAAATAACAATGGTATGTTCTATGCTTAACACAATTACTTCAATGTCCCTTAGTAGCCCAATAACAATTTCCAATTTATTTTTCCAATAGTAATCACATTAACGATATATCACATTGACAGTAACTGTAGATAGAATATGAACAATAAAAGAAGAAGACAAGCCAAGACAAGAGGACACCAAATTTGGCAGATGCTAGGGAAAAAACCTCACAATGGGGAAATCCTTTGATCAATTCTTCTTATTATTATATCAAATGTTCAGCAGAGAAAGAAAGAGTACAAAAATTTTAAAAAAAAAATGACTTTCCAATAGATTTTGAAAACAACCCTGTCAAAAGCTACAATGTTGTTCCCACTCAACAACAGTGAAATCAGCCCTAACCAGTCAATGGTGCAGAAACAAACAGTCCACAAAAGAGCTCGGTCAACCTCGGTCAAATGCAACCTAATCAGTTGGTTAAGATGCCTTGAAAAGAGTCAAAAAATTCCTCCTTAAACTTGGTCAAAGTCAAAGTCAAAAATACTATAGAAACCCCAGTTGCATGTCTAATGTCAACAGAAAGACTCAGTTTTTGTGCCAATAAATGTGGCATGTTGAGACAGAAATTGAAGTCAAAATCTACTTGGAAAGTCAACATTGGTCAACACTGGTCAAACTACAGGAAAATCTCAAATTTTCGGTCTTGTAAGTCTACCCAAAAATTTGTCCTTTCCAGCGACACATGTAAGATGAAGGGTTGCCCAATAGTTGTACGAACCAATTAGATGAGAGAGAAGAATGCGTGAGTGAGTGAGATGTTAAATGAGGTTGGAATTATCTCTTATTTATTCAAGTCATTGAGGGTGAAGTGGTGTCTCTTGGGCTTCATGAGCCTACATGATGATTTGGCCGACCTTGACAATTTGCACATGTGTGGGCATAAATTCAAAAGTGGCGTCTCTTGGGCTTCATGAGCCTACATGATGATTTGGCCGACCTTGACAATTTGCACATGTGTGGGCATAAATTCAAAAACACATTTTTCTTGTCCAAATTTAATGATCTTTAAGTTGTTTTTGGTCCTCTCGAAAAGAGGAAATAATTGCAATTATCATCTCCATTAAATGAGTTATCCATAGTGGAATTTTGCCCTAGTTTCCCATTTTAACATCATTAGAAAATTTGAATTTGAATCGAACCTAATCATTGCCAAACTTGAATTCAAACCCGAACCGTGTGACATAGGTGTTAACCACACTTATTTAAGAAATAGCTTAGCCTCATATATTTAAGTTGTCCCTGGTATAAGGTCAGCCCAAAAGGGCTTGCATATTAAAAAGAGAGACAACGAGCAGCCTACCAAATGCAAATGGGACTTATTTCATTCCATCAAATAAAGGTCATAACCACTTTAATATAAAAGAGAATCAAAGTATTAGAAGGCCTTCATCAGTTACCATCTCTTTACCATGTATAACGGGTGTCTATGCTGGTATTTCCTATTCTCAGCCCAGTTGAGCATTGGCAGCAACCAATACAGTTGTTCTGTTACCACCACTTCCTTCTCGGATGTGAGGAATTTTAGATGGCACTTTCATGTATAACACATCTTTGTTGAGATTGGAAACCTCAATTCCCATCTTCAATGGAGGAAGAGAATCGTTAGCCCAAAACCAGCACCTGTATGGCTCAACATAGAATGTAAGAGGACGAAAGCTTTTTTTCCAATAAATTCAAGAATAATTACAATATTCGAAATGTTAATCACTATGAAAAATATAAATAATCCTTTTGATGAGCCTCATCATTGGGTAGTTATATGGGCCTTAATTCACCTCCTAGCTTAGTCAAACCAAATTTTCTCACAACTTATTACATGTTTTTTATTATATTTTGTTTATGAGATGAGTTAGAGTGGGATATCATGCATAGTGGACTAATATGCATTGAATGCAGGTTTGAAGGAGAAAATCAAGGAATTTTGGCAAAGACTAAAGTTGAAAATCGAATGGAACAAGTGAGAGGGATTGTAGGAGGTAAATTCTCCTCATTTACTTCTCCCCCATTCGAATATTCCTCCATTTATCACATCAGCTCAAAGTGCAGGCAGCCAAGTCATGAGGATTAGAAGGCAGTCGAGCAAGTGAGAGACAAAGAGCTATTTTATCTCGAGTTTGGGAGCCGAGCCTCCCTAATTTTAAGGAAGTCGTTGGGGACTTCAGTTGTATAAGTAGAGAGGCCTAGAGCCTCATTAGGATTGGAATTTTTTGTTGAAAAACTCTAAGTTATTTTTGAGCTCCAAACTTGTGGAAGATTTTGATGTAATTTTATGTTTTGGTAATAAGAATGAGTTTTGTTTTGAGCCAGCACTGAGTTAACTCAGAGGGCTGAAGCTCTTGGGTTAGGGCCCAACCCTAGTAGCCAAGGCTCCTCTTTTTTATCTATATGTTTAGCTTAGTTTCATAGCTTCATTGTTAATTTGTCTTTAGAGGTATTTTCATTGCAAGTAGTGTAGATTTGATTGGTTGTTTATTAGTTTGCTTCCATTTGTGCCTTACTTCAGTAGCAGGTTGGCAGGGATAAAAGAAGCACCACAAGGCTATCAACAGGTGTCTTGGCCTCACTTCTTCCCTCTGGGATCATGATTTGAGGAAGGGACCCTTATGCAGCCCCAAAAACACAGATTTCTATTTCTTTCATAATCTTTAAGAGTTTATTGTATTTCGGCTATCATTTGATCAGTTTTGCAAAGTAGGATTGCATTTCCATATCTTTTATCCTCATTGTTGCAGTAGATCTCATCCATGATTCCATTCCTTTTAGCTACTTTCCTCATGCATAAGGTAGACAGTTAGTTCATTAATTCTGCTTTTCTAGCTTATGAGAATGCTTCTTGTTTACATGACTTCTTGGAAATTACACATGTTTGATGCAGAGCAGGCACTTCAGAAGTAGACAAAGATCTCATAGCAAGCAACCACCTTCCAACTCCATTTACCCATAGGCATTCCTCGTTTCCATCAAAACCTTCACCAATTTCATCATTTTACATAGAAATTCTTCCAAGCACATTGAGAAAATCCAACCATCTCCTAACCTTGATGTTGACTTTTGAGTTATCCTAGGTCTCTTTTCACTCCATTCCACCCATCAAACACCTTCTCTAATCTTCCTGTCACCTCAAACGCCCATCGTTTTTCTCATGGCTGCATCCTGTAGAAATACAGGGAATCCTGTAGGTTTCTAGTACATCTTGTAGGCTTTCCTGTAGTGGCCTGTTTTGAGGCCAAATTGAGGGAAAACCTCCAGGAAGCCCCCAAAGGTCTCCCACACCATCCAGCCATCTCCTAAACCTTTCAACCATCCTCAAACATCCTTAAACCACCTGTCACATCACCATAAGAGATAGTTTTCATATTTGATTTTGCTTGAAAAGAACAAAAAGACAAAAACAGAGTTATTTCAGTCCCTTTACTTGCACAATAGTGATGTTTGATGATTTTAACTTCCATGCTTAGATAGTAGAATTTGGTTCATGTTAATTTAGAATTATTTCAAGGCATATTTTCTCAGCAGTTAATTAGGAAATGGTGTGATTTAGCATTGAATTTCAGTTTTTTTCATTATTGCAATAGATCAGCTCTCTCTTAGATTAGATTTCCCTTTCTTTCATCAAGAAACCAAGCTTCTTCTAAATCTATAGAAGTTTGGCTTGAAAACCCCTAGTGTTCTATCGCTAGTTGAACAAGTGACCAAAGGTAGAACCATCACTTTTACTTGTGTATACAGCATTGTCACCTTCAAGTTTGTACGAACCCTAAGTTGATAAAGTAAAGCTGGTAGCCTAGGATTCGCAGCATTCTTGTTGCAATATTGGTGCTCATCACTTTTTGGCGTCGTTGCCGGGGAGGTGTCTGAGTAATATGTGATTACTGCTTTCTTTATTCTACTTCTTGTTTCTACTATTCTACCATTAGTTTCATTTCTGCAAAAGTAATTTATTTTACTTTTCATTATGCATTCTTTGCTTTCTTTTCCATTCTACAAGTTAGATTTCAAGCAATTAGCTAATATTTTCATTCAGTCAATAGTTTTCATTCCATCTACAAATTCAGTTCTACAAAGCACTTTCAAAATTTAAAAAAAAATCACAAAATCAAACCAAAAACATTTCCTTTCATGCCTCGTAGGAATAGGGATAACTTAGGGAAATTTTTGCCAAATACCCCCACTAAATCCAACATCCAACCTTCCCTCTTCTTTGGTGGTTGTGAACTAGAGGAACCCTTAGGTGAGCAACCAGACATATTTGAAGAACCTACAGGGGAAGAAGAAGAACCCATTCCTACTGAGCCAATGGCTGAAAACATAAATGACATAGGGAATAGAGAGAGTGTTGAGGGTGCCTTCCCCATCAAGGAAACCAATGGGGACACTAAGATGAAAATATAACCGTCTCTGCCCTTCCTCATTTCCATGGCCTCACCATGGAAGACCACGACACTTTCATATTTGAGTTTGTTGTTATATGTTGAACCTATGACTATATAGATGATGAGAAGAAGTTGAAACTATTTCCATCTACCCTCAAGGATGCAGCTTTGCACTGGTTCATGGGTTTTCCAGGGGATAGCATCACAACTTGAGCTCAAATGCAGTGAGCCTTCAACAATAAGTATTGAGACCATTGTAGGTCTAAGGATACTAAAGAAGAAATTTTTAGGATGACCTTAGGCAATGATGAATCCTTAGAGGATTATGAAGAAAGATTCCATCTTAGTTACAAAAGGGCCAAGTGCACACTTAACCCTGAGTCACTAAAGTTGGTCATGCTTAGGGGAGTAAGGGAAGATCTTCTGGATACTTTAAACTTGTTAGTAGGAGGAGATATTTGTAAGGCAAACCCTTGCCTTACAAATGGACACTATGCACATTAAGAGAAAGCAGGAGGAAGCAGAGAGAGCCTTGGCCATTTTTTTCCTAGGTGCACCAGGAGGCACCCTAGGTATGAACGTCCATTAAATTCTATTAAAATCTACTCAGTCTATGAAGAAAACCACTCCACAGACAAGTTCCCTTATTTTCCTGGACTCGAAGTTGTATATCAAGGAGCTAAAGGGGTCACTGAGCAGCTCTGCTACATAAACCAAAGGGTACCTCATGGGCCTAGGCCATACCAGTTGGGCATGCAAGTGTCATCCCATGCATACTACAACCCCAACCAGACCATGTCCATACCTTCTTGGGGACCCCCTGCTCATCCTTCCTGGTCTGCACCTTCTCCTTGGTCCTTTGCATCTCAGCATCACTCACAGCCAGCCATCTAGTCATTTCAACCATATGCTCTGCCACAACCTTAGTGGAATGCATTGCCCTTGGGCTGGAGGCCCCATTACAACAATTTTCTAACTTTATTTCCTTCACCACCTTCCCAACCACAACTATTACACTCTGCTATACCTAAAAAACCCTAGATTCCTACCGAACCAAATCTGAACCCAAACAATAGACAGGCACAACAAGTATACAATGGAGAGACATCATATCCAGCTTATGCTGTGGAAATCAATGAAATTAACCTGAGATCTAGGAGAGTTCTCCTGCATAACCAACCTCCACCTCCACCTAGGTAGGTTGAGGAAGAAAGAGAGGAAAGCATTCTTAAAGTAAATCCACCCTTTCCTGAAATATTAACCCAACCACTCTAGCCTACCCCAGAAGAGACTGAACTTCTCAGAGAATTGAAAAATATATGTGTAAAGATTCCACTTATCCAAGCAATAAAATATGTGCCTATTTACAGTAAGTTGATTAAGGAGAAGTGCTTCAAGCATCCAGGGAGGTGAAGAAGAGATGCCCCTACCATTAATGTCATTGGACAACTATCCAACTTAAAGCTAGGGCAGGTAATCTGTCCAAAGTATTTGGACCCCGGAAGCCCTGTAGTAGATGTGCACATCAATGGAACCATTGTCCCACACACTTTTATCGATCTTTGGGCTGCCATTAATGTGATGAGCAAGGACACCATGCTCAATCTCAACCTCCAAGGTTCATTGAGAAAGACCACAATAGTCCTACAACTTGTAGACCACTCCATAGTGACCCTTGAGGGGATTGTGGAGGATGTGACAATCTCCATTGACTCCTGGGAGTACCTTGTAGATTTCCTAATTCTCAAGCCTAAGGCTAAGCTTTCTGGTTACCCTCTCATCCTTGGGAGGCCCTGGTTGGCCACTGTCAATGCTTATATCAGCTGCAGAGCTGGGAATATGACCATCAAGAATGGGCATATGTCCAAGCAGTTAGTCTTATACCCTCCCTGCTCAACCATCTCTAGAACGTGATTTATCTTTATGGCTGGAAAAGGAGGAAGAAGATGAATTTTATACTGCCCAACTGTATACCTTAGAAACAGCCATGGGAGGAGGACCACAGGATGAAGACAATTTGATTAAACACCTGCTCCAAAGTCCAACTCCCAGTACATGGTCCCTAGAAGAAGTAGTAAAGGAAACACAGAAGAACCATCGAATTGATCTATACTTGGCTGATTCCAATCCTCTCCGTGCCAAACCATAGAATTCGGCCGTGAGAAAACTTTGAAAATCAATCCATCTCTTTTTGTTCTCCAAGAGGGGAAGTTGTGCAACATGCTAAAGGAACATCTGGATGCCTTCGCTTGGAGTTACAAAGAAATGGAGTACACCCTCAGTGTGTACTCACCATATCTATATCAAGGTAGGTTGCAAGCCAGTCTGGCAACCCCAAAGGAGGATGAATCCAACTCTTAAAGACGTAGTCAAAGAAGAACTACAAAAATTGCTAGATGTAGGATTCATTTATCCTATCTTCGACAGTGAGTGGGTCTCCCCTCTAGTGTTAGTTCCCAAGAAAAATGGTAAGTGGAGGATTTGTGTTGATTACAAGGAACTAAACAAAGCCACAAAGAAGAACCATTTCCCTCTACCTTTCATCGACCAAGTGCTAGATGGCCTAGTAGGGAAAAAGTTTTCTCTTTCCTAGATAGATTCAGCAGGTACAACGAAATCTATATTAGCCTAGAAGACCAAGATAAAACCACCTTCACTTGTCCATGGGACACTTTTGCCTAAAGTGTCCTTCCTTTTGTCATATCCAATGCTCCTACCACCTTTTAGAGAGAATTCTTGAGTATCTTTGTTGAGTTGGTCCATGATGCGGTAGAAATCTATATGGATGTTTTCACACCTTATGGGGGTGATTTCGAGGAGGCTTTGTCCAACTTAGGTAAGGTACTGCACAAATGCATTAAGATGAACCTGTCTCTTAGTCCCGAGAAATCTAAATTCTTCATGACTAAAGGGACCGTGTTGGGTCATTCAATATCTCAACAAGGACTGCAGGTAGACTCCAACAAAATAGTTATTATCCAAAGGGTCCCACCTCCTCAAAAGAAGAGATATGTCAGAAGTTTCCTAGGATTAGCTAAATACTACCGAAGGTTCATAAAGGACTTCAGCAAGTTGGCCTCTCCTTTATTTTGGTTGTTGTTCAAGGACTTTAAGTTCTTAAGGGAGAATGTATTTTACAAATTTGGGTACCCTAAAGAAGTGGTCACTTATCAAAGCAGCTAGTTTACCTCCAACATGATTGAATACTTGCTCATCCAGCACAAGATCAAGCATAGGACCTCCACTCCCTATCACCCATGAGCTAATGGGCAAGTGGAGGTGACCAACAGAGAGTTGGAGGGCATCTTGACCAAAGTGGTTAACAACAATAGGAAAGATTAGGTAGATAGACTAGTTGAGGCCACCTAGGCCTATAATACCACCTGGAAGACCACCACTAGATTCACACCGTATGAGTTCATCTATGGGAAAAAGGCCTTGATGTCCATTGAATTTGAGTATAACACACTAAGGATGGTAGCCCAACTAGATCTAGATCTTAGCAGTGCACAAAAAGAGAGATTGTTGCAGTTAAATGGTTTAGATGAGTTCAGAATGTAGGCCCTCCTGCACACAGAGGTAACCCAACTTCAGAGGAAGATATGGCATGATAAAAACATCAAGGATAAACAATTTCAAGAAGGTGATTGGGCCTTGTTATATGATTCCAGATATAAAGACTTTAAGGGCAAGTTGAGGACAAGATGGCTAGGACCTTATGTTATAGAGAGATGTCATGATAATGGTTCAGTGCATATCAGAACCATAGATGAAGAGGCCATTCCTTTACTTGTTAATGGGCACCGATTGAAAGTTTACAAAATACCATTGTCAAAGCAAGAGTTCATTGATGGTATCAATAAAACAGTGATGGTAGTGGAGCAAGTTTCAGCTCTCGCCTCATCAAATCACTGAGAAAAAAAAAAAAATAAGGACTTGGGTGAAAACCTCCATGAGGTGCATGAGTCCCACTATTGGGTTGAAAACCTCTTGGGGCTACCCAATGGTGTCAAAAAAAAAGGAAAAGGGGGAATAAAAAGATCCCTAGGTGAAAACCTCTCTTAAGGCGCTCAGGAAAAACAACTAGGATGAAAACCTCTCAGAGGCAGCCTAGTTGTTTTCAAAAAAAAAATGAGAAAAAAAATCATGAAAAATTATATTTGTAGGTCAACAAGGAGGACGATCAGAGAACAAAGGAGGATCAAAAAATGGGCCTATTTCACTCACATTGTTATTTTTCCACTCATTTTCATTCATCACTCCACCATTTCCTCCATTTTTTTCACTCTTTTGCTTCAGTTTACAAGGGGATTGTGTTTTCTACAGGATCCCCTGAAAACCTACAGGATGATCCTGTAGGAATTACAGTGGCTCCGGAATCCTACAGGAAGTGACCCTATGACAAAAAAATGACTTGTTATGTCAAATAAATAACACCCCTCCATCAACATTTCATTACCATACCTATGTCCACTTTCATCACCCCTATACAGACCATCAAAAGAATCAGTTTCAAAAAAAAATATAATTGTCTCAATCTTCAAAAAAAAAAAAACATGAAACAGAGAGCAGCACGTAAGTATGTCTCATTTCTCCACACTCCTAGTTTTCCTCTCAATCCATGTCACCATCCTCAAAATCCCAGCAGAGTGTATGATTAAGAGTTTTGAGGGAGAAGCAACTACAGGACATCCTGTAGGAAATCCTGCAGCAGCCTATCCCATGGTATACAAATCATGATTGCAGCAAGCTTCCAACATAATGATCCAAGAGCAAAAAGGGCTCCAAAGCAGCAGTATCACCAGCATCTTCAACACCAGGTACCTGCACATCAAAGGAATCATCAGGGAGCAATAAAAAACAAAAAACAAAAAGGGAAAAAATAGCATGCAGCCAACACACAACAAACACATCCGGTCTTCAACAACTACAGCAAGGGTTAGCACCACAAGTAAGTATCTCGCTCACTGGTAAGTATCTCGCTCACTCTCTCATTTTCATAATGTAGTCAAAAGATGTAAAGTTTATAAATAATCAGGTTTATAAGCAAAATGTGGCCAGTTAACTTGGCCACCTTCGTTCAGTCGACGAAGAAAAAATAGTTGGTCCTCCCACACATGGCAACAGTGAAGTCAAAAAAGGAGAAGAGAAGGTAAAAAATAGTTAAGTCTACGGAGGCATGAACTAGGAGTTGATTACGAGGAAGGGAAAATGATGAGGTGGTAGTGGGGACCAACGGTCCAAAAATAAAAAAATTACCTTCGCTGCTAGCACACCACCTCACATAAATCGGCCATAAGAAGAAATATTTGTTGATCCCCATGCACTCATGCATACATTTCCTTGAGGCTCACTCTTGCAAAAGTCACTCTCATACCTAGCCCACCTACAGAAGAGGAAAACTCCATCGTTTTTCTGCACAAGACTTCCTACAGGATTGCACAAGACTTCCTACAGGATTGCACAAGACTTCCTATAGGATTGCACCCAGGATTCCTACAGGATACACAGAAACAGTCTACAAGATTGGCTAAGAGGAGTTTCAGAGGGGAAAACATAGGGGTTGGCCACAGCAAACACTATGAAGAGGTAGGCTTTGTAATTACTTCCCTTTTTCCAAATGAATTGAACAAGAAATCCTCTAGTTTGATTGAATTTGGAAACTCTGTAAGGTAATTTCCCACACAGTCTTTTCAGTTATTTACTGTTGCATTTAACAATTGTATCAACCCTCTCATTTCCTCAAACTTCACAAACCAAGATGAAAGGAGGGTTTAATAGAAGGGAGCCCATTAACACTGTGAGAATTCAACAACACCCTCAGGTGTTAGAAATCTTCACAAGGCATAATTGGGTGGGGTATTTCGAAAAATTAAGAGGGTATGATGATGAAGTGTCCCGAGAGTTTTCTCTCTCCCTCATTCCACTTACTAGAGTCCATGCCACTGTTGTGGTAAGAGGCCTCTCCATAAAGCTCACCCCTGAACTCATCAGCAGAGTTACCACACTTCCCCTAGTATTACCATGGAGGAAGGAAGACAAGGGAGATAGCGAGATTATCAAGAGGAAATTATTTTTAGAAGGTGAGGAACCCATTAAAGACAAGAATGGAGTAAGCAGAGAAAGCCTGCCATATCCCTGGAATGAGGTGAGCTACCAACTTATCAAATACATATCATGTGAGGGTAGGTATAGTGTGGTCTATGGCTATCACTTTAGGCTCCTTGAAGAGTTGAGGTTTGGAGCAGAAACACCTCCTCACCACAGGCTCAGCATACCATATTTCCTTCTACAATCACTAATAGACACAAGCATAAAGGTGCAGGAGGGAAATTCCCAACAATTAGATCGTCATGGGTTAATCAGAATCATCATAGAAGATGCCCTCCAAAACCTCAGAATTCCTATCCAATGGTCATTTTTTAGAGACATGCTAGTAGAGGACGACATCAAGGCTCTCACATATGATGTTGGTCCTATTGTCAGTGAAAAGGCTGAGGAAGAGACTGAATTAGAGGAAGAAGAAGCAGAGCAGGATGAAGATGAGATAGATGAGGAGGAAGATGAAGAAGAAGAGGAGAGGAAAAGGACAATGAAAAAGAGGAGGTAGAAGACAAGGAGGAGTCACCTAGCATGTCTCTAGAGGCCACTGTGAGAGAAGCAGTAGCTGCCCTCACTTCTCTTAGCACCCCTATCAAACAGAAGGGAAAAAGACAGAGGCAGACCCTCTTATATTTCAGGACAAGGAAAAGCACAGGGATAAGGCAGGGGAAACCCCAAACCCCAACCAAAATTCCCATTGTGATTGAGGACTCACCTAAAAAGTAGGAGAAAATGCCTCCTCCTAAGTCTCATATCACCTATGTGAGAAGGCCTATAACTAGATCAACCTCATCCAAAGGAAAAGCAATCCTACATGATACACTGCAGGACCTACAGGAAGCTGAAGCAGTCCTACAGGATACTCTGTTAAACCTACAGGAGACTGAACAATCGGATAAGGAGGGAAGCCTACAGCAAGAAACAAAAGAATATGACCCTAAGTTAAAGGAACCTAGCCCCCAACCTAACATTCACTCTTACTACAGATTTATTGAAGGGGACAGGGTCATTCCACACAAATTTTCTATTCCACTATTCTTTGAGCTTGAAAAGGGGAGAGCCAGAACTCATCAATGGATGCAGATTGCCAAATCCAAGGGGGTGAAATACATTGGTCATGTGGAGGAGAAGCTCAAGGATATGGGCAGAGAATTAAGTAGCTTGAGAGACAGAGAGGCCATAATGAGAATCAGTTAGAGACAAAAAATGCATGGTTGAAAAGACAGCTGCAAGAAAGGGAGAACCAATTAGCATGTATGGCTAGTCTCTCTTTGGAAGAAATCCAGTGTAGGATGCCAGCTAAATTATATGCCCTGTACCTTAAGGAACAATGGCTACAGTTCCAAATGAAGACCCTAGAAAAGAGGGGTACTATCCCATTTCAGGACTACAAGGAGTTCATTGATCTTTGTGATCAAAGAACACTAGAAGATAGGGCCATGATGTCTGAGTTTTATTTGCATAATATGGCCTTAACAGACATGAATGTATGGGACCCTAATTCAAAGCTAGGAGATTTACAGTTGATGGATTTGGCATCATGGATGAACCATGAGGAAGCAAGGGTTGTAGAAATGAAAAGTATATTGGCAAGAGAACAAACAGAACCTCTTATGATCAGAGTTGAGCAGTCCAATCCAATGGCTCTCATCAACACACATAATTTAATTTGAAATGATCCTCAACTTGCACCCAGGTATCTTGCTACCCAATAGCAATCAATTTCACATTTGAGGACATGTTCAGGTTGTTAGGGGATGACAGCATACATGCTTTCCTAAGGAGATGGAACACATTTCTATACAGCTTAAAGATAAGAGAGTACCACTCTCCTCAAAGGATGAGAGAAGCATTGAACCAAACACCCATGTACAAGAAATCTATGCAAAGGCTCAAATTCAATTGGATTGGCTTGAAAATCAGTCCACAACTACTCTTAGGAATGCTAGAAGGAAGGAAGGAAGAAGAAGAAAAGAGGTAGTGGGAGGAGGTAGAAAAGAAAGCAGGTTTCTATGAACAAGAAGAGGAAACCACAGCATAGGCATGGGATGTCAGGGAGGTCACTAGAGCTATGAAGGATATGGATATTGATTGAGTTGCTCAGAGGATGAGCAACACTTTCAGTAGGGGGGTGATGATGAGCTTCATCATTGGGTAATTACATAAGCCTTAATTCACCTCCTAGCTTAGCCAAACCAACTTTTCTCCCAACTTATTACATGTTTTTTATTATCTTTTGTTTATGATATGACCTTAGGCAATGATGAATCCTTAGAGGATTATGAAGAAAGATTCCATCTTAGTTACAAAAGGGCCAAGTGCACACTTAACCCTGAGTCACTAAAGTTGGTCATGCTTAGGGGAGTAAGGGAAGATCTTCTGGATACTCTACACTTGTTAGTAGGAGGAGATATTTGTAAGGCAAACCCTTGCCTTACAAATGGACACTATGCACATTAAGAGAAAGCAGGAGGAAGCAGAGAGAGCCTTGGCCATTTTTTTCCTAGGTGCACCAGGAGGCACCCTAGGTATGAACGTCCATTAAATTCTATTGAAATCTACTCAGTCTATGAAGAAAACCACTCCACATACAAGTTCCCTTCTTTGCCTGGACTCGAAGTTGTATATCAAGGAGCTAAAGGGGTCACTGAGCAGCTTTGCTACATAAACCAAAGGGTACCTCATGGGCCTAGGCCATACCAGCAGGGCATGCAAGTGTCATCCCATGCATACTACAACCCCAACCAGACCATGTCCATACCTTCTTGGGGACCCCATGCTCATCCTCCCTGGTCTGCACCTTCTCCTTGGTCCTTTGCATCTCAGTATCACTCACAGCCAGCCATCTAGTCATTTCAACCATATGCTCTGCCACAACCTTAGTGGAATGCACTACCCTTAGGTTGGAGGCACCAGTACAACAATGTTCTAACTTTATTGCCTTCACCACTTCCCAACCACAGCTATTACACTCTGCTCCACCGAAACAACCCTATATGCCTACCCAACCAAATCTAAACCCAAACAATAGACAGACACAACAAGTATACAGTGGAGAGACATCATATCCAGCTTATGTTGTGGAAATCAATGAAATTAACCTGAGATCTAGGAGAGTTCTCCTGCATAACCAACCTCCACCTCCACCTAGGGAGGTTGAGGAAGAAAGAGAGGAAAGCATTCTTAAATTAAATCCACCCTTTCCTGAAATATTAACCCAACCACTCTAGCCTACCCCTGAAGAGACTGAACTTCTTGGAGAATTGAAAAATATATGTGTAAAGATTCCACTTATCCAAGCAATAAAAGATGTGCCTATTTACAATAAGTTGATTAAGGAGAAGTGCTTCAAGCATCCAGGGAGGCGAAGAAGAGATGCCCCTACCATTAATGTCATTGGACAACTGTCCAACTTAAAGCTAGGGCAGGTAATCTGTCCAAAGTATTTGGACCCTGGAAGCCCTGTAGTAGATGTGCACATCAATGGCACCATTGTCCCACACACTTTGATCGATCTTGGGTTTGCCATTAATGTGATGAGCAAGGACACCATGTTCAATCTCAACCTCCAAGGTTCATTGAGAAAGACCACAATGGTCCTACAACTTGCAGACCACTCCATAGTGACCCCTGAGGGGATTGTGGAGGATGTGACAATCTCCATTGACTCTTGGGAGTACCCTGCAAATTTCCTAGTTCTCAAGCCTAAGGCTAAGCATATTGGTTACCCTCTCATCCTTGGGAGGCCCTCATTGGCCACTATCGATGCTTACATCAGCTACAGAGCTGGGAATATGACCATCAAGAATGGGCATATGTCCAAGAAGTTAGTCCTATACCCTCCCTGCTCAGCCATCTCTAGAATGTGATTTATCTTTATGGCTAGAAAAGGAGGAAGAAGATGAGTTTTATACTGCCCAACTATATACCTTAGAAACAGCCATTGGAGGAGGACCACAGGATGAAGACAAATTGATTAAACACCTGCTCCAAATTCCAACTCCCAGTACATGGTCCCTAGAAGAAGTAGTAAAGGAAACCCAAAAGAACCATCGAATTGATCTATACTTGGCTGATTCCAATCCTCTCCATGCCAAAACCATAGAATTCGGCCTTTAGAAAACTTTGAAAATCAATCCATCTTTCTATTCTCCAAGAGGGGAAGTTGTGCAACATGCTAAAGGAACATCTGGATGCCTTCGCTTGGAGTTACAAAGAAATGAAGGGAGTACACCCCTCAGTGTGTACTCACCATATCTATATCAAGGAAGGTTGCAAGCTAGTCGGCAACCCCAAACGAGGATGAATCCAACTCTTAAAGACATAGTCAAAGAAGAACTACAAAAATTGCTAGATGTAGGATTCATTTATCCTATCTTCGACAGTGAGTGGGTCTCCCCTCTAGTGTTAGTTCCCAAGAAAAATGGTAAGTGGAGGATTTGTGTTGATTACAAGGAACTAAACAAAGACACAAAGAAGAACCATTTCCCTCTACCTTTCATCGACCAAGTGCTAGATGGCCTGGCAGGGAAAAAGTTTTTCTCTTTCCTAGATGGATTCAACGGGTACAACCAAATCCAAATTAGCCTAGAAGACCAAGATAAAACCACCTTCACTTGTCCTTGGGACACTTTTTCCTATAGTGTCCTTCCTTTTGTCATATGCAATACTCCTACCACCTTTTAGAGAGAAGTCCTGAGTATCTTTGTTGAGTTGGTCCATGATGCGGTAGAAATCTATATGGATGATTTCACACCTTATGGGGGTGATTTCGAGGAGGATTTGTCCAACTTAGGTAAGGTACTACACAAATGCATTAAGATGAACCTGTCTCTCAGTCCCCAGAAATCTAAATTCTTCATGACTAAAGGGACCATGCTAGGTCATTCAATATCTCAACAAGGACTGCAGGTGGACTCCAACAAAATAGCTATTATCCAAAGGGTCCCACCTCCTCAAAAGAAGAGAGATGTCAGAAGTTTCCTAGGATTAGCTAAATACTACCGAAGGTTCATAAAGGAATTCAGCAAGTTCGCCTCTCCTTTATTTTGGTTGTTGGTCAAGGACTCTGAGTTCTTAAGGGAGAATGTATTTTACAAATTTGGGTACCCTAAAGAACTGGTCATTTATCAAAGCAGCTATTTTACCTCCAACATGATTGAATGCTTGCTCATCCAGCACAAGATCAAGCATAGGACCTCCACTCCCTATCACCCATGAGCTAATGGGCAAGTTGAGGTGACCAAGAGAGCGTTGGAGGGCATCTTGACCAAAGTGGTCAACAGCAATAGGAAAGATTGGGTAGATAGACTAGTTGAGGCCACATGGGCCTATATTACCACCTAGAAGACCACCACTAGATACACACCCTATGAGTTCGTCTATGGGAAAAAGGCCCTGATGTCCATTGAATTTGAGTATAACACACTAAGGATGGTAGCCCAACTAGATCTAGATCTCAGCAATGCACAAAAAGAGAGATTGTTGCAGTTAAATGGTTTAGATGAGTTCAGAATGTAGGCCCTCCTACACACAGAGGTAACCCAACTTCAGAGGAAGATATGGCATGATAATAACATCAAGGATAAACAATTTCAAGAAGGTGATTGGGCCTTGTTATATGATTCCAGATATAAAGACTTTAAGGGCAAGTTGAGGACAAGATGGCTAGGACCTTATGCTATAGAGAGATGTCATGATATTGGTTCAGTGCAGATCAGAATCATAGATGAAGAGGCCATTCCTTTACTTGTTAATGGGCACCGATTGAAAGTTTACAAAAGACCATTGTCAAAGCAAGAGTTCATTGATGGTATCAATAAAACAGTGATGGTAGTGGAGCAAGTTTCAGCTCTCGCCTCATCAAATCACTGAGAGAAAAAGAAAAATAAGGACTCAGGTGAAAACCTCCATGAGGTGCATGAGTCCCACTATTGCGTTGAAAACCTCTTGGGGCGACCCAATAGTGTCAAAAAAAAGGAAAAGGGGGAAATAAAAATATCCCTGGGTGAAAACCTCTCTTAAGGCACTCAGGAAAAACAACTAAGATGAAAACCTCTCAGAGGTAGCCTAGTTGTTTTCAACAAAAAAAAAGGAGAAAAAAAATCATGAAAAATTCTATTTGTAGGTCAGCAAGGAGGACGATCAGAGAACAAAGGAGGATCAAAAATGGGCCTATTTCACTCACATTGTTATTTTTCCACTCATTTTCATTCATCACTCCACCATTTCGTCCATTTTTTTCACTCTTTTGCTTCAGTTTACAAGGGGATTGTGTTTTCTACAGGATCCCCTGAAAACCTACAAGATGATCATGTAGGAATTACAGTGGCTCAAGAATCCTACAAGAAGTGACCCTAGGACAAAAAATGACTTGTTATGTCAAAGAAATAACACCCCTCCATCAACATTTCATTACCATACCTATGTCCACTTTCATGACCCCTGTCGTGACCATCAAAAGAATCAGTTTCAAAAAAAAATATAACTGTCTCAGTCTTCAAAAAAAAAACATGAAACAGAGAGTAGAATGGAGCAGCACCTAAGTATGTCTCATTTCTCCATACTCCTAGTTTTCCTCTCAATCCATGTCACCATCCTCAAAATCCCAGCAGAGTGTATGATTAAGAGTTTTGGGGGAGAAGCAACTACAGGACATCCTGTAGGAAATCTTGTAGCAGCCTATCCCATGGTATACAAATCATGATTGCAGCAAGCTTCCAACATAATGATCCAAGAGAAAAAGGAGCTCCAAAGCAGTAGCATCACCAGCATCTTCAACACCAGGTACCTGCACAACAAAGGAATCATTAGGGAGCAATAAAAAACAAAAAACAAAAAGGGAAAAAATAGCATCCAGCCAACACACAACAAACACATCCAGTCTTCAACAACTACAGCAAGGTTTAGCACCATAAGTATGTATCTCGCTCACTGGTAAGTATCTCGCTCACTCTCTCATTTTCATAATGTAGTCAAAAGATGTAAAGGTTACAAATAAGCTGGTTTATAAGCAAAAGGTGGCCAGTTATCTTGGCCACCTTCGTTCAGTCGACAAAGAAAAAATAGTTGGTCCTCCCACACGTGGCAACAGTGAAGTCAAAAAAGGAGAAGAGAAGGTAAAAAATAGTTAAGTCTACGGAGGCATGAACTGGGATTTGATTATGAGGAAGGGGAAATGATGAGGTGGTAGTGGGGACCAACTGTCCAAAAATAAAAAAAATTACCTTCGCTACCAACACACCACCTCACATAAATCGGCCATAAGAAGCAATATTGTTTTATCCCCGTGCACTCATGCATACATTTCCTTAAGGCTCACTCTTGCAAGCCCACCTACAGAAGAGGAAAACTCCATCGTTTTTATGCACAAGACTTCCTATAGGATTGCACAGGAAATCCTACAGGATTGCACCCAGAATTCCTACAGGATACACAGAGACAGTCAATAGGATCGGCTGAGAGGAGTTTCAGAGGGGAAAACATAGGGGTTGGCCACAGCAAACACTATGAAGAGGTAGGCTCTGTAATTACTTCCCTTTTTCCAAATGAATTGAACAAGAAATCCTCTAGTTTGATTGAATTTGACAACTATGTAAGGGAATTTCCCACACAGTCTTTTCAGTTATTTACTATTGCATTTAAAAATTGTATCAACCCTCTCATTTCCTCAAACTTCACAAGCCAAGATGACAGGAGGGTTTAATAGAAGGGAGCCCATTAACACTGTGAGAATTCAACAACACCCTCAAGTGTTAGAAATCTTCACAAGGCATAATTGGGTGGGGTATTTCGAAAAATTAAGAGGGTATGATGATGAAGTGTCCCGATTGTTTTCTCTCTCCCTCATTCCACTTACCAGAGTCCATGCCACTGTTGTGGTAAGAGGCCTCTCCATAAAGCTCACCCCTGAACTCATCAGCAAAGTTACCACACTTCCCCTAGTATTACCATGGAGGAAGGAAGACAATGGAGATAGCGAGATTATCAAGAGGAAATTATTTTTATAAGGTGAGGAACCCATTAAAGACAAGAATGGAGTAAGCAGAGAAAGCCTGCCATATCCCTGGAATGAGGTGAGCTACCAACTTATCAAATACATATCATGTGAGGGTAGGTATAGTGTGGTCTATGGCTATCACTTTAGGCTCCTTGAAGAGTTGAGGTTTGGATCAGAAACACCTCCTCACCACAGGCTCAGCATACCATATTTCCTTCTACAATCACTGATAGGCACAAGCATAAAGGTGCAGGAGGGAAATTCCCAACAATTAGATTGTCATGGGTTAATCAGAATCATCATAGAAGATGCCCTCCAAAACCTCATAATTCCTATCCAATGGTCAGTTTTCAGAGACATGCTAGTAGAGGAGGACATCAGGGCTCTCACATATGATGTTGGTCCTACTGTCAGTGAAAAGGCTGAGGAAGAGACTAAATTAGACGAAGAAGAAGCAGAGCAGGATGAAGATGAGATAGATGAGGAGGAAGATGAAGAAGAATAGGAGAGGAAAAATAGAGAGGAAAAGGACAATGAAAAAGAGGAGGTAGAAGACAAGGAGGAGTCACCTAGGGTGTCTCCAGAGGCCACTATGAGAGAAGCAGCAGTTGCCCTCACTTATCTTAGCACCCCTATCAAACAGAAGGGAAAAAGATAGAGGCAGACCCTCTTATATTTCAGGACAAGGAAAAGCACAGGGATAAGGCAGGGGAAACCCCAAACACCAACCAAAATTCCCATTGTGATTGAGGACTCACCTAAAAAGTAGGAGAAAATGCCTCCTCCTAAGTCTCATATCACCTATGTGAGAAGGCCTATAACTAGATCCACCTCATCCAAAGGAAAAGCAATCCTACAGGATACACTGCAGGACCTACAGGAAGCTGAAGCAGTCCTACAGGATACTCTGTTAAACCTACAGGAGACTAAAAAATTGGATAAGGAGGGAAGCCTACAGCAAGAAACCAAAGAATAGGACCCTAAGTTAAAGGAACCTAGCCCCCAACCTAACATTAACTCTTACTGTAGATTTATTGAAGGGGACAGGGTCTGTTAAATTGGAAACTAGGGCCAAACTCCATGTGGGTCAACTTATTTATGGCAGCTGATATTTTTATTGGATCCCTCTCGTCGAGAGGTGTAGGATTGATCCAAAGATCAACCGATTCCAATAAGTATTTATGGAGATATGAATTTATTTTGTTTATGTAATTATTATCAAGCTGACCAGCTCTTATGTAGGCTCTAGAAGCCCAACTGACATGTCTATTCATCACTTACGTTTTAGTATAAATTGGCAAGGACTTGAAGTCATTTTACACACAAAAAAAAAAATTCTTGAGTGATCTCCTCCTCTCCACGTCTTGGGTTTTTGGAGAAGGAGGGAGACACCAAGAATAATACGTTAGCCTTATGATGATGCCCTACCAAGCAGTGATGAAGATCTATCACGCTGATCATGGAGATGCATAAGCGCAGCTAATGAAAGAAGTTTCAACGCTGTAGAGTCTTACCCTCATCGCAGTAAATGGAACAACAATGGAGACACTTGCATATAAGAAGCAAGGCACATACGCTGTCATTCATAGAAGACATATACGCACAGCAAATACATCTATACGTTGTCCAGTTCAAGCACGTATGAACGCAGTCATGGACCACACAATTAATATGTTGTTCATTGAGACCTAGCCGCAGAGCTAAGGACCTACACACAAACGGTCTTAATGTTACCCTAAACACACAGCAAATATTATGCGATGTATGCAGCAAATATACGCCGATCATACGCAGAGATGGAATGCGTTGCAATTCGCAGCAATACAGTGAACACTCCATCGTTGGTCGATAAGGCATATGTATATACGCTGGAGGCATATAATATACGCAGCAAATATTATGCGATGTATGCAGCAAATATACGCTGGTCATACGCAGAGATGGAATGCGTTGCAATTCGCAGCAATACAGTGAACACTCCATCGTTGGTCGATAAGATGTATATACGCTGGAGGCATATAATATACGCAACAAATATTATGCGATGTATGCAGCAAATATACGTCGGTCATACGCAGAGATGGAATGCGTTGCAATTCGCAGCAATACAGTGAACACTCCATCGTTGGTCGATAAGACATATGTATATACGCTGGAGGCATATAATATACGCAGCAATGATACGCTCTTCATAATAAAAGAGATACGCTGAACAGATCTTGCCCTAATTATACAGAGATCCTTACACGCAGTTATATTATGGAAGACATTACGTTGTAATGAACATTATGCTGTAATGAGAGAAAATTCATACGCCATAATGAATTCATCTAGCCGCTGTTATGGGAGACAATTCATATGCTGAAATGGGTACATCTAGCCATAGATTATGGAGACTGTAATATGCATTTCATGAATGTAATACGATGTTCTAATGAAAGTGATACACTGTTCTAAATAGATGTGATACACTCTTCATAATGGATGTGATTCGTTGTTCTAAGTGAATGTGATGCGCTGCTCTACGTGGATGTTATACGCTAACTATAGCCTAGCTGCTTTGCTAGGCTGCAAGCCATAGCAAGCAGCTAAGGCTGATATGTATATGACCTCCATTATGAAGCAATAGAAGGGTATTATGAGCAGCATGATGAGCTGCATAATGGGCAGTATTATGAGTAGCATGATGAGCTGCATAATGGGCAGTGTTATGAGCAGCATGATGAGCTGCATAATGGGCAGTAGTATAAGGAGCATGATGCATGAGCAAGCAGCTAAGGCTGATATCAACAGAGGCAAATTGTTGCAGCATGATGAAGCAACGAGAAGGTAGAGGCAGCAGCATGGTGAGCAGCACTATGAGATCATGTGCAAGGGTACATTAGCAGGGGCAGAACCATGATGATGATGCTCATTATTTTGAACAAGTTACATTATGATGGATAATATCATGGACATGGATAGCAGCATGGTGCAGTATGCAGTGGTGCAGCTAGAGGACCAGATACAGCACGATGATAGGTATCAGTTGAAGCAGAATGTCTTCAACTGATCTCATCGTTATAAGAAATGATCTATGCTAGATCTAGATAAGTCAAAGTGTTGACTTCTGTTGTAAATGTATTATCTCTCTCTCTCTCTCTTTCTCTGCTGAACTTTGAAGATAAAAGAAGATTTGATCAAAGGGTTTCCCCACACATTGTGGGGTTTGTCCCTGGCTCGCGCCACATCTTGTGTCCTCTTGTCTTGGCTTGTCTTTTGCGTTTTATATTTATGTTCTATCTGCAGTTTATCATAATGCTGATGTGACTGCTAACTGTGAAAATTTAAATAAATTTCTCTAGCATAGAACATACCTAATCTTAACAGGGTCATTCCACACAAATTTTCTATTCCACTATTCTTTGAGCTTGAAAAGGAGAGAGCCAGAACTCATCAATGGATGCAGATTGCCAAATCCAAGGGGGTGAAAGACATTGGTCACGTGGAGGAGAAGCTCAAGGAGATGGGCAGAGAATTAAGTAGCTTGAGAGACAGAGAGGCCATAATGAGAATCAGTTAGAGATAGAAAATGCATGGTTGAAAAGACAGCTGCAAGAAAGGGAGAACCAATTGGCATGTATGGCTAGTCTCTCTTTGGAAGCAATCCAATGTAGGATGCCAACTAAATCATATGCCCTATACCTTAAGGAACAGTGGCTACAGTTCCAAATTAAGACCCTAGCACAGAGGGGTACTATCCCATTTCAGGGCTATAAGCAGTTCATTGATCCTTGTGATCAAAGAACACTAGAAGATAGGGCCAAGATGTCTGAGTTTTATTTGCATAATATGGCCTTAACAGACATGAATGTATGGGACCCTAATTTGAAGCTAGGATATTTACAGTTGATGGATTTGGCAACATGGATGAACCATGAGGAAGCAAGGGTTGTAGAAATGAAAAGTATATTGGAAAGAGAACAAACAGAACCTCTTATGATCAGAGTTGAGTAGTCCAATCCAATGGCTCTCATCAACACACGTAATTTAATTGCAAATGATCCTCAACTTGCACCCAGGTATCTTTCTACCCAATAGCAATCAATTTCACATTTTGAGGACATGTTCAGGTTGTTAGGGGATGAAATCATACATGCTTGCCTAAGGAGATGGAACGCATTTCTATACAGCTTAAAGATAAGAGAGTGCCACTCTCCTCAAAGGATGAGAGAAGCATTGAACCAGACACCCATGTACAAGCAATCTATGCAAAGGCTCAAATTCAATTGGATTGGCTTGAAACTCAGTCCACCACTACTCTTAGGAATGCTAGAAGGAAGGAAGGAAGAAGAAGAAAAGAGGTAGTGGGAGGAGGTAGAAAAGAAAGCAGGTTTCTATGAACAAGAAGAGGAAACCACAGCAGAGGCATGGGATGTCAGGGAGGCCACTAGAGCTATGAAGGATATGGATATTGATTGAGTTTCTCAGAGGATGAGCAACACTTTCAGTAGGGGGTGATGATGAGCCTCATCATTGGGTAATTATATGGGCCTTAATTCACCTCCTAGCTTAGTCAAACCAACTTTTCTCACAACTTATTACATGTTTTTTATTATATTTTGTTTATGAGATGAGTTAGAGTGGGATATCATGCCTAGTGGACTAATATGCATTGAATGTAGGTTTGAAGGAGAAAATTAAAGAATTTTGGCAAAGACTAAAGTTGAAACTCGAATGGAACAAGGGAGAGGGATTGTAGAAGGTAAATTATCCTCATTTACTTCTCCCCCATTCGAATATTCCTCCATTTATCACACCAGCTCGAAGTGCAAGCGGCCAAGTCATGAGGATTAGAAGGCAGTCGAGAAAGTGAGAGACAAAGACCTATTTTATCTCAAGTTTGGGAGACGAGCCTCCCTAATTTTAAGGAGGTCGTTGGGGACTTCAGTTGTATAAGTAGAGAGGCCTACATCCTCATTAAGATTGGAATTTTTGTTGTAAAACTTTAAGTTATTTTCGAGCTCCAGACTTGTGGAAGATTATGATGTAATTTATGTTTTGGTAATAAGAATGAGTTTTGTTTTGAGCCAACACTAAGTTAACTCAGAGGGTTGAATCTCTTGGGTTAGGGCCCAACCCTAGCAGCCAAGGCTCCTCTTTTGTATTTGTATGTTTAGCTTAGTTTCATAGCTTCATTGTTAATTTGTATTTAGAGGTATTTTCATTACAAGTAGTGTAGATTTGATTGGTTGTTTATTAGTTTGCTTCCATTTGTGCCTTACTTCAGTAGCAGGTTGGCAGGGATAAAAGAAGCACCACAAGGCTGTTAGCAGGTGTCTTGGCCTCACTTCTTCCCTCTGGGATCATGATTTGAGGAAGGGACCCTTATGCAACCCCAAAAACACAGATTTCTATTTCTTTCATAAGCTTTAAGAGTTTACTGTATTTCAGCTAGCATTTGATTAGTTTTGCAAAGTAGGATTGCATTTCCATCTCTTCTATATTCATTCTTGCAGTAGATCTCATCCATGATTCCATTCCTTTCAGCTACTTTCCTCATGCATAAGGTAGACAGTTAGTTCATTAATTTTGCTTTTCTAGCTTATGAGAATGCTTCTTGTTTACATGACTTCTTGGAAATTACACATGTTTGATGCAGAGCAGGCACTTTGGAAGCTGACAGAGATCTCATAGAAAGCAACCACCTTCCAACTCCATTCACCCATAGGCATTCCTCGTTTCCATCAAAACCTTCACCAATTTCATCATTTTACATAGAAATTCTTCCAAGCACATTGAGCGAATCCAACCATCTCCTAACCTTGTTGTTGACTTCTGAGTGATCCTAGGTCTCTTTTCACTCCATTCGACCCATCAACCACCTTTCCTAAGCTTTCTATCACCTCAAACACCCATCGTTTTGCTCATAGCTGCATTATGTAGAAATATAGGGAATCACGTAGGTTTCTAGTACATCTTGTAGGTTTTCCTATGGTGGTTTGTTTTGAGGCCGAATTAAGGGAAAACCTCTAGGAAGCCCCCAAAGGTCACCCAAGGGTCTCCCACACCATCCAGCCATCTCCTAAACCTTCTAGCCATCCTCAAACATCCTTAAACCACCTGTCACATCACCACAAGAGATTAGTTTGCATATTTGATTTTGCATGAAAAGAACAAAAGGATAAAAACAAATTTATTTCAGTCCCTTTACTTGCACAATAGTGATGTTTGATTATTTTAACTTCCATGCTTAGACAGTAGCATTTGGTTCATGTTAATTTATCATTATTGCAAAGCATAGTTTCTCAGCAATTAATTAAGAAATGGTGTGATTTAGCATTGAATTTTGGTCTTTTTCATTATTGCAATAGATCAACTCTCTCTTAGATTAGATTTCCCTTTCTTTCATCAAGAAACCAAGCTTCTTTTGAATCCATAGAATTCTGGCTTGAAAACCCCCAGTGGTCTCTCGCCAGCTGAACAAGTGACAAAAGGCAGAACCATCACTTTTACTTGTGTATACAGCACTGTCACCTCCAAGTTTGTACGAACCCCGGGTTGATAAAGTAAAGCTGGTAGCCTAGGAGTTGCAGCATTCTTGCTGCAATACTAGTGCTCATCACCTTTAATGACATAAACTTCAAAGGTTCAAGTTAAAATTTTTGACACAAATAAAATTGTTAAGATGATTTTATAATTGCCAATAATTTATGCAAATTATGATATAATATATCCAACAAATTGCCAAAAAAACTATAATGTGTGTATTGATAAATAATAATATGTGAGTTATTTGAATCAAACTACACTGCAATGCTAATTACTCTCTTTTTTGATCTGGAATTCAAATAATATATTTATCAATATGGATATATTACTCCTTATTGTCACAATTTGCATAATTTCAAAAGAAACATATTGCAAGCTAGAAATCAAGAATGTACTTCAACCGGTAAAAAAAAACAAAAAACAAAAACAAAAACAAACAAACAAACAAAACCAAAAAAAAAGCAAACAAACAAAACAAAACAAACAAACAAATAAACAAAAACAAAAACAAAAACAAAAACAAAAAAAACAAAAAACAAAACAAAACAAAACAAAAAAAACAAAAAAAAAAAAAAATAACAAAAAAACAAACAAACAAACAAACAAACAAACAAAACAAAAAACAAAAAAAAATGATAAATTCAGTATTGCAAAATTAAGAGAATGGGTACCACTTAATACATTCAGTCACACACAGTGTTGATGAAACCCCCTACATGAAAAGGACAATTTATGGATGTGTTATAGTTGTGAGGAAATTAATCAAAAACCAAGCAAGGGATTAAAAATAAAAATAAAAACTCTACTTGAATCTAATCTAAAAAAAAAAAAAAACCTCTACTTGAATCTAATTTTCATTATTTATTTATTAAGACAGAGAGGAACACACCAGACTAGACATGACTAAAACCAAACAACATGCTTAGAAATCTAGTGCAATAGTGATAAAGTCAACGCATCCAACAAGAGACATCATAATACACAAAAAGGCATTATAACAAGGAATTTAGTCGTTCAATTCTGCAAAGCTAGTGAACATAATCAGAAATCCAATTTAACCAATGGGGAAAGTGATCCATGGTACAAGATGATTCCATGCATTTGAAACACCAAGGGAGGCAAGCATCATCGGTTCTCGCCTATAAGGAAGAAAACCTAGGTTCTCCTAGGTTACCGTGTGAAAAGATCCTCCTTGTGTTACTCCAGAAGATCAACAATAAATACATGAATATGTGCAATGGTTATGCTCAAAATTATATACTAAAACATAATAAGAGTGAGGAACTGTTTCCAAATCAAGGAGCTCAACTTGCCGATGGAGATTCTTGAAAGAGAGGTCATCAATCACATATAGACTTACTGATTGAGTAACCAAAGTCCTTTCATTTCTTGTGTGAAATTTTGATGACATTCCCTCTAAAAACTACTAGCACTTTCTAAGGATGCTTAGAATACTTCCATTACCAACCAACTTACAAGGCTAAACCTCATGGCCCCTGACCTCACAACGGAAAGACCTAAGAAGAAGTGAAGGGGAAGATCTTCTTGTGGTCACCCACTTGAATGTCATGGCCCCCGACCTCACAGTGGAAAGACCTAAGAAGAAGTGAAGGGGAAGATTTGGTTTTGGTTGAGGAAGGTGGGTGGGTGGCTTGCATGAAGTCCAAGTGCCCGCCATTTTTCTTTGTGGCTTAGTTTATATCGTTTTATTTTTATTATATATAATTTTCAATTTTTTTAATTAGGGCCATTTATAAAATTATAAATCAAATCATTTATTATTTTATAAATGATTTTATTTAATTATTTATTTAATAAAATTTTATTAAATTATTTAATTAAATTTTATTTTATTTATATAATCAAGTGGGTTATTAAATATCAATTAATTAAAGACAAATGATAATTATATTAAATTAAATTGATAAAGTCAAATAAATTAGGGTCAATGGATTATGGTTAATACTTATGTTAAATGTATTAAGGTTAATAATTTAATTAAAAAATTAAGGTTGTCAGAGGAGAATTTGATGCTAAGAAGACATCTGAGGGTGACTAATAGTGGTACATCATAGGGCTTGTTTAGCTAGTGATAAGAGAGGATTTAGTAGATCAATGAGGATCTGTTCATTATCAATAATGCTTCATTTCAAGGTGACTAGTGGTACATCATAGGGCTCGCTTAGCTAGCGATAAGAGAGGATCTAGTAGATCCATGAGGATCTTCTCAATATCAATAACGCTTGTTTACAAGCATAGATAAAAGAAAAATTTACATCTACCTTTATGTATGCATGTGTGAGTCAAATATGAATTGTGAATGTCCTTAGTTCCACTAATATACCTTGTATGTCATATAGTATTCAACAATTCATAATGGTAAGAACACAGATAAATTGGGGCAGAGGAGGGTCATCGCAAGGACCACCTCCATCAGAACCACCATTATCATCATTGAAGTTTGCTCTCATCTTACGCTCCTTGGAGGAAATTAATGAAACTTCAAGAGGGTGCCAAGCAGCTAAGGTGGAAGTAGAGCACCCTCCATAAGGGGTGGGAAACCCTGAGGAATCAAGAGACTTTGAACGAGGACCTCCAATTGAAGATATCATTAAGGAGATATAGAAGATTAAGCTCCCAAAGTTTGTTAGAGATCATGCCACTTAACGTGTAGAAGTTTGGCTAGAGGAATGACAAGATGTTTCACAATAAGGGAGTACACCTCCAATTTTAAGGCTAAGAGAGTGATATTTCAACTAATAGGAAATGCCTTGAATTAGTGGGGTAACCTAGAGTGGCAATTTCACCTCACTATCTTGACACTGTCACTTAGGAGTTATTTGAATAAAGGTTCAGGAAAAAGTACTTGCCAATATACTACGAGGAACGACAAGTAGGAGTCTTCCATGTTTTGGTTCATGGAAATCAAATAGTATAATAATATGAGATCAGGCTCATGGAGTTGGTCAAGTATGTCTCCTACATGGTCACTAATCAACACCAGGTGGATCATTTCATTTATGGATTGAACCCCAAGATTAGGGAATGGTACAGATATGGAAACCATCCTTAGTTGTAACAGCTATTGAAAATGTTTGTTATGTAGGAGAGAAATTGGACTTAAAAGGGAGAAACATAGTTGTCTTTCCACAACAACTAAGATTTGTACGGAAGGCCCCTCAAACCTTATTCGGAGGGGGTGGTTAAGCCAATGCCATATGGAAACAAGGTTGTACCAATAACTGTGGTAGTGGAGATTTCAATGGCTACCAATGTAGATTTTCTAACAACTTCAAGGGATCGTGCAAATCTAGGATAGATGTGTGAAGCTGCAAGTTGAGGCATAGGTTCTAGAGGAAAGAATTCATTCTAGAGGGCCCTACAAAACTCTATCCAAAATCCACCTCATAACACTTGTTGGGGACCTCATTACCAGCATGATTCACAACCTTGTACCACCCCTAGAGATGGCAAAGGCACCATGGGAAGAGCAAGCAACCACTGTCAGATTTATGCGGCAGTTGATCGCAAATAAGTTGAACACCAATCCACTGTGGTGAAAACATCATATGTGATAAATCATGTAAAAGTTAAAATTTGTTTGATTTTGGTGTTACAAATAATTTCATTTCACCATTTGCATTAGAAGAATGTGGGTTGGCAACTTATGAGCATGATGACTTTAAACAAGTTGAGATGGCTTATGGGGTAAAACAGATGGTAATACCTAGTGTTGATGAGTGTTTCATAAACCTCTAGGTGTGTACAACTAATGTATACGTCATTGCCCTAGGAACGTACAATGTAATCATTATAATGAATTGGCTAGAAGCTCACTGAGATTTTATGGTCTAAGATCTATGGTATTAAGAGGGAAGTGTTCTTATGATTCATCTCAATGATGAAGGTAAGAATTGCCTCGTGCAAGGCTATAATTATATGTGGTAAATATTGGAAATGACAATAAGGGACCCTCCCTAGACCAATACCCACTTTGTTAGAATTCAAGGATGTTTTTCCCAAAGAGTTGTCAGGTTTAGCTCCTAAGAGGGAGATTGATTTCACGATCAAATTAAAACTTGGCGCACAGCCAATATCCAAGATACCCTACAATGTGGTAGACTAGAACTTTCTGAGTTACAAATGTAGTTAAAGGAGCTATTAGATTTGGGACTTATTAGACACAATATTTCACCTTAGGGCACACCAGTGATTTTTTCAACAAGAAATATGGTTCCTTAAGATTATGCATATATTATGGGGACTTGAATCGAGTCACAAAAAAATAATAGGTATGTGATACCCAGAATAAATGATCTCTTTGATCAAATGAAGGGAGTAGTGATTTTCTCAAAAATTGATCTGCAAGACAGATATCACTAGTCAAGGATTAAGAAAGGTAGTGTTAAGGGATAAATTCTCCTAGGGTCTTGGGTTGATACCCTAGCAGATCAGAGGTTGTCTATATAGAGAAACACACATTCCATACAGCCATAATGCTAATATAAGCAAACTATACGATAAGGGGCATACCTGGGGGTCCTTCTTTTGAGAAGGTCTTACCAGGGTCCAAACCCTCTTGGAGTTCCTTTTGCTCCTTCAACCTGCAAAACAATCAATTCAAGAAAGTACAGCAGTATATGGAATAAACATCATAAAGAAATCATCTTCATAATATATTGAAAGGTAGTTAGTTATGCAATTAAACAACCATTCATATATGAATCATAAAATGGATATCATAAACATGAAGAAGATTTATATCAGGAACAAAGACAAGTGTTTCTTTTATTATAGGAAAATAAAGTACAGAAAGGAATAATTTCACCTGATTTGTCCTTTTGCAGGCTCCAAGCGGAACCATCCTCTGGATTCTTCTAGTCTCAAGCCTTTAACAAACTCCTTCCATGACTTACTCCATGATATCTCAAGTAGTAGATAGACATCATCACACAAGGAAACAAGGGTTTCCTGTAAATGGGGGAATTGCAAGAGGCACTAGGATATTCAAACCTGGTCAGGGAAATCTTAGCATAGTAACCTTTCTCTCTCTTCTCTCCTCCCTTAGGCCTTCCCATTGAAGCCTTTTTATACTTCTCCCAAAGTAGTTTTTTAGTTGGGAATTCGTTGGGAATAGTTGGGCCACGAGCACTAATAGGTAATCAACAGGTAAAACCCGCGATCTTTGCCCAAAATTAATGAGATTTATTTTTTTAAGTGTTTTAAGACATATGCACGGGTTGGGTATACTCAGACCCGTGTACACACGCGTTTAGCTCAAGGCAATGTCTTGTATAGGGAATAAAACATTGTTTTTTAAATTTTGGACCAGGTCTGGAAGGAGGGGTTTCCCTAGGCCATGAGTGCAGCATCACAAACATCAAGAGTGAGGTTTGGAGCTATAATAGATGCCCCCTAATATATGAGGTCAGAAGGGGTACTTGATGGCCGAAATGTATTAAGCAAGTTCATGGAAAGGAAATCTGTCAAAAACTGAGAAGGACTTCACCAAAGTTCAGCCTGCCAAGCCACAAAAGGAGATCAGAAAGAAACATTGTTTGAGGCGGGCATACCCATGCTTAGAGAAAGTAAAGCATGTCCTCATATCAAGTACAAGTGGATCCACTAAGTATACAAGTATACAGAACTGGAAAATACATAATGGATCATCTGATCACGATCGAACAAGTACATGTCTGAATATCACATATAAGAATGTCAATGATGCTAAAGAATGAACCAGATCACTGATATCAAAGATGGATCACAAAAGGTACCAACTAAACATGATGGAATAGGATGGTACTACACTGCAAACTCAGGTGCCAGCACATAGAATGTCGCCATGACTGACTGCAACATATAAGGTGGAATGGTATCAACTAGCAGGAACAGGAGCAACTATCAAGTGAACCAATGAGTGTTGATACAACCTGAGGTCTTCACCAATCGTCGTGGTACATTTCTGCACTATGGGAATAAATGATCTGAAGTTGACCATGTGAGAAATCGTTTGATTACGGGTCATTGATGTATACCGTTAACAAACGCGAGACTACTCACTGATAATGATAATGAGCGTCAAGGTACCCAATACAATCTAACAAGTGTGAATGGATGAGCTGAAGTCGAACACCTGTAAGAATCTATCAATCAAGAGACAATGATGGTTTCCCACTGTCGATAGTGAAGGATCTGCCACTAATGACTACAAACCCCAAGGTACTACCAAATAGACTCTAGATCTTTGCCCCAGAGCAATGAGTCGAAGTCGATATGGAAAGATCCGCTAGAAGGAAGGAATTAAGGCATCCTTCATCAATCTAGCGCGAGTGTAACCCGTAGGCCAATAATGTGGAAGGAATCGGATGAAAAAGATGTAGTGACCGGACTAAAGTATGTTTCCAGCGTACACAAGATGTGGCTAGCGCACGACAAAAACCCTCTGACCCAACCAATAATGAAAGCTGACACAGAGGTGAGGTATCCACCAATAGGGTCAAATGGAAACCAAGGTACTGCACAAATCCCAATGTGTGATAATGTAAGCTGATGTCGAACACAAGGGAAACCACTCAGTCAAAGACCCATAATACTAATCGATGCTGAGCACAAGGTGACCTATCAATAATGAAAATAGGGCCAAGGTGCAGCTCTAGGCCTGTCCTCAGAGCAAGATGTCGTCGTCGATAAGGACAAGACCCGCCAGCAAGAAGTCAATGGAGACCTTCTCAAACTGGCACGAGTAAAGGACCAATATAGCTGATTTGATGATAGACATGATACTGACAACCAGGGATGGCCGACTGAAAAATGAGTCAAGAGACACTGCAGAGAGGCCGACTCAGGCTAACTTCCCTTGAACAAAAGCATGACTCAATGTGACTATGTGGCAACATATGATGACTCTGTATAAGTTTGTCATGCAGGAGGCACGAATGAACCCTCCATATGATTGGAAGAGGTAACCAATCGGGGGAGAACTGACTCAATAACAAGGTTAAGGTGTACCTAAGTCAAACTAAATCCCACCCAAATGGAGGAGACTTTGATTTTTGAGTGCTTTGTTCAAGGGCGATACGACTGACTCTAGCTGCCAACAATAAATGGAAATATTGTCTCATTCCCGCTCTTTTTTGGAATATATAATTTTTTTGTTTTTTTCTATTAAGCTAGAAAAAGAATAAAAGAATGTTATAGTACAGTGGAAAGAACGAGTGTAGGTGAAGCAAATGATCTAGTTCCTGGGATTGGAACATTCCTATGCTCAATGCAGGGAGGCGAAAACTGGTCAAAGACACTCAAAGGTGTGTTCCTTCCACGGGTCAAAGTGTATCAAGTTGCGGAAGTTAAAGGTATGCAAGTTTGATTTTGCAGTCGTCATGGTCAAAATTTGGCTTAAACACGAGTCCAAGTGAAGCCGGATCAAGGCCAAAAGGTGCAAATGGTCAAAATGCAATGCAGCAGTACAACTCAACACAAAGGAGCCTCTATGGTATAAGGCCAGAACAAAGGGAAGAAGCAAAGAGGAATGAGTCTTCATCACATAAGTCATGGCGGGACTATAGAGGACTCCCGAGCCTACTCAAATCGGAGCAGCATGGGCAACAAATGTCAGTGAGGTGCTAACTACGGTGCCCATGTAAAGGATGGCTTCTACCATCATGTCATGATTTAAAGAATCGGTGAGTGAAGATGGTTTACGAACCATAACACGATGGGATCGACCCTATGGCAAATGTATCGACAAATGGAGGCTAGTATGCATAATGCAACGGAAAAATGGCTTCCCTAACCTATATGCCAGTGAGAAAATGATACCTGCCATGATGGGTCAGCAGTCATGGAACCGTCTCGAAACCGTCGAAAAACGTCCAAAATGTCATGAAAGTCAAACCATTCTCGACATTCCAAGCTCCCAAGTTAAAAGTTACATGAGACCAAACAAAATTAAGTTTTGAAAAAATTTTGCATTTTCAAAGCCTATAAAAGAGTTTTTGGACTCACCATTTTCACCTTTTGAGTTTGAGAGCAGAGAAGTGGAGCAAAAGGCGCAGACTTTTCATACGCCAAATTCAACCGTTCAGATTCTTCCAAAATCCCCAGGTAACTCTTATCCTTGTCTTGCAATCAATTGTGACTAGTTTTAGAATTTTTAATTTATGTTTTACCATTGAATTTTTTGTCAAAAATTTCACCGCGGCGTATAAGCGGGTTGGAAATATGAAACCCATGTACACACGAGCCCTACACGCAACTGTGTGTAAATGGACCCGCGTATACGCCGCAAACATTTCAAACAAAAAAAACTAACAGTCTAAAATCATTTTTTCTTCAAGATGCCGGTCACTTGGCGAGAAAGAGAGCATACCGTAGTGGATGATGAGGTCATGAATGATCCCAATGCTTTGGATGCCTTACGGGGATGCGGTTTGCTAAAATTCTTCAAATTGCCAAATATGAAAGCAAACACACGTCTGCTTGAGATGCTCATTGATTACTGGAGTATCGAGGATGATGCATTTATGATTGACCAGATGCCACTCAAGATAGAAGTGGAAGATATTTATTTCATCACGGGCCTTTCTCGAAGGGGAGAGGTAGTACATTCCAGGGGTAGGACATGAGGCAGTCTCTCAATCGAGGACTACGTACATATATATTGCCTGGGACATTCAGAGAAGGTTGGAAGTCAAATTCCAATCAAACATGTGGAGAGTCTATCGTTGAGGATAATCTTGTTCACTATAGCTAGAGTGAACGGATCAGCTTCTCTGCACCAGGCGTCACGGCCAGCCATGAGCTTGGCGGTAGATTGTTTGACCACTGTATTTGACTGGTGTACTCCTCTTCTGGCCAACCTAAAAAGCTAGCTTACTTCCATCAAGAGAGGGCAAACCAAAAACTTCGGGTATGGGACTATTTTGTGTTCTTTCTTTTTTGAGAGGTTTCCTACACTTCATCCTAGAGTATCGGTTTCAATCAGCAGCCCACGAGATCAACGAATGGGCAGGTGGGCTGACCTGATGAAACGTCTAGGAGGTGGGGACGTCCCACGGACTGCATTTGAAGATGACTTATTTTCCTGGTGGGATCAGCAAATCATCACCATAGATGACTACCTTTATGCTGGGTTGGATTTCCGAGGAGATCTCGATCTAGTATTACCACCGATCGTAGCATGGGGCAACATTAGTAAGTGTTTTTTTTTATGATTTTTCTTGGATTTTTCAAATATAATAATGAATTTTGAAAAATATTTTTGATAAGATTCAAATGACTAATATGATGATCATGTTCCAGATATTGGGTCGGTATGACCAGATGAGTTCCCACGGCACAGACGTCGCAGCCGAGGAGTCAAAGAGGCAGCTGCAGACACAGAGTGACTACTTCACATAGTCTAGCGGCACTTGGTGAGACTCACTCATGGATTACCGATGGTGGCGGTAGAGGATCTTCCTAAGGATATGCAGCGTCATGTGGTTGGCATGCCACGTGATTGGGTTCGCACTCTTAGGCGTGTGGCCAATGCGATAGTTACCTACTTAGCCGCTCATCCTGAGCCGGGGCATTAGATGTACTGGACATGATTATGGGCATTTGAGTCCCAATTTTGTATATTATTTTTGGATAGACTTGTGTACACTCGAGATGTTTTATGATATCTATATATATACAGTTCCACTTTTTGATGCTTGATTTTATTATGATGAATGATTGATGTGCCAGTCTAATGCTTGATTAGCGATAGAATCAGCTAACCAATTATGAGATCTTGGAATGTGAAAATAATTAATATAAGTAAATGATCTTTGCAACAACCTCACCCTTAAATACTGGCGATATAAACATGGATCCCTTACCCAATAAATGTTATTCAATTGTGACACTATCAATTGTGATTCAAGATAAACTACCAACGAGTCGATTTCATGAGAAATTGCCTCGGATATTAAATTAATGACGGCAGTATACTCAGCCATATTATTTGAAGTGGGGCCAATGCATACTCCCCTTGATACCATTAACTGACTAGTTGGATAGTAGAGTACCCAAGCTGCGGAAGCGAGGTTCCGAGTGTGTCGACTAGCACCATCGGCGAATCCAAAATAGACCAAGTCCTCCATCAACACTTGCCACAGCAGACCAAAAAGTGTTGATATCAAAAACTCTTGAGGAGATATGTACAAATATACACAATGTACAAAGAATCCATTGCCTAGTTACTAAGCAAAGTACTTCTTAAGGTAGAGCCCATCAGGGGCCCCGCCCACTTGCTCCTAGGGATGTTTATCGGTACAATTATCAAACCAATCAATATACTTCCTTCGGAAAATAACTATGTTGGAGCCAAAGGAACCGTACAAACATCGCTAGTCAAACTAGAGGACGTGGATTCAACTTCATGCAAAGGGGGACGAAAATATGACTTACGATGTAAATCTTCCAAAGGTCGATCTATAGCCATCATTGCTTCGAATATCGCTTCGTTAGATGGAAAAACAATATCCGAGCAATCCAACGCAGAAGTGGAATCAAGGGTCCGAGGATGAGCCACATCACCATCTAACTCTTTCTCTGAGGAAGGAGTAGGATGATCGTCTGCAGGGTCATTAGTAGATTCATATCTAAGCTCTGCTACAGATGTAGAAGATTCTATTTCACCCACCTTGCCATCATCCGATGTGGTCACAAATGAAGATAAGGGTCCAGGATCCAAAAAATAATGAGCTTAAACAAACTCTTTCCGTAAAGGGTCCCTGGAGGATGAAATTGTATCTATTCTAGCCGTAGGAGGGGGAAGATCAAACGCACCCATCAATGAAGAGTACATCCCAACTTCTAGATTCTCAGTAGGCAGACGGGGGTTATCCACTAATGGAACAGTAGAGTTTGAAGTTGCTCGAGGATCAACTGGAGAATAATCCAATTGATCAGCCTTAACAATTTTCGCTTCATTAGGAAAGAAAATGACATGAAACAGAGTCGAAACCATGGCGTCCATTTCATATACCCAGTTCCTTCCTAAGAGGAGATTGTAGTCTAGGTTAGCATCGATGACTTCTACTTCAATATTAACGGCCTTCCCCCCAACACTTATAGGAAAGGCCGGGATAATCCTATATGGCTTATGAGAATGACCATCAAACGCTGTCAAGAGGGTAGGTGAAGGAACAACTGAAGGCGATCCAATGGCCTTCCAACATGACATAGACATGACACACGTGGAAGCTCCCTCATCTATAACTGTCCGAAAAATATTAGTTTTCTGGTAGGTAGACTTTATCTGGAAAGCCATATGATGAGGAAGTCTCTTTTTGACATTATGCATATCAAAAGTGAGAGCTAAAGAATTATTTGGATCCACTGCCCCCATTGCCGACAGCAAGGCACTTCTTTGAGCAGGACACGACTGGAGCACCTCTAAAGTGGACATAGCACATGGACTCTGCGCCAGATCCTCAACAATGGAGTAATTCTGGGCTGCCCTAATATTAGGGTTGATAGTCGTGCGTTTAGCAGAACCTTTCGGTACCCGTGGTATAGTCTCGACAGAGGGTCGCTCAATATGAAGTGGGTTGTTAGTTTTGGGAACTATTTTATCCTTGGAAGTTTCACCTTCACCATATTCATGTGACCGTGTGGCCACATTAGCGTGAGAACCCATCATGAAAACATTTGATGATTTATACCCTTCCTGGTTGCCCCCTGCGGAGGTACCAGGGTTTAACTCGCACCAACAAGCATTTGCTGCCCTTGGGGAAAAGGGTTGGTTAACACAGCTTGAGAGCTAGAAGTCCCTTGCTACCCTAACAAGTGTTGAGCATCTTGAATCTTGGGGCAGAGATGAGTTAAATGGTCCCCACTGCATAACTTGCATGGAAACTTGACTTTCTTTTTAGACTCATTTCTACCACCACCAGCATTATTGCCAGGATTATTTTCATTAGTCTTCCCATCTTGACTCTTTTTCTTACCTCGTCCTTTCTTTTCCCCATTGGAATTTTGATTTCCTATGGGGTTATCAAATTGGACGGCATTAATCGAAGAGGGTTGGGAAGACAAAGGGTTAGACGATGTGACTTGGTTGTTAGGAGCAGTTTGCAAAGACAACTGCTGCAATTGGCTCAACAAGTTCACCGCATTTGTGTCTACCGATCCAATGATACCATCCGCATGGGGACCTGGCTTCGACTTGGCTATATCAACCTTAGATCCAGGAGCATCTGGCAAGATTTTTGTGGGATCCCAGACTGAGAGTAAATTAATTCTAATTGTTGGGCCCTAAAATTAGCTTGCTCCTCATAATAGACTCCGGACATGGAGACATCCTTAGAGATTTCAGGTTGTAAAGATTTCAAAAACCATTCAAGACGGTATTCCGGAGGAATTTTGGCTTTAATGAGCCTCTTTCTCCATCTCCATTCCTGAATGTGATCAGAAATGTGAGTTGCCGTGTCCTGACGAAAAGTGGCCAGAAGTTCAGTTCCGGCATCATAACGGATAGGCAATTGGAAATTATTTAAGAAAATATTAGCTAAGTCAACGAAAGATGTAAAGCTGCCCCCTGGCAACTCTATATACTACTTGGCCGCATTACCAATGAAGGTGCGTTGAAAAAGTCTCAACCTTATCGAGTCATCAATAAGGGAGTTTGATGAGCACCACAAATGGAATGTGGTTACATGGTCGCCTGGGTCTTCACCGCCCTTCCCTTTGAATTTTGGAATGTCCGAAGGGATTTTGGTTGGGACCAGAGGCCAGGCCGGGTTGTATTTAATTGGATCGTTTGTTAATTTTGTGAGATATGGAAAGTTCAAAGTTGCCAGAAAAGGAAGCCTAGGAGGACGTTGGGGGTTCCACCCTGACTGGGCGGAGTTCCCAAAGTTCTGAAAAGATTGGCCTGGATTTTGAAAGGCACTCCTGCCGCAAAACCTCCATAACTGATGAAGCTTCCTCCTAAAGGATTATAAGGAGTCGATAACCCCTGATAAGGATTCCAAGCAGAAGTTAAGGGAGGAATACTTCGAAACAAACTAATTGTGGAGTACGGACCATTCCCTTGTTGGCCGAAAAACGGATTCCCAATTCCCATGCCACTAACCGCAAGGTTAGTCCAACCTTGGAAAGGATTACTGCTTTGTCCTGTAGAAGAAAAAGGCATAGATCCTACTGTCAAGTTGGAATGTGGTATATGACCACTTCTGAAAGGAAAACCCTGAAATGAAGTTGATCCACCCATCATGGATGTGGAGGCATTAAACGGAACTGATGGAATACCCTGTGAATGGGTGCTAAAGGGGAAGAATCTAGTACTAAAAGCATTGGCTTGGGAATTTCCACTCGTAGAAGTAATGGAGGTAGACCCCACAAAAGATGTCCTAGCAAAAGACCCAAATAAAGATGCAGAGGGGATGGAAATAGTTCCTCCCCCTTGTACTGATGTTGGAGTCTGCATAGTTGTAGCACTTGTAGTAGAATCCATGCTTCCAGTAGTGGTCATCGATGGTAAGTGCGTAATGTGACTTGGACTTGACGGTCTATGCGTCAGAGTCCCAACGTATCGTAATACTTCTGGATAACTAGTAGGTAGGGGAGAATTCGGAGCCGCTAACGACTCTAGGAGCTCTTCTACCTCTATGTTATCTTCCGTCTGAAAGAGAACTTGAGAAAGAACTAGAGTGTTCCTCTCTTGTTCTGTGGAAGTACCAGGCCTATTCTGAACACTAATGCCCCCGAGAGGAGGATCAATCCTCGATGCGTCAGCTACCACGAGATGAAACCCACCCGCAGTATTACCAATGTGCCTTCTAGGAGAAGGCTCTAAACTTGGTGGTGAAAGACCACGAAGTCTTCGAGACTGTCTAGGTGATTGGTCAGCCACTTTGAATTTTTTATTAAGATCTAGCTAAATACTCAAAAAATTGAAAGCGAGGCCAAATAGGAGCACAGAGCACACACTACAAAGTCCCTAAAAGATATCAGCTAGTCAAACAACTTTCGAGTATTTCCGCTCCGGGTGATGAGGACCGGACACCAAAATCCAAGAAAGTGAAGTAAGGGGCCTTCCGAAGATAGTATGGGATAATTACGGCCCAATCTTATCAACGAAGGTAACAGAGGAAGTTACGTTGACCTCCTAACAAAAGCCTGCGCTGGTGCAAGCCCCCAATCTTCGCAAGGGTGCCCTCCAGTAGTACCATTGAAAGTGATACAACGTCGACCTCAAGTGCCACAGGATTCCCCTTCGCAGCCACCTATGTAGATCCCTAGGAGTATCAACTATGGTTACCAACTCGTATCAGAAGCCAGGCGGAACAGTCTTGAGGTAAGATCCGACAAGTAGGAGAGGGGGTATCTCTCTTCCCTATCTTCAAAAACCCTTGTGCTTAACTCCCAGATCCGTAGCTTTCCTGGTCTCCCTAACACTATTGGATTTTCACTCACTATTCAGACTCCTATGTTTGATAGTTTAAATGGCCTTGGAGAGTTATCTCTCCACTCGCCTAATCCAAGGCCCTAAAATATCCTAAAACTTGTTGGTGTGTCTAACTTGACAATTATAAAAAGTTCTAGTATATTTTAATTAGCACTTGTTTTTAAATGGGTTGTTCTTTAAGTCAAGGGATAAGCGAAAGTGAAACTAGTGGTGTTTTGATGCAAAAGAAATTAATAAAAACCAAACTACATGCAAATGCACTTGTTTTCGTTTTTCAATGAAAGAAATTTCTACTAGGTTCAGAGGAACTTCAAAGAAAGCAACAAATTTTTCTTTTATTTTTCTTTTACTCACGCTCCACACTCACAAAAGTTAACAAAACTATGGATGTCCTAAAAAGATGTGCAAATTTATCCTAATGCAATAAGTACATGCTGATGCAAAACTCAAAACTACTCTTAAATGAAGAAATGAAAGTTACTTGTTTATCAATTTTTAATTTTCCACTTAAAATGTTTAGATGGAATATGAGTTGCTAATGCTCATTTTCGTCTCTACACTAAAAGCAAGTTTCAAGACAAACAAAAATGCACTTTCATTCACTAAAAGAAACTAAATCAAAACCAAGTTCAAGAAAGAAAAACCAAGTTTCAAGAAGTTTTCTTCAAAAGCAAAACAAAAAATGACTTTTCAAAAGTGCTCTAAACAAGACTGAAACTTTATGATCGAAGAATAGGCAATGAAACACTTTGCGAGTTTGCAACACAAAACAAGTGAGAACTCAACAAAAATGTGTTTCAAAATGCTCTTAACAATAAAAAAGCAGCAACAAGAGCTTGGCAATAAAGACCAAAAGATTGAAAAGACAACTTTCAATAAAGTGTAAACCAACAACTTAAAGCAAGAAAAGCAGATGGTCATAAAGATACAGTTTTGGCATGCAAACCAAAAAAATCACCAAAACAAGATTTGACACAAAGACTGAGATCAACCTTTCTGCCCTGACAAAACAGAGCAGCCAAGACTCCTAACAAGAAATCTTGTGTGCTTAACAAAAACGATGACGCTTGCAATAAAACCAATAAGACCAACACTTTCCAAAATCAGAGAGAATTTGAAATCAGATACTTGCTGTAAAACTAAAAATTGACACAGAAAAGTAACTATTTAGGACTGAACCAGACCAGCAGACAGACCTTCAGAAACAAAAAGATTTGAAAAATCTTGAAAATTACAAGACATACGCGGTTGTATTGATGTACAGCTGCGTGTATATGTGACCGAGCCTAAGGAAACCTACGTATACACGGGTTAACTTAAGGAAACATGCGTATATACGCTTCTGTAAATAGGAAAAATAGAGTATACAAAAGATTTCAAGAAAAAACAAAAAACAGTCTGAAGAAACTGATCAAACTTAGAATTCAAATTCCTACAAGAACAGACTACACAGTAACAGCAAGAAAACAGACAGCTGAGCCCTGATTAGCTTGAATAAACCCAAACTAGGAACAACAATACTGTTGTCCCCAGTGGAGTCACCAATTCTGTTAAGGGATAAATTCCCCTAGGGTCTTGGGTTGATACCCTAGCAAATCAGAGGTTGTCTATATAGAGAAACACACATTCCATACAGCCATAATGCTAATATAAGCAAACTATATGATAAGGGGCGTACCTGGGGGTCCTGTGTTTGAGAAGATCCTACTAGGGTCCAAACCCTCTTGGAGTTCCTTTTGCTCCTTCAACCTGCAAAACAATCAATTCAAGAAAGTACAGCAGTATATGGACTAAACATCATAAAGAAATCATCTTCATAATATATTGAAAGGTAGTTAGTTATGCAATTAAACAATCATTCATATATGAATCATAACATGGATATCATAAACATGAAGAAGATTTATATCAGGAACAAAGACAATTGTTTCTTTTATTATAGGCAAATAAAGTACAAAAAGGAATAATTTCACTTGATTCTTCCTTTCGCAGGCTTCAAGCGGAACCGTCCTCCAGATTCGTCCAGTCTCAAGCCTTTAACAAACTCCTTCCATGACTTACTCTATGATATCTCAAGTAGTAGATAGAACTCATCACACAAGGAAACAAGGGTTTCCTGTAAATGGGGGAAGTGCAAGAGGCACTAGGATATTCAGACCTGGTCAAGGAAATCTCAGCATAGTAACCTTTCTCTCTCTTCTCTCCTCCCTTAGGCCTTCCCATTGAAGCCTTTTTATACTTCTCCCAAAGTAGTCTTTAGTTGGGAATTCGTTGGGAACAGTTGGGCCACGGGCGCTAATAGGTAATCAACAGGTAAAACCTGCGATCTCCGCCCGAAATTAAGGAGATTTATTTTTTTTAAGTGTTTTAAGACATATACACGGGTTGGGTATACTCAGACCCGCATACACACGTGTTTAGGTCAGGGCAATGTCGCGTATAGGGAATAAAACACTGTTTTTTAGATTTTGGATCAGGTCTGGAAGGAGGGATTGCCCTAGGCTATGAGTGCAGCATCACAAACATCAAGAGTGAGGTTTGGAGCTATAATAGGTAGCATTCCCACAACCTCTTTTTGGACTCTATTTAGGCATTATGAGCTCACAGTAGTGTTATTTTTCTTGACCAATGCATTAATAGTGTTCATGAGCCTTGTGAATGGTGTGTTTGGGACTATCAAGACCACCTTGTGCAAGTCCTTATGGATAATATGCTTGTGTATTCCAAGAATGAAAAGGATCATAAATAACACTAAGGGATTGCGTTGACCTCTTAAGCGAAAATAATTTGTCTAACGATCAAAATGTTATTTCTTTCATAAGTATATTCATTATCTCGGCTATATCATTGCAGCATAAGTAATTTCAGTTGACTAGAATGTTAGAAATTAATTAATGGAGCAATGAAATACACAAAATATTGCGGAAACACAAATACAGAAATGCATAAAACAAGAGAGACACAGATATACGTGGTTCACCCAATTTTGTCTACGTCCACGAAGAAACAGCCAGTCCTTCCTTTTATATTATCCAGCAAAATGAAGAGATACAACCTATAGCAGCTATGTTGTAATTTCCTCTTCATTCTCTCACAACCTCCTCTCTCTCACTCACTCATAATAATAATCCACAATAGCAATACAATTCCCTCATATAAACTGAGGGTTTCCTTCTAGGGAAAAAAACTCTAAATTAACATAACTTCTATTGTTAAATCATTCGCCTAATGAACGGCTCAAATTGACTATGAAATTGCAATATTTTACAAGGCAAATTTTCATCTATTTTTTAGCTTCGGGGGCCCGCTAGCCCCCGAACCCCCCAGTCGAGGGGGATGGACCCTTGCCATGGAGGGGTATATAGTCCTCCTAGGGGTATACACCCAGCTAAAACTAGACCTCTGAATCAAGAAGATAATTAGGCTCCACACCAAATAATCTCCCACTTGGAGATTGATTATTGCAACTTCACTACTACTTCATTTTTTAGACAATGTTTCCAGTTTGGACCTACTTGTTTCTCATCATCATCATCATACTTGAAGACCAATTGAAACTAAGCAGAATATCATTTTCTCCTTGGTTACAACTTTTGTTAACAAATCTACAGGATTCTTGCTAGTGTGGATATTTTCCAGCTTCAATTATCCATGTTCCAACACTGACCATATGAAATGGTATTTTAGCTTTATATTTTTAGTCTTGGAATGAAATTCAGATTTCTTTACAAGATGAATGGCACTCTGGCTGTCACTGTATAACCTGTTGACCTAAATTGTCATTGATGTCAATATGGCAATATTCTAGGATACTAAATGATGATATGAAGCCAAGGATAAGCAGAGTAGATCCATGAAGAAACAGAAGCAAGAAGCCAAGGAGCAAGGCCATCAGGAAAGCCAAGCCATGAGTAAGAGTCTATTAACGGAGGAGTTAACAAAGGAGGCATATCAAATCTATCGCTTATGCTTAAGAGTATTGCAGAGTATCAGAGGAGTTAACACATCAAAGGAGTATTGCAGAATATCATAGCAAGAGAGGCATATCGGAAAAGATATCATAAGCCATCAAGGTATGAAGGTATCAGAGAAGTTCATTGAAAGACAATGCAAAGCCAAATGAAGACCTATTGGAGCAAGAGGAGCCATATCAAGAGTATCACATGTATTATATGCCCAAGAAGTCCCGCAAAGAGGAAGAAGTCATCAAAAGAGAAGGAACAAAGAGGAACACGCATCAAGAGGAGAAGCCAGCAGAAGAGCAGTTAACAGAGGAACCATATCATGAGATATCAGAGGAATATCAGAGAAGAGCTATTGGAGCAGTGTATTAGAAGTCATAGGAGTGACAAGCCAAGAGAAAATAAGAGCAGATAAGATCGGAGCAGTATATATATATCAGAGAAATCACATCGGCGGGTTCTATTAAGTACCACATTGGAACCCCCGACTGCAATATACAGTTGCGGACCCGATGGTCCTATTATATCACGCCCTAATGGTACATCGTGTCCACCATATCAGGAGTTATGTATCACAGCATTTAAAGTCTTGTCACGTTAAAACTGCGATAGCGATATGTATGCAGACCTGACTACACCATTGCAATATGATTTAATATATTATCGCATCCGCCATATCGCAAGACTCTTGTAAAGCCTTTCCACATTGAAAGTGCCGATTGTGATAATACACGGACCCAAACAGGTTATAGCAAAGAGCAGAAGAGTATATAATATATAGATGTGATATATATGCGGACCCGCTGCACCATTATAAACTACCCTATTGTTATATCATAGCCGCCTATCGGAACTCTCATAACGCAAGTTATAAAGGGTTGTCACCCCCGAACCACCGATGCAATTTGTACGAGGACCTGCTATAACATTATAATACGACCTATTGAAATATCACATCCGTTGAATCGCAATGTTCAAAAGAATTGACACTGCTGGATTGTCGATTGCGATAAATATTACGGACCCGAATGCACCATTTAACATGACTAAATGTAATATCTCATCTGCTGTATCGCTAGTCTCTAAGGGATGTCAAACTGCCAATTGCAATTGCGATTGTGACGTGGCATGTGGGACCTCCCTGTTGGTACAGTCTCTCCAATGAAATCCTCCGTAAATAATTAAGTCTAATGTATGAATATTATTAAAGGAAAAAGGACCTATTTGATATATTTTAATAAGCAACATTTCTTTGTATTTCGGCCTCTCTTCCTCCTGAACATGTCCTGTGAATATTGGAACACTAGAATAGACAGAGGAAGCCATGGATCGGGAAACCGAAGTGTCAAGTGAGAATAGATGGTCAAGCGAGTGCAAAGGAAGCTAAAGCGACTGGAGGAGGGAAGCCAGAAGGTCGAGCAAGCATTGAGGAAACCGAAGCTCAAGCGAGTGAAAGGGAAGCCAAAGGTCAAGCGTATCAAGATAAGAAAACAGAGAATTTTCTTTATGCAGTTGTTTTTGGCGAACTGTAAGAAAGAAGGAAGCCGGCAGTCCAACAGGATAGAAAGATGTCGAAGATCCAATAGGATAGAAGGAAGACAAAGGTCCAGCCAGATAGGAGGCAGTCGAAGGACGAGCAACCCTGTTGATCGTGTTACCTGGTGAAATACTCAGGCCTGTGATGAATTAATCAGAGCTTAGTGCAGCTAATAGTAGACTCACTAAACTTTTGTGGAGACATTATCAGAGACTATGATGGCTATTTGATATCAACATGAGATAACGTTTGCAGACTTTGTGTGGACAGTATGAAGAGTTGTAAAGACTTCTTCCTCTAAAGACTAGTTGCCATTGATGTTGTAGCATGGAGACTACAGTGAAACTGTAAATAGGTAGAATTCAGTAAAGAAGTGTTTTGGGAGCAGAGAATCACTATCAAACATGCCTTGACAAGATTGGGTCGGATCCCTTGGGGTTGGAGCCTCAGAATTGGAAGGATTGGTGTCCTTGGGGTTGGTGCCTCAGAAGTGGAAGGATTGGTGTCCTTGGAGTTGGTACTCCTATATCCAAGTTTGGTGCCTTGACAGTAGAGGGTTGGTGCCTTGACAGCAGAGGGTTGGAGCCCTTGAGGTTGGTGCCTTGACAAAACAAAGTTGGTGCTCTAGAGGTTAGAACCTCACAAAAGTCCAAGTTGGTTCTTGGAAACAGATTGGAACCATATATATATTGTATCTATTTTATTGAAAATATTATATTAATAAAAGCATTTATTCTTGTTGTTCATCTTGTGTTCTGAATATAAATGTTTTAACTGGTAAAATACCAGTTGAAAAGAAATATTGATTCACCCCCCCCTCAGTATTTCCAGCATAACCTGCCCATCTCCTACTTCTTGCCCAATTCATCCATAAACCTTTGTAACCAAATCATTTCTTTACTAGCCTCTGTAGTAACAACATATGCTTCTATTGTTGAAAGTGCAAAAATGTTTTGAAATTTTGAAACCCAATTAACAATTATTCCACCTACAATAAACACATACCCTGTGGTGCTCCTCTTGTTATCTCTATCACCTATCATATATGCATCAAGAATCCCTATAGAGAAATTTTTAAACCACCAAAGCTTAATGCTTGATTTGTGGTACCTCTCAAATACCTAAGAATCCTTTTCACTGCCATCCAATGCTCTTTTCCTGGATTGTTCATATACATGCTTACAACTCCCACTACATGTGCAATATCAGGTCGTGTGAATCCATTTCATACATTAAGCTTCCAACTGTTGATGCATATGGAAATTTACACATATAATCCATCTCTTCCTGAGTCCTGGGAAACATCTCCTTACTTAGTTTGAAATGGCCAGCCAAAGGTGTACTAATTAGTTTTTCATTCTACATATTAAATATTTCCAACACATTTTCTATGTACTCACTCTAATACAATGTTAATTTGTGAATCTGGTTTTGCATTCTTCATAGTAAATATTTCCAGCACCTTTTCTATGTACTGACTATGAGACAATGTTAATTTGTGAATTTTCCTATCTCTAGTTATTCTTATACCAAGGATTTGTTTTGTAGCACCCAAATCCTTCATTGCAAATGAACTTGCCAAATTTCCTTTGAGCACATCTATTTCCTGCATATTAGACCCTACAACAAGCTTGTCGTCTACATACAATAACAATATAATATAATTGTCATCATTTTGTCTTTTAATATAAACACAGTTATTAGAATGACATCTAGTATAACCTTGTTCAGACATAAACCTGTCAAATTTTAGATACCATTGACTTGGAGCCCGTTTTAAGCCATACAAGCTCTTCTTCAATTTGCACACTAATTTCCCCTTCCCTTTGACCTCATACCCTTGTGGTTGTTTCATATATATTTCTTCATCCAAATCTCCATGGAGAAAGGTTGCCTTTACATCTAACTGCTCAAGATGCAAATCTTTTATTGAAGAAATTGTAACTAGGTTCAGTCTTCATAAAGACATGATCTTTGTATTTGATGTAAGAAAAGGAAATAAATTATTTTTGTAATCTTTCTACATGGGTTTCATGAGAAATAAGTGTAACTAGGTCAAAGACTCCTTCTTGATGTCTTTAGGATTTTTTTTATATGTCAAAGGTTCATGTCATGAGCCTATGTGTAATTTATTCTAGCCTACAAGATATGTAGCATCCCTCCAAAGACCAAGCATAATCCTCCAAGAAGTCTGCAAGCGAAAACAAGGAAGAATACTTTATGTCAGCTCCAAATAAATGATCTAAATATATAACTATGTCATGTCGGCTGGAAGCAATAGACACGTTGGTTTGTAAGGTAATGTCGGCTCAAATTATATGTGCACAACCACTATAAATACCCTGTTGGGGTATCCGAAAATGGGCAAGACAAAACTCGTAATTGCCTCTGAAATTTCGCATAGGAGAAGAACTGCAGTAGGGCTAAGGAGTTGCATATCAGTGGGTTAAGGAGTCGTAGTAAAGGAGTATCATATCTCAGAGATCCAGAATCAAGAAAGGAGAAAACTCACATGAAGAAATAGAGCTACACCTAGGGTTTGACTGCACCTCATTTGGGGTATAGGTGTAGTCATGATCTCAGCTAAATGAAGCAGAATGACATCGTATCATGACTGCTGCAGTGATTGAAGGTCTAGACTCAGCATTACAGTGATAGACCAATCTCAGCATAACAAGGAATAGTCTTGGCATTAGATCTTGGTGGTTCTCCTATAGCAGTCTAGACATGTTGAACAATAGTGATAAATCTCTCTCTTGGCTTAATGAAGACCATGTCAAATGTTAACTTAATCTCATATATATATATGGTACAGTCTTGTCACAACCTGAAGATGAAATAAGATTTCATCGATGATATATTCTCGGCATACTTTTGATGGGAGACATATAGTCTTACTAGTTGTCACAATATTTAGATATAACATAATGCAGTCCTGATGTGCTACGAAGAGCAGTAACAAATATCATAGTCGAGGTCCTGATAGAAATGTGATCATAATATACATGAATCATGATCTCGTATTTTTGTGATCTCATGGTGATGATCTTAGTGCAGCAAGGTGCAGGAGTGATGTGACAGCAATGATCTCAGTGACATTATCGTATACTTCAATAGCAATGATGATGTTGGTGAAGAAGCAACTGGATCATTTCAGTAAAGGAGTAGCAGCAGTAAAACTATGATGACATAAATGATGGTGATGATCTCAGCAACAGAAAAGAAGAGGATTGATGTCTTGGTCTTGGAGAGGCAGAGTGTGTCAAGGGTCATGGTCTTGGTATTCGTCAATGGAATCTCTATAAGAAGAATTTATGCATGGGTTTTCCTATCCAAGAGGGAGAGGTTTTGGCCCTGGTAGAGAACCAAACATTTGTGTTGTTGTCTCTTTTTTTTTGGTAGCAGTTTGATGAAGTAAACACACATACTAATAATGAATAGAATACTACACTAAGATAAATTCTATAAATGCTTCACAAATTGTTATCATGTATAAGAAGAATCACCTTAATATGCATGCCCTAAAATTCTTCAACATGGTATCAGAGTTATTGGTTCAACAATCAAGGAAGGGCAGAAAAAGGGACATGCAAGTATAGCAAACTAAAAAGTTATACCTTGATTAAACCCTGGATCAAAGGGTCAATCCACAATAGCAGCATGAAAAACACAAGGACCGTTGATCAAGGAGACAATCTGTAACAACAAGATCTTGTAGAAGATCGAAGAAGCATTCCACATCTACAGTCATCTACAACAAGGGTTTTGGAGGTTTGAAGTCGAAGTTTGGTCTATATCAACAACCTTGGTGTCTCTCAACTACTCGGATTCCCATTCAAAGAAGCATATCATCTATAGAATGATTTGTATGGACAATACTCAATAAAGAATGAAGTTGTTCATAGCCATAATAACACCTATTGATGGATCTATACATCATGGCAATCAACCTCAAGTCGATGTTGCAAATCATTTTGAAGGTTTGAAGATAAGCCTCAACAAGGATCATATCTAGAGGAAGCATCAATATATCTACCTCAACAACAACCAACATGATCAAGGTGAAGATCTTGTCTTCACGTATCAAGTATCTTTTATTCTATAATCAATTTTTGGTTTATTGACTTCATCAATGCAAGAAGATATATGGGCTAGACAAAGTTCTTGCAATAGGATTGACAGAATCCTCATGAAGGAGTGAAGTCAGTACCTCAAGGTCTCCTTTTAAGCCATGAGAAATCTTAAGGTTCTATGAAGGAAGAAAGGAGACACAAAAGGATATACTCTCTTAAATAAAGTGCAGAAGGTGCCAAAGTGTGAAGAAATATCTTCATGAAATATCAATGGGGAGATCTGGGAAAATAATCATTATTGATATTGATATTGATAAGCAAGGTAATAGATTTCCATAAACAAGAAGGTTACCTCGATCAACAATATGTGGTCTATATGTCAGATAGAGAAAGGCAAGTTGATAGGATAAAAATAAGTGTAGATAAGTAGAGGAAAGGTTGACAAGATAAGAACTATGGAAATATTACCTGACAAATGGAGAAAGTTGAGGAAAGGATCAAGGGAAAGAGGGAGTAATGAATCTCCACTATGGATAAGATGGTATCCCTCTCAAAAGGATCCTATCAAAATTCCCTGCAGATATGAACATAGTAAGATGCATCATGGCATCAAGAGCTCGTATGTAATCATGAAGAACATAGCTCTTGAGAATCTCGTTATACATTGAAGAAAAGTAAGAAGTCATTCAGTTCAAAGGAAACATTTTCCAAATGGGGATATACTAGATCCTGAAGGATCTTTGACAGAGATCTCAATGGAGAATCTCCTAGTCCTAGAAGGCAGCAAATGTCTCATCAGAAATTTCAACTCTTGGAACTCATGAGCTGGTGGTTCAATGACTTGAAGAATGAAGCAGACCAAGGGATTGAAGATCTTTTCAATCAAGGAAGTTGCAGGAAAATACCAAAAGAAAAATATGGTATGTATGATTGTATTTGTATTTTCATTTGATATTGTAATGTCATGATATGTGGTTGTAGATAAAATAAATCAAGCGTGATCAAAAGGGAATAGATCTCCTCCTCTGAAAGGATGCAAAAATGCATAAGTCAGACTATATGAAATCAACATAATATGTCCTCATAATCTAGTATGAGGTAGTTGATGACCTATGAGAGTTCCTAGGAATGAAAGACATGAGGATGGAAGAGATTGTGAAACATGCAACCATGACGAAGGCAGTCAACATCCAAAGGATCAAGAAGACTTGACTAGGAAACCTCCTAGAATGATGTGAAGACTTTGATGGAAGTATGAAAAGATGAGAACCCTTGACAATAGATATCGTTGTGAGATGTGTCAACATGAATGTGGGATGATTGATAACTACAAGAAGATGTCAATAGAAGAAGGCCATCACCAAAAGGTAATATGTGATTTGCTTTTAATGTTTGACCTCTTGGAAAAGTCAAGGTGTGTGTGCAGCAATCAAGGAAAGAAGAATTGTGAAGGATGTCACAACTATGTACCTTGTGATCCAGAGCAATCACTATTGAAGAAAAGTGCAGACCAATGAGCTTATGAAGGAAGCCCCAGATGTAAAGTCAAGGAGGATACTTTCTGGGAAAGAAGGAATGACATGACGAACAAAAGTGATGGATGGCTGAACCCTACATGTGAATAAATTGATGACATCAAAGTCTTGGATCGACAGTCAACTAGAAGACCCTATAAAGTACTGATGATAGAGTCCCTAGGTAAGAGGGAGCTCTGGGAAGTTCCTATGTGCAATGGAACTCAAGCAAGTTTATGAGAAAAGAGAAACTTGGAACTCATCCCTGATTAAGAGGGAGAGTTAGACACGACATTCTTGTCTTCAGTTTGGAAGAAAGAATGGAGGATTGTGTAATCATTTAGCATCTGACACTCTTTGAGGATGTGGTAGGGCATCCAAGACAAGAGTGGGCAAGAGGACCGATATTCTTGAGGGTTGGGAACCCAAGATGAGAATAGTCCTAGTAGGGCATACTCAGAGAAGACCCACATGGGTATGATCCTAAGAGAGACAATGATGATGTGTGTCTATTAGTCATTGGTCTTACCAACATTGTGTGCTCTAAGTGAGAGATAGAGTTGTTAGTCAAGGCCTTGCTAAATGGAAACAATGTTGGTTGAAATGATGCTATAACAAATGGATTGCAAATCTTATTCTTCTTATGAGAAATTCTTCAGATTGAGAATAACCAAGTACCATTATGAATACCTCTCTATTTAAGAGGGAGTGTTGAAGAAAGCATAACTAGGTTCAGTCTTCATAAAGACACGATCTTTGTATTTGATGTAATGAAAGGAAATAAATTATTTTTGTAATCTTGCTACATGGGTTTCATGAGCAAGAAGTGTAACTAGGTCAAAGACTTCTTATTGATGTTTTTAGGATTTTGTTTATATGTCAAAGAGTCATGCCATGAGCCTATGTGCAATGTATTCTAACCTACAAGATATGTAGCGGCCCTCCAAAGACCAAGCATAATCCTCCAAGAAGTCTGCAAGCGAAAACGAGGAAGAATACTTCATGACGGCTCCAAATAAATGATTTAAATATATAACTATGTCATGTCGGCTGGAAGCAATAGACACGTCGGTTCATAAGGTAATGTCGGCTCAAATTATATGTGCACAACCACTATAAATTCCCTATTGGGGTATCCAAAAATGGGCAAGACAGAACTCATAATTGCCTCTAAAATTTCACATAGGAGAAGAGTCGCAGTAGGGTTAAGGAACCGTAGATCAGTGGGTTAAGGAGCCGCAGTAAAGGAGGATCATATCTCAGAGACCCAGAATCAAGAATGGAGAAATCTCACATGAAGAAATAGACCTACACCTATGGTTTGACTACACCTCATTTGGCCCGGTATAGGTGAAGTCATGATCTCGGCTAAATGAAGCAGAATGACATCATATCATGAACACTGTAGCGATTGAAGGTCTAGACTTGGAATTATAGTGATAGACTAATCTCGGAATAACAGGGAACAGTCTTGGCATTAGATCCCAGTGGTTATCCTGTAGCAGCCTAGACACGTTAAACAACAATGATAGATCTCTCTCTTGGCTTAATGAAGACCATGTCAAACGTTAATGTAATCTCATACATATATATGGTACAGTCTTGTCAAAACCTGAAGATGAAATAAGATTTCATTGATGATAGATTCTCAGCATACTTGTGATGGGAGACATACAGTCTTAATAGTTGCCACAGTATTCAAATATAACATAATGGAGTCCTGATGTGCTACGAAGAGTAGTAACAAATATCATAGTCGAGGTCTTGATAGAACTGTGATCATAATAGACATGAATCATGATCTCATATTTTTGTGATCTCATGGTGATGATATTAGTGCAGCAAGGTGCAGGAGTGATGTGACAGCAATGATCTCAGTGACATTATTGTATACTTCAATAGCAATGATGATGTTGCTGAAGAAGCAACTGGATCATTTCAGTAAAGGAGTAGCAGCAGTAAAACTATGATGGCATCAATGATGGTGATGATCTCAGCAACAGAAAAGAAGAGGATTGATGTCTTGGTCTTGGAGGGGCAGAGTGTGCCAAGAGTCATGGTCTTGGTATTCATCAATGGAATCTCTATAAGAAGAATTTACGCATGGGTTTTCCTCTCAAGAGGGAGAATTTTTGGCCCTCGCAGAGAGCCAAACATTTGTGTTCTTTTCTCTTTTGTTTTGGTAGCAGTTTGATGAAGTAAACACACATATTAATAATGAATAGAATACTAAACTATGATAAATTCTATAAATGCTTCACAAATTGTTATCATGTATAAGAATAATCACCTTAATATGCATGCCCTAAGATTCTTCAACATATTTTGCTTCCACTAGACTTAAAATAGTTCTGATTGAAGTCACTTAAACAACAGGAGGAAAATTTTCATCAAAGTCTATACCTTTCTTTTGTGCAAACCCCTTCACCACAAGTCTATCCGTATACCTTTGTTTACCTCCATCTTCTTCCTTCAACCTGTAAACCCATTTATTCTACAATGTTGATTTACTTGCAAGTAACTTAACTAAGTTCCAAGTTTGGTTATGCATCAAGGAGTCCATCTCTTCTTTGATGGCTTGCCCCCACTTCTTCCTAGTTTCTACCTGCATTTCTTCTTCATATCTTTCTTGTTCACCAAAATCAGTCAACAATACATAATATAATGAAGGAGAGTATCTTTCAGGGGGTCTACTTATCTTGGTGGATCTTTTAACACCACTTTCAGGTGTTTGAGGTGTCTTTTCCTGTTGTGGTTGTTGTTGTTATTGTGGATGTTGATCATTATGATTTTCAGGCACCTTTTCTTTTTTTGTGATCTCATCAAGCACTGCGTATTCTTTGTTTTCCTTTTCCTGTTTCTTTTCATGCATCTGTTCCTTATACAAGACCTTTTCATTGAATTTGACATCTCTACTCCTAATTATTTTGTGATTTTCATAATCACATAAGTGATAACTAAAATCATTAACACCATATCCAAAAAAGGTACATTTCTTTGATTTTACCTCAATATTTGTTCTATTTTATTTATTAATGTGGACAAAGGCTTCACAACCGGAACTCTTTAAAAATGAGTAGTTTACCTTTTTACCTGTCCATGCCTCCTCTGGAATACCACCATCCAAGGAACTTGAAGGCCCTCTGTTTATTAGATAAATGGAAGTATCTATAGCATCTGCCCAAAATTGTAAGGGAAATCCTACATGTAATCTCATGCACCTTACATGATCCATGATTGTCTTGTTCATCCTTTCTGACATGCCATTTTCCTGTGGCGTTCATGGAACTATCTTCTCTCTATGAATTCCATGTTTGGAACAGCAGTTTTCAAACTCTTTACTACAATATTCACCTCCATTTTCTAATCTAAGACACTTCAACTTCTTTCCTTTCTCATTCTCAACCAAATCTTTTCATTTCTTAAAATTATCAAATACATCATATTTATTCTAAATACAATAAATCCAGGTTTTTCAAGTTGTGTCATCAATAAAACTAACAAAATAGCAAGAGCCACCAAGAGATGATACCTAATATGGTCCCCATTGAAATGTATGCACAAGCACTATTTTTTCTCTCTTCTTTTCCTTCCCAACTCTGATAAATCTGACTCTCTTATGTTTTCTGTAAACACAATTCTCACAGATATCCAAATCAATATGCTTCAAACCTAGCAACAAATTTCTTGAGTGAAGAATTTGCACCCCCTTCTCACTCATGTGCCCAAGCCTATAATGCCACAATGTCATATCTGATATTGTGGAGGTTAAAGCCTTAACATAATTAGAAATACCATTGCATAAATACAACATACCAACCTTTTCTCCTTTTTTATTACCAAGGATCCTTTAGTGACCTTCCAAATTTTCTCTGTAAAAGTATTTACAAAACCTTCACCGCCTAATTGCCCTATTGAAATTAGATTTTTCTTCATATTTGGAACATGCCTTACCTCTTTTAGAAACCATTGGTTTCCATTATGTTGTTTTATAAAAACCTTACCCATTCCAATGATTTTATATGGTTTATCATCACCCAAACGAACCTAACCAAAATCTCCTTGAAGATAGACATGAAAATGTTTCCTATCAGGTGTGGCATGGAATGGGGCCTTTGAATCTACCACCCACACATCAATAATATTCTCTAATGAAAGAATCAAAGAATCTTGCAACATATCACATTCACTTCATGATTGTTCTCTTGTTGTCCATCTCCTTCTTTTCCTTTCTGAGGTTTGCAATATTTCTTCAGGTGTCCTTTCTTCTCGCATTTCTAACACATTATCCCTGATATGGATTTGGATCTGTCTTTTCTTGACTTACTATGATTTCCTTGGCTCCTTCTCTTTCCATTTTCCTTCCCCTAGTATCTATAGTCAAAGCATTACCTAATGTCTCACCTGAGTTTTTCCATCGCATTTCCTCGCTAAGGGTAGCACCAACAACATCATCAAAATTTCAAGTCCTAGATCCAGAGACAGAGTTATTGATAGCCATAACTAAGTCATTCCAATTTTTTGGCAATGAGCACAGAAACAACAGATCCCTAACTTCATCATCAAAATTTACCCCTACAAAACTTAACTGACTAGTAATTGTGTTAAATTTATTTAAATGTTGAGCAACATATCACCTTCTGACATCTTCATATTAAATAAATGCTTCATCATAAATACCTTATCTGAGGTTGAGGTCTTTTCATATAGTTTTTCCAATGCCATCATTAAACCTTCTATTGTCGTTTCCTTTGAAATGTTGAATGCCACAGACGTTGCTAGACACACCCGTATTATTCCTAGTGTATTTCTGTCAAGAATCTTCCATTTTTCATTTGTCATACTTGTCGACGTCTTTGTTTTTTCTTCTCAATGGTAGGTATAGATATTTCTGATATAGATAATATTCCATCTGCATCTTCCACAGCTGGTAGTTTTAGCTGTTAAATTTCTCGACCCTAAACCTACCATCTTCTATCATTGCTCCCACTCGAAGCAGTAACCCTTTTCTCCTATGAGTTTATTAACCAACTAGACCTTCAGCTCTTATACCATTTGTTAGGAATTAATTAACGGAACAATGAAATACACAAAATATTGCGGAAACACAAATACATAAATGCATAAAACAAGAGAGACACAGATATACGTGGTTCACCTAATTTGGGCTACGTCCATAGAGAAACAACCAGTCCTTCCTTTATATTATCCAGCAAAATGAAGAGATAATACCTACAAAATATATGTTGTATTTTCCTCTTTGCTCTCACACAACCCCCCCCCCCCCCCTCTCTCTCTCACGCTCTGAATAATGATCCACAGTCGCAATACAATTCCCTCATATCAATTGAGGGTTTCTTTCTAGGGAAAAAAACGCTAAATTAATGTAACTTCTTGTTGATTTGGGTTAGCATCAGATGTGCTCTAGCCATAAAAATTGGTGGAGATGCTAAAGCACATGAGATTTCCAAGACCCATAAATGGTTTGGGGAAATTCTACCTGGTGAAGAAGATATTAAAATAATTAATATTTTTAATGGGTTCCTAAGTCTAAACTTAGAAAAATAAAAATATTAATGGGTATTAATATAAAATTGGGTTAGAAGGTTATAAATGACATGGATCAAGCCAAATATAATCTTAGTCATTGATTAGAGATGTAATCTTGGCTGTTGAAGACTCAACAGAAAAAGTATAAGAGGAGGCTTGAGGGTCAGTTGGAGATACACCAAATTGGTCAGTGAGTTCAATTTTCTAGAGTGGGGTTTGATAAGAGAAATTGAACCAGTGATTAGTATTGCAGCAAGGGGTAGTGAGTACGAGGCAGAGAGATAGAGATAGTGCTATAAGACTAGCGTAGAGGCAGAGAGGCAGACGTAGAGCAAGAGGGATCCATGCAGATGCCAGTAGTGACTGCATAGAGACCAGAAGGGCCTGCGTGACCCATGCGGAGGCTACAAAATTGACGCAGAGGGCCAGAGAGGTTCCGCAGAGCCTCAGAGGACTGACACATAGGGTTTTAGGCTGACATAGAGGCCAGGAGGGCTGACCGAGTGCTTCAGATTGTGCTGGAGAGGGTTTCATGGGGCAGACTTTCAGAATATCTACTTCCAAAGAGAGGTATTACTGCCAGATTTTTTATCTCTATTGGCACCCAGTGTACTCAAAAAAAGTTGCTTAATAATAAAACTCTCAGAACTGTTGCACTGGTTTTCCCAATTTGGGTTCTTCTGGGGACAATTTTCAAAAAATAACGGTGTCCCTTGTGTGTTTGTTCATTTCTTTCAGTTGTTGATATGTAGATGGTTGAGATTGTATTTTGTTTATTTCAGTATTTATATGGTTAAATAACTTGTTAGTAATTAAACAAGTAGGTGAAATAAACCAGATAATACAGATAAAATTTCTAACTAGTAATACTTAGAAATTTCAACATGGTATCAAAGCATTGCACATCATAGGAGAGCTGAAGGCGTCAACTGAATCAAATAATTTGCAGTAGAAACAGTTGTCCTAAGTAACAGAAGTTGTTCCTAGGCAGAGAGCAACATATAATGGTTGACGCAAAGGGCCTATGTCATCAGTTCGAGCCAGATAGAGGCCAGCATAGAGGCAGAGGAAGGAAGAAGAGGCTCGTGAAGATCCACATAGAGATTAGGAGGGTTGACGCAGTTGGCAAGGGGAGAAAATCAGCCTTGCCAGGATTGTGTAGAGCTTAGAGGCTCAGTTCTTCAGTTGTTGGGGCATAGGAAGCTGTGGGCAGATTGCAGAAAGTGAAGCTGGTGGGGTGTTGTTGCTGCCAAGGTAGAACAACACCTAACGGGATAGAAACAAGGTAGAGGGAGTTTCTACCTAGGCGGATTTCTAGCCAAGAAATCCAGATCAGTGTTGCAGGAGCACAGGAGATCGGAGAGGTGCGATTCGACTGTTGGCAGGAGGATTTCTAGGAGGGAAATCAAGACTTAGAGGGAGTCTAGAAGAGATTTACAAGAGGGAAATAGAGACTCAGAGGGAGTCGAAGAGAGAAATTCCAGGAAGGAAGTAGAAAAGAAGAGCAAAGATGGCCATGAACAGACTGAGGGATCAGGACAGGCTGGATGGGGCATCCAATATTGTCATCTAGAAGTCCAAAATCCTGTTTGTTCTAGATAGACATCGCATCAAGGCCTTTGCCTTGAGAACCATGGCTATCTCAGTCGACCCAACTGATAACGAAAGGTATGAGGATGTGATGGCCAAGGTGAAATGCATAATCCTTGATGGGGTCAAGGATCGTGTGGTCTAGCATATTGTCGAGAAGGAGACGACAAAAGAAATGTGGGATACCTTGAAGACATTGTATCAAGGCACTTCCATGCAGAGGAAGATGCTACTAGAGAATCAACTACAATCATACCAGATGCAGAAGGGGGAGTAGATAGATCACTTCCGCGGCAGGTTACAGGAGATATGGGACCAATTGATTTCCATAGGGGCCACACCATATCAAGATTTAATGGTGAGGATAGCCCTGAATGCAGTCTCCAAGGAGTGGGAGATGTTCGTCCAAAGCATTTTTGGTAGAGCGAATCTTCCAGGATGGGAAGAATTTTGGGCAACTCTTCGTCAAGAAGAGATCAGACGGCTGATCAAGATGGGAAGTAGCAGCAAAGGAGCCTGGGTCAAGAAAGAGGAGGAAGAGGATGTAGCTCTGGCATCTGTGGGGCAGTAGGGGAAGAGGAAGAAAAAGGACCTCTCTAAGATTAAGTACTTCAACTGTGGGGAGCTAGACCATTATGCAAACCAATGTCCCAGGAAGAAGAATAACGGAGAGGCGTATGACTCCAAGGCAGCACCAGTGAAGGCAGAAAAGGAGGTAGAGGATGATGACACTTGTGCCATGAGTGCTCATGTACCTCTAGAGAAGAGGTGGGGAGACATTGAGCTGTAGTTAGGAAGACTATAGGAGATGAGGGGTAGGATCCTTGAGGTACCCAAACTCTTGGATCAGATCCGACTATGGGAGCCCTGAAGTGACAGTAGCAGGATGACGGATGTTGGTAGAAACAGATGCAGATGAAGTGGAAGAGAGTGCTAAAGTGAAGGGATCTGTAACATTGCAGTGGGGATTGCCACAGTGTGAGAGGGATAGAGGAGGTTATAGTAGTGCAGGAAGGCACAAATGGGTTTGCAACGGTGCGAGAGGCACAAAGTTGTTGCAGCAATGCAGAGATAGTAGAGGGAGCATGGGATAGCGGCAAAGAGAGCTTCAGCATCAGGAGGGTTTCTAGCCTAACAAGGATGTCAGTAGTTGGGTAAATCAGTTACCATAATCTTAGTAACTTGGTTTTTGTGTAGCAGTAGCAGTGGTAGTGCTATAGGAAGCACAATGCATCATGATGAGAGGGGGCTACAGTGTAGATGTAGTGTTGGGAGGAAGGACCAGCAGCAGCACGGATGCAGAGGGAGTTGTCATAAAAATGTAGCAGTGGCAATGGTAGAGCCATGGGTAGTAGTACAAGATGTAGTAGTGTAGAGAAAGTTGGGCAGCAAGGCCAAACATCATCATAGGTACCGATGTCGGATGATCAGGGTGATGCTCAGTGATGGAGTATTACTAGAGCACATTCCTCGCTAAGAGGGAGTGTTTATTTGGGGTAGCATAAAATGTTCTCTAGAAATAAAAATTGGTGGAGAGGCTAAAGCACATGAGATCTCTAAGACCCAGAAATAGTTTGGGGAAATTCTACCCGATGAAGGAGATATTAAAATAATTAATATTTTTAATGGGTTCCTAAGTCTAAATTTAGGAAAATAAAAATATTAATGGGTATTAATATAAAACTAGGTTAGAAGGTTCTAAATGACATGGATCAAGCCAAATCTAATCTTATACATTGATTAGAGATTTAATCTCAGTCATTAAAGACTCAACAGAAAAAGTATAAGAGGAGGCTTGAGGGTCAGTTGGAGATACACCAAATTGATCTGTGAGTTCAATTTTCTAAGAGCAAGGTTTGCTAAGAGAAATCGAACCAGTGATCAATATTGCAATGAGGGGTAGTGAGTATGAGGCAGAGAAACTGAAATAGCGCCGGAAGACCAGCATAGAGGCAGAGAGGCAGACACAGAGCCAGAGGGAGCCACGCAAAGGCCAGCAGTGACTACGTGAAGGCTAGAAGGGCCTGCGTGACCCACGCAGAGGCTGAAGAAGTAACGCAGATAGCCAAAGAGGTTGTGCAGAGATTTAGAGGGTGGATGCAAAGGGTTTTAGGCTGACTCAGAGGCCAGGAGGGATGACGCAATGCTTCAGATTGTGCTGGAGAGGGTTTCGTGGGGCAAACTTTCAGAATATCTACTTCCAAAGAGAGGTATGACTACCATATTTTTTTATCTCTGTCAAGTGATCCAGTTTGGCACCCAGTGTACTCAAGAAAAGTTGTTTAATAATAAAACCCTCAGAACTACTGCACCAGTTTTCCCAAGTTAGGTTTTCCCGGGGACGATTGTCCAAAAATAACGGTTTCCCTTGTGTGTTTGTTCATTTCTTTCAGTTATTGATCTGTAGATGGTTGATACTATTTTTTGTTTATTTCAGTATTTATATGGTTAAATAACTTGTTAGTAATTAAACAAGTAGCCGAAATAAACCAGAGAATACAGATAAAATTTTGAACAGGTAATACTTAGAAATTTCAACACTTCTACCGTCAGATCATATGCCTAATGAATGACTTAGATTGAATATGAAATTACAATGTTTTACAAAGAAAATTTTCATCTATTTTTAGCTTCGGGGGCAGCGCCCCCAAACCACTGCTCGGGGCCCATTAGCCCCCGAACCCCCGCATGGGAGACAAGCCCCCAACCCCCCCACTTCCCCCACCCCCCTGCATGGAGGGGTGTACAGTCCTCGTACGATATACACTAGGATGATACAAGACCTTTGAATCAGAAAGATAATCAGGCTCCACACCCAACATAGAACAAGTGAAGGTTAGCATGGATTAGTTGGTGCCAAAAAATGCGCATGAGGTGCATAGCTTCATGGGGTTGGTAGGTTATTTTAATACCTCTCTCCAACATTAAATTAGCACCATATTACTATACATTGCAAAGGTTAAGAGAAATTTGGATACTTTTCAAAAATATTTCTTATGCATGATCCTCATATGATCTTGTTTTCCTGGTTTCAATCTAAGTCCTAATCCTTATATTATCTTTAAGCAATGTAAATTCAACCCTACCTTAGGAGCATAATGAAGATAGCATATGCACTTTTTGTATTATTCATAAAAAAAGTAATTGTTATGAAAGTGTATCATGGTATGGAGAAAATGTTAACCGTCATTGTTTGGAATTTTATCCTTGTCTTTAAAGAGAAAACTAGGATAGCAATCTAACAATTCATTGTCTGATCTGGATCTCACTCTCTTTAAAATAGAATTCATTATTACACATTGATAGGAACTGGATGGGTCTTGGAATTCATTATGATAAGTACATGTACACTTACTAAATGTCTTTTTTTCAAATAACATGGGTGTTAGATGTATGAAAAGCAATAGATTAACACGCTTCAGATCAACATAGCTAGGGTTTGCATAGCAAGATAATGAGTCAATATATTGACACTTGATATAAATGGAAACTATTTATGTATGGCAAAGTAAGAGAAGAAAGATTCATACAAATTCTAGATGCAAGAAAAAAACAATTAAAGATGAAAAAAGAGATGTGAAAGCAACCCCTCATGCTCTCTAAGAAAGTTGTCAAAGGCCTTGAGAAAGGCATTGTTTAACTATTTGTGCATGTGTTCTTGTGAAAGTGAATATGAATGTTCAATATGTTGTACAGTCCTTTGTTTATATGACTAAGTGTTTCTATTTAGATTGACTATGAGCATGGACATACTTTGTTGTCATGTGTTGTTGTCGTGGTCTTTCTCTTTTTTGCATTCTTCATTAGTCTTGACTAAGTTGCTGGGTGTGAGAAAAAGTAGTTCTTGAAGAGAAGTCTAGTAAAATCCAGTCAAAATTTCAAGACCTTGATTAAACCCTATACATGAGATAAAATTGTAGTAGAGGGAAGGGATTGACGGACCATCCAAAAAGGGCCTTGACATGGCTTACTTAAACAAATTAGACAATGGAACGACAAAAATAACGCAATAAGGAATTTTTCTTAGACCTTATGATCCAAATATTTAACTTCAACAATGTATTTACAATTGCATATAACAGAGCATATTAACCATGAAACTTAAACCACATAAAAAGAAGCGAAAAAACATAAGCAAACATGATATCAAGACACAATGATTTGATTACAGAGTTCACCCAATGTGGGCTACGTCTCTGGGCCCTGCTCAATAGTGGGGAGGCCTTATTTTATTAATCGGCATCAAAGAAATAAGTTACAAGAAACTTCATAAAAATTACCCTTATACCTCCAATCCGGATGACAGCCTGAAAATGGAGAGCTCAATTGGAGATACGAAAATCACCACTGAATTTCTGGCACAAAAACGCGCAAAATCAACTATAAACTTGTCAAATTATAACAAGGTCACCTTAGACCATCTAGGGAATATTCAAAGAATCTTTTCTGATACGCGTCTCAGGGTTCTGCACCCTGGGCCCGCTCTTGGTTCCACCAGGGCGTGGTTCTGTCGTTCATATTTCTACGCCTGCTCTGCTACACTCTAGCCGCTATGAAATTATCTGAGGTTTAAATATATGTGTATTGGCGAAGCCACCAAGGAGTGAGCATGTGTTTCATTGGTGGCGGAGCCGACTAGGCGGGCGGAGGTCGGGGTGTCAAATTCCCCGCCTACACATAATAGCGAACATTTTTGTTTCAAATGGTAAACGGTTAGGCTTCCGACGCGACCGTCTTATCACATGGCACGGTTATGTGTTAGGTTCCAATGACGACACAGATAAACTTTGGTTGGTGGTTTATACATAAATATGTTCAGTTATATATGCACGGTTTATTGTTGAATAGTTCGACCGGTGGGTGAGTCCACTGGAGGTGGCCCGCCCAGTGAACCACGCATATTTTTTATGTGATACTATATATATGTATATATATATATATATATATATATATATATATATATATATATATATATATATATATATGGTATATATAATATACCATATGTGATACAACCATATAGTTATTTTCCAATTTGTCAAAAATAGGGGTCACTGGACAAATTATCAGTTTGACAAATTCACCCATTTTGGTGGGTCTGTCAGGTCTCTGCCAATTTATTTCCTCCTTAAGCCTGCCACTTGGCCACCTTTGACCAGCTATAACTTAGCCATACGAACTTGGATTTGAGTGTCATTCACACCTTTGGGATCAAGGCGATGAGCACTACGACCTGGTCATGTTTTCACTTCCATATGAAGACTTTGATTTCTGAGCTATTTCCAAGGCCACTTATATTTCTAGATCATTCCTCCCCCTAAAGATCTTTTGGGCTGCCAAAAGATTTATCAGTCAATTGGAAGGTGAGGGAATTTCTCCCCCACTTTCTCCTTCTCCATCCATTGGGCCTTACTTGGATGCATTCCTTTGAAGCCAATACAAAGGTACTCATATCTCCCCGTCGTGAATTTTTGGTCTTCCTATCGAGAATGATGTCCTCTGGTAACTTTTCCAAGTATTTAGGTGCAAAATCATCCTCTATCAGAACCTGTCCAACTTCTTTGGTATCCATGATCAACAGAGGCTCATAAAGGTTCAAGTTTTCAATGTTCACCACAGAGTAAATCTACATGTATGCTAGAAAATTGAAATGGAAATCATTGTCTATGATCTTTTCCAAAATGGTGAATGTTCCATATCGGATCGGTCACAACTTCTTTCCTTCCCCTTTAATTATTTCTTTACTGATGTGAAGCCACACTTCGTCCCCAACCTGAAACTGATGATCGACTCGGTACTTTTCATGTCGGGCTTTGTATTGAGCTTGACTCTTCTCCAACAACTCCTACACTGCCTTGTGAATCAATTAAATCCGCTAAATGAACTTTCGCACTATGTCCATGTCATCTTTCCCACTGGAATCTTCATCTCTCCCAAAGACCATGTTTAAGGGATCCTTTGGTAAATAACCAAATCATTTCTCGAACAGTGAGCTCGGCATGGATGAATGCACTGCTCGATTGTATGCATGTTGAACATAAGGAAGTTGCTCGTCCCACAACTTGGGATGCTTGCCACAATAGCCTTGGCGTAAGTGTATCATTGTTCAGTTGAAAACCTATGTTTGTTTGTCGATCTGCGGATGAAATGTCATGCTCCTCTTCAACTTGGTGTCCATCATTCTCCACAAAATTGTCCAAAAATCTCCAAGAAAGCGAGAGCCCTAATCAAACACAATGGATGTGAGCAGCCCAAAGTGGACCCATACAAATTGGAAGAAGAGATGAGTAGTCTGATCTGCAGTGAACTGTTTTTTACAAGGCATTAATACACAAATTTTGCTAAATCAATCCACAACGACATACAAATAGTCATGACCTCACCTAGACAAAGGCAAACTACCTACAAAATCCATCGACACACTTTCCCATGGATGACTCGAAATACGGAGTGGTGTGTAGAGCCCTAATTTTCCATTAGTGGGCTTGTTAACTGAACACAACACACATCCATTTACATATTGAGTCACAACATTTTTCATGTGAGGCCAATAACATAACCTCTACAAATGACACAAAGTTTTTCCTACACCAAAATAACCTGATACAAGAGAGGTATGTGCCTCTTGATTAGATGTATTCGTTCATTGGTGGGGATACAAAGTTTGGCAAGGTGATACAACAACTTTCCCTGCAAATGGTAATTATCCACTTGCGATCCATGAGTCATCTTTGCATAAATATCTTTAAAATCATCATCATCAACATATGTTCAACATAACTTTCAAAAGATAAAGAGGCATTTTGAAAAACTATAGATGCAGAAATAGGAGGGTGAGAAAGCATATTTTCCACTTTGTTGTTGGTGCCCTTCTTGTATTTTATTACCAAGTGAAATTGTTGAAGGAATCCCATCCACATGAAATGGCGTTCCTGTTGAAGCTTGGTCTGTGATTGAAGGTACTGCAAGGGTTGGTGATTTGTGTGAATGATAGTATCCTTGTCGATCAAATAGTGTTTCCACTTCTTCACACTTTGGACCAAGGCATACAACTCCTTGTCTTATGTTTGATAGTTCACAACATCCTAGGAGAATGTCTTTGAATGGTAACATACAAGTTTCATGTGCTACATCAAAACTGCACCCATGGCATATCTGCTGGCATCGGTCTCAATCTCGAAAGGTTTTTGGAGGTCTGGTAAGGCCAAAACTGGTGCGGTGTTGATCTTCTCTTTCAGTTCATCAAAGGCTCTATGTTGCATTCCTCCCCTCATAAATGTTTTCTTCACACTCGTCAATGCACATTTTGACCCTTGCCTTGCCTTAAATATTTCCATTCCATTAAAGCCTTTTGTCGATAACCCAAAGGATATAACTGGTCTTTTAATGCAAAAACAAAATTGGACCAAGAAGAAAGGATATTACCCAAGTTTTTGCTACCTTTCTACAACTTTCTCTCCCACTAGACGAGAGTGGTGCCACTCAGTTGAAGAGATGATAATTGGATCTTTGCCTCATCTTCCTCGATTTGTTGAATCTGGCAACAAACCTTGATCTGTCTAATCCAATCGTTAAGTTTCTCTACATTGTGGGAAAATCAAACTTTACATCTAGCTTTAAAAAATGGCTTCTTAGATGTATGTATATGATGTATGTTAGAGTGATGAGAAGAAGAAGAAGAAGAAGAATTGTCACTAGAAGATGGAGAGGGAGGAGGCTCTTCTCCACCACTTCCATGATATACCGATGCATGGTCATGTGACTCTGTCTTCTCGGGCTTGATTGTCTTCTCATATTCTGCAAATATCTTGTCAACTTTCTCTGCCATGTGGTAGAAATCCTTGTGATAGATTCACTCTTCCTCCATTCGAGCTTCCTCATCTGCCATGATCTGTCTTCGTGGTGCATGCCCTGCTTCAGGATCAAAGGAATTAAGTTTTCCTTCACCTCTTTGGAGCTTCTTCCTAGTTAGCATTCACTCATGTAACTCGCATCAAGAAGACCTGCTCTGATACCAAACTTGATCCAGATCTTTAACTTCAAGGATGTGTTTAAAATTGCATATAACAGATCATATTAACCATGAAACTTAAACCACATGAAAATAAGAGGAAAAACATAAGCAAACATAAGATAAAGACACAACGATTTGCTTACGAAGTTCACCCAATGTGGGCTACGTCTCTAGGACCTGCTCATAGTGGGGAGGCCTTCTTTTACTAAGTGGCATCAAATAAATTAGTTACAATAAACTTCATAAAAATGACCCTTATACCTCCAATCCAGATGATGGCCTGAAAATGGAGAGCTCAGCTGGAGATACGGATATCATCACTGAATTTTTGGCATGAAAAAGCGCAAAATTGACTATAAACTTGTCAAATTATAAAAAAGTCACCTCAGGCCCTCTAGGGAATCTTCAAAGAATCTTTTCTGATACCCCGCTCATGGTTCCACACCGTGGGCCCACTCCTAGTTCCGTCGTTCATAGTTCTGCTCCCACTCCGCTACACTCTAGTCGTTGTGCAAATGTCTAAGGTTTAAATATTTTTGCAACGACGAAGCCACCAAGGACTGGGCTTGTGGTTCGTTGGTGGTGGAGCCGACTAGGCGAGCAGAGGCCAGGGTGTCAAACCCCCCGCTTACCCATAATAGCGAACAACTTTGTTTCAAATGGAAAACAGTTAGGCTTCTGATGCATCGGTCTTATCACATGGTACGGTTACGTGTTAGGTTCCAACGGTGACATTGATAAACGTTTGTTGGTGGTTTATACATAGCATTGTTTGGTTATATAATATGCACGGTTTATTGTTGAATAGCTTGACCGGTGGGCAGGTCTTCCAGGGGTGGCTCGCCCAGCCAACAACACGCCTTTTTTATGTGATACGTATATATATATATATATATATATATATATATATATATATATATATATATATATATATATATATATATATATATAGAGAGAGAGAGAGAGAGAGAGAGAGAGAGAGAGAGATTCATTGGTAATATAATAACCATATGCAGGGTGGCAGCCCGCCAACCCTATTATTATTATTATTATTATTATTATATATTTTTGATACAACCATATAGTTATTTTCCAACTTGTCGAAAATAGGAATCACTTGACAAATTATCGGTTTGATGAATTCACCCATTCCAGTGGCTGGATTCCGTGAGTGGGGTCTCTTCCAATTTGTTGCCTCCTAAAGCTTGTCACTTGGCCAACTTTAACCCAAAATTTGACCAACTATAACTTGACCATACGAACTAAGATTTGAGTGTCATTCACACCATTGGAATCAGGGCGAACAACACTACGACCTAGTGCTTGTTTCGCTTCCATCTAAATATTTTGATTTTTGATCTATTTTCAAGGCCACTTATATATCTAGATCCTCCCAAATCACCTTAACATTATTGGTCATATGTGTGTGTGTGTGTGTGTGTGTGTGTGTGTGTGTGTGTGTGTGTGTTAATGAGGAGATGAATATATAATGATGTCATTTCATGTGACAAGTCATTTTTGGAAACCATCCTACTAGGTGGATGAGTAATTAAGGTTTTAAAGCTGAGGAATATAGTATGCTTGGGGTAACATGATTAGGTTACTCAAAAAAAATCCTTGTCAATTGTTGTTTATATACTCATGTATGATTACTCATGCTGAAGTGTATGAGATTATTGCACCTCTATGTAGAGATTTACGACATGGAATTGTATTGCGACCATAACTGTGCTAACAACTAATCAAATTATTTGAAAACACTAGCTACGAAATCTTGCCATGACGTCCAATTCAATAATGAAAATGGGCATATAGTGATTGGTTTGAAAATTTTGGTTGCTTGTTGAGACTGATAAACCATTGGTGCTTGTTGTGGCTAGAAAACCATCGTTGTTTGTTTCTTGTTGACAAACCACCCATGCAATGAGTGTATTGGGTTCCCTTTGGGATTGATAAACCAATGGTGCTTGTTGTAGTTGATAAACCATTGGTGCTTGTTTCAGTTGATAAACCATTGGTGTTTATCTTTGGCTAAGAAACCACCTATACAATGATTCATTGGTGCTTGCAGTTGGATTAGAAAACATTAGTGCTTGTTTGGTCTGATAAACCACCAATGCTTAGAAAATTTTTGATAAACCACTTACAAGTGATATCAAGCCTTCAAGTCAATTAGTGTATTTCCCTACTTAAATGGGAGCTATTTGAATGCTGCATGAAGCAATATATTTGCCACTAAGTGATTTCTTCGGGTTGAGAAACCACTCAGTGAGATGAACTTGAAGATGAAGCTTACTCAATACTACATGGACCAATATAACTGCCACTGAGTACTTGCCTTGGCAATGATAAACCACTCATTGAGTTGAATTTAAAATTTGGATGAAGACTATGTGGAGCATATACATCATTAAGTGCTTGCTTCGCCTAAGAAACCACTCAGTACTTGTAAAGCCAAGAGTAACTATAAAGGTAACTATATGTTATTAGTTTAAAGAAATTTTTGTTTAAGTTATGATTTAATATGTTTTAAAGTTTTTATGATTAATCTTATAAGAATTGTGTGTTATGATGTAGGTGAACTATTGAACCATCTAGCACAAATGTATGAGGTTGACTGCAAAGCAAAACAATATCAACATGATAACATTAGAGTACACAACAGAAGCACGATAGAGTTGAAGACCCTGAGAAGTAGGCCATTGCAATGACATTGGAAACCCATGATGTGCATTTGATCACCATGGGATGCCATGACCATGTGTCATGATATTAAAACAAACTAGAGGTATGCCTTGGGTGTAAAGATTCTTCTTATGTGAGGAAGCCTTGTGAAGGAATGGTTTGCTCAAGGGACTAATGAAAGAAAGAAGGGGATGCCTGAACTTGGACAGTGTGTGACTAGAAGGAAGGGGAAACCAAAATAAATTGTCTTTTAAAGAATTCATGGTCATACTCAGTGGGATTAGGCATGCATTATGTATGATCTAGAAAGAAATAAGCCTAATTTTCTCCCATGAAAACATTGAATGACATGGATGGACTGTTAAATTTAAGATATGACAGTTGTCGTTGATGTAAGGCACTATGGTTATATGGTTCAATTATCTTTGTTCCTTGTTATAGAACATCAAGGACAATGTTCCTTTAAGGGGGTGGGGTTTGTAACACCCCTTTGTCTACCTTGATTTGGTAAATATAGTACTGACAACTACACCAATGTGGAGGCATCCACAATTGGTCAAAACTCCAAATTAATGATCTACATTAATTTATTAATTAACACGACTTAAGGTTGGACCACCTTATGGATCCTTGGTCTAAGGAAGAAATTGTCGTGTTTTTCTTGTTTCCATGAAAAGCCACACCATTATCCACTGAGTCAAATACTGATCAACCCTCTACAACTAGAAAAAATAAAACACCCTACTTTGACTAAGTTATTAATTAAATTCAATAATTAAAGTAAATACAAAGTTATTTTTAAATATGATATTTAAAACATGTTTAAAATATTATGTTTATAATTATAATTATGTTTAAAATATAATTCTTTAATTTGATCCATGTTAATTTGAATTAATTGTATCTCCCATCAAGGGGATCTCATTATCACCCATCGAATATATCTACATCCAAACTAAAACAGATATATCCCATGGCTGGTATGAATTACAAGAAAATTACACTGCCCTAAACTGACTCACCATCTCATCAAATTCCACCACCTATATTCTTGTGAAGGGAAGAGGCATCTTAATCTGACATGGCACCCTGAAGAGGCATGCAAGAATCTGTTTAAATATCATAATAGAGGGATCATAGGGGATGTCTTTCACAATCTGATTAATGCAGTGGAACTAAGACACCTATATGTCATTCCCTCGTCGCGACCAACTTTGTTTGTTGATTGAGGTTTTCTTATCGAGCTTTTACTTCCTCAAACCTTGGATTTAGCTTGAGGGTGGTCATTTGAAATATAGATAGTGGTGTAGTTGATCTATGGTTGGGAGGAGAGTGGAAGTCCCTCATTTAGTTGCATGAGAAATTTACTAGATAAGTAGAACGATTTGTATTCTTATATTGGTAAATGTTGAATCATGATTAATTGTGATTGAAATATATATATATATATATATAGGGTACGACTATATCTATCTATCTATATACATATATATATAGGGTATGACTTGTGGTAGCCCCAAGGGTTAGCTCAGTTGGTCAAAAACCGTGCCTCACGATCGGGAGGTCACAGGGTCGAATCCACCCGAAGCCCTTGGGGTCAGGTCTTGTAGTAGGCCGAGGGGCGATTTAGCCTAGCTATCGCCAAGATTTTTCCGTGGACGTAGTGATCACTCACTGACCAGGGTGCTCGTGAACCACATGCAAAAAAAAAATAGGGTACGACTTGTGGTCATTTTCGTCACATGCAAGGATTAGTGCATTTGTTTTATTTGCAGAGAGAGAAGGTAATGGATAGGTGTCTATATTTTTTTCGTGTAGGAGCTTCGTAAGGAGGATTCTAGGGCTATGGAGGCTCTGTCATATAAGGAAAAGTATGGAAAATGAGATCCTTGTTGGCTACAAGCCGATAGAGGACGAGGGGGCCCCAATTTCAGCCTTTGACTAAGATTTTATGCCAAGCACAGTGGGAACCATGTGATGCAGGTAAATTCTCAATGCAAACACAAACAATTCCTCTAGCCCGAGAGAGCAGGTCTAGCCACAAATAAGTAGAACAATTTGTATTCTTATATTGGTAAATGTTGAATCATGATTAATTGTGATTGAAACATATATATATATATATATATATATATATATATATATAGGGTACGACTTGTGGTCATTTTCATCACATGCAAGGATTAGTGCATTTGTTTTATTTGCAAAGAGAGAAGGTAATGGATAGGTGTGTTTATTTTCGTCTCGTAGGAGCTTCATAAGGAGGATTATAGGGCTATGGAGGCTCTGTCATATAAGGAAAAGTATGGAAAATGAGATCCTTGTTGGCTACAAGCCGATAGAGGACGAGGAGGCCCCAATTTCAGCCTCAGACTAAGATTTTATGCCAAGCACAGTGGGAACCATGTGGTGCAGGTAAATTCTCAGTGCAGACACAAACAATTCCTCTAGCCCAAGAGAGTGGGTCTAGCCACAAATAAACAATCTATGGAAAATCTCCTTAAGCTAAAATCAAATAAGATGGCCTACCTCTTAGAATGTTATTCCGCTTGGCGATGATCCTGCTTCCTCACTCCAGCTATCTTCCGTTTCCTTCCTTTGAATACCTGAAACAAGCAAACAAACAACAACAACAAGCATGATAGCATACAATATTGTATTCAACCTACTTAATAGGTCAAGGAACATTAAACCATAAAGATGTAAAATAATACTTCATGTAGGAAATCAATCAATAGTTGTATTCATATAAATCAGAAAGAGATTACAACCAATGCCTTGATGTTGTTGGTCTCCTCCGACGTATCCAGGTTCCCACACTTCTGCTAGCATCTCATGGATAGCCCCAACAATAGAAGTTTTAATGCCTCTTCCCTCTAGTCTCAAACCAAACCAAAACACACTATTCTCCCTCAAACATACACTAAAAAGCTACAAGCTATAGATGTCTTGTTGATCATTCAAACTCACTCCAAAAACTAGTTCATCTTGGGAAAGGAGGGGTTTATATAGCTTTGATGGAGGGGAGATGGTTCCTCTTATCATGGGAGAGGGCCTTATCTCTTGGGTTTGTTCCATCCTAATAGGGGAAAGGAGCCCAAACTGAATTCCTCGACTCCATCTAGCCCAAGCATTTACCATACTTTCGTTACGAAGCTTCTAGACCTGGAAGCTTCGACTCCATATTGAAAAAACTTGCCAAAAGAGGATCGGTGTGACTGAGACAAGGCTCAATAGCGCTGATCAGTGCTATTCCCAATGTTAAACTTTGTAGATCGACGCAGAGGATGAATTGATCATCAGCGCCGGTCTTGTAAACTGGGGTAAAAGGAAGAGTCTTGGGAAATTATGCAAAAGGGAATGTTATGCTCATGAAGAGGGACATAATGGGAGTTTCTTCGATGGGAAAACACATGAGGGTCACTATAGAGTTCCTCCGGGATCATGGAATGAGTATAGGGACAATGACAAAATTTTGTGTAACAAACCATTCTCATGGAATTGGTGGGAATATTGAGGGCTCCATATGACCATTCTCTTACCAATGCATCAAAAGCTACTAGCAGTTAGGGAAATGGTAATAATGCTGGGGAATGTCATTTGGCTAAGCCTAACTCAGATCTCTTTTAGTCACGAAACAAGAACCTAGGGTTAGTCTCCCATCGTTTTCGAGCCTCCTTGGGGATTTTTCATTGAATACACTTGCTCGGAGCACTAACCTTTTTCATTTGGAGTCTGAACCCTCTCTAATAGCCCATGACGGTATCTCAAACCTTGAGATTTTAGGAGGTTTTATAGATGTGTGTTCTATTTTATTCTCCGAACTTTTTATAACTCATGGGTTTCTAAAAATTTTAGAGCCCTCCCCACTTTTCAGTGGTCAGATCCCTCACTCAATAAGTATTCAAACCTCTACAAGTAGCTTCATAATGATATTCTGATTACAGATGGTGGAGAAGGGATGAATTTAGAACAAATTATAGATTGAGTAGGTGGGACAACAGAAATAAAATAATAATAATAAATAAGGAAAAGGGAGAAATTTGTCTTCTTTGTGGGGAAAGGTGCCTGGCTAGAAGAGAAGGAAGGGTTGTTTTGTTAAGAAAACACGAGAGGATTCAAAATTGACTTTGGTCCTTTGTGAGGACATAATGTTGTGGAATGCAGCAAAGATGGGGATGAAACCCTAGTAGGAAGAGCCCAAGAGAGGGAGTTCAACATAGGAACAATTCAAGCATGGGTTGAAAAAGATCTGAACCCCGACCTCAAATTACTCCCCAAGATAAAAAATTTGGCCAAGGGGTGGATCCAATTAACTTTCCAAGAGCATGACAAAATGATATTGATCCCACATCTCTTGTTCTATTTAAATTTTGGTCTCCTTTGTTCGATGCAAGTAGAGAATGCATGGATTTGGTTCTGATTTGGGTTTGCTTTCCAGGATTTCCTCCCCAATATTAGGATAAACTAGTCTTCCAAGACATTGGCAACTCCATGTGGTTTTATCTTGATCATGACTCCTCCTATGATAAAATTAGGGACGTGATAGTGGCTAGAGTTCTTGTCAACATAGATCTCAGGAAGGGACTGTCTAAAAATATGGACATTGGTGTTATGGTAGTAAGATGGAAAATATTAAACTATGAAGAAGTTCCCTTCAGATGAAGATGGTGCCATCAGTATGGTCATGTAGGAAAATATTGTGAGATCCCTCTACCAAAGAAGGATCACCCCTCTGAATCATTTAAATATAAGGGAACAATTCACAACCTAGTGGAAGACTTGGAAGCAGATAGGGGCATTATACCAGCTATACAATATGTCTAAGGAGAAATTTTGCAAAGTCAAAGAACCTCAATGGAAATTGAAGCTCAGTGGGAGAAGGAATCTCAGGTTGTGGAAAAAGAGGCTCCTTTCTACAAGTCCAATGAACGTACTCCTATTTCCTTGGTCCCTAATATTTCCTCTCCTCATGTTTCCTTTGTTACTAGCTCTTTTTTTCATGTGAGAGGTAATGGAGTGTCCCTTAGCACTGGATCCCCTTCAGTCCCTTAGTGATATTTAACTTATTTCCCCTCTCCCTCTATAGCCATATGCTAGTTAATAAGAGAAAAATTGACATACTCTTCCCTAGTGGCCTCAATTTCCAAGAATCCTAGGGGGAGGGTGTTCTCTACGATCTCTGCTCTCAAACTAATTACCTCTATCAGAATGTATAATTGGGGGTTTGGGGAAACTGTCACTCTCCTCATATGGGGGTAGAGGTAAGGGAAGGAAATTTTTTCTAACGAGAGCAAAAGAAAAGGTAAGGAAGGACCTTGTTGTTGGTAGGAAATAATCCATTAATGGGGAACTTAGAGCAATGACTGCCCTTGGAGTGGTTTCTCAATCCTCTCTTTTAACTGTATGGGGTTATCATGCCCCTCTAAAAGACATGCCCTATGTATACTAATTGAAGTCAATCATCCGTTACAAGAAACCATGGGAGATGGGAGGTTGTGTCAAAAGCTCTGGAATATACTCTCGAAGGATGATTTTTTATTGGACTCAATGTTATAGGTTTATTAGGAGGTCTATCCATCATGTGGCATATCAGACATATCAGAGTTTTAAATTTCTGGAGTGTTGATTCAAGTCTTGCCACTGAGTTTTTCTATGAATCTCTATTAACACTTATAAATTGTTACAAACTTTACTTAAACAAGGTGGAATTATAGGACAAATTTTTCTCAAGATCCTTTATGAATTCAAATAGGATGATAATTGGGGGGACCTTTGTTTCTTGTTGGGATTTTCAAAGGTTTTGGGGTGAGATATAGACCACACATATTATCTTATTACTTACATAAAAAATTGTTACTCTTTAGGCTTATGGACATCAAATTGGTCAAGCTCAAAGCTACTTGGTAGAATTGTAGGGTTGGTGTAGAACGAATCACCAAAATGTTAGATCATTTCTTGGTTTTAGAAGATTTGATTGAGAATTTTAACCAAGTAAGACAATGGATTGGGAATGGAGGGGAGTTTGATCACGTCACAATTTTTTTGGAAGTAAGAGGAATTGAAGACAAGTCATCCAATTCATTCAAAATGAATTCCTCTTGGTTAAAATAGGAGGTTTTCCTTGATATGGTTAAACAACATCAAAAGGGGTTCAATTCATGGGAGGTGATCTCAACAACTAATTAGTTTGAGGCAAATTTAAAAAGCATAAAATTTATAACAAAAGAATAAGCTTTCAAGAAAATACAAGAGTAAAAGGAGCTTAAAGAAGTGGAGTAGAAGATTCACTCTGTTTCTAATTCTGGGAGTGAAGGGTTTAATGAACCTCGGGCTAGTAAGGAGGTGATTCATTTGGAGGGAACAAGGAGAAACCTATTGGTATCTCAGGAAGCATCTTGGAGACTTAAATCAGGGAAATATAGCTACATAACAGGGAAGAAAAAAAATTAACTTCCGGGTCTATGCTAAAGGGCGTAAAGTGTGAAACACAATCAAGAATTTGGAGCATAAGGGGGGAAGAGAATTTTCAAGCATCCATGATTTGGCATTGCTAGGGAATAATTATTTTAAATACCTCTTTAAATCAGTAGAGGGGACCTCCATTGCTGAAGAAATTTGTGTGGCTCAAGCCTTTCCCATATTTGTGGAGGAGGAGGAAAACGGGTATCTTATGGAGGAGATTTTCGAGGCAGAATTGAAAATGGTCTTACACTCCTTTCAAAGGGAAAAAATTTCAAGCCCAGATGGCTAGTCAATTGAGTTCTTCTTGGACCTTTATGGCATCCTTGGGAAAGACTTATCATGAGTGGTTGAGGAATCTAGGAGGGAGGGAATAATTTTGCCAACCTTTAACACTACTTTCATTACTCTTATCCCAAAAGGGAACGACTCATAGAATATGGATGATTGAATACACACTCTTTTAGATTTATCACAAAAATATATTTTTGGTGCAAACATTCTGAACCCTCCACTATGGTTCATCATCAAGACATAGATGGAGGAATTGATCCAACAAGAAGAATAAATAATGTGGATGTAACACACTCCTCCCACATCCACCCAAGTAGCCCTGCCAATTAGGGTAAACATGAGACGAGAGGCTACTATGATCAGCTTCGACCTCCTATGTGACCTTAAGGAAGTGGAATTGACGAAAAAATCACACACATTCATCCAACATCAGCTTCAGAACCCTTAGGAGACATATCAGCCACTCATACAACCTGTCCCTGAGTCCCACTATTGTTTTGGATCTCTTAGGCCATAGTTTCTCTCATGCTATGGGAAAGGGAGCGACCAGCAACCCAAATTCACTCTCATAGGCTTGCCTGCTAGTGACAAGAGACCAAAATTTCCAGTTTTGTGACAACGATCCTGGGATTTAAGCCACTTTTTTAGGCCCAAAGCCCAAGTCACTGCACAGAATAGAGTGATAGCTTAAAATCAATAAAATTACAAGGAAAAAATGATGCAAAAGTAATAAGTTGAACAATACCATAACGAGACCCCTATTAGCCATGACAGGCATTTCATCAAACATATCATCAACATGTAACCTACAGGTGTGAACAACAAAATTAAGTGTAGGGATCTCATACTTATCTAAGAGTCGCTATGAAACATTGTTCCTTCATGTCATTTGTTGCACTATCATCTATTAGGTCATAGACACATTATCCATTCATGTACAATTAAAAACATGTTGAGAGCCATACATAGTTCTTGTCATAAAATATACATATAACCAGCATAATAGTAACATAAATACCATAAACATATCAGCCATCAAAATCCACAATACATCAATATATTTACACATGAAAATCAAGGGAATGAATTTCTCATTAAGGAATGCAATGAACCAACCAGAGATGGGCCTACCACATTCCACCCGACCATAGATTGGTTGATCCAATTCTCTCTTCAACCAATCACCCTCGTGCCATATTCTAAGAATGAATGTGGGACTCACAGAACACACCAAGAATATCAATCAACATGGATGGAATAGGAGTTCTCCGCCTACACCGTGAGGAATTTGAGTGCCTCCTAGTCTCTTAGACTTTATCATCCATCCACAGTCCAATCTAAGGAACACTAGGCCCTACATCGAGACATACTCTTCAAGCTTTACCGTGCATCCCATCCCAAAACCACTAGGTCCAACAGAGAGAAAATTCACCTCTTGGCTTTACCATATGTCCCACCATTCATTGGCAAGGATTCCTTGGCCCATCGAAGCACACAATATGGCTTTACCAAAACCCACAGTCTGGTTGAGGTGTTACTAGGCCAGTGGCTTCGTGATATGCAGTCTAGTTTAGAGACCACTCAAACCATGTGTTTGTCAATTCGGAGATCCGCCCCACTCAGCTTCAAATCCAATCTGGCCATCCCACATAAACCGAATGAAAGAACCCATCTCATCAAAACTATCAGGAAATGGAAATGCTATGTTGGAGCTACTGTCACACCTGGAAAAACCCATGCCATGGTAGAAAAGAAACACATGCAATCCCATGCATGCCAAATCTAGCAAGGAAAATACACATGCAAGTCGATACTTGCAATGAATCCTGTTGTAGTTGCTTGATCCTACCTTTCCCTGCTTGATCTTTGCTTCCTCTTTCCTTCTTTTCCTTTCTTTCTCCACTGCCAAAGTGCTTCAAGAAAATCTAAGTGTCCAAGAGTATGAGAAAGAGAGAGAGAGAGTAATGAAAGAGCTCCAACATTGAACTGCCAAAAGGTTACCAACTGATCCTCATATTCCTTTTTATGGATGAGGCCTCTATTTTCTTCATTTTCCATTATTTTCCTTCATGTTCCTCCTCTCATGCAACCTGTGGCCTTTAACCTCCTTTTCCTCCTAATTTCCATTGTTTTCATAAATAATTGTGCCAAAATTTCCATTTTTCCTTTCCAAAGCCTTAGTCATTGCCTTTGCCAATTTCCTTAGTCATAAACAACCAAATGAACACCCCCTAGGATGCATTGTCAACCATTCATCTTTGAATAAGTCTCCCATCAACCGTGGTTATTGTTTTTAACTTTTATTACATGGAATTTTCACCAGGGCTGTTACAAAACCCTCCCCCTTGGGGGACACCATCCTCGGTGTTCAATCACACATATACCTCAACAACCTGTTGAAAGAAGACATACTGCTCATGGATCTTTATAACACAGTTCGATGTAGTATTTACAATGAAATATCTTCTCAAAACAAAACATCATGACAACATGATAACATATCACATAGTGGAGATTTATAACACAACTCATTACGGTATTTACAATGATCATCCTATTGAGTACCAACACACATGACATCATAACATCATGATAACATAACCACATGATAACATAGTAACATGACAACAAAATCATAATGACATAACACCCATACAACATAATGGAGCTTTATAAAATAGCTCATGGCGGTATGCACATCCATATACATGTGTACATATAGCAACATTACCAAAAATATATACCAAATCATATACTAAACACCATATATAAACATATATCAAAAAATCATATAGCATATACCAAACCATCATAAAGCATATATCAACTACAATAAAACATATACCAAACCACCATAAAGCATATACCAAACCACCGTATTGAAGTTGCTTTGCCTCAACCAGCAAAAAAGGAAGGATACATAGCCCGCATCTGATCTGTCATCTCCCATGTAGCTTCATCGAGCCCAAATTGCTTCCACTGCACTTTAACTTGCTCAATTTCTCAGTTCCAGAGCATGAGAACCTTTTTCTGCAGTATACATTGAGGTTTCGGCTAGAATTCTCCATCTAATTCCACTCGCAATACAAACAAGTCAATCACATGATCAACATCCTTAACATACTTCTTAAGAAAAGATACATGGAAAACATCATGGAATTTCATTGTTGGAGGTAGTGCAATTCGATAGGTTATTGACCCAATCCTCTTAATGATACTAAAGGGTCCACAAAACTATGGTGCCATCTTGGCACATGATCAAATCCGCAAGGAGCTCTTCTTCATTTTGATGCGCAAGTACACCTATTCCCCAACCTGGAACTCCTTTAACAACCTGTTCCTATCTGCATAACTCTTATGCCTATCCTATGCTGCCTTTAGATTCTTCTTTATCACCTGCATATCATGTTCCATGTTTGCCACCATATTTGGTACAATCAATACCCATCTAACCAGATCACTCCATCTAATGTGAGTGTTATAACTCTACCCATACAATGCCTCAAAAGGACTCATCCTCAATGAATCCTGATAACCGTTGTTGTATGCAAACTCTACCAAAGGGAGATACTCTTCCCACTTTCGTTACTGATGCATCACATACATCCTCAACATGTCCTCCAATATCCTATTGACCCTCTCTGTATGTCCATCTGTTTGTGGATGATAAGTTGTACTGAAGGCCAACTCTGTGCCCAAACCTACAAATAACTCCTTCCAGAACTTGTAAGTGAATTTCACATCCATGTCTGACATAGTATTCTTTGGAACATCATGCAATCTAACCACATCTCTAATGAATACCTGTGCCACATTGCTAGCTGAGAATGTAGACTTCACTGGAATGAAATGTGCAACTTTTGTCAACCTGTCCACAATGACCATGATGGAATCATGTTTCTTCACTGTCTTAGGCAACCCTGTGATGAAATCCATTGAAATAACCTCTCATTTCCATTCTGGAATCGCAATTGGTTGTAGCAGTCCAGCTAGATGTTTACACTCTACTTTCACTCACTGGCAGTTGAAACACCTCACCACAAACTCTGCGACATCCCTGTTCAAATTTGGCCAATACTAAAATCTCTTTATTGTTGTTAGTGTCTTCTGATAACCTAGGTGACTTGAATAGGGTTTCACATGAAACTCCCTCAACATCACCTTCTTGAGCTCACTGGTATCTGGTACATATATCCTATCTCGAAACCTGACCAATCCATTCGTTGTAAGACAATAATCCATACCATGTGCACTTGCACCTGTGCATGTACTTGCATTGCTGCCTGTACCTATACCACTACTTGTACATGTACCTACACATGTACTTGTACCTGTACCTATACTATCACATGTACCTGTACCAACACCCTCCTGCAACCTATGCACAATCTCCATATACCTAACATCCTACTGACTTGCCTATAAGATGCTATCTTGTAGATCTGTCCCATAGGAGCTCATAGCTACCAAGTGATTTACCTATACTCGTCTACTGAGAGCATCTTCCACCTTGTTCTCTTTACCTTTTATGTACCTGATCTCAAAATCAAACTCTCTAATCGTGGCCAACTATCTAGCCTGCCTGGCGTTCATATTTAGTTGATCAAACAAATACCTCAACCCAATGTGATCACTCATAAGTACAAACCTCCTAACAAGAAGATAGTGTCTCCACATCTTCAATGCATGTATGATTGCTACTAACTTAAGATCATGTGTCGAGTAGTTATGTTCGTGCTCATTGAGTTTCCAGGACTCATGGCACACCACATGTCCATCCTGCATAAGGAATCCACCAAGTCCTCTCTTGCAAGCATCTATGCATACCACAAACTCTTTGTCCGGATTTGATATCTATAACATTGATGCATGTGTCACCAACTGCTTAAGTTTCTCAAAGCTAGCCTCACACTCCTCTTTCCATTCGAACTTATTTCCTTTCTTTTGCAATGATGTAATGGGATGAACAATCTGCGAGAAGTTCTTGATGAACCTCCAGTAATAGCCTGCCAAACCCATGAAATATCTTACATCATCCACACTCTTAGGAGCTACCCACTCCATGATGGCCCTTATCTTCTCTGGATCTACTTCAATTCCCTCCTTAGAGACAACATGTCCCAAGTAATGTACCTCAATCTGAAAGAAACTACACTAGCTTAGCTTAGCATACAAATGATGCTCTCTCAACAACCTCAACATTGCTGCTAAATTCTCGGCATGCTCTTCCTCCTTTTTAGAATATACCAGTATATCATCAATGAACACAATAACAAACTTATCCAAATATGGACGCAACACACTATTCATTAAGCACATGAATGTAGATGGGGCATTAGTTAAGCCAAATGTAACAACAATAAACTCATAATTCCCATACCTAGTCCTGAATGTAGTCTTGTAAATGTCCTCCTATTTGATGCATACCTGATGGTATCTGGATCTCAAGTCGATCTTCGAGAACACTTTTGCTCCCTTCAGTTGATTGAACAAGTCATCAAATCTCGGCGAAAGGTACTTGTTCTTGGTAGTCACTTTGTTCAACTGCCTGTAATCAATGCATAATCTGAGAGTATCATTTTTCTTCCTTACAAACAAGACCGGTTGTTATAGATATTTTTGGGCCCTACAACCCCAAGCATGAAATGTCCATAAACCAAGGGCTCCTAAGTCCCTAAAAGTGTTGTTCTAACCCCTAAAGGAACAAGGTCAACAGATTACAGCTTCTCCCAGAAGTTCTCCATGAGAAACTGCTCAGAATTGGTCAAAACAGGATCATTGCAGCTGCTCCACTGGCTAAGTGCGTTGCATATCACTCAAATACACTGTGAGGGTGCGTTGCATTTCAAAAGTCCCTTCTGTGGGGTGCGATGGGCGAGAAATGACAAATGGAAGTGTCATTCCGCGAGGTGGAGAGGCAATGGAAGCTTCCAGAATCTTCTCCTGTGACACTTGCCTCACTGAATTCGACCAAGGATGAGTAAGAGGCCATCAGTCTCCAAGTGGAAGCAAGAACTATCAGAGAGAAGACACTAATCAAATCACAATCTGACTCATCCCCCTTACATATATCTATATATGGATCCCTCATCCCAGAGATCCAGAGGCTGGAATTTTGCATATTGTAAGGAATTGTTGTTGGTTTCCTGAGACAAACATCAGATTGTTGGGTGATCTAAGCTTTGTTTGAGGTGAAGAGGGGATTCTTTGCTGGGAGGTTGATGCTGGGTCAGAACAACCGATTGTAACTCCTCTTGGCTCTTTTCTTGTTTATCAATAAAAGCTATTTGAGTTTTCCTCCATGCTTTTGTGTCATTGATGCTTGTTACATTTGTATGGTCAATTTACATCTGACCCTAGATTGTTTATGATTATAGATCCATGTCTTTGTATAGTGCTATGCTTCTATGATCTTACAGGTACTTTGTGAAGCTGGGCGTGCAAGGGAGCAGGTAGCTGAGGACTATCAAAGAAGAGGGGGATCAAATCAGGAGATTGGTGCAAGACAGAGGTTGGTCTTTCTGTTCCTCTCTATCTATAATTCATAAAGGAAAAAAAAAGTAGCTTTTCTCTGTTTGTTTCTAAGGCAGCTGTCACACCTTAGTGGGATAGAGCAGTTCTAAATAGACACTTTTCCCGGTAACAAAATGGCGACTCCGCTGGGGAGCTAATTAGTTTGTTTGTTTATCATTCTTTGTTGTTTGTTTCATAAACTTACAAGTAGCATTCGAACTGCATTTGCCATAACAAATGCAAAGTAGACAACTGCTACTTCAATCCATCTACCGGATCTGTTTATGATTTAAACAACTGATTCACAAACTATCTGATTGCCCTTGTGATAGCTCTTAGATCCTCCTTAGATCTACCCCTGATTGTTGCATTACTGATTACTTTTTGCTCGGCCAAAACCCAAGAACTGAACTGCAAATAGTCACCCGGAACCCGAACAGAGTCTCGTTTCTGGCCCAGCGCAGGTACTGTTCAGAGATTCTGAATTTCAGCACACTTCCCGAGTGGACAACCTACGTTGCATTTCATATTCTCTGTGTTACAGGTGTGCTGATCAGACTAGCTCTGTGCAGTTGTGGCTTCTGTGGTTCATTCTTTCCAGTTCTATTCTTGAATTTTGCTACCTGTGATCAGTATATGTCTGTTTGAAACCCCTTTTCCTTGTTGTTATTCCACCTCCTTTGTACAAAAGAACTGTAGATGTTTTTGTGTGTTTGTTGAGTCGTTTACAGTTCTCCTTTGCAAAAGTAGCGTAATCGTACTGTCGTCCTTTGATTTGAATCTGTCGCAAGTGTCGATTTCAATCGTAGGAAAAAGTTTAATTGCTGTTGATGGTCGATTATCCTGTTACTATTGCTTTTGGTCTGAATTTGTAATTTTCTAGTGTCAAGAACAAGTATTCATTTCAAAATCGTAAGGTGTTGTAATCGTCTCCATTTTTTGATTTTGAAAGAAGCTTGTTGATATTTGTCGCTTGAAAAGAAATTCAGATTTGTGCATCAACTTTCTTTTTAGCATTCATATACTAAGAAAGTCGAAAACAAATACATGCATGTGCATTTGCATATAGACAGTCTGATTGGCTTGATTTAGGAAAGTGCATTTAGAGTGTGCTCTTTGCTCTTTGTGAAAAGATTCTGTCTTTCTTTTCCCTAGTAGCTAGGATTTTCATTGCTTAAAGGAGATAAAAGTTTGTTTATCATCTTAGATTGCATTTGAGGAATTACATCTACATCTCGTGGTGAACCCGAAAGGCAAACTTCATAAACAAGATCAACTTAAAATAAATTCAATGAATCTAACAACGCTTTGGAACTTAACACACAACATTTAGAAGTCTAGGCTAGAGACGTATTCTGGCATCGTAAAGCCTAGTAATTGTTGTTCTCACTGATGGTTGGGTGATTCCTCCACTTTGAGACGATAAGTACCAGTACGGACTTGTGCTCCCACATACCGTCGAGTATATTTTGGGAGACCCCAATAGCCTTAATCCTTTATCCATAGGAAGCCGTGTCTGCCGCCCTATCGATCGCAATGCACTGAACACAGCATTCAGGAAGATTGACTGTCGTACTGTAAAAATTATTCTACAGTTTTGCGATTGATTTGGTAATCCCTCTACCTAGATTTCCAGAGCAGTCCCTTTCGTTCCTTTTCAGACTCCTTAACAGAAAAGGTCCATCTGAGCACTTGTCACTTCAGGCTCATTAAAAATCGAAGGAGACTAGAGTCATCTTTTGTTTTTTCTCGACTCTCAAAAATTGAAAAAACAAGTTGTGTCAAAGCGTCTAAAATTTATTTTAAACGGAATATTCATTACCCTTTCCTACGTTGATCTTGGGTTGAGAAAATGGAATCCACCAACCAAGGAATTCCCCTTGGAGGAAATCCTAGTCCCTTCTCCTCTTGGGGAGATGTTGGTGCACCCCATATGGCCACATTGTCGCTTCCAGGACTGACAATTGGTTTGCCTATATGGCTCTTCTCAACCTCTGTCGTTCAAAACACCACAATTCCTGAACAATCGAACCAGCAACTAGACGAGTCCAAAGTTACCCACCAACCTTCTACTTCCTCTAATTCTTCCTCTCCTCCTTCCTCTTCGCTTGATGGGGCTGGTAAAGCCAAAAGTCAAGTACCCAAGAAGAAGAAGGAAAAGAAGAAGAAAGAGAAGAAGAAGAAGGAGCCAAAAGCGAATGGGGGCAAACGAGCATCATCTAGCGAAAATCCACACACTGCACCGACCAGGCCTAAATCGCCATGTGTCATTTGCAAAGGAGACCACTATCACAGAGATTGTCCTTGCATCCCTCGGATCTTAAGGGACTGGTCTCCTCGTTTGCACAACCCGGTGTCGTCAACCTCTGATGATCATGTTGAAAACACACCGTCAACTAGTGAAAGTGAAGCCCCAGGACAAAAAGGAAAATATAGATTTCCTTGTAAACTGTGCAAAGGCGATCATGTCGTCCACCATTGTCCCTTCTTAGACGAAGCTAAAAGAGTTTTGGATGATCGTCCGGTTTCACCATTACGACTTCCTCCTGGATATAAAAAACTCTTGCCGAGTCCGTCACTAGTTGAAAATCCGGCTGGCCCACTCAGGTGGTCGGCCGAAGCATCTATCATTGAAGATAAACCATCAGAATCCAGACCAGACGAAAGTCAAAAGGTCGAGGCGGCAGTTGACCCGGTCTTGCCTTCAGAGGTTCCATCTTCAGATGATACAGTCACTGAAGAGAACAAGGATGACACCGTCCAAATTCTTTTCATAAGCACAGACTCCAACGAACATGGGGGAAATTTACCCGTTCCTTTACCGCAGGAAGGAAGTTCGTCAAAGTCGTACCCGGCCTTCTATTCGGTCCCACCTCTAAGCAACCTAGTTGTCTCCTTCGACTGGAATCAACTAGGCAAACCCCGTTTACCAGCTAGTATACCATTTTGAATCATTGTTCAAATATATAGAATGGTTATGGCTGGTACCATCATAGATGAAGGGGCTTATGTGAGTATCCTTTCCTCAACTGCTTGGAAAGCGCTTGGTTCGCCATCGCTTTTGCCTGAGATGAGAAATCTAACAGGCTTTGATAAAGGAACCAGTCAACCATTAGGGATCCTTCCCAATGTGCCCATAACATTGAGAGGGAAAACCGTTCACATGAATGTGATGGTATTTCAAGGACCCCTGGATTACAATCTACTCCTTGGACGAGACTATATTTATTGCATGAGAGCCATTGTTTCATCACTCTTTAGAGTGATGTGTTTTCCGTACGAAGGAAAAATGGTCAAGCTCGTAGACCAGCTTTCATTTCCCGGATCACGCATAGCAAATAGTCATATACCATCCCTGAATGGTCTTTTCACGCAAGAAATGTCTCAATCCCCAGTTCGTCCACCCGATAAGCGCGAGTGATTCGGGAGACATGACTGAAACCCAGGGGGCATGCACCCTGGTCTGCTTCGGCAGGAAAACTTCGGGTATAGGGTAGGTTTCCGTGAGAGAATATGACTAGTCTGTACTCCCGTCTGTGATTGGAAGAGGGGGTTATTCTAGAACAAGATTCTCTTGTCAAAGTTACGTGAGTGGAGTAACCTCCTCTACTCACCTTTGTCTATTTCGATAGACATCGCCAAAGAAGTGTTTTGTTTGCGCTGTGAATAGAGCAATATTTGGGTAGCCTGAAAGAGGTATACCTTTCCTGATAAAACAAATGTTTTGTCAGCTCGAACAGAAGGTGACCTTGAAACTTTGTTTTATACCTAGGGGCATGCAAACATTTTGGCGTGCAAGCGAAGAGCGACTATTTATTTTTTAAATTTGTAGGTCCTCTAACCCTTTAAACTCGTAGGATTGGTCGTTTCCTAACTTGCATAAAGGAAGGATGTGGGGCAAAACTCTAAAAATTTCCATTTTTATATGAGACATTCTTATCACACGACTGGATTAATCGAGCAATGTTACCGCAAGGTTCAAGATCATTAAAAAATAAACCTGCATCGAGCAGTTTTAGCACATAGTTCAAGCTCGTTAAAAAATAAACATAAGCCATGAGCAAATGTTTCCCCCCACGTTTAAGCTCGTTAAAAAATGAACTATTCCCTAGTAAATAACCATCGTGAATGTAGTACTTCAGTCGTTAAAGCCTTGGTCGTGTTTGCACCGTCACCTCCACTTTTTCATTGGACGATCATTCACCTCCATTTGATTGTTTACCCATTTTGAGGAACAGCTGCGAAGAGTAATTTCACTAGCCATCCTTGTGACACTGCCGTGATTGGAAAATTCCAAACCTTACCTGGAATCAGCTGCTACCCGTTTTATCACTCGTTCCTCAAAAGACAAGTCTCCTTTAAGCTCTTTTCAACTGACTCGTAAAATATGAAAAGATTGCCAAGCCATTGGCCTCTCCAGCTCGTTAAAGGGACAGGAAGTGCCATCCCTCCTCTAGATTTTAATCTTTTTGGACCTGAGGGATTATTGCACAAAAAGATCGAGCGCTTGTTTTGTTCAGCTCGTTAAAAGTATCGAAAATCCATCCCTTCTGTATTGTTTTATACTTTTTCGGACTTAAGGGATTAGATGACGAAAAAGGAATTTTGGAGTTACCTTTACGTTCCTTTTCAGACTCTCTAAAATTGAAAAGGACCGAGTTATCTTTGTCGTTAAACTCGTTAAAAAGATTAATAGCGACAAACTTGTCTATAGACGAGAACAAGTTTCACTATTGCTAGGCTCGTTAAAACATAGCGATGGGTTTGCCCGAAGGGAAAATTATAGAACAAGCATATGTTGTCCTCCTCAAGCTTGATAAAAATAAAGAGGTACTGGTCAGTAATGACTGGGGAAAATTGGGAAGAAAACTTAAAGAAACTTTGTTGGTAGCAAGTCGCTCTTGAACATGACACTTCCACTCCGTGTCCGAGTCGGGTTGGGTTGTTTCATTCACCGGTCACATCACCATGGTCACGCCATACCATCCACATTTGGGGTTTATGCTACCAATTCATCACAAAAGTGTCGCTGATATGTTCAAGAGAAGTCATTCAGAGAATTCACCTGTGTCTCACCCACTACCATACATTATACTCCATTCTTTCATGACCGCCACCCTGAACCTTATATCACCAGATCGTTTTCACCTCCATTAAAATCATTTGCTCCGTTCCGTGTCATTGATGTGGGATTCATTAAGGCCCTCCTGTGACAGATCACTTCTTGTCAACATCAGCTCATTATCCAAGAAGCTGATCTAGGAACACCCATTCAGTACTTTGAAGCTTGCATGCCTCAATGGCAAGTTTCTCACTTCCGGCGACAGGTTTACATCAATGGCCTTCGACCGGAAGATTTTGCGTGGTGTTCAATGCCAAGTCCTGTATTCACACCACGTGAATTGTACTGCAGTACCTTGAGGGTCATTATCATTATCGGTGATTCCTCTCGCGCTTGTTAACAGTTTACATCATTGACTGGTAATCAAGAGATGTCTTTCATGTTCGACTTCAGAACATTTTTCACATGGATCGACTTGTACTTCAAGTGAAGATCGGACGAGATTGAAGACCCCAGATTTAGTTTCATCCATCCAGGCTGCGATATATATTCAGGGAAATAAAGACATTAAATGTACATCATTACTGCACAGATAATCATCCACTCAAAAGGATGATGGCTCTATCAGAATCATCAGTCTACACTCAGACGATTGTCTGTCCTATGTACATGAAAATGAATTTATAAAGCTGAGCATGGGAATGCCCACCTCAGCTAGATCATGAAAAAAGTATGAAGATAATGTATTGTATTGTATCTTATTACAGGTCTCCTCCCAGCATTGAAAGAACTTCGGATCCTCATAATAAAGCATTTCACCCGACACCAAAAGATTAACGGCCTCATACTTTAGGGGGCAACTGTTATAGACATTTTTGGGCCCTACAACCCCAAGCATGAAATGTCCATAAACCAAGGGCTCCTAAGTCCCTAAAAGTGTTGTTCTAACCCCTAAAGGAACAAGGTCAACAGATTACAGCTTCTCCCAGAAGTTCTCCATGAGAAACTGCTCATAATTGGTCAAAACAAGATCATTGCAGCTGCTCCACTGGCTAAGTGCGTTGCATCTCACCCAAATACACTGTGAGGGTGCGTTGCATTTCAAAAGTCCCTTCTGTGGGGTGCGATGGGCGAGAAATGACAAATGGCAGTGTCATTCCGCGAGGTGGAGAGGAAATGGAAGCTTCCAGAATCTTCTCCTGTGACACTTGCCTCACTGAATTCGACCAAGGATGAGTAAGAGTCCATCAGTCTCCAAGTGGAAGCAAGAACTATCGGAGAGAAGACACTAATAAAATCACAAGCTGACTCATCCCCCTTACAGATATCTATATATGGATCCCTCATCCCAGAGATCCAGAGGCTGGAATTTTGCATATTGTAAGGAATTGTTGTTGGTTTCCTGAGACAAACATCAGATTGTTGGGTGATCTAAGCTTTTTTTGGGGTGAAGAGGGGCTTCTTTGCTGGGAGGTTGATGCTGGGTCAGAACAACCGGTTGTAACTCCTCTTGGCTCTTTTCTTGTTTATCAATAAAAGCTATTTGAGTTTTCCTCCATGCTTTTGTGTCATTGATGCTTGTTACATTTGTATGGTCAATTTACATCTGACCCTAGATTGTTTATGATTATAGATCCATGTCTTTGTATAGTGCTATGCTTCTGTGATCTTACAGGTACTTTGTGAAGCTGGGCGTGCAAGGGAGCAGGTAGCTGAGGACTATCAAAGAAGAGAGGGATCAAATCAGGAGATTGGCGCAAGACAGAGGTTGGTCTTTCTGTTCCTCTCTATCTATAATTCATAAAGGAAAAACAAAAGTAGATTTTCTCTATTTGTTTCTAAGGCAGTTGTCACACCTTAGTGGGATAGAGCAGTTCTAAATAGACACTTTTCCTGGTAACACCGGTGCACCCCAAGGTGATACATTTGGCCTAATGTATCCTTTGTCCAACATTTCCTTCAACTGCAACTTTAACTCAACCAACTCAAGTGTGCTCATCATGTAAGGTGATTTTGATGTTGGAGTTGCCTCTGGCACTAACTCAATAGAAAAATCTACCTCCCTATGAGGTGCCAACTCTGTAATGTCCTCAGGAAATACATCATGAAATTGTTGCAAAATTAGGTACTTGTTCAATACATCTGCATCCTCAACCTCCTTACCCTTATCACTAGAAATGTGCATTGCAAATAACACACACCCTTTCCTACGGCTACGCTTTGCTTGCATAGTTGTCACCATCCTAACTGATGTGGGTTTCTTCTTACCCTGCAAGACTCTTGGTTCCCTATTGTCATCAACACACTCAATGCATTTGTCATAGCATTCTACATTGGTTCTATGAAGATACAACAAATCCATGCCCAACAACATATTGTATGATCCCAATGGTAACACATTTAAATGTGTTGTGGTAGGCATACCATTCAGATCAAATGCACAAGCTCTTACCCAATGATGAACTTGCTTCTTTTTACCTGTAGCCAAATACACTAACCAACATTCTGCATGCAATTCCTTACTCAAACCACACTTATCCACCAAGTCAGGACTAACATAGTTATGATTAGATCCAGGGTCAATCAAAATATAAATAAATTAATCACAAAGCTTACCGTCCATCTTAATGATAGATGCTTGGTTTTCTGTCTACCTGTTTTCCACTGCTGCATAGATATGTGGAATGCGCTTACCAACATCCCCAATATCCTGCACCTCCTCTGCATTGTACATCTTAGTCATTCCACCCCAATGTTGCGGACAATCTCTCCTAAGGTTTTCCACACCACATGTCCAACACTCCAACCGACCAATGCCCTCACCTCTATGCTGCTACTTCTATTGTTGTGACGCATGTCCCTGTCTAGCTACTTTAAATCTCTTTTGTGGTGCCATATTTTCTTTCCCATCTACATTCTGAGGCCTTTTCCTCTTAGGTTTCCATTTACCTCTACCTTTTTCTTTTCCCTTCCATCCATGTTGAGATTCATTCTTACAGTTTGACTTCTCATAGAAATTTTTCAATTTCCCAATGACTTCCTCAAGTGACTGAGGCTCATCATACTCAATCCGATCTCTAAATTCTAATGGAAAACCACTGAAAAATCTTATGAAATTTAGCCTTCTCATCAGTAAGATAAGATATATACCTCAATAGCTCCAGAAACTTGGTCGTGTACTCTTCATCTGTCGTTGATCCCATCTTTAGCTCATAGAATTCTTTAGCATCATTGTCGTAGTATATTTCTAGCAAGTACTTCTTCCTAAAAAGCCTCTTGAATTCCCACCAACTCAAGTCATTTGTCCTAATGTCTCTGACCCACTTAACATCTTCCCACCAAATGTCTACTTAACTTTCAAGCTGAAGATAGTTATTCTGGCCTTCATGTTATATATGTACTCATGCAACTCAAATAATTTTTTCATCCTGAGTATCCAAGCCTCTGCCTCTTCCAACTTATTCATATCTCCATCAAAAGTGGGTGGTTTTTATTTCTTGAATTCATCTAGCAAGTATACCCTCTCATTCCTCCTATAAGGATGATAATGATGACAATCATGATGTCTATCAAAACTAGAACTAGAATAGTACATGTACTCATCGCCCCTCCTATATGGAGTGTCCCACAAGCTACCATCTTTCACTGTGTCATATCTATCCAGCCTATGTCTACCAGGAGACCTACTACCATATGCCCTATTATTTCTATCCTCATGTCCATGGCTGATCCAAAGCGGCCCTTGTCATTGCAAGTCTGACAAAATTTGAAGAAGTATAGCATTAACCTTTGCTTGCTTCTCTTGTGCCTATATGATCCCGTCAGTATCTGCCTTACAACTCCTTATCTCTTCCTTCAAACTTCTCAATGTAACTACCAAATCAAAAGAGTTCCCAATACCATATTGTTCGTCAGATTCATAGGGAGAGTCTTTGTAGTCAACCATATTGCTAACCATTTGATCTCTTTCCTGCAATGCATAATATGTCAGATAAACCAAATCACAATAAATTAGCGTACCTTAGTGTATCTCGAAGAGGATACGTTGTCTGCAATATCACTAAATCAGCATGATACATGTATAACATAATCATAACAACATATAGACATACAAAAATAAATGTATCTCACAAAAACATCACTCTAGCTAGGGTCTAGTCATCAATGCAAGGCCATATCAATAATGCATGATATGACCTCATGCATGACAACAACCATTAATCCATTGTACACATTGCCACATGCAACCAACAACATGCATAAGCAATGCCTAATCAACTACACATACACATAAATACATGTAGTTAAACATAAGCAATCAATTCTTGTAATCAACCAACAATACGGATACATGTAATAAACATATTCAAGAATGTAACATAGCATACAAGGATGTAAGTAGGTGACATAAAATCAACATATAAATGACATATAATCCATATGAAACTAGTCACATACTCATGACAAATATGTTTCATGAAATCAATATCAAATTCTCCATAACAACCATATTACAACCATAATAAATCATCAAACCAATGCAACAAGCACATGAAATGCAAGTATAAGACACACATGCAACTAACATGCATGCATGACCAACACACACCACCCATCCAGTCTAAGTGTTGAACCATGCTTTGGTACCACTCTATAACACCCTCCTCCCACATACACCCAAGTAATCATGTCAACCGTGGTAAACATGAGACAAGATGCTACTATGATCATATTCGAACTCCTATGTGACCTTAAGGAAGTGGAATCGATGGAAACATCACACACAATCATCCAACATCAGCTTCAAAACCCACAGGAGACATGTTAGCCACTCAGACAGCCTATCCTTGGGTCCCATTGTTGTTCTGGATCTCTTAGGCCATAGACACTCTCATGCTATGGGCAATGGAGCGACCAGCAACCCAAAGTCTCTCTCACAGGCTTCTCTGCCATTGACCAGAGACCAAAATTGTCGGTTTTATGCCAATGAACTCAGGATTTAAGCCAATTTTTCAAGCCCAAAGCCCAAGTCACTGCCCATAATGGAGTGATAGCTTAAAATCAGTAAAATTAAAGGGAAACGATGATGCAAAAGCAATAAGTTGAATAAGACCATAATTAGACCCCTACTAACCATGACAGACATTTCGTCAAACATATCATCAACATGTGACCTACAAGTGTGAACAACATAATTAAGTGTAGGGATCTCAAAATTATCTGAGAATCGCTATGAACCATTGTTCCCTCATGTCATTTGCTACACTATCATCTATTAGGTCATAGACACATTATCCATTCATGTACAAGTAAAAACATGTTGAGATCCATACATAGCCATTGTCATAAAATACACATATAACCAGCATAATAGGAACAGAAATACCATAAACATATCAGCCATCAAAATCCACATATACATCAATACATTTACACATGCAAATCAAGGGAATGTATTTCTCATTAAGGAATGCAATGAACCAACTGAAGATGGGACTACCATGTTCCACCCAACCATAGATTGGCTGAGACAAGTCTCTATTCATCCAATCACCCCTATGTTATATTCCAAGCATGAATGCGGGACTCATAGAACACACCAAGAACACCAATCAACATGGACGCCAACGGAGTTCTCCGCCTATACCGTGAGTAATTTCAGTGCCTCCTAGTCTCTCATGCATTACCGTGCATCCACAGTCCAATCCAGGGATCACTAGGCCCTACACCGATAGATATACTCTAGGATTTACTATGCATCCCATCTGGGGACCACTAGGCCCAACGGAGAGAAAATACACCTCTTGGCTTTACCGTATATCCCACCATTCACCGGCAAGGATTCCTATGCCCACTGAGGCACACAATCTAGTTTTACCACAACCCATAGTCTGGTTCAGGGGTTACTAGGCCATTGGCTTCGTGATCCATAGTTTGGTTCAAGGACCACTCAGACCATGTGTTTGTCAATTCAGAGATCCACCCCACTCAACTTCGAATCAAATCCAACCATCCCACATAAACCGAATGAGAGAACCCATCTCATCAAAGCTATCATGAAATGGCAAGGCCATGCTAGAAATATTGTCACACCTAGAAAAACTCATGCCATGGTAGACAAGGAACACATGTAATCACGTGCATGCTAAATCTAGCAAGGAAAATACTTATGCAAGTTGATACCTAAAATGAATTTTGTTGTAGCTACTTGATCCTGCCTTTCCCTGCTTGATCTTTGCTTCCTCTTTTGTCTTTTCCTTTCTTGCTCCAATGCCAAAGTGCTCCATGAAAATCTAAGTGTCTAAGAGTATGAGAGAGAGAGAGAGAGTAATGAAAGAGCTCCAACACTAAACTGACAAACATTTACCAACTAATTCTCAGTGGATGAGGTCTCTATTTTCTTCCTTTTCCATTATTTTCCTTCATTTTCCTCCTCTCATGCAACCTGTGACCTTTCACCTCCTTTTTCTCCTAATTTCCATTATTTTCATAAATAATTGTGCCAAAAATTCCATTTTTCCTTTCCAAAACCTTAGCCATTGCCTTTGCCAATTTCCTTAGCCATAAACGACCAAATGCACACCACCTAGGATGTCTTTTCCACCATTCAGGTTGGAATAAGTGTCCCATCTGTTGAAAATAACAACAAGAAATGCTATAAATGGCATTTCAAGTACCAGGGTTGGAGATAGCAACAAGGAATGATAAAATAGAAATTGCTATAAATAGCATTTCAGGATAGATTCCAATTTTAGTTAGTCCCTGAACTAAAATTGAGAATTAAAATTCGAATTTGATCTTAGCAGCTATTTGCAAAATAATTAATTAATTCATCTTGAGTTAGTTAGTTGTAGAAAATCAAACATGAAGTCTATGTGAAAACATGCAACAGTTTCCCCTTTGATTGAGGAAGTTATCCCTTGATTAAGGAGATCAGGATGAGTTGTACTTTGAGTTGTAATTAGTTAGCTCAGTTAACTGAGTTAAGTCCAGTTAGATTAGTTCCAACAGTTTGTGGAACTGATTGTGACTTTAGTTAGTTAATGCATGCATGCATGTAACTGCTGCACTTCAGATAACTGAATATTCTCTCATAAATAACTCATGCATGTCAGTTCAGTCAAAGACCCAGTTGAGATCAGAGGAAGGGACAGTGTACTATCAGTTGGAGGATTTTTCCTATATAGGAAACTCATCCATTTAGAGGAATAATCTCCTTCAGGATTGCGCAGTTACTTCTGAGTTTGGTGAGTTGTGTGAGAGGTGAATTCACACAGGTGGCAGCATTTGACCCCAAGAGAAACTGCACAAGGAAATAGGAGGCTTGGAGGGCAGAGGAGAAGGTTTGTGAGAAGCCTTTAATTGTCTATGAGTAGCAGAGGGATTGTACTGAGATCTGGATAGCTTGTGAGCTAAATCTTTGTGTAATACGGACATATTTCCATTTGTATGATAATACAGAGATCAGGGTTTTTAGCTGAGGCTTTCCCCAGAGTATTCTTATGTGTTTCATGTGTATGATTTCTTCTTCTCTATTATATATGTTCTGAGTGATCTAGCTCAAATTGATTAAGCTTCCACAAAGTTTGATTGTAGAAGTAGATCTAGTATTTTGCTTTAGTATATTGCATTATCAGGTGATCTAGAGTGGGAAATTTCTACATGGTATCAGAGCAAAGGTGATCAAAGTGGAGAATAGTATACAAAGAAGGGATAAGTTGGCAGCTCGAATTATATAGCCTGAAGGATCACATGGAAGCGGTATTAGAGGACAAAGGTTTGAAGGACTTCATTGATCAAGAAGTCCCCAAGCCAACAGCTACTAATGCCCAAGAATTGGTGGAATGGAAGAAATGTGTGTCTAGAGCGAGGAGGATTCTTCTGGAGGGAGTTCGAGACCACATTGTCTCAAGTCTCCATGGGAAGGAGACACCCTTTTCAATGTGGAAAACATTGAAAGATCTATATCAGAACAACAGCGATCAAAGGAAGCTCGCGCTGAAAGACAAGCTTCAGAAAATCAAGTGTGAAAAGGGTGACACGATATCTACATATCTAAACAAGCTCACCACCTGCAGGGATGAGCTTGGAAATGTAGGGATCATGACAGCCGATGATGACATGGTGAGTCTTAATCTCCTCGGTCTTCTTAAGAGCTGGCATAGCTACCAAGACTCGGTAAATGGAAGAAAGAAACTACCAGATTGGGAACGACTGTGGTCGGATCTGATGCAGGAGGAGATAAGAAGAAGCACCAGAGATGGTTCTTCATCCAAGGAGGATGAAGAAAATTGCACCTACATGAGTAAGGCAAAGAAAGGGAAGGAGAAGGATTCTCATCCCAAATCGAGTTCTTCCCATGGTGGGAAAAGTTTGACAAATTGAAAGTGTGATGCTTTTATTGTCATGAGGTGGGCCATTATGCAACAAATTTTCCATTGAAGAAATCCAAGATGGGATCCAAGGAAGGATCTGAAGGTGAGGCATTGACCTCTCAGTTCCAATTGGATTTTACCCTCATCGTATGCATGGTTTCGTCGATGATGGGTTTTGGTTGGTTTCTTAACAATGGAACCTCATTCCACATGACCGGCGATAAGAGTTTGTTCAATACCTTGGAGGAGAAATACCTTCAGATACTCATAGCAATGGGTAATGATGAAAAGTATAGTGTTTCAGGTGTGGGCACGGTTTCTTTTCAGAGGGAGCATGGAGCTCGCATTACCTTGACAAATGTGAAGTATGTGCCAGGACTGAAGAAGAACTTGGCATCAATCACGATGCTGGAAGACAAAGGCTATGATGTAGTATTCAGTAAGGGAAAGGTTTTCCTTAGACACATCACCACGAGACAGGTGAAGCAGATCGGGTCACGAGTCAAGAACTTGTATGCTCTTGAGGTTCAAGATGCATGCAAATCCTTGAGGAGCAAAGCAACTAATGGAGACTTGGTGGTTGAGAGGGAGAGTACATTACCTCTCAACATGCAGTGCGAGAAGAAGTCTCAGACAATTGTGGAGGAGCCACAATTGGTGAAGTAGCTTCAGGAGGTTGTGGAGCAGCCACAACTGGAGAAGCCAAGAGGAGATTGAGTGGGAGCATCCACTCATGCAGAGACCTCCAGTAGGGGGGAATTTTGAGCCAAGTGGGCAGAGGGATCACATGCATCCATACTTCTAAATAGGAGGTGGGGCGATGTGGAGTGACAGTCCCAAGAAGACTAAAATAGGGGTAGGATCTTTGAGGTACCCAACCTCTTTGATTAGACCTTGCTACGGGAGCCCCGACGAGGAGTAGCAGGACTAGCTGAGTGGGTAGAGACAGATGCGGATGGAGCAGTAGAGGAAGCTTCAGCATCAAGGGTGTTTCTAGCCTAATAGGGAGGTCAGTTGGGAGATCAATTACTTACTTCTCAGTAACTGAGTTGCAATGGAGCAGTGGGAAGCACGATGCAGCATGATGAGAGGAGGTGTAGTGCAGATGCAGTGCTGGGAGATAGGACCAGCAGCAGCACAAATACAGTAGCAGGAATCAGTGTGATTGATGCAGTCAGAGATCAAAGTGACAGAGGCTAGAGCAGTCAGATATTGAAGAGCACAGAGGTGCAGAGTTTTCAGTCAACAGAGGCAATAGCAGTCAGAGACTTTGATGACAGAAGCATCGTTCTGATTCAGGTTGGATATTTTTTTTGTTTCTAGAGTTGTTGGAGCAACAACACTAGGGAGAAGTGTTGCATGCAGAACATTCCAAAGGTTCAGGATCGGGTTCGAGTTGAATGCCTTTCTTGTTGAGAGGAGTGTTGAAAATAGCAACAAGAAATGCTAAAAACAGAAATGCTATAAATAGCATTTTTGGATAGATTCCAATTTTAGTTAGTCCCTGAACTAAAATTGAGAATTATAATTCGATTTTGATCTTAGCAGCTATTTATAAAATAATTGATTAATTCATCTTGAGTTAATTAGTTGTAGAAAATCAAACATGAAGTCTATGTGAAGACATGCAACAGTTTCCCCTTTGATTGAGGAAGTTATCCCTTGATTAAGGAGATCAAGATGAGTTGTACTTTGAGTTGTAATTATTTAGCTTAGTTAACTGAGTTAAGTCTAGTTAGATTAGTTCCAGCAGTTTATGGAACTGATTGTGAGTTCAGTTAGTTAATGCATGCATGCATGTAACTGCTGCACTTCAGATAACTGAATATTCTCTCATAAATAACTCATGCATGTCAGTTCAGTCAGAGATCCAGTTGAGATCAGAGGAAGGGACACTGTACTATTAGTTGGAAGATTTTTCCTATATAGGAAACTCATCCATGCAGAAGGAATAATCTCCTTCAGGATTGCGCAGTTACTTCTGATTTTGGTGAGTTGTGCGAGAGGTGAATTCACACAGGTGGCAGCAGTGGACCCCAGGAAAAACTGCGCAAGGAAATAAGAGGCTTGGAGGGCAAAGGAGAAGGTTTGTGAGAAGCCTTTTACTATTTATGAGCAGCAGAGGGATTGTACTAAGAGTTGGATAACTTGTGAGCTAAAGCTTTTCATAATTCAGACATATTTCCACTTGTATGATAATACAGAGATCGGGGTTTTTAGCTGAGGCTTTCCCCGAAGTATTCTTCTGTGTTTCATGTGTATGATTTCTTCTTCTCTGTTATATTTGTTCTGAGTGATCTAGCTCAAATTGATTAAGCTTCCGCAAAGTTTTATTGTAGAAGTAGATCTAGTATTTTGCTTTAGTATATTGCATTATCAAGGGATCTACGGTGGGAAATTTCTACACCATCAACCATGGTTATTGATTTAACTTTCATTACATGGAATTTTCACCATGGTCATTACAGTGTAGATGCTCTAGAGGATTCCAACGGAAAAATCAAAGCAGAGCATTAGAAAGAATTTAGTCAAAATATATATATTAGTATATAAATATTGATATACTATATATATATATATATATATATATATATATATATATATATATATATATATATATATATATATATATATATATATATATATATATATATATATATATATATATATATATATATATATATATATATAATGTTTTGAGCCTGAGGCCGCGAACGCATGGTCGCAGGAACGTAGCCTGCGGCCAAAAAGGCCAAGGGCATAAGCGAAGAGGCTTTAGTCAGCTCGGAGCGCAACAGGAGGAAGCGAGAGGTAGGTTTGCGTTTCTGGTCAGCGTTAATAGCAGGTGTCCGCGGCACGGTATAGGAACGAAGAGGAGGGTAATCCGGTGGGAGAGGTTTCGCCTTCAGGGCAGCTGCCGTTCTGACTGGAGCTTCTCCGCCTAGCCTAAGGAACTGCCTGCAGGTGAAGAGGGTAAACTGTGCTAATTAAGGTAGTAATCATGGTAATCCCGGAGGAATATGTCGACCTGGACCCTCAACCTGAGGATATTTTGTCGGTCTGGGGCAAGGAAATATCATCCCAGAACCTGGAGCTGTTTTTCGGAGGGGACAGCCTGCTCAAGGAGTCGACAGGGAGCACAGAACTGAAGTTTCGGAAGCAAAATGCACCGGAGGGCGTCGACCTGAACCAGGGGGTGGACGTGCACAGCTGCAAGGAGGTCCTAGCTTGTGTAGCGGAGGAGGGCCGGAAGCCTGAAGCCCTTCCAGAAACCCAAGTAAGTTCCCTTATCGAACACGCGGGCTCTTTGCTTAACGATGGAAGTGTTGAAAATGTTGTATACGGGAAACGAGCAAACCCCAGGGCTTGGAAATCCACAAATTCTGGTTTAAAGGAGAACCTCGGTCAGGTGAAGGGAGGAAACCCACAGGCCATATCACGCACATCCCTATCGAAGAATGGGGGTACCCTATCCGATCTGAAGGGGAGTGATGAGAATAAGGAGCATAAGGATGGGAGAAAGGATGTCCGGGGTAAAACTGCAGTATGGCAGCCAGGGAAGGTAGGGACAGAGGAAGGAGCGGTTGAAAGGTCAAGCGCTCGGGAGCTAGGGGAAGCCACAATTCATGCAGATTCCCTAGATCTGCATCCAGATGGGGGAAAGTCCCCAGCTCGAAGCAGAGGAGTAGAAGGGGAGGAAAGAAACCCGGGAATTAGAGAAGGGAATCAAGGAGAAAAGCTCGGGGCAAAAAGGAAGAAACAGAAAGGGATAAAACAAGTACCTGAAGCAAACTTGATATTGGGAGTAGACGTGCAGATCGAGGAGGCAATGAAGGTTGCAGAAAGCACAGTGGTGGGTCGTGCAAGAGGGAAGTCTTTCCCAGTACATTTCATCCAGAATTGGGCCGAACAGCAATGGCAAAAGAATGTGGGAGATACCTTCATAGTGGCGGGTTTAGCAAAGGGCTGGTTTATGATCCAATTCAGTAAGAAAGAAATGGTGGATTGGGTTCTGGAGCGAAACTGGGCCTTTGGCAAGCGCCCTGTGCTCTTTAGACGCTGGTCCCCACTGTTCGATGCTCAGAGAGAGAAGGTAGATACCTTTCCAGTCTGGGTGAGGGCGTCGGGTCTGCCTCCATTCCTCTGGGTAGACTCTGTCTTCAGATCGATTGGGAATACGTTGGGAACTTACCTGGAGGCAGACACGTCATTCGTGGAAACCAGGAACAAAGCCATGGCAAGAATCCTGGTTATGCTCAATCTGGAGAAGGGTCTCCCAGGGATGATGAAGATTCATTACAAAGATTTCGTTTATGACCAGATCCTGGACTACGAGCATCTGCCATATAGGTGCCACATCTGCCACGAGCATGGCCACCTGGCAAGGGAATGCCCATCTGGTCTTCGCCGCAGGAGGAGACAAAAGATATCGGGAAAAAGGAAATTATTGAAAGCTGATGAGAATGTATCCGGTGAAAATGAAACTCAGGCAGGAACTGGGATAGACCAGGTTCAGGGTGAGCAGGTTACAGCTCAACCGCAGAGCCCCGGGGAAAAATCAATGGAAGGCCCCGAAGCGGATCCGATCGAGGAGGTCCTGGAAGTCCCGGTAAACCTTCAGGAAGGCCGGAGGAGGAGACAAATGAAACCGGGGAAAACGAAATTACTGAATGCGGATGAGATCGTATCCGGTGAAAAAGAATTTCAGGCTGGATCTGAGAAAAACCAGGAACAGGGCGAGCGGGTTTCGTTTCAACCACAGAGTCCCGGGGAAAAATCACTAGAAGACCCCGATGCGGCTCCGAACGAAGAAGTCCTGGAAGTCCCGGTTAATCTTCAGGAAAGCCCGAAGGGTACGCAGTCAGCCTCTAACCCTTCTCCTTCGCTCTTTAAAATCATAAAAAATGATATATGCAAAAATAAACCTTCTCTTGCAATAGAAAATAATGTGACCGAATTCAAAAATGCACACTGTTCGCAAAATCTCCTGAACTGTGATGGGGTCGAATACAATTCCAGCAAACCTGAGATAAAAAATGACTCAAAAATCCTGAGAAAATTACCCGAAATCCACTATAACCTCCGCTCCCAAGTAAAAAATCCGGAGGCTGTAGATTCTATTGGGGGTATAGAAATGGAGATACCCCAGGCCTCGAGGAAAAAGACGAGGGGGCGAAAGTCTTTATTATCTAAAGCCCAGGTCAAGGCAAAATATGATATGGAAGACGGGAAGCAGTTGTCGATTTCCGAGGTGCTTAGAGCGGCGAAACCCTGTGAAAAGGGTTCAAAATGATTTGCCTCTCTTGGAACTGTAGGGGTTTGACCAGTAAACCCAAAAAACTGGCTCTAAAGGAGTTGATGCAGCGATACAATCCTGATTTCATTATGCTGTAGGAAACTCTAGGAACTAGTGCTGAAGTAGAAAAGTCTCTAAGCACCCTTTTCCCGGGTTGGGGATTCCACGCTTTGGACTCCCATGGTCATTCAGGAGGAGTGGCAGTCGGGTATAGAGAAGGAAAAATTAAGCAGCTGAACACATGGGGCTTCCTTAATGGTCTAGGGATGGAGATTTTAACCCCGGATTTTGAGTGGCCACTGACCATCTTAAACATCTATGGGCCATGTAAAGAGAGGGCTTCGTTTTGGAATAACCTTCTGGAGAAACCCATGTTGAAATTCCAAAATTTGATAATTGGAGGCGACCTGAACTTCTCTATGGGGAGAGCGGAAGCTTGGGGTCCCTCTGCTAGGGAAGATACCCTTTCAGAGTTTTTTCAAAACTCTCTCTCTTGCAATAAGCTGATTGATGCAAACCTGCAAAAACTTAAGCCTACCTGGCGAAATCGGAGGACGGGGGAGGGTCGGATTGCAAAGAGGTTAGATAGATTCCTCGTAAGTGAGGACCTTGCTTCCAGGCTCCCAATGTTCAGACAATGGATTGGAGAGGGAGGGAATTCGGATCATTTCCCTATCTTGTTCGAACTTGCTACCCCCCCAAAAAAGCCAGCAGCCCCTTTTAAGTTCAACGCTGCTTGGTTGCAGGAGGAATCTTTCAAGAAGCTATTCAATGAAATATGGATTCATCCAAACAGGGAGGCATTGGAAGACAAGGCTTACCTGTTTATGGAAAATCTGAAAAGGATGAAGAAGGCAACAATAGAATGGGCAAAAAAAAGGAAGAAGGATCAAAATGAAGGCTTAATCAATATTGAGAAGGAACTTGAGGGACTGGAAGCCCCTGATGGTCCAGGGTACGAATCACAGGAATCAAAGGATAGGATTATGATCCTAGAAAAACAGAGAAGCAAAATTTTGTTGGATAAAGAGGAGGAATGGAGGCAGAAGAGTAGGGCTGTTTGGCTGTTGGCTGGGGACGAAAACACAAAATTCTTTCACAACTATGCAAGAGGCAGAAAGACTATGAACACTATTTGGAAACTAAAAGATGGAGAAGGAGGAGAGGCAAACACGTTTGAATCCCTCTCTTCGTTGGGGAGGAACCACTTTCAAAATCTTTTTGCTGAGCAGAGGGGGACTTCGCTTGCAGAAATTATCAGGACAGCGTTAAGCTTCCCCAGATATGTAGAAGAAGAAGAAGCAGAAGAATTACAGGGGGAGGTTACCCTGGAGGAAGTGGAGAGGGTGGTAAAATCTATGGCAAAAAATAAAAGCCCTGGACCGGATGGTTGGCCTATAGATTTTTACCAACATTTCTTTGAGCAGATAGGCCCAGAAATTACGGAGGTAGTGGAAGAATCCAGAAGGAAGGGGCAGATATATGCTCCCTTCAATTCCACTTTTATCGCCCTCATCCCAAAAAAGGATGAGCCAGAATCTTTTGAAGATTTCAGACCAATCTCATTATGCAATTGTGTCTACAAGATCATAGCAAAAACTATAGCAGCTCGCTTAAAACCAATTCTGTCCAGATGTATCTCCAATGAACAATTCGGATTTCTGGATGGGCGCCAAATCCATGAAGCTATAGGAGTGGCACAAGAGACAATACACAGTGTCAAGATACTGAAAAAGAAAGGAGCTGTGGCAAAAATTGATCTTTCAAAAGCTTATGACAGAATAAACTGGACCTACATAAGGCTGTTGCTGACACATCTGGGTTTCAAAATAGACTTTATAAGCTGGGTCATGGGATGCATCAGTAGTGTCAGTTTCGCAGTACTCATAAATGGGGCAGCCTCTCCTTTTTTCAAAGGGAAAAGGGGACTGAGACAAGGTTGCCCTTTGTCCCCTTTACTTTTCCTCCTGGTGGCTAAAGGCTTAAGTCAGCTACTGTTAAAAGCAAAAAGAGAGGGATCAATAAAAGGCTTGGAGGTGGCAGAAAATCTTTTCATCACCCACCTCCTGTTTGTTGACGATATCCTACTTTTTTGCAATGGAAATCGGGATGAATTCAATAATTTAAAGGAGGCGCTAGAGCTGTTTATGAAAGCTACAGGTATGCTTGTAAACTATCGGAAATCTCAGCTCATAACAGAAGGCCTCTCTAGACAGGAGATTAACCAGCTTGTGGCCATTCTACCTCTGGAGACCTCAAAAATGAGGGACCCCTTTAAATATTTGGGGTTTTGGTTGAAGCCTGACAATTACAAAAAGCAAGACTGGTCATGGCTTATAGCAAAGATAGAAACCAGAATTAATCACTGGAGCTTCAGATGGCTTTCTAGAGCGGGGAGATTAACTCTGATAAAATCTGTCCTTCTGGCTACCCCTGTTTTCTGGGCCTCTTTGTCATGGGTTCCCAAGGGGGTTCTGGGAAAAATAAGAAGAATTTGCAGTCGATTCCTTTGGGCAGGAGCAAAGGAGGAATCTGTTTTACCTTGGATCGCCTGGGACAAAGTAGCAAGACCCAAGGAATGGGGGGGATGGGGCATAAAAGATTTGAATGCCTTTACAGCTTCTCTGGCAGCAAAATCAGGGTGGAAAATAGTAAAGCTTGAAAATCTATGGACAAAAATTGTAAAAAGAAAATATATTGATCCATCCCCTTTGGAAGAATGGATTAGAAACCCGGAGAAAAAGGGCGGAAAGGTGTCCAACATCTGGAAAGCTACGATTGAGGCCTTTAAAGTAATTGAACAAGGTTTATCTTGGAAGGTTGGGAATGGGGAAAATATTCGAATTGGAAGGGACCCTTGGGTGGGGTGCAGTGAAAAATTTGCACTTACCCCTGGCCTGATAAGACACCTGGGTTCAAAAGGCATCGTCTATCTAAAACAGGTGGAAAAGATAGGTGCTTCATCTATCTGGGGCCAAGCTTGGAAGACGGGCGCAGAGCTGAATATCCTTCCTCGTTGGTGGGATGAATGGGAGGTTTACAGGATGGAACTATCCAAAACAAATGTAAGAATTAAGGATGAACCAGACCAACTGATTTGGGCACATGCGGACACAGGAAATTATTCTCCAAAGTTTGGATACAAATTCCTCATGTCCAAAAAAGGATGGGCTGATCCGGATTGGTGGGCAAAATCGCTTTGGAAACTAAAATGCCCAGCAAAGGCAAAAAAAAAATTCTGGTGCATTCTAAAAAACAAAGTCCCTACCTGGGATATTCTCCAATCAAGATTTAAACAAGGTCCAGGTAGATGTGCCCTGTGCAAAAATGATTTGGAAACAGCAAATCATATTTTTTTGGAATGTCCTTCAACAAAAAAAGTATGGGATGAAGTATTAAAGCAAATGACTTTAACTATCAAATGGGAAGGGCAGTCTTTACCATATGCATGGAAAAATTGGTGGAACAAAGTTCCTGATCAAAAGTTAAGGAATCTACCCCCCATCATAAGTTGGGGAATCTGGTTAGCCAGAAACAGAATTATCTTTCAGGAGAAGGAGACAGAGGCACTACAAATTGTGACTCAATGTATGGCCATATACTCAATTATCCCAGATGATGAGAATGAGAGGGAACCTCGGAAGGTAGCGGAGGAGCAAATAAAGGAAGGGGTTCCCTGGGCTTATTTTGATGGCGCCTCCCAGGAAAACAAAGCTGGTGCAGGAATTGTTATACATTTGAACAAATCTCATTCTCTTAAAGCATCCATCGGTCTGGGAAGTGGATCAAATAATTTTGCTGAATTATCTGCTCTAAAATATCTCTTATGCTGGTTGATTCAAAAAAACACCCTCACAGTTCAAATTTTTGGAGATTCTCTAATTGTTATAAACTGGTTAAATGGATGGAGCAGATGCAAAAATTATGCATTACAGCCTTTATTTGAAGAAATCCAAAATCTGAAATTGTCTTTTATTTCGCTGTCCATTAACCATATTTACAGGGAACGAAATGATCTGGCAGATAAACTTTCAAAAGAAGGCATTGAACAATCTGTGGGCAGTTGGAGAATAAGGGAGGAAGTAAACGGGGAAAGCTCTGCCTTGGACCATCCTCCATATGCAGAAATTCTCCATTAAAAACCAGCTCACCAGCAAATTTTCTCTTTTGTTTTGTCTACTAAAAAATATTGCTGAAACAGTATTTTTGGCATTACAGTGGAAAGTAAAAGAAAGGCATATATGTTTTTTATCTTTTCTGTTTCTGCTTTATGAAACTGTCAAAAAAAACGGGAACAAGATGGACACATGAAAAAGTCAAGGGACAAGATCGCGGGTGAAATGTTCTCTTCTCAGGAAGAGAAGAAATACTCTCTTATGAGATTTTTGTATAATCAAACAGTTACAACAGCAATAGAGCTATGTATGTACATGAAACTTTTTATTAATATAAGAAGTTCGTTTTTTTTCTTTGGAAAAAAAAAAATATATATATATATATATATATATATACACACACGTATAAAAAATACAAAAATATAAATATAAATTTCCTAAATAAATATATTCTCATATAAATATATTTCTTTATATAAATATTTTATTACTACATAAATTATTTTGTAATAATTTTTTAAATAAATATTTATTTTCACAGTAACGGATATATTTATATTAATTATTATCAAAACGTTGGCTCTGCCCAGCTACATACAGAGAGTTCAGCCGTGGTAGTTTTAACATTCCCCAGATTCAAACCAAGCCCATTTACAAAATCATTCAGACCATAAAACGACATAACAAAACTTCCCAGAAATCCCACACTACAACTATATACCCTATGGAAAATACTAAGTATGCATATAAAAAAACATATCATCTGTCAATCAGTCAGGGGACAAAAGTACTCCAATTGGTTCTCATTCTCCTCCAAATCACGGTCAACAGCTGAGTTTCTTCCAATTGATTAGTTTTGTCCATTTGTAACATTTATTTTTCTATCCTCTAGTAGATTTAATAGAGTCAGAGGGTCTCCCCTTGCCTTCCTATCCAACAAGAGATCCCCCAATTTCATCTTCATCTCAAGCACCTCATTTTTCACATTTTGAAAATTCATCACTAACATGGACAATCTTGCATCCAAGCTCCTCACTGCATATGGAGTAGTCGAACAACTATCAACCAATATTCTCAATAATGCTCTGTCCATCCCCACTTCATGAACATCTTTTTTCAACTGGCTCACTGTCATCTCTAAAAAGGTAACCCTAGCCTTGTTCTCCTTCTCTCCTGCATTTATGTTCTCACACACCACATGGAGGATTGAGAGTTGAGAAAAATGACCCCTCAAAAGTTCCCTCCACAATGGTAAGGGCACTTCTAAGATGTTTTTTGTTGGGATTACTTGCTTCCCCTTCTCCTCATAAAATAAAATCACCATTTATCTTTTCTAACATATATGAATTACACTTGTTCTTGGAGAAACTGTTGGTTACAACAACAATTACACCTACATCCATGTACTCTCTCGACCTTAACTTCTCATCCCTTCTCCCTAGATTTAACACGCTCCCAAATTCCCCCACCTCTATCATATCTGCAAATGAATTTTTGTTTTCTTGTGAATCGTACCACATTCATCGTCTCAACCCGAAGTCTCCCCTTCTTAAATTAATGCTTGAGTTCTTTCTTACAAACAACCACATGGTGGCTTGCATGCTATGGTCATCCCCATGCTTGATGTTAGGTGGCTCATTCTGAAATGATTGAATTTAATCATGGTGTTTGATCCATATTGGATCATTATATTTTTTTCATCCATCTCAATGCATTTAGAGTGGAAAAAGTGGAGGAATTAGCTCACAAGACCACTTTTCCTAGTGGGACCCAGTTTTGCAAAACACGGTCTGAAACCTTCTCGGAGTGTTTTGAGGCATCAAACAACGTTTTTTGGGGTAAAATATTTCTACTTTGGTGTATCATCTTCTCATGTTATTCTACACACAAAAATCTTTTCAACGGTGCGAGAAGTGTGTCAATCAGAGTCAGTATGCAAAAGTTATGTCACTTAGAAGTTGACCTTCTTGTTTTCACCACCACGGTTCGAGAAGATGTTGTGTCAGGCCCCATTATTTATGGAAAAGGGGCTAGCCATGTGATTTTGATGTAAAAGGCTCAATAAGAATCTATATTTTAACTCCAGTTAAGAGTTGAGGTAGTCAAACTTAGCCACTAATATGTTATCGGGCTATGTTATAACTGAGTCACTAGGAGGAAGAGGCATTCCATTCTTTCGAGTGCATTCATTCCATAGCTGAGAAAAAATAGCCAAGAGGGATAGGTGGTAGACCATACACATAGGATTTGTGCACTATAGCATCCCACGGGCCACAGGCCATACTTCTTTGTACTTGCAACCATATTTCCAAATAGAGAAAGATAACAGAGCGACCTCACCTTCTCCCTAGATTTAACACGCTCCCAAATTCTGCCACCTCTATCATATCTGCAAATGAATTTTTGTTTTCTTCCAAATCATACCACATTTGTCATCTCGACCCAAAATCTCCCCTTCTTAAATTAATTCTTGAGTTCTTTCTTACAAGCAGCCACATGGTGGCTTGCATGTTATGGCCATTCCCACACTTGATGTTAGGTGGCTCATTCTGAAGTGATTCAATTTAATCATGGTGTTTTATCCATATTGGGTCATTATATTTTTTTTTCATCCATCTCAATGCATTTAGAGTGGAAAAAGTGGAGGAATTAGCTCACAAGACCATTTTTTCCTAGTGGGACCCAGTTTTGCAAAACGGGGTCTGAAACCTTCTGGGAGTGTTTTGAGGCATCAAACGATGTTTTTTGGGGTAAAATTTTTCTACTTTGGTGCAGCACCTCCTCATGTTATTTTACACAAAAAAACTCTTTCCAACAGTTCAAGAAGTGTGTCAATCGGAGTCTGTATGCAAAAGTTATGCCACTCAGAAGTTGACCTTCTTATTTTCACCATCACAGTTCGAGAGGATGTTGTGTCAGGCCCCATTATTTATGGAAAAGGGGCTAGCCATGTGATTTTGATGTAAAAGGCTCAATAAGAATCTATATTGTAACTCCAGTTAAGAGTTGTGGTAGTCAAACTTAGCCACTAATAGCCTATCGGGCTATGTTATAACTGAGTTACTAGGAGGAAGAGGCATTCCATTCTTTTGAGTGTATTCATTCCATAGCTAAGAAAATAGCCAAGAGGGATAGGTGGTATATCATACATAGAGGATTTTTGCACTATAACAACCCACAAGCCACAGGCCATACTTCTTTGTACTTGCAGCCATATTTCCAAATAGAGAAAGATAATAGTGCGACCTCACCTTCTAGCTAGATTTTCTCTTGAAAGGGTTTCCCAAACCATATCTTGTGTCTTATATGTGTTTGTGAGCTTTTATATTTTTGTTCTCTATTGTCTGCATAATTTTCATTCGCATCCGCACACTGATTACAGTAAAATCTAGGATTTTTAATATAATATTATCAAATTTGTTTTGATGAATTGTCCAGTGGAATATCCATGAGAGTTTACAGATTAGTGGTATTAAAAAAGTGTAATTTGTCCCTTGCGCATTTTTTCCCCTTCATTAAATTTGGCATCAACATGGCTGTTAAGTGCCTAAGAATGTGATAAGCCCTAATTAATTCAAAAAAAATTATCAAACTCTTAATCATATGCCAAAGTCGGGTTTTTGGATGAAACTTATTACTCGAAGCTTTTTTATCATTAATTTTGAGTCTCCTAACACTAGAATATTTATTATATGGGTATCCTTGGCAATTAACAAACCCATCCAAAAAGCTTATGATTCAGCGTGGTTATTATTTTCCACCACTAATCCCCAAGCATAGCTTTGGCTTATTGATTCATTGGGGTTCATAAGAACCCCTCCCCTTCATGCCAGTGACTAAACTAAGAAGGGGGTCAATCATTTTAGTATATTCATGGACATTAAAATTATTTTCATTAATCTCATTAACTGAATCATTACATGAGAAACTTAACAAAAACTGACCAGCATATTGAATATGTGAACAACAAGTAATAAGCAAACTAAAACATCACATCAACTCATAATAACAACACATATTGACACCAGATATATGTGGAAACCCATAAAGGGAGAAAACCACAATTTTATTATTGTTGTGATGCAAAGGCAAGCTCCTACTCCTTATTACATCTGATTTTTTGTAGGCTCCAACCTACAGGAGGTTGCTACCTCAATTTTCTGCAAGTTGCGACATGTAAGGAAGCTCCAACTCCAATATGTTTTCTATAGCCTACAACCCAGAGGAGGTTCCTACTCCAACTAGATATTTATCAAGCCACAACTTGAAAGGAGACTACAACCCCATTATGCAAACAAGAAACAACAATGTGATGGTTTACCTTGTCATAAATTTTGCATATCTCCATCTTCATTTCTGCCTGTTCTTCCCTTCAAATATGCTTCACATAAGCTTCAAATGTGCCAAGTAACTAGTGCATAATACCTCAATTAGCTCTCCATTCTCCCACTCTCTTTCCTTAACTTGCTTCCAAAAACAACATATTTTATAAAGGAAGTTTGTTGGTTTTTTGTATTCCACATAAGAATACGAAGTGAATAGGCTTGACTCTTTGCCTTCCACTCATTTATTTCCAAACTCTTCATATCTTGAATATTAGAACACAAAAATAAATAATCCACCCAATGTTATTTTTCATCCAGGTGAAATAATTAAATCATAAGCCAACATCAAATAACAATATTTATCATTAATGCATCACAACAATCTTCACAGTATCTTTGCCTTTTCCTTGGACTTGCATCACAACATCTTCATGTCATTGTCTCAACCTCCTTGAGTCTTGTCTTGTTTTTTTGTCATGGTGTTTTTCCTTTGTTGTCATGGAGTCTTGCCTTCTATGTCATGGATTCTTGCCTTTCCCTTGCATCACAACACTTCAGCATCACAACAAATCTTCAACACAGAAATTTATGCAACATTCTTTCTTGCACATATTTTCCTTTGACATATCCTTATAACACAACAATGCCAAGTCTCTGCTCCTTTGTTCAACTTTGCTGCACTTTTGCTACTCCTTTTCCTTTGCTGCACTTTTGCTTCTCTTTTACCTTTGCTGCATTTTTATTGCTTCTTTGTTTTTTCTGCCCTTGTGGTGCTCCTTTGCCATCAATGATAATAATTCCAATAATCTCCATCTTTGGCATTGATTGCAATCATTATGATCCTTGCTCTACTTACCTCCCCCTTGACATCAATGGCAAGGGGGTTGGAATTTAACAAAACTCCCTAACTGTGTAAATCCACTGAACTCCAATGTTTAAAGCTATGGAAGTAGCACTTTAAAGTACTATAAAGCCCCTTAAGCATATATTTGATGTGCTACACCAAAAAAAACTCCACATCTGAAAAACTCCATATCATCTGAAAAACTATACAATCATTTGCAAAAAGCTACAGTCATTTAAGCTTTGAATATGACAAAGTTAGAGCAATGAGCATGATAAAACTCTTTTATGTGATGCATAAGTTTCTGAGCCTGATATTGGTTTATGAATATCATTATAGAATCCACTTTCTAGCAGCTGGATAGAAAGTTCAACAAAATCATTTTCCACTCTAATCCAACTTTGGAGTACCATTTTGTATCAAGAAACCATCCAATTTAACATGTGTTGGAACCCCCATCATTATGTTTCTGAGAAAAAAGATGAACTCCTCATGATTTAGGGCTTGAGCTCCTCCTTTAAAATGATGAAAAATTTGGATACTCCCAAAAACATGTATGTTGTTGTCCAAACATATTGAGGTTATGAAGATACATCTTCTTGTAGATTTTAGATGTTCAGTGAGAGTGCTTCCTTGGCTATGCAAGAACCACAAAATCTTCATATTCAACCATAAAGGCATCATAGATGGGATTTCCATGAAAATACCAGCAACCCATGTTCCATCCACAATTGAGATGAAAGTTGTCTTCATGATTTGAATATAAACACTCTATATATTAACATGCTCAACATTATATAAATATCCAGGAATGACTGCACCTCCATGATGAAGGCTGCTCCATAATCAACTCTTAGGGAATAAGCATGTTAGGGCACAAGCATGTTAGGACACAAAACCTCAATTCATAAAACTATGCCCGAGAATGTATTAAAAACAGTGCCAATGTATCAATTTCCAATGTTGCTTAATGTATTAATATCCAAGGCTTCCTAATGTATCAATCTTCAAGTTTGCTCCAATATAAACTTCTCCAAGGTTGCTCCAACGGAATGTATTCCAATATACAATGATCAACACTAATTACACTCAGATATTTTCTAGTTTGTCACAGCATTTTAAAACTCCCTTTGCCAAAGCAAGAAACTGATCTCCATTATTAAAATTGATAAACTAAGAATATGATCCTTCAGCAACTCCAATGAGTAAATAGGATTTGCTTTAATCCCAACAAAATAGTTCTTGTAAATAACTTTCGGAACAATAATAATAACACCATCTTAATAAATTCCAGGTTGTAATGGTGATTGTCCATGTCGATATGAGCTTCTGCGCCATCGATAATAAGTATCAAGAGGCACTTAGACTGTCGCCCATTCTCCATAGTTAGTACATCCACCTGAATTTCAAGCTTGCGGCAAAGACTTTTGTAATCGAATAATGTCCATCCCATTCATTTCTGTCACATCATGTGCCAAGGAAGGAGAGCACTGTTATGTCATATGGTTGTCCACATATTGTCCACGCGGATTCATAACAATGCCCATTGAATTAACATTATATCACTCATAGTATTATAAAGATGCTCCATTTAATCCATAACCATTTAAAAAATATTATAAAAGCACTCCAAATAAACCATAACACTACATATAGCGTTGCTTCATATAATGCTTGTATCCAAGTATTATAAACACGCTCCAAATAATAACACTTCTCCAAGTATAATAACGTTACCCCAAATAATACTGTTACTCCATGTATTATAAATGCGTCGCTCCATGAATAATTACGTTGTTCCATGTGAACCCGGCATAGGAAAGTTGTTTACCCACCATTCGAAACACTATACCAACGTCTAACATAGAAAACTACAGGAACCTCCTCTCGGCTATTCACAGTTGGTAGGCTTCCCTTTGATACTAGGCATCGTTCCAATATTATCCATAATACTCTTGTATAATGTCTGCCACACAGACTTACGAAACTTGACGAGCAAAAATAGAGGCAAAATACAAACTCATAGACAAAGTAACTAAGTGCAGCAGAAGGTAAGAACGGAAGAATACTTGGAATAAGGCATGCATAGAGTGTACCAAAATCATCTTTCATAACTATCTTTGCATAAGTTTCCAATGCATTCAACCTTCTCTCAGGTCCTTGCATCTGAAGATGTCTACGAACCACTTCAAATGGATTTTGTTGTGCATTTTGTTGCAGGTGTTGCGCATGTCCGCTGCAGGTGTTGGACATTTGTTGGAAGTTGATATTGTAGCCTCAGGACATGCACCAGCTATGGCACCATATAATAGAGTCTGTATTGGACCCATCTCCAACTATTCTAAAGCATCTAATTCTTCTTTTCCTGATGCCTGCATGAGACAGAGTCTTTCCTTTCCTTCTGGTGAGTGGAGAAAAGTCTTTTTAATATATCATAGACGCCATAGAACACTGCACCTGAAGGTGCCATGCTTATAATAGCTGGTGAAAAATCTTTGTATAATGAAATTGTATAATGAAAAGAGACCCTCGGTCTGAACCATGTGCGGGAAAACCCCAATAACACCTCCTAGTACTTCATCGCCTGGTGCAACCATATTTGTGTGCATAGTGTCCATAGGTGAGCAAAGAATAGTGGAAGTAATGCCTACTGTAGCACCTGCAACAAATATCTCAGAGTTTGTTGCATCTTCATTGCCTATCATTTAAAGCAGTGTTTTTCCTGATATGTATCATAAGCATAAAAGTTGATTGCTTTAAAAGGTTTCGTATGAAGTAGGTTCACAACATTGCCTTTCCAAAAGCCTTTCATTCCCTGAGATGCGTTTATAGAATAAATAAGCTCGATAATGTGTTTTTCCTCACCACGTACTATATATTCCAACTTCAATCTCTCCGATGGGACAATAAAAGTTCTAGAAACCATTGTTGCAATAGCACCATCTCACAAATGCTTGGAAGTATTGAGATCACTTTCCCTTTCGAACTTAACTCTGGCATCCTCTACGGCAGCTTGCTTAGATCGATCACTGAGTTCACTGAGTGCACATTTATTGTTGTCGAATGTCCAATATAAACAACGTACATCGATATAATTTGTACGTAATTCATTATTCACAAAAATTCAGAACAATTTGACATCCAGACTGACTTTGTATGAGCAGCTTCTATTCAAGCCTCTCTGGGAGAACAGTCTTCACAATAGAATATAACCTCCATCTAATAATATTGTTGATGCATATGTATATCACCTTCATTTGTCTCTTTTGGAGAAAGACTACTAGATCTATTGATCTTTCATAAGGAGCCAATACAATAACGCCATGTATTAAGGCACAAAACCCTAAATGTCGACGCTCCACCTTTCCATAACTACGCATTGGAAATCTACTGGGCTACGCCACATGTTGCCAAAGATCTCCATATATGGATTTCACTTGGATCTCTCAACCTCTTTCGATCACGAGGCACAAAGGAGACCGATGGCGTAGGTATTGTAAATATACCACCTTATATTTTCAATATATATTCCATGGAATATATGTATTAGTGTTAATGTTGCCACTGTATTAATGAACCCAATGTTAACCTTCATTTTTTTGTTGTTATACAGGTAGGCGTTTCTTATTCCAATCTAGGTAATGGCTCCAGTCTTATGTCCTCAAATTTATGAAAGCCGCATTAAAATTGTAAGATCTGCAGTTTTCAACTGACTGCAAATATGAAGGCACTCTATTGATGTCGGGGCATGATAAAATGAACTGTATGGACTGTCATAAACTTTGACATGGGCTAAATTAGGGCATGACACCCTAAAATTCATAACGCATGTTGCAATGTAATGAATATTGTCTTGAATTAAAGCTTCCACCAATTCATTATCGCATCTATCTGTTTCATTTATCATTGCCTATGTAGACAGGTCCAACGTTTGTAACACACCTCTTTCATCTGAATCTGCTTCACCTGCAAACGTCTGAAATATCATTGTAACACATCCCAATCCAATGCATAATCTGGAATATTATCAAGGCATTCAATGTAATATCTTGTCGTCCACACCACAATGTTTGTTTATTCAGGTCCATTGGTCGCTTCCCCTTGGCATTGTTTTGATGTCTATCCATCCAGAATCGTAGTTGAGATTTCTACGTTGGGATTATAGTCTATGTGTATGAACACCATTTTCCTCATTGACATTTACATAAAATAGCCCGTGTGCTACTCTATTCAGCTCGTTGTGATTTTGTGGCATCTATCTCCTCATAGTTAACAATTCCAACTAGGATAGCCATTTCAACGATAGTCCTTGGAATGCTAGCTTTTTAATTGCATTATTTTATGAGAATTTCTTTACAAGTGATCCCAACTAGCAGGCCTCCTGTGACAAGATGGTCCAACCTACCTGTAAATGTTGTTTTTATCTCAGTTTTCTTTCCGATCCAAAGAATATTTTCACCATCGATGTCAATATATTCATTCATATGGACACCATATGCCTTGGTTTCAAATAATAGAGCAGGCGTACATTCTAATGAGAACATCAATTTTGTGCCAAATGCAAAATCCACTCGATACAACTCATTATACAAAAATAGGAATCACATCTTCTTTATGTAACCACTTAATGGCCCCTTTTATCGCTTTAGTTCTTTCATTTGGTATTTTTAACTGATGATATAGAGTGATATATCCACTTGTGCAGGTTCCATTGGTAAACAACCAATGTTGAGGTCAAAGTTGTTTACTAGTGTAAGAATATTTTGAAATTTTTTCAGGCGTGCTACACATTCACACAAAGTTGTTTACTATTGTAAGATTATTTTGAAATTGTTTTAGGTGTGCTACACATTCACACTTTTTCAATAAAATTATCCAAGACCAAGTCCTGGGGGGCTTGTTTCTCATCCTAAGCCATTCCATTGACGAGCATCTTCTCTATGCTCAATCCACCATCTCTGGTACTGCAAACCAAAATGATTTTGTTGAATGCAAACTTGTTAAAGTGTGTCATGAATGGAGATTTTGTTGAATGCAAACTTGTTAAAGTGTGTCATGAATGAAGTACATCTTCAGCTACTCAATACAATGTGGGTTAGCATGGAATCCTTCACAACATAGTGGTGCCAATGTATTTTAAAAGTGATGGATTTGGCAACAATGATGTCCACTTAAAACCATGAGTCAAATATGCAAAGAAAATATTGGAGGTCCAATAGCTCCTTTCAATTTTATACTCTCAAAATAGCTCAGGTTTATACTATTTTCCTTCCTTTTGTATTTTCCTACTTCTTTGCATAGCAATCTCATGACATCCTACACACAACCCATAGAGCCTCTTAATCATATTTATTGGTCAATCATGTCTTTAAGGAACATTGTCTTCCCATGAGGTACCACTGCTCTAACATGGATGTTGACAAGATTGTTCATTGCTTCATGAGCAACTCCCCCAGAGATCATGATGGATTCATTATGTTATTTAAATCATATGTTGCTCCTTTTTCTTCCTCTTCCATACTTTGGTAGGTTGCTTTCTATTGTCTGCATTTCTTTTTGATTCAAAGTTTGGTCTGCTTTGATTTGCTTCCATCATCTGTTTAGGATTATTTAGGGTATATGGCAGCCTTCAGTCATTGCCTTTGTGTCAAAGGTTGTGACATAAATATCATCTTATTTGACCAAGGTAAGGTTGAGCTGGTGTGTGTATTTTTGTGCCCATTTTTTCATATAGTTTACATTCAACAAGTTTATGTCCAAATTCATTGCACAAATAATAGTAACCATGGAAATGATTTGTGTACCTAGTGAATGAATGTCTTCTTTGTTTGATTATTTGTGGGGGCCTTCTCATATACTGCATATTTGGCTTATTGTTCTTGGTTTGTTTGTTCTTACAGTCTACTGCAATATTTCCAGTTCATGGCAATGGAAGCATGCGATATATTTCCTCCTTTGGGATATTGAAGACTTTATAACTTCATCTATATGAGCTGATTGCATTCTTGCAAAGTAGACTTTCTTTGTTTCATTATTCTCCTTGGACTGCTAATTTTTATTTGTTTCTTCTTTTGTAGGTCCTTTTGATGCCACTTTTTCATCTTTAATGGTTTCCTTGTTTGAGTTCTTCATGAAGGAAACCTCCTCTTCTAGTTACTTACACAAACTATTCTTTTCTTCTAACTTACTTCTAGCCAAACTAGCCACCGCCTCTAACTTTGCACATTATTCTTCTTTCGCCTTCTATCACATTCTCATCATCTCTTCAATTCTCCTTGCTCCTTCTAATTCTATCCTCATATTAGTAATTTATTCCTTGAATTTATGTTCTCTTTCATCATATATTTGTAAAAATTTCTTATAGTCTCTGCTCTCATTCTTCAATCATTCCGTTTCAGTCAAGGCTGATTCAAGCTTAGTTTGTTCTATAGCTAACTTTCCTTCATGAGAATTAGATGCAAAACATGTCTCATTTGATTGAACACTTTCTTTTTTACATGAATTTAAGTTCTTGTTCTTGTTCTTCTCCTTTTCGATAGTGCAACTACTAGTGTCTCCTTCATGCATGAGTTGCAATCTACCACAAATTTCTTTCGCGGAATTTAATTCTATTATTGTATCAAGATCCTTATTGTGAAGATTGTTATACATAACACATTTTGCATTAGCATTCCAATTTTTTCTTGTGCAGAGGGAGAGTCTTTACAGTAGCCATCACATACAAGTTTCCATACACCAGGTCCATAAGCTATCAGTTCATATTTTACTTTACCTCTCCATTCATGGAAATTTGTTACACTCAACACAAGTACACTTTGATAGTCCATGAGTCAACCAGACCTACCTTCAAGTTGTTAGGCTTATAGAAAAGGAACTTGGCTTTGATACCAGTTGATGAAAACTTGACTAAACTGAGAAGGGGGGTGAATCAGTTTAGTATATTCATGGACTTTAATAATCTTTTGATTAATCTCATCAACTTAATCATTACATGAGCAGCTTAACAAATAATGACCAGCATATTGAATATGTGAACAAGAAGTAATAAGAAAACCAAAACATCACATCAACACATAATAACAACACATATTGACACTAGATATATGTGGAAACCCATAAAGGGAGAAAACCACGATTTTATTATTGTTGTGATGCAAAGGCAAGCTCCTACTCCTTATTACATCTGATTTTCTGTAGGCTCCAACCTACAGGAGGTTGCTACCTCAATTTTTTGCAAGTTGCAACATGAAAGGAAGTTCCAACTCCCATTTTTGTAGGCTACGACCCACAGGAGGATCCTACCTCAACCAGCTCCAACTGGATATTTACAAGACACAACTTGAAATGAGACTACAACCCCCTAATGCAAACAAGAAACAACAATGTGTTGGTTTACATGGTCATAAATTTTGCATATCTCCATCTTCGTTTCTGCCTATTCTTCCGTTCAAATATGCTTCACATCATAATACCTCAATCAGCTTTCCCACATTCTCTCGCTCTCTTTCATTAACTTGCTTCCAAAAATAAAATCTTTTATAAAGGAAGTTTGTTGGTTGTTTGTATTCCACATAAGAATACGAAGTGAATAGGCTTGACTCTTTTCCTTCCACTCATTTGTTTCAAAACTCTTCATATCTTGAATATTAGAACACAAAAATAAATAATCCACCCAATATTATTTTTCATCCACATGAAATGATTAAATTCATCAACAGAAGCCAAAATCAAATAACAATATTATCATTAATGCATCACAAAAATCTTCGCAACATCTTTGCCTTTTCCTTGGACTTGCATCACAACATCTTCATGTCATTGTCTCAACCTCCTTGAGTCTTGTCTTGTTTTGTTGTTAGGGAGTTTTTCCTTTATTGTCATGGAGTCTTGCCTTTGGTGTCATGGAGTCTTTCCTTTTCCTTTGCCTTTGCTAAACTTTTGCTTACCTTTGTCGCACTTTTGTTGCTTCTTTGTCTTTATTGCCCTTGTGTTGTTACCTTGCCATCAATAACAATAATATCAACAATCTCTTTTTTAAAATAAACATTTTATTAGCAACTCCAAAAACAAAAATTATTTGTATAATGCTAAATAAATAAAGTTAAGAAAAAGCCTATAAATAAGGGAAAATATATCTACAAATTGAAAATAAAATGAGTAATGAGTTTTTTATTATTAGAAATTTGGAATTATTAATTAAAAAATAATAATATATACAATAATTAAAAAGCATGAATGTTTATTAAAAAACAAAAAAAATTAAACAAATAATTAATATAACCACATAGATACTAAAACAATAAATTAAAAATAATAAATATAGAAAATAAACAAAGAGGGAAAAATAAAAATATAGGAGAAAAAAATATAATACTATAAATAGAAAGCAAATAAATAAATCTTTAGAACTAGAAAACTTTATGAACAAACTATTGCAATAATAAAGTTATAGTTATAGTTAGGGCTAAATATAATGTTAAAAAATAATAGGATAAAATCAAGCGGGGATATATATATATATATATAAGAGGTTAATAATATGTACTACATAAATAAAAAGTTTGAGAAATTTGTAAAAGATAAAAACATATAAATATTAATATGTAAACCAAATATGATGAATAAAGTTTTAATTAACTAAATTTACTAATTACAAAGGTATATTAATTATTAGATAAAAAACAAGAATATATAATAAAAGCATAAAGGAATAAGACAATAATTGAAATTGCAAATTTAAGAGGAAAAAATCATGGAGAAAATTTACACAAAAGAAGAAACTAGGAAGAAAGGGCAACAATCCAATAGTTGCTTATCTTTTACCCCTCATCCCTATTCAGATTGCTAACATGTTTCTCAATTTCTATAGCCCCCCTGAACTTCCTATGATGGAACTGATCAATCTTTGCAATGACTTGTGACTTCTCAATACTTATGTGGTGTTTAGTTTTTCTAGTCGCCTCAGCTAAGGCAAAGGAGTGAGATTTTTTATACTTGATGGAACATCCAGTCTCTCTAATGTAGGGCGTTACACAATAACATGGATTAAGTAAACACCATGCATGTCTTTATGGTCCACATGATCTTTAACTGATCTAAGGGAACTACATATGGTGTTAAGAGGCTTAAAGGTCGCATGCACCTTATACTTTTTAAGAATGAGAGAAACCTTTTCTATGGTACTGAGAATGAAAGGAAGATGAATGTAGTTAACTAAATCAACATGAACCTTCCTTTGCTTTGGTCCTTTACTAGCCTGATGGAAAGCTCTGAGACTGATCCTCACTATATGGTCGATATATCCTTGTCTTTAGATAAGTTGATCTCCCCTATCATCTGGGACTTGCCAGAGTATACCCCAGTACGCATCCTAACCACAAGATGGGCTTGTTGGGATTGCCACTCATATGGCTAATGAGTGAGGAGATACTTAGGTCGACAGATATTTACCTATGGCAGATGCGTCTAATAAATTGGTCTCCCTAAGTCTAGGATGCATGGTGTTCAACCACTTGGTCTTTGAGATCAATTTGGGTGACATAAGGTCAGCAGATATTTACTCTTGTGGTAAATTAATTTCCCCTACCATCTGGAGGAGTTTTCTGATCATCCCATTGGACATGGGGTTGGCATATCTTTGTCATTTATGGAAAATTGATCTATCTTGTTGTCATTGATATAGGGTTGGAAAATATTTACCCTCATGGTAAATTGATTTCCCTTGTGATGATTATTCTTCTTTAGATCGAGGGTGTTCAACAAATGAGTATCGCGACATTTGAGATGCAGTCAGAAATTCCTCCCTATATGAGAAACAATGTTTAAATTTTTCATATCATGGAGAAACGCCCTCCATGGAAAATCCCTCCTTACCCTAAGGAGCCCCTACTATCCCTTGGAAGAATTTAATTTGTACAAGGAAAAATATTATTTTTAATGTGGAACCATGATTACACAAAAAGTACAAGTCAGCCTAAATGAGGAAATTAGACCCCCAAGGCCACATATAAATACAATTTGTTTGGCATCATTTGGAAGCATCACATCACTCATCCATTCATCTTCATTTCTAATTGGAATCTCAATTAGGGGCAAAAATTTGCTCAAAAAACAAAGTTCTTAGAATTGCTCAAACTTTGAATGACCACGTCCCTCTCGACGATATGATCCCAATGCAACTCGTTTCACTCAAAACGAAGTTAGTATGAGAAAGTTAGAGCCTATTGACCATTTTGTCAAACAAGTAAAATTTTGTGACTCGGATGCTAACTAGGCATCTGTACATCCCAGTCAGCAAAAAGCATATTCCAAGGAATATACCTGGAATATCGCACAAGTGGCTCAACCGGGTTGCGGCAAGTGTTGGCATGTGAATGGATAACGGCATTGAGGTGGACCAAAGAGAGGTTGACACGTGGCAAGCCCGGAGGCCGCCACGTGCCCTCTCAAAGGTCATTTAAAATTTTATTGGCAGGCCGGGGAATCAAACCCGTGACCTCACCTGCACAAGTCCAATGCTCCACCGCTATACCAAAACATGTTTCTTAACCTCTAAGGGCTTGATTTTGTATTTAAATGTTATGCCGACAAAGTTTGGAGGTAAGGCTAACCTTAACTACTGAATGTGAACGCTAACCCTTTAACCGCTAGCATTAAGTGCTAACCGCACGATTAAAGCACTAAGTGGAGGATTAGTGATAATTAATATATGATTGACCATTAGTTAATTTCGGTATTAGCTTGGTGGATCTTTTGGCGGGTCAGATAAATTTGGCGCTAACTCCAGGTGGAGTTTTCCTAGGGAAAACTGAAGAGGCCATAATTTTGGCATATTTCAACCAATTTTGGCTTAGAAAGAGTCATTCTTATATTATTTGGATGCTCTGAACACAATGGAATAGGTTTTAGAGGCATAAAGGCACTTCTATACGTGATTTTTCTACATTGAAGTTTAAGGAAGCTTAGGGCAACTAGGAGAGGAGGTCAAGCCTAGATCAGTTGAAGTCCAATTGCAGAGCTTGGAGAGTCATTCTTGGGGTTTTTGGGTCTTCTGAATCCAATGGAGTATGTTGAAAATCCATTAGATCAATTCAGGTGCATGTAATCAAAGAATTAACCATTAATACAAAGAGGGAATAGCCATTAAAGCAGGTCCAAGGAGATGTAACCCATGATGGGTGAAATCCTTTATCAGATTTGTGTTATGAGTTTGTTGTGTTTTAATTCTATGCATTTTACATTGTTGTATATGTGTTTTAAAAAGCTAATTAATCTCATAAATTTCTCATAAAATACACTCAATACCTAACACATAATCCTTCACATTTTGGTTAATTTGAGATGATCCTAAACACATTGTTTTAATATTGATGAGGGAGCTTGCATAGCATTAACAAGTTTTCCCAAAGTTCAGATCAGGTTGGTATCCGAGCATCTTTTAGCTCATTTTAGCCCTGAGATGGTTTGCCAAGGTTATCTAGAAAATTAACTATTGGTTTTGTATTTGTGCAAGGAGAATTTAACTGTGTGCAAGTTTATGTGATGACAGCTTCAACAAGTGATGTTTCTAATTCATCTTCCTTAGCAAGACTCTTTGATGAAGAGATGTTGCAAGAGATTATCATCATGAGAGATATGGTGCAAGAGTTGTATGAAGATAGGAAGGAGAACACTATACTTCAAGAGGAGTTGATGGCCATGAAGGAGGAGAAGCAAGAGCTTCTTGAAAAGATGCATGAGATGGAGATTCAACTCCATGATGCCAAGGAAACCATATCCAAGTATGTGCATGAAATGACGTATTCAATTCAAGTTTATCTTCAATTTCCTCTCAAAATGAATGTTTTGGTGTTTTTTAAAGACACGCTAGAGGAATAGGGTCCAAATTATTGATGAATATGGGCTATGAAGGTAAAGGGTTAGGCAAACATGCACAAGGCTTAGTTGAGCCAATTGTTGTTGGGGAAAGGCCTAGGTATTTGGGTCTTGGTTATGGAAAACATGATGGAGAATGCTCCAAAGACAAGGAGGCACATGAAAGTGTTCCAAGAAGGACTTTCATTACATGTTCATTACCTCAAGCTTGTGAAGTTTGTGTTCATGAGGAATGCAAAAGTTTTATACCCACTTTGCAAGAAGATGCTCCTAGGCATTCAACTAGTAGAAATGGAAAACAATAGGATGTTGAAAGCTCTAAGGTCATTGAAACCATTGTCGATATTCTGAAGAGAGCCACTACCTCATCAAATTCACCTCCTCAAGAAAGTGACAAAGGTGAATGTGCAAGGTATAAATCTGCCTTTAATCAAGTTTCTTTTGATTATGATAGACATGGTAAATCTTCCCATAAGATTTGGAGAAAATTTATATGTTCCTTTTGTGGTTTGAATAACCATACTGTTTCGAGGTGTTGGAAGAGGATAGCCATACACAGGAAACTTTCAAAACAAAAGAGACAAAAAGCCAAAGGTCCATTGAATAATGGAAACCATGTTGAAAATGAGATGCAATTATTTTGCGCTCGTTGCCATAAGCAGGGTCATCTTGTAGACAAGTGTTAGACTTTCCATACAACAAGCCATCCATGACATTTGAATAAGGTGGAGAGAGATTTTGGAAAGAATGGAAAAGAAGGTTCCATAATTGATGTGGGTCAGGATGATACACATGATGAAGTGCAGCTGAAAGAAGCGCCATTGAAATGGTTTGGAAAGAGATGGTTAGATTTCTTAACCAATTAAGGCCTTGAATTTATTTTGATAATTGATGCACATCTTGCCTTATTGATGCATTTCCTTGCTATTTGGATGCATTTATTTTCTCTTGAAATTATGTTGCATATTGCATGAAGAAAGATGTTGGAAAAGTAGAGTTATGTTGACTCACTCAGATGTAGCAAAGATGGCAATTTGGAACTACAAATTTGCATGCATGTTGAATTCTTGAACTTGCATGTTTACACCAGGAAGGTGTTCGAAAGTGGAGAATGTTGACTCACTTTATTGCAGCAAATTTGGTCATTTCAACTCTTTAAGTACTCGTACATACCAATGGGATTCTTGTACTTGTGAGAGAGTTGAGAATTGTTATACATGCATGAGAGTTTGTGTGTGTGAACAGTGGAATTTTTAATACTTTCATTGTGCTTGAATATGCATGAGTGATTCCCTTGTGTTGGTTGATTGCTTTTTTAACATGTGTGTTGCCAACTTGAGAATGTTGATCATTTGCACATGCATGGGTGTCATCTTGTGTGGTCGATTGATTGTTTCATGTATGCTATATCGAATTGGAAGAGTTTATTTTGTCTCCAAATATGAAAGGGAGATGTGAGGAATTGTTTCATGAGAATGTGGAATTCTTGTTGTAAATCGTCAAGTTGTTGTACATGTTTTTGCTTGACTTGAAAATCAATTGTTTGAAGAAGCCTGTTTTATCGACTTGTGTTTAGTCGATGGTTTATACACCAAGATGTAAGCGTACATGGTGATGTTCACATGATGTGACATTTGTTTCTTTGAAGAAGAAAAATGAAGAGGTCGTCAAGTTATATTCTTGCATGAGTGTTTTTCAAGGTTAATGGTGTTTCTTGTGACAAAATGTCGTGGGATTTTGGAAGGTCCACACTTGAGCAAGACACTCGTGATTAGCCTTCATTCTCAAATCATGACATGAGAAGCATGTTAATACTGGAGGATGATGGAATCAAGAAGTGAAAGTGGACAAAAATGCCAAAAAAAATTGCATCCCTTGTAAAATATCAAATGGTCTACAATGTGATTTGATGTGTTGACACCAAGAAGCGAAAGAGATGGTGAATGCATTCTTCCAAGATGTGGAATTTGGAACCGTGGAGGTAAAATAATGGTCATTTATTTTCTTTTTATTACTGATATTGGAACTCATTGATGTAGTTCACTCAGATGGGCTTAACTTGGAAAAGTGGTTTCCAAGGAGAAGCTTGCATCGAATGCATGTGTTGCAAAGGAGGAACATGATTCTCAGTGGGAAGGCCATCAGTTAGCTTTCCAAGCACCAAGGGATCACTTTGGTACAACAGGTTGTTTAATCAGCAAGCAGCCAATAAGTGTTGGATTGGGTCAGCAGCAAAAGGAGAACATTGGTTGAAGTGCCAAGCCATTTGCAAGGCAAGGCATGTTAGTGAACCCAAGTGGTTGTCATGGAGATTTTTCCAAGTACAATAAATTGATAGAACTTGGGAAGGAGAAGAGTATTCATCTCTCATCATATAACCAGCTTTTGTGGGTCCAAACTCCTGTCAGGGGGAAGGAGTGATCGGAATCTGGATTAGGGGCAAAAATTTGCTCAAAAATCAAGTGCTTAGAATTTCTCAAAACCTAAACGATCGCGTTCCTCTTGTTGATACGATCCCAAAGAAACTTGCTTCACTATGGAGTTCGTATGAGAAAGTTAGAGCCTGTTTTCTATTTTGTCAAACACGCAAAATTTTGTGATTGGGATGCTAACTACGCATTCGTACAACCCAAACATCAAAAAGTATATTTCAAGGAATATTCCTAAAATATCCCACAGGTGGCTCAACCGGGTTGCAACAAGTGTCGGCATGTGAATGGAGAATGGCATTGAGGTGGACCAAAGAGAGGCTGACACATGGCAAGCCCGGAGGCCACCACGTGCCCTCTAAAAGGTCATTTAAAATCTTATTGGCAGCCCAGGTAATCGAACCTGTGACCTCGCTCGCACAAGACCAACGCTCCACCCCTATACCACAACATGTTTCTTAACCACTAAGGGCTTGAGTTTGTATTTAAATGTTATGTTGATGAAGTTCGGAGGTAAGGCTAACCTTAACCGCCGCATGTGAACGCTAACCCTTTAACCACTAGCATTAAGTGCTAATCACACAATTAAAGCGCTAAGTGGAGGATTAGTGCTAATTAAACTGTGCTTAACTGTTAATTAATTTCAGGATTATCTTGGCGGATCTTTTGGTAGGTCTGATAAATTCAGTGCTAACTCCAAATTTTGTGGAGTTAACTAGAGTTTCTCCAGTTTTGGTGGAGCTTTCCGAGGGAAAATTGAAGAGGCCATAACTTTGTCATATTGCGACCAATTTTGGCTCAAAAAGAGTCATTCCTAGATGATTTGGATGCTCTTAACATAATGGAACGGGTTGTAGAGGCATAAAGGCACTCTTGTACGTGATTTTTCTACGTTGAAATTTAAGGAAGCCTAGGGCCACCAGGAGAGGAGGTCAATCCTAGATCAGCTAAAGTTTAATTCCGGAGCTTGGAGAGTGATTTTTGGGGTTTTTGGGTCTTCTAAATCCAATGGAGCAGGTTGAAAATCCATTGTTGCACTTTAGGTGCATGTAATTAGATAATTGACCATTGATCCAAAGAGGGCCTAGCCATTGAAGCAAGTCCAAGGAGATGTAGCCCAGGAGGGGTGAACTCCTTTATCAAATTTGTGGTATGAGTTTGTTGTGTTTTAATTCTTTGCATTTTACTTGTTGTATATGTGTTTTAAACAACTAATTAATCTCAGAAATTTCTCATAAAAGACACTCAATACTTGGCACATAATCCTTCACATTTTGGTTAATTTGAGACGATCCTAAACACATTGTTTTAATACTGATGAGGGAGTTTGCATAGCATTAACAAGTTTTCCCAACATTCAGATCAAGTCGGTATCAGATCATTTTTTAGCTCATTTTAACCCTGATATGGTTTGCCAAGGTTAGCTAGAAAATTAGCTATTGGTTTTTTATTTGTGCAAGGAGAATTTAACTGTGTGCAAGTTTATGTGATGGCAACTTCAACAAATGATGTTTCTAATTCATCTTCCTTAGCAAGACTCTTTGATGAAGAGATGTTGCAAGAGGTTATCATCATGAGAGATTTGGTGCAAGAGATGTATGAATATAGGAAGGAGAACACTATACTTCAAGAGGAGTTGATGGCCATGAAGGAGGAGAAGCAAGAGCTTCTTGAAAAAATGCATGAGATGGAGATTCAACTCCATGATGCCAAGGAAACCATATCCAAGTATGTGCATAAAAATGAGGTATGCAATTCAAGTTTATCTTCAATTTCCTCTCAAAATGAATGTTTTGGTGTTTTTGAAAGACACACTAGAGGAATAAGGTCTAAATTATTGATGAAGATGGGTTATGAAGGTAAAGGGTTAGGCAAACAAGGCATAGTTAAGCCAATCGTTGTTGGGGAAAGGCCTAGTATTTGGGTCTTGGTTATGGAAAACATGCTGGAGAATGCTCCAAAGACAAGGAGGAACATGAAAGTGTTCCGAGGACTTTCATTACATGTTCATTACCTCAATTTTGTGAAGTTTATGTTCATGAGGAATGAAAAAAATTTATACCCACTTTGCAAGATGATACTCATAAGCATGCAACTAGTGGAAATGGAAACAAGAGGATCTTGAAAGCTCTAAGGTCATTGAAACCATTGTAGGTATTCCGAAGAGAGCCACTGCCTCATCAAATTCACCTCCTCAAGAAAGTGACAAAGGTGAATGTGCAAGGTATAAATCTGCCTTTAATCAAGTTTCTTTTGATTATGATAAACATGGTAAATCTTCACATAAGATTTGGAGAAAACTTACATGTTCCTTTTGTGGTTTAAATAACCATATTGTTTCGAGGTGTTGGAAGAGGATAGCCATACACAGGAAACTTTCAAAACAAAAGAGACAAAAATCCAAAGGTCCATTGAATAATGGAAACCATGTTGAAAATAAGATGCAATTATTTTGCACTCATTGCCATAAGCAGGGTCATCTTGTAGACAAGTGTTGGACTTTCCATCCAACAAGTCATCCACGACATTTGAAGAATGTGGAGAGAGATTTTGGAAAGAATGGAAAAGAATGTTCCATAATTGATGTGGGTCCAGATGATACACATGGTGAAGTGCAGCTGAAAGAAGCGCCATTGAAATGGTTTGGAAAGAGATGGTTAGATTTCTTAACCAATTAAGGCCTTGCATTTATTTTGATAATTGATGCACATCTTGCCTTATTGATGCATTTCCTTGTTATTTGGATGCATTTATTTTCTCCTGAAAGTATGTTGCATATTGCATGAAGCAAGATGTTGGAAAAGTAGAGTTATGTTGACTCACTTAGATGCAGCAAAGATGGAAATTTAGAACTACAAATTTGCATGCATGTTGAATTCTTGAACTTGCATGTTTACGCCAGGAAGGTGTTCGAAAGTGGAGTATGTTGACTCACTTTATTGCAACAAATTTGGTCATTTCAACTCTTTAAGTACTTGTACATACCAATGGGATTCTTGTACTTGTGAGAGAGTTGAGAATTTTTTATACATTCATGAGAGTTTTTGTGTGTGAACAGTGGAATTTTTAATACTTTCATTGTGCTTGAACATGCATGAGTGATTGACTTGTGTTGGTTGATTGCTCTGTCAACATGTATGTTGTCAACTTGAGAATGTTGATCATTTGCACATGCATGAGTGTCAGCTTGTGTGGTCGATTGATTGTTACATGTATGTTATATTGACTTGGAAGAGTTGATTTTGTCTCCAAAGATGAAAGGAAGATGTGTGGAATTGTTTAATGAGAATGTGGAATTCTTGTTGTAAATCGTCAAGTTGTTGTACATGCTTTTGCTTGACTTGAAAATCAGTTGTTTGAAGAAGCATATTTTGTCGACTTGTGTTTAGTCGATGGTTTATACACCAAGATGTAAGAGTACATGGCAATGTTCACATGATGTGACATTTGTTTCTTTGAAGAAGCAAAAGGAAGAGTTCGTCAAGTTATATTCTTGCATGAGTGTTTTTCAAGGTTAATGGTGTTTCTTGTGACAAGATGTCGCGGGATTTTGGAAGTTCCATGATTGAGCAAGAGGTTCATGATTAGCCTTCATTCTCAAATCATGACATGAGCAGCATGTTAATACTGGAGGATGATGGAATCAATAAGCGAAAGTAGAAAAAATGCCAAAAAAAATTGCAGCCCTTGTAAAATATCAAATGGTCTACAATGTGATTTAATGTGTTGACTCAAAGAAGCGAAAGAGATGGCAAATGCATTCTTCCAGATGTGGAATTTGGAACCGTGGAGGTAAAAGTATGGTCATTTCTTTTCTTGTTATTACTGATATTGGAAATCATTGATGTAGTTCACTCAGATGGGCTTAACTTGGAAAAGTGGTTTCCAAAGAGAAGCTTGCATCGAATGCATGTGTTGTAAAGGAGGAACATGATTCTTGTAGAAAATCTATGATAGGTTAACCCGATAATGCATCATAAATCAAAGCACAATACTATAACCTACTTCTACTATCAATTTGTGGAAGCTTAAAGATCGAGCTGAATAATATAACCAGAAGAAGAAAAATCAATGGCACAATACACATGAAAATACTTTGGGGAAAGCCTCAGTTAAAACCCCACACTATTGTATTATCATACATGTTGGAAATACATAGGAATTATAGAAATCCTTAGCTCTCACAGCTAGCCAGCTCTCAATACAATCCTCACAGATGTTCACAGGAAATCTTGGCTTCTATCCAGCCTTCCTCTCTGCCCTCCAAGCTCCTATTTCCTTACGTTGTTCCTTGTGGATGATTTGCCTTCAAAAACTGCACAATCCTCAAGGATTAATCCTTGACTGCATGAATGATTTTTCTCCATTAGAAAACATAGGCAACTAATAGTACATTGTCCTTTAACATTAATATCAATTGGGTCTTTCTAAGAATAGACATGCATGAGTTTCTGATGAGGGAATCTTCAGTTAACTGGAGTAGCACTAGTTGAGTGCATTAATTCATCAACTGACTATTAACTCACTGTTAGTTCCTCAAATAGTTTGGAACTAATTTAATTGGACTTAACTCAGTAAAATGAGTTAACTAATTACAACTCAAATATAACTCAATCTTATCTCCTTAATTTAAGGGATAACTCTTGCATGACTTCAAAAAGACTGTTAACTTGAATTTCTCCAAATAATTAATTTAAAATAAATTAATTAATTATTTCCAAGTAGTTGTTAAGACTAAATTCGATTTTAATTCACAATTTAATTCAAGGAAAAATTAAATTGGAATATTCTTGTTGCCATATTTCAACACTCCCTCTCAACAAGAAAGGGATTATCTGCCACCCCGATCCTGTCTCTATGGAACTCGAATTTACACTTTGACAATGCCTTTGTCAAAATGTCAGCATCTTGCTCCTCTGTTGAAATATACTACAGCGACATGATCCTCTCGAACTATGAAAAGCCACGAGCAACAACTTTTGCCTTATGCTTCTCCACACTACTATCAGCAACTTGCTTTACCTTGTAAAGCCAACAGGAACTCACAATTGACTTCTTCTTTGGTCTCGAAACCACGTTTCAAACAATGTTACGAAATATGGAGTCATACTCCTCCACCATAGCATCAACCCAAATCAGTTGTTGCACTGCTTCCTCAAAGGAAGATGGCTCAGTCTCAACACATTCCCCAGCAAAGGCCATGTATCCAGTGTACCTCTCAAGTGACCTCCTCTGTCTGCGCTGAGAAGATGGTGCTCCCACATTCTCTCTTGCATCCTCCAACAATTTGTCAGCTTCTCTTGTGCGCTTTCTTCCATCTTTGGAAGACACTGCTTCAGTGGATTTCTCCACTCCTGGAACCTCTGCATGCGGCTACTCCCCATCAGTCTGAGGCTCCTCCTCCTTAGGAACCAACAGTTCCTCCACAGGTTGTAGTTGTAGCTCCCTCTCAAGGGAAACTCGCATGGCCTTCTACTCATCAACCTTGAGATCTCTACGAACCACTGTCCTTCGACCACTAGGCAAGTACACCCTATAGTTGGGAGGTGTATCATTGTACCCCACAAATATCCCAAACTTTGTTGTCAGCTCAAGCTTCTTTCGTGCATCCTTTGTCACATGGCAATATACTGATGAGCCAAAGATCCTGAAGTGACTGACATCTAGTCTCTTACCGGAGAAATCTTCCTTTGGTGTCTTCGTCCTAATTATGCGATGTGGGCTTCTATTTTGCAAATAGATTGTTGTGTTGCATGTCTCAGCCCACAAGTGAAGTGGTAGGCCTTGGTCATGTAGCATTGTCCGTGCTGCCCCTACAATAGTTTCATTCTTCCTCTTGGCCACCCTATTTTGTTGTGGGTTATGAGGTGTCGTCAACTCTCGTTTAATTCCTTCCGTTGCACAGAAGTCTTTAAACTCTTGAGAGGCATATTCTCCACCGTTGTCGCTTCTCAAGGCCTTGATCTTCTTCCCTGACTCTTTCTCGACTAAATCTTTGAACTCACAAAACTTTGTGAAGTTTGGTCCTTCTTCTGCATGAAATAAATCCAGCATTTACGAGAATAGTCATCAATGAAAATCACATAATACCTTTGCTTCGCTGTGGATGCCATCGAGAATGGTCCACACAAATCAGTATGAACTCGCTCTAAGATAGCCTCTACTCGACTGTCTCGATCATGAAAGGAAGACTTGGTGTACTTTCCCAAGGTACAACCTTTGCATGTGTCAACTTGCTCAAGTTTACCTTTGGGAAGTCCTATAGATATCTATTGCATTATCTTCAAAGCCCCATGATGCAAATGGCCCAACCGCCTGTGCCACAACTCGCCAATGTCTTGGCTTTGCACCAATTCTGCTTTCGTACTCAATGCTGCACAATCATCTACCTCTAGTTTATAGAGATTCTTCACCTGAATCCCTATCATCTTGGTCTGACCCATGGCTATGTGTCTTAGGAATGCCTTTCCTTTACTGAAGACAACATTGCAGCCTTTGTCCTCCAACAACGTGATGATACCAAGTTCTTCTTCAATCTAGGCACATACGTCACATTTGTCAAGGTGAGAGGAGCTCCATGCTCCCTCTGAAAAACAACTGCGTCCACTCCTGAAACACTATACCTTCCATCGTCAACCATCTCTATGTGCATCTTGAGGTCTTTCTCCTCCAAGGCACTGAACAAATTTTTATCACCGGTCATGTGGAATGAGGCTCCACTGTCAAGATACCAGACACAACCCATCATTGATGACACCATGCATGCAATGAGGGTAAAGTCCATTTCAAACTGAGAGGCTAATGCCTCACCTTCCTATCCTCCCCAGGATCCCTTCTTGGACTTCTTCGATGGGTAATTAGTCGCATAATGTCCCATCTTGTGACAATTAAAGCATATTACTTTAGACATGTCACCATTCTTCCCTCCATGAGAATAATTCGATTTGAAATGGGAAGCCTTCCCCTTCCCTTTCCTTGCCATACTTGCTAAGGCCATATTTCTTTCATCATCATTATTGGATGAAGAACTATCTCATATGCTCCTCGTGATCTCCTCCTGCATAAGATCTGACCACAGTCATTCCCAATCCGGCAATTTCTCCCTTCCATTCACAGAGTCCTAGTAGCTATTCCAACTCTTTGGAAGGCCAAGGAGAGCGAGGCTCACCATATCATCATCGGCAGTAGTTATTCCCACACTTCCAAGCTCATCTCTGCAGGTGGTAAGCTTGTTCAGATATGTCGAAATAGTATCACCCTTCTCCATCTTGATTCTTCCAAGCTTATCCTTGAGCGACAATTTCCTCTGGTTGCTACTATTCTGGTAGAGGTCCTTCAATGTCTTCCACATTGAAAATGGAGTATCCTTCCCATGGAGACTCAAGACAATATGGTCTCGAAATCCCTCAAGGATGATCCGTCTCACCTTCGCCACACACTTCTTCCACTCAGCCAACTCTTGTGCATTAGTTGAAGCTGGCTTTGGGATTTCTTGATCAATGAATTCCTTCAAGCCATTGTCTTCTAATACAGCCTCCATTCTATCTTTCCATGCTATGTAATTCGAGCTACCTTCCAAGGCATACTTGAGTCTCAAGCCATAGAATGCCATTGGCCAACCTTGAAGTATGATATGAATTCGATTTGCACCTGCAACCCCAAACTTCAAACTTCGAATTCTCTTCTCAGTATACTGTTCACAGCTCTAATACCATGTAGAAAATATGTGATAGGTTAACCCGATAATGCAATATAAATCAAAGCAGAATACTATAACCTACTTCTACTATCAACTTTCAGAAGCTTAAAGATCGAGCTAAACAATATAACCAGAAGAAGAAGAATCAATGGCACAATACACATGAAAATATTTTGGGGAAAGCCTCAGCGAAAAACCCCACACTATTGTATTATCATACATGGATGAATTACATAGGACTTATACAAATCCTTAGCTCTTACAGCTAGCCAGCTCTCAATACAATCCTCACAGGTGCTCACAGGCAATCTTGGCTTCTCTCCAACCTTCCTCTTTGCCCTCCAATCTCCTATTTCCTTGCGCTATTCCTTGTGGATGATTTGCCTTCAAAAACTGCACAATCCTCAAGGATTAATCCTTGACTACATGCATGAGTTTTCTCCATGAGAAAACACATGCAATGGATAGTACACTGTCCTTGAACATTAATCTCAATTGGGTCTTTCTCACAATAGACATGCATGAGTTTCTGATGAGGGAATCTTCAGTTAACTGGAGTAGCACTAGTTGAGTGCATTAATGCATCAACTGACTATTAACTCACTATTAGTTCCTCAAACAATTTGGAACTAATTTAACTAGACTTAACTTAGTAAACTGAGTTAACTAATTACAAATCAAATATAACTCAATCTTATCTCCTTAATTTAAGGGATAACTCTTGCATGACTTCAGAAAGACTGCTAACTTGAATTTCTCCAACTAATTAATTTAAAATAAATTAATTAATTATTTCCAAGTAGTTGTTAAGACTAAATTCGATTTTAATTCATAATTTAATTCAAGGAAAAATTAAATTGGAATATTATTGTTGCCATATTTCAACAATTCTCAGTGGGAAGGCCATCAGTCAACTTTCCAAGCACCGAGGAATCTCTTTGGTACAGCAGGTTGTTTAATCGGCAAGCAGCTAATAAATGTTAGATTGGGTCAATAGCAAAAGGAGAACATTGGTTGAAGTGCCAAGCCATTTGCAAGGCAAGGCATGTCAGTGAACCCAAGTGGTTGCCATGGAGATCTTTCCAAGTAGAATCAATTAATAGAACTTGGGAAGGGGAAGAGTATTCAGCTCTCATCAGATAACCAACTTTTGTGGATCCAAAATACTATTAGTGGGAAGGAGTGATTGGAATCTGGATTAGGGGCAAAAAATTTCTTGAAAATCAAGTGCTCGGAATCACTCAAAACCTAAATGACCGCATTTGTCTCGGTGATACAATCCCAATGCAACTCATTTCACTCAAAATGGAGTTCGTATGATAAAGTTAGAGCCTACTGTCCACTTTGTCAAACAGGGAAAATTTTGTGACTGGGATGCTGACTAGGCATCTGTACAGCCCAATCAGCAAAAACCATATTCCAAGGAATATTCCCAAAATATTCCAACAAGTGGCTCAACCGGGTTGTGAAAAGTGTCGACATGTGAATGGTAAACGGCATTGAGGTGGACCAATGAGAGGTTGACACGTGGCAAACCCGGAGGTCGCCAAGTGCCCTCTCAAACGTCATTTAAAATTTTATTGGCAGGTCAGGGAATCGAACCCACGACCTCACCCACACAAGACCAATGCTCCACTACTATACCACAACATGTTTCTTAACCACTAAGGGCTTGAGTTTGTATTTAAATGTTATTCTAATGAAGTTTAGAGGTAAGGCTAACCTTAACCGCCGCATGTGAATGCTAACCCTTTAACTGTTAGCATTAAGTGCTAATTGCACGATTAAAGCACTAATTGGAGGATTAGTGCTAATTAAACTGTGGTTAACCATTAATTAATTTCGGGATTAGCTTGGAAAATATTTTGGAGGGTCCGATCAATTCGGAGCTAACTCCAAATTTGGCAGAGTTCACTGGAGTTTCTCCAGTTTTGGTGGAGTTTTCCTAGGGAAAATCTAAGAGGCCATAAATTTGGCATATTTCGACCAATTTTGGCTTAGAAAGAGTCATCCCTAGATGATTTGGATGCTCTAAACATAATATAACAAGTTGTAGAGGCAGAAATGCACTTTTGTATGTGATTTTCTACATTGAATTTTAAGGGAGCCTAGGGCCACCAGGAGAGGAGGTCAAGCCTAGATCAGCTGAAGTCCAATTGCAAAGCTTGGAGAGTCATTTTTGGGGTTTTTGGGTCTTCTGAATCCAATGGAGTAGGTTGCAAAGCAATTGGAGAACTTCAGGTGCATGTAATCATAGAATTTACCATTAATCCAAAGAGGGCCTAGCCATTGAAGCAGGTTCAAGGAGATGTAGCCCAGGAGGGGTGAACTCCTTTATCAGCTTTGTGTTATGAATTTGTTGTGTTTTAATTATCTGGATTTTACTTGTTGTATATGTGTTTTAAACAACTAATTAATCTCATAAATTTCTCATAAAAGATGTTGGAAATACTGAGAGGGGGGTGAATCAGTATTCCTTTTTAATTATTCTTTTTATCACCAAAACATATATATATGGAACACAGAAATAGATAGCTGGAATAAATGCTTTTATTAACACAAATAGTGCAATGAAATAAATACAATACATAAATGGTTGCAATCAGTTTCCAAGCACTTACTTGGACTTTTGTGAGGCTCCAACCTCCAGAGCACCAACTTTGTTTTGCCAAGGCAATAGTTCTGCACTTAGGAGCACCAACTCCCAAGGATTCCAATCCTTTCAGTTCTGAGGCTCCAACTCCATGGGCTCCAACCCAAACCTGGTATAAACTGTTTTGTTGTAGTTCTCTGCTCCCAAGCCTGCTGAGCTTATGCTTCACTCCTGTTCTCCTACTTCTCCTATCTCTCCTGCCTCTGCCTAAACTTCAGCTTCCTCTCACTCTGATTATCCACGCACACTTCCTTGTTTTTTCCTATTTTTTTATTCCTGATGCCTCTGACTATTCATTTCCGCTTTCCACTAGCTCTTCGGCTTCTTCAACGCTCGCTTCAGCTTCCTCTATGCTAGCTTGTCCTTTGGCTTCCCTCTTCTTCATTGCTTTGGCCTTTCGATTTCCTCTACGTTGGCTTACCCTTCGGCTTCCTGGCTTTTCGATCGTTGTAGCTTCCTCTGTTTCTTTGTGCTCACCAACACTTCTAGGACACGTTGATTCAATGGCGAGGACCGAAATACACAGAGAAAGCTGCCATGTCACCACCGCCATCGCAATCAGCATCATTCAAGCCTTCCGAACTATCAGGAATGTTTCTTATGCATTTTGGCCTTCAAACCCTGCGCAATGAAAATATTCAAATACCACAAGTGGTATTTTGGAAGGGGCATAAGCGGGAATTGGTATTCAGAGGATGGCTTCCAATTCCACTTGGCAAGTGACACGTAGCAGCGGGAAGGAAGAGGATACCGCTTTTCGGGTGGGTATTCCTCGAGCTACATGTCCACTCGAAATATATGTAGACTGTTGGATCCACGAAGGGATGATCAATGGTGGAGGGTCGGATGCATCGGGAATGTGGACCTGTATTTTTACAGTCGCGAATGTAATACACATGAATATATGAAAAAACGACTAAAATGTTAAAGGGCGGACTTCAAATTTATTATGCCCGCATTTATAACTTTGTCAGGTCCACTACATATATCGAAATCGGCAGTTGCAGCTTCCCGATGGCTAATGGTCGATTCACCTACGGATGCAATATTATATTAAGCCAACTTGTAATGTTGCATCGGGTCCGCAACATGTATCGCAATCGACACTTTCAGGGGTGACACCCCTTTGTATTATTGCGATATGCGGATGCGATATATCATTAAACCATTTCATAATGTTGCAGTGGGTCTGCACATATCACAATTATATATATATTGCAAATTTGCATGTTTTAATGTGGCAAGACTTAAAGGCCTGCATCTATGAAATACACTTAAAACCGCTTTGAAGCACTTACCCAGACTTCACCTGTTTATACACCCAAACATATATATGTCGTCGGGTCGGCACATATATATCGCAATCGGGGGTTTTGGGTAGTGACACATAACCGAACTGCCAATTACAATATTACCGATCTCTACATATTTCTCCGCTCTGATAGTGTATTCCTCTATATGTACATGTTTTTGCCTGCAATAGTGTATATAGCCTTTATATATGTGTTTGCGCCTCCGATAGTGTATTTGGCATATATATATGTGTTTCCGCCTCCAATAGGGTATTTGCATGCATATACACTATATTGCTCCCGATAGCTCCCGATAGTGTATTCTTTGGCATTCTTGTCATACTTTGCTCCGATAGTGTATTTGCATGCATATACACTATATTGCTCTCGATAGCTCCCAACAGTTTATTCTTTGGCATTCTTTGCCATACTTTGCTCCGATAACTCTGTTTGCTTCTTCTGATGGCTCTGTTTTGCTCCTCCAATGGCTCTATTTGCTTCCTCTAGCTCCTCAAATATTTCCATATTGACATCAATGACAATCTATGTCAACAATCTCCCCCTTTGTTATTGATGGAAATATTCTTCTGCTCTCCCCCTAGTGGGTTTTCCCTTTATATACGCTACGGTATGGGGAGCAAAATTCCATATAAGCATTATCTAATGCCGAAGTGAATGAAAACTTATAATTTTAAAGACGTCAAAACACGTCTCTAGCCTATACCACTAAATGTGAGCGTTAAGTTTCAATGCTTCCTTGGGTTAATTCAAAAAAAAATAACGGTTGAACTTGAATTAGGTTTCAATTCCAAGGCCCTACCGTTTTCATCTAAAAACTCCTATCTGCAGTTGTATGAGAAAATAAATATTTCTTCGATGAAAGTTAACACTAATCAAGGGATAGAGAGCATACAATCAATGCAACAATCAAAGAATGAAATCTTTCACTAATACATGTCTTAAATGCACTTAATCTTCCCTTAACAACAAAAGAAGTTTCATTTCATTTCCAATGCTTATGATGATGCAATTCTAGTTTCTCAATGATGCTACTAATGCAATATTTTCGCTTAAGTAAACTAGTATGATGTTTTTCTTCTCATAAAATGAAAAAATGAATCTTTCACATAGAGCATTTTTAATGAAAATTGCACAATTTCAAACAAACAAGCATCAATCAAATCCAAAGCATGATAAATGAAACTAAAAACAAATTCTTCTCTGAATCAAACAAACCAAACACATAAATGCTTCAATTGACAAACCAAGCAATGTAATATATGCTCAGAAATAGAAAAGAGACACTTGAAATAAAAGAACAAACGAGACTCTTTCACTCATTCAAATGAAAATGAAGCAATGAAGATGTTGCGACTGAAAGATGGATTAAATGAAGCAGAAAATCAGAAACTTGACACAATGAGTAAACAAACAAATGAATGGTGATTGACCTAGATGTCCTAGGGTCATAGAAACCATCCAAAAAACACAAAAAAAAAAAAATCAGGCAATGAAAATTCAAGCCAATCAATCAATCAAACCCAGCAAACAAAGCATCCCAGTCACTTTTGGGCAGAAGAAGAGATTCTGAGGGTCAAGACACATTGGCACTGGAATGGGAGAAACTATGATTTTTGTTAACTCATAAACCAGCACAACGTTTTGGCTAAAACTAGCGCTGAAAAGGGGTTCGACATGACTGTCAGGCTAAAATTGGCACTGATCGGTGCGACTGTTTCGCTGAAACTAGTGTTGATCAGGGATCGACGCGACTGTTTGGATGAAAGTAGCGTTGATCGAGGGATTCAAAGAAAAAATAACTTCACACGGGACTAGACTTAACACATCATAGGGTAGGATAGTGTCTGTATGTTGTTGAGAATGCAACAAGATGATGGAGCTTAGTGGAAAGGAGTCGCCTTCACTAAGTGGGCCCACAGGCAAATTATGGCGCAAAGTCTATTTTTAGACATATGGATCATGGTCTATGAGTTGCAGAATGTTGTTTATGGATGATTGGTCATGTTGGAAAAAATAGATGGACTTCTATTTCTGGTTCACAGCAGGAGTGATCAAAGTCTATTTTTAGACGCGAGGCTAAAAATACAAAAGTCAAATATTATTGTCTCATAATAATATTTAAACTATAAACATTATCTTATCCTCTTGGAGCACTTCAGTTTAAGCTACAGATGTGGCACATGCAGCTGTCAGAAGGAAATACGCTTTCTTTGTGGGTCAGTTGAGTTGTTGCATGCAGGACTTCAGTTAGAACTCAAGCAGTTGAGTTTGGTGGAGTTTATTGTGGAGTTGATGGAGTTGTGTTCAGTTTGACTTGGTTAAACTAGTTGTAATTAGTCCAACTGCAAATAGACTAATGATGAGTTGTTAAACTAATTATTAACTCATAAAGCAACTAAATAATACATCAGTTAACTCAGTTGCATGTCAGTGCATGTACAGTTCAACAGGGACAGGTGTTAGAGGTTGAGATTGCTATCAGTTGTGACTATAGTTGTGTATGAGGATTTGCACAAGCAATGTATTGAGTATACCAATGAGTATTGCGTAGATTTACCCAGTAGAATAGCCTGTGCTCATGTGATTTCCATTGTGAGTTATTCTCAGCAGGTTTGTGCAATAGAGGCAGGCAAAGCAGTGGAGAAGATTTGAACCTGTGACTTGTTCGGGTCTGAGCTAGTTTGTGTGTAACAGGTGGAGATAGTGTTGGATACTTGAGAGGAGTATTGTACTATGTTATGTTACATGTTCTCAATCATTAATATACAGATAGTGTGGGGTTTTCAGCTGTAAGCTTTCCCCGGGTTACATACTATGTTAATGTGTGCATGCTATTGATGTTTCATTGTTTTTGATGCTGCTAAATTGATGATCAACATAGAGGAGCTTATGTATTGTGCATGTATTCTGCAATAGTGCATGATCAGGATAATATCTGTTGAATATGTGTTTATTATTCAAAATTTCTACATGTTATCGGAGTTGTTGATCATTAGATCTACTATTCAGAAAGTGTTTACATCTTATTTCTTCAAGCAGAGTCTGTAATCGAGCCAGGTAGCTTCTGGATTCATCCTTCCTTTGGAAGGTGAGATATCCGGTAAAAGCCCATACAGTCAATCTTTGTACGAGAAATACTCTGTTCTCACGAATTCTAGATCCGAGGCGGTTGAGTTTGGAGCTAGTGGAATTCGAATTTGCAGCAGTGTTTTCTTGGTGTCAATGTTGCAAATGTCTTTCAACAGATTGCGATTGGAGTATGCTCTTGAGGGTAGCTTGAACTATATTGCATGGAAGGACAGGATGGAGGCGGTGTTGGATGATAACGGGCTGAAGGAGTTCATAGAGGCTGAGGTCCCAAAGCCTACTGCTGTTGCCGCAGCTGAGGCTTGGCAAAAGAAGACAGCAAAGTGTTGGAGGATTCTGTTAGAGGGCGTGAAGGATCACATTGTGTCCAGCCTACATGGAAAGGCTTCTCCATACTTGATGTGGAAAGCGTTAACAAATCTATTCCAAAGCAAGAGTGATCAAAGGAAGCTGGCACTCAAGGATAAACTCAGGAACATCAAATGTGAGAAGGGAGACAGTATGCCCAAGTATCTCACGAAGTTCACTCAGTGTCGAGATGAGCTGGGAAGTGTGGGGGTTACTATTGATGATGAGGACTTGGTGAGCTTGGCTCTCCTTGGTCTTCCGAAGAGTTGGCATTCCTATCAGGACTCTGTCAATGGTCGGGAGAAATTGCCAGGATGGGAGAGACTTTGGTCAGATCTTGTGCAGGAGGAGATCAAGCAGAATACCAGGGACGGATCTTCATCAAAGGGAACTGATGAAGAAAATTTTGCTTTGGCTGCCAAAGCAAAGAAGGGGAAGAGCAAGAAATCTTCTCAGTCTTGTGAGAAAGGCAAGAAGCAGGACATGTCCAAGGTGAAGTGTTTTCACTGTCACCAACACGGACACTATGCCACTAATTGTCCGCAGAAGAAGAAGAAAAAGCAAGTTGTTGGATCTGCAGCAGGAGAGGCTCTAGCCTCACAGTTTGAGCTTGATTTTTCATTGATCGCATGCTTGGTTTCAAGTGTGATGGGATCAGTGTGGTTCTTGGACAATGGTGCGTCTTTTCACATGACAGGAGATCGAGATTTGTTTTCTGATCTGGAGGACAAAGATCTTGGAGTGCACATCGAGATGGGCGATGATGGTAGATACAGTGCGACCGGTATCGGTACCATTTCCTTTGAGAGGGAATCTGGTAAACCCTTCGTATTGAAGGAAGTGATGCATGTTCCAGGATTGAAGAAGAATCTTATCTTTGTGGCGATGTTAGAAGACAAGGGATATGATGTTGTTTTCAGCGAGGGAAAGGCTTTCTTGCACAGCAAGACAACTGGAGAACCCGAAAGATAGGGGTTCGAGTGAGGAACCTTTATCAATTGCATGTAGATGGATGCACAGCAATGGAATGCAAGGCAGAAGGATTGGTGAGCCGGGATGATGGCAAGCTGTGGCACAGGAGATTGGTTCACCTTCACCATGGAGCCTTGAAGATACTGCAGCAAATCACTACAGGGCTTCCTAAAGGCACTCTTGCGCAGTCAGATCAGTGCAAGGGGTGTACTTTGGGAAAGTTTTTGAAAGCCACCTTTCACAAGAAGGATAGTCATGCCACGACGATCCTTGAGAGAATTCACACAGACGTGTGTGGACCTTTCTCAGTAGCTTTGGCAGCAAAACACAGGTATTATGTGATTTTTGTTGATGATTTCTCTCGTAAGTTCTGGATCTTCTTCATGCAGAAGAAGAGCGAGACATACTCAAAGTTCTGTGAGTTCAAAGCACTGGTCGAGAAGGAGTCGGGGAAGAAGGTGAAGGCTCTTAGGAGCGATAATGGTGGTGAATACATCTCTGACGAGTTCAAGGATTTCTGCAAGGCAGAAGGGATTCGAAGAGAGCTCATAGCTCCCCATAACCCACAGCAGAACGGGGTTGTTGAGCGGAAGAACAGAACGATCGTGGGTGCTACACGGGCGATGTTGCATGATTAGGGCCTAACCCTTCACTTGTGGGTCGAAGCATGCAATACAGCAGTTTATGTGCAGAACCGTTGTCCTCACAGGATACTTGGCATGAGTACACCCGAGGAGGCTTATTCTGGTAAGAAGCCTGATCTTTCTCATTTGAGGATTTTTGGTGCTAACGTTTACATGCATGTGACGAAGGATGCCAGGAAGAAGTTGGAGCTGACCACAGAGGTTGGGATATTTGTGGGGTACACTGATATGCCCCATAATTATCGTGTGTATTTGCCAGACAGTGGTAAGACTGTTGTGCGACGGGATATAAAATTTCAGGAGGAGAAAGCCATGAAGTGTTCACTTGAGAGGGAGCCACACTTGCATGCAGATGAGGAGCTATTAGTTCCTAAAGATGAGCTTCAGGACGTGGATCAGCCATAGGACGAGGTTCATGGAGTGGAAGAGACCACTCATGTAGTGCCAACCATCAGAGGGCGAAAGCGCTTGATAGAAGCTGAGCGACTGGCTCAAGATGCAGAGAAAGTTGTAGGACCACCTATAGCCCAACACAGGCAGAGACAGTCACCTGATCAGTACACTGGATACATGGCTCTTATGAGCAAATTCGTTGTGACTGAGCCATCCTCTTTCGAGGAAGCTGTGGAGGATCCCGCATGGGTAAATGCCATGGTGGAAGAGTATGATTCTATTGTCAAAAACAGTGCATGGGAGATTGTTCCTAGACCGGAAGGGAAATCAGTGGTGGGTTTGAGATGGATCTACAAAGTTAACCAGGTAGCTGACGGAAGTGTGGAGAAGTACAAGGCAAGATTTGTTGCCCGAGGCTTTTCACAAATAGAGGGGATCGATTATGAGGAGACCTTTGCACCTGTCGCAAGGTATTCTTCCATACGGACGATTCTTGCTCTCTCAGCGCAGATGGGATGGCCCATTCATCAGATGGATGTGAAGACTGTGTTCCTCAATGGAGTCATTGAGGAGGAGGTGTGCATTGAGCAGCCCGAAGGTTTTGAGATCTTCAACAACAAGTCGCATGTGTGCAGGCTCGAGAGAGCGCTGTATGGGTTGAAACAATCACCACGTGCTTGGTACACATGGATAGACAGTTATTTCACCGGACTTGGATTCTCCAAGAGTGAGGTGGATCCTAACCTATACCAGATTGTGGTGGAGGCTAAGTTGCTTATCATTGTACTTTATGTAGATGATTTGATTCTAACGGGTGATGAGCTGTTGATACTTTCATGCAAGGATGATCTTGCTAAGGAGTTTGAGATGAAGGACTTGGGCCTCCTTCATTATTTCCTGGGATTGGAAATTTGGCAGCACAGTGATGGACTATTTGTTTCTCAGGGTAAGTATGCTCAGGAGATACTGGAGAAGTTCAACATGCATGGCTGCAAGCCTGTTGATACTCCTCTTCCTGGTGGTTGGAGGAAGGAGGATGCCACTTCAGCAGATGAAGTGGATGCCACTGTTTATCGACAGTTGGTGGGGTCGCTTATGTATCTGGTCAATACACAACCCGATATATGCTATGCTGTTAACCAACTTTCACAAGCTATGGTTAAGCCAACCAAGCTCTTCTGGAAGGCAGGCAAGCATGTATTGCGTTATTTGAGAGGCACATCGGGATATGGATTGTGGTACAGACAGGAGGATGAGGTGAAGCTATGTGGCTTCACGAATGCAGATTGGGCAGGGAGCCCAACGGATAGAAAGAGCACATCACGAGGGGTCTTCAGTATCGGGTCGACAGTGGTTTCTTGGTACAGCAGGAAGCAGAGATCCGTGGCACTCAGTTCAGCAGAGGCTGAGTATATGGCAACAAGTTTGGCTGCATGCGAGGCTATATGGATGAGGAAGATTCTGGTCGGTTTGTTCAGTTCTCACTTGGAGCCTACTGTGATTTACTGTGATAACCAGAGTTGCATTAAACTCTCGGCTAATCCTGTATTTCATGATAGATCTAAGCATATTGACATCAGGTACCATCATATCAGAGATTGTGTGCAGCGGAGAATCATGTTACTTTCATACATTCCAACGGAGGATCAGGATGTTGATATCTTGACGAAGGCGCTCACCAGGAGCAAATTCGAATACCACCGAGGCAGGATAGGGGTTGTTGATAATCCATATCTTGTTGAGAGGGAGTGTTGAGAATGCAACAAGATGATGGAGCTTAGTGGAAAGGATTCGCCTTCACTAAGTGGGCCCACAGGAAAATTATGGCGCAAAGTCTATTTTTAGACTGTCTATTTTTAGACTATGTCTATTTTTAGACATATGGATCATGGTCTATGAGCTGCAGAATGTTGTTTATGGATGATTGGTCATGTTGGGAAAAATAGATGGACTTCTATTTCTGGTTCATAGCAGGAGTGATCAAAGTCTATTTTTAGACGCCAGGCTAAAAATACAAAAGTCAAATATTATTGTCTCATAATAATATTTAGACTATAAACATTATCTTATCCTCTTGGAGCACTTCAGTTTGAGCTACAGATGTGGCACATGCAGCTGTCAGAAGGAAATACGCTTTCTTTGTGGGTCAGTTGAGTTGTTGCATGCAGGACTTCAGTTAGAACTCAAGCAGTTGAGTTTGGTGGAGTTTATTGTGGAGTTGATGGAGTTGTGTTCAGTTTGACTTGGTTAAACTAGTTGTAATTAGTCTAACTGCAAATAGACTAATGATGAGTTGTTAAACTAATTATTAACTCATAAAGCAACTAAAGAATACATCAGTTAACTCAGTTGCATGTCAGTGCATGTACAGTTCAACAGGTACAGGTGTTAGAGGTTGAGATTGCTATCAGTTGTGACTATAGTTGTGCATGAGGATTTGCACAAGAAATGTATTGAGTATGCCAATGAGTATTGCGTAGATTTGCCCAGTAGAATAGCTTGTGCTCACGTGATTTCCAGTGTGAGTGATTCTCAGCAAGTTTGTGCAATAGAGGCAGGCAAAGCAGTGGAGAAGATTTGAACCTGTGACTTGTTCGGGTCTGAGCTGGTTTGTGTGTAACAGGTGGAGATAGTTCTGGATACTTGAGAGGAGTATTGTACTATGTTATGTTACATGTTCTCAATCATTAATATACAGATAGTGCGGGGCTTTCAGTTGTAAGCTTTCCCTGGGTTACATATTGTGTTAATGTGTGCATGCTATTGATGTTTCATTGTTTTTGATGCTGCTAAATTGATGATCAACGTAGAGGAGCTTATGTATTGTGCATGTATTCCACAATAGTGCATGATCAAGATAATCTCTGTTGAATATGTGTTTATTATTCAAAATTTCTACATATTCCTTCAAACAGGTCAATACAAATCCAAAAGACCATAAATAAACAAACTAGGCACACAAGTAGAAAAAATAGAGTGATGAAAAGGAGACCAGAAGAGTCACCAATTTGTGGTGTAGGAATATCCTCTCTGTGGACAGAGACGATCCTTCTAGCCCAAGAGAGTGGTTCTAGCCGCAAACAAGACAACTAACATAAGTTCCCTTAGATTTAGAATGGAAAATATCCTACCTCTTGCATTGTTTATCCTTGTTCAATGATGTCCCTGTGTTTTTTCTCCAGCGATCAGCTCCTTACTATCAATCAAGCACCTGAAACCGAAGCACACATGATAGCATACAATAGAGTTCAATCTACTTAAGAGGCTAAGGATTCTTAAGATACCAAATACAATATTGCAATTGATATAGGAAACAAAATATCAATTGTATTAATATGACAAAAAGGAAAGTACAACCTTGGCCTTAGCTTTGCAGGTTTCCTTCGATCGGTCCAGATCCTAAGCATCACTCTAACATCTCCTCAAACACCTCAATCATGGGAATTTAAGGTCTCTTTATCCTTGTTCACACCAAAACATTCTACAATCTAATCTCCCTTTAACAAGCTCTTAACAAGCATAAACTAAGACGTAAGACCAGCAAACTCTCCCATCTTCCAAGATGAATCCAAGCTACATCCAAAAATTAGCAAAGATTAGAATAGTAGGGGATTATATAGTCATGAGAGATGGGATATGGTTCCTCTTATGATGGGAAGAAGCCTTATCTCTTGGGTTAGTTCCTTTTTAATAGGGGAAAGGATCCCAAACAGTCTCTCTTGGCTCTATCTCGACTAACCATTTACCAAACCTCCTCCCACAAAGCTTCTAGATTTGGAACCTTCGATTACATTTTTAAAACTTTCCAGAAAAGGATCGGTGTGGGTAATCAAGGGATAACAGCACTGATCGGTGTGGGGCTCAATGTTATTCTCAGCATCGGCACGGGGCTAAGTGTTATTCTCAACAAATCAGCACAGGGAAGAAACCGAGGGATAGTGTTAGCCTTTAAAACTGGGTTTAAAGGAAGTATCTCCGGAATTGATGTAAAGGGAAAATTCTTTGCAGATGGAAAGTGACTCAGAGAGATGTTCTTCATGATAAGGAAGTACACAGGGTTTATTGTAAAGGTGCTCTAAGATCAAGGAACAAGGAGTACAAGGACAGTGGAAAAATGTTGTGTAACACCCACCTCTCCCCTACATCTACAAATCAGCCCCACCATTGATGTGGCACAACACACATGCGTCCCACTACACAATAGGTCATGTTATGTGCATGTGTCATACCGCATCAATAGAGAGGTTGAGTGATCAGGACTGGGTTCTATTTTCTGATTGGTTTTATGTTTTTTAATGTTTTTTAATTCTTAATACTTTGTTTAATTGGATTAAGAATTAAAAAACATTAAAAAACATAAAACCAATCAGAAAATAGAACCCAGTTCTGATCACTCAACCTCTCTATTGATGCGGTATGACACATGCACATATATATATATATATATATATATATATATATATATATATATATATATATATATATATATATATATATATATATATATATAATCTTGTGTGAGTGGGAGGAAGGAATGGAATCCTCCCCAACCATGATCAATTCCCCCAAGTGACATGACAGATGTTGATAGTATTGACAATCTACATATACTCCTCATGTGGAATATACATCATTGTACCAGTGAATATATATATATATTGATTATCTTTAGTTTTTTAATATAAAAAAATTTAATTTCCCCTCGCTCCTCCCCAATGAGCTCACTTAGCAATCCCATAAAAATGTAATGTGAACTCATTCAAATCCTCGGATGCTTACCCATGGGTCACGTGTTGGGGGGTGGTGTGGTTCACCTTGGGTTCCTTTTTATGGAGTAAAAATTGAATTACCTTCTGAACAAGAGATCACAGGAAAAACTAAGAAATTTATATTGGTTGATCACTAGGGTTATTTTGTAATTGCCAATAATTGATGCAAATTAAGATATAATATGTGTTGAAATTGTAACTATGTTTGGTCTTCATAATTGTCATTGTACTTGTATCGATATCTATTTCATGTAAAAACAAAAAGAAGAAAAACTTTTATTTTTATTTTTATTGTCAAGCATGTTCTCCATGCTTTATTTTGGTCAAAAGAAAAAGTTAAATGGCATGTTCTTTGTGGCCCTATGAAAAGAACAAAAATTGAATTTTTGTCAAGTTTCATTTGTCTGATCAAGTTTCTAAGTCATCCCTCCTAAAGTTCAAGTAGGCCTGCCCAAAAGTCGTGTCCTTTCAGATACAAGAACAACTATATATTGGCACCTATCCTCTAACATTTGGAGACCAATTCAATGATCTTCTATGCCAAGTTCTAATGTATATATGTGAGCTACCTGTGGAAAATTGAGGCATAAACTTCCTAAGAAAAGAAAGATATCAATGGTACCTTTTCTCTGTGACAATGTGAGTTTATGAGGCATCTTCTTTGTAACAGTGCAAGTGTTTCTGAGGCACCTTCTCTATGATGATGAGAGTTTTTCTAAGATATCTTCCTTTGTGACATGCGACCTTTTAGATGGACCAGATACATGTGTAATGAAAGCTACAGGAAGACTACGATCTCTATGATCACTACAACAAAACCCTGTGATTAGCGTCCCTTTTTTCTTCCTTTTTTGTGTCTAGAGCCCATTTTTGGTGCTATTTGTGTCCATTTATCAAATATGGTGCAAAAATTGATGCAAAGTTTGCACCGAGTTTTTCACCAAGTCTTACACCAAGTTTAGCACCAGGTATTGTAATAGGTTTTGCATCAGGTTTTACACCAGGTTTTACTCCAGGTTTTATGCCAGGTTTTGTGCCATCCTTTGCACCATGTTTTGCATCAAGTTTAGCACCTAATTTTGTTTTGCCAACTTTTGTATCATTTATTACATCCACTTTTTGCGCTTACACTCACATCAACTTTTTCATCCTCTCTTGCATCCTCTTTTCCATCATTTTTTAAATCATTTTTTACATCCCCTTTGCGTCAATATTTGCATAAGGTTTTATGTCTCATATTTCATCTACTTTTGCATCGAATTTTGTTGCATCAACTTTTGCATCATATTTTTCATCCATTGTTGCACCCATGTTTACGTCCACTTTTGCATCCCTTTTTGCATCTTCATTTGCTTCTTTTTTTACATCTATCATTGCATCCACTTTTGTTGTGACACTATTTGTACCATGTTTTGTACTTACTGTTGTACCCACTATTGCTTCCAATTTTGCATCCACTTTTGCATCAAAATATTGCATCTATTTTTGCATCCACTTTTGTGTTGGGTTTTGCATCTCATTTTGTATCTTCTTTTGCATCTACTTCCATTGCATCCGTATTTTTCATCCAATTTTGTTTCTGTTGTTGCACCATGTTTGCATCTTGTCTTGCATCCAAGTTTGCATCTCTCTTTTTTGTGTTTTTTGTTACATCCACTTTCTCATCCACTTTTGTTGTGCCATATCATGTGCCTATCATTGAAACCCACATTTTCTTCCAATTTTTCATCCACATTTGCATCCTCTTTTGTGTCCAAGTTTGCATCAAATATTTTTTATGTTTTTTGCATCCCATTTTGCATCTACTTTTACATCTACTTCTGATGCGTTCAATTTTGAATCTAATTTTGTATCCACTATTGCACCCATGTTTGGTCCATGTTTACATCCATTTTTTAATCCAATTTTTCCTCCTTTTTGCATCCAAGTTTGTGTCTTTTTTTTGGTTCATTTGTTTATCCACATTTATTTCACAACAATTCATGCTAATTTTTATGCCTACTATTACACCCATGTTTTCTTCCACTTTTTCATCCATGTTTGCATCATATTTTGTGTCCAAGTTTGCATCAACTATTGCATCTAATTTTTCATCCACTTTTGTGTCAATTTCTCTATCTTGTTTTGCATCTACTTATGTTATGTCCACTCTTCATCCAATTTTATATCTATTGTTGCCCCCATTTTTTTTTTACTTTTGCATCCATTTTCCAGCACTCATTTTTTTTTTTGCATTGATGATATTTCTTATGAAATTAACAATTATGAACAACTGATGACAATTTCAATAATTATGACGATGATGATAATGAAGATGATGACGATGACATGAATTGTGATTATTATGATAATCAAAATGATGATAAAGATGATGGGGGTTATAATGACAATGATGATGGCGATGCTAATGACCTTGGAAAATCTTCCCAATTTTTAATGTTGTCATGGTCATAATCATAATCATTATCTTTAGAGTCATCTTACAAGTCATCATCATTTGATCATCATTATCATTATTTTCATCTTGGTCATCATCAACAACAATAATGGCATGAATGATGATTATGATGTTCATGACGAAGTTGACAACAATGATGATAGAAATTACATTAATTATGATGATTGGGATGATGAAAATTATAATGAAGATGATAATGGTAGTGATGATGATGATCATCGATCATCTCTAAAAAATAAAGTTGTCATTTCTCTTGCATATATCATGTGTCCTAATAACCCTTTTTGAGCACTCATAATATTTTTTGGGTTGATGATATTTCTTACGACACCTATACTTATGAACAATTGGCGACAATGTCCATAATCATGATGATGATGATGACAACGTGAATGGTGATTATGATGATAATGCAATGATGAGATTGATGGTCGTGATGATGATGATAATGAAGATGATGACACTCCCTCTAAACTAGGGAGATACTCATAATGAGACAAAAAAGTACTCTCAAGTTGAAATATTCATATAAGAAGGGATCTGGATTGATAAGCATCAACGATGATTTACATCATCATAGGCAACATTGTCAAAATAGAAATGCCTTGAATAACAAGTTATATCTCTCCATTAGATCATAGCACAATGTTGGGAGGCATAAATTTGGACACCACTGCCTCTTTAGGCACTTACCACACTAGGATGTTCATCAAGCATGTCCTCGCATGATCATTTCCTAATCCACTGTCATAATATTTGACACCAGGAAATGCCGATCCTCATGAATATTCTTATCTTGGATTAATGTACTTGACTTATGGTGGTTAGTCCTAGTCAAAGCACAAATTCTCAAAGAATATTGGTCCCATATGTTTATCTAATCCACCATTCTCCCTACTGGTGTCTTTAGTAGGCTTACGATTGTTAGTCTCTGCCATAGTACATGACAAATGGATAATATGGTGTCAATGGTCACTCACTCTCAACCATGGAGGAGACATCCACAAGCATAAGCGTTTCTCAAGAATACCCATCATTTTCATAGCGAATAACATCATTAATTTATTTTCATTGCATGACACCTTTATGATTAAGCAATCATAGATTTGTGGCAAAATATTTCCCCTTTTGTCATTTGTGATGAAATAAAATCAAAAAGTGAAAGCCAAAATCATTAAAGATACACTATAATGATTTATCTAAGTCTAAACTCTAAGGTTAAAGTGAAAATTTATGTAAATATTATATCTATGAGTTGTTCAAAACTTATCAAAACCTTATTCCCTAAGTCCTATATATAAGAAAAATCAAAAGAAAGAAAAATAAGGCCCAATGAATGGTAACTCATGTATTCACACCCTCTTTAGAAAACATATGAATATATACACTCCTAGTCACACTTGATCACATGTTTGTGATGGTTAAATCATGAAGTCCTCTTTTCCCCTTTCATTTTCACTTCATCATTTAAGAACCTAATTGAGGATCTAGGGAATTTTTCTTGCCTAAGGGTTTCATGTCTACTCTTGGTTTACTTATGTCACACTACGGTCAATCATGTGACAAAGTGAAATACTTAAGTTTGTGGGGTTATTAGAACAATGTATTAAGTTAGTCACCACACACATGTATTACATGTCATTGATCCACATGTGTGGGTTGGAGACTCATTGCTTGAGAACTTTAATGGATACCACTTTAGGGTCTTGATGGTATATCTTACAAAATCTCTTGGTAAACATTGTGATTCATCCTTTCTTTTCCTTGAGACACTTGATAATATTGAAGTCACTCCCAATAATCCACGGAGATGGGGAGTATAAATTACTTGTGTTGGAAATAGAATTGAGAAATAGAGGTTTTCCATTTGTGATATTGGAGTCATAGACATTGGATACATGGTAGTAGTCCTCGATGTCAATTAACTAAAATTATATTGTCATAATGCGAAAAGAGGTAAACATATTGGTAACCTTGATGTCCTGATCATTCCAAATAATAGCCATTCCACCCAAGTATATCTAATCATCAATCACTACTACTTGGAAATTCCTCCCCCATTTTTTAATTATATGATGTAGAACCTCACTTAATATTTTTATTTCTTATATCAACATTATTGATGGGCGCTTTCCGTACCATTTTTATTTTAGGAGTATTTGTTTTCCTTTACTATTAAGGTCCCTCATGTTCCATGAGACTATTTTCATGTAGAATTTACACAGAATGGAAGTATAATGTGACTAAAAAAACATGTTCCAAGATTTAAGTTATTGGACAATGCCACTTCATGAATCCTATATTTCTTTAACCTGGGACTAAATGGTGAACTTGATAGCCTTAAGGGAAATTAACCAATGAAAATTTCAAAAAGAGGTGACTTTTGACTTTATCACATACAAGTTAATATACTAAAAAAAATATCCATAAAAATTTCATGAATCAATGAATCTTTAAAAAAATATCCAAAACAATTTCATCAAGCAATGAAGCATTACATTATAAATTACAATCTATAAACCTTTTGGGAACCTTTTGCTAAACCATGTTCAAAACCAACATATTTAATATTAATATTTAACAATAATATGAAAAATAACACATTTTCATAAATTAAATAACATATTATCAATGCTAAGAAATGTCACTAACATAAAACTAAAAAGCGTTCAACTAGTGGGAGTGACCACTCAAGGCCACCATAAGACAATTAATCTATTAAGACAAGGATTAATGGGGAAAGAAATCTACAAAGGACAAAGGCAAACCTATTTTAAATTTATTGTTTTATTAGGTGCACGTTGAACATCTCAAGATGTAATGAAGAGAATAATTAATTTTATTGCATTAAGAAAACCCAAGCATATTCTATAACTTAACAAGGAAGAGATGTATAATACCCATCTCAGTGACAACGCATGGCATTAAGTTACTTTTTTATATATAATTTAAACTTGTATCATAAAATCACAAATTTAGCATGAATGGATGTTTAAAATCCATTTTTATAAAAAGATAATATAGTTTTTGTTATAAAAAAAAAACTAGAAACTAAATATATTTTTTTAGAAAAAAAAAAAAAAGGAAATATATATATATATATATATACTAAACTGAATATATATTAAAAAAAAAAACTAAACTTAAGCAAATAATATATATATATATATATATTTAGAATTTTTTAAACACTTCCCTCCATTCTAAGAAGCAAACACAATAATAGAAATAAGGGTAGACCAAAATATTCCTTTCCTTGGTAAGTGTTTCCCACCATTCATTCCACTCACTCGAGTTATTTCATAAAGCAAAGATAAGTGTTATTTCACACTATTTTGGCAATGCCTATTGAGCTTCTCTTATGATATATCTATTCCTTGATGGAGTCCTTGATATATTGATCAAGTTTTGATTCCTTGGAGATTAATTAGAGCAAAGAAAACATGAGTACTCTTAATTCCAAGTTCAATGCCTCTAATGGTGGACACAAGGCAAGGGAGGGGTTGCTATCATGGTCATAACTCCAAGTTCATTGTCTTTGATGGTGGACAAGGCAAGGGAGGGGGTTGCGGTCATGGTCATGGTCATGGAGTTTTCTCTTTTACATTATATTTAGGGAGTTCAAAGCAATTTGAATGGAATCATTGTCATCACTAGGTATAATGGATTAAGTGTGATAATGGATAAAATGAAATAATTATTTGTGAGCATTTATTCTTGAACAAACATTAGGATCCATCTTATTATAAAGAAAAGTACATGCATTAGAAACAATGCAATATTTCATACGACATTCATATTGTATGCAACTTATTTTTCATTAAAAACAATTTACCTTTTCATGTGGCATTATTTTTTCATTAAAATTTTTTCTATTTCTAATTTGAATTACAATCGTAATTTACCAATTCTGCATGTAAATCATAAGAAACATTCATAATATAATATGAAGAACAAATGGGTACCTACTTCATATGGATTAAAAAATGCTTCTACTACTTAATGTGAATTACGAGTGTAATCTTAGTTGGATCTCGAATATATCTTAAGCCATATTTTCATTTTATTTTTAGTACTATTAAATGTTATTATGTCTTACCTCATTTTATTGTTAGCATTGTAATAAAAATATGCATTTTTCTATAGAATTAATATTAACATGTAATATTGATTTTTTTTCCATAACGTTATAGGTAATGACCACGAAGATGATGATATAGACTATGTTTATATTACATCATATATCAAAGATGATGATGATGAAGATGGCAATGGCATTGATGATGATTATGTGGATGATATTATCGCGATGGTCAGGATGATGATCATGGAAATGATCATGAGGATGAGATTGACTATGATTTTCGTGGTGCTAGCTAGCCATGTGTTATTTTTTATATTTAGTTGGATGTCTTAATATGGTAATCATACATTTGAATTTTATTTCATTTGAATAATGATGATGATACTATCGTTATCTTGTTACCTTATGAATATGTTGAAAATTGTTTACAATTTTTTTATGAAGAATTATTGTGTATGATGAGATTCCTATTTTTTTATGGATGTTGTGAATTTACCTTAGCATAATGATATTTATGAAACATTTTTATTTGGTAATATTGCATTGAATTTTAGTTGATTTGATTAAATATGATGATGATATTATCATTTTTATCTTGTTATTTCATGTATATAATGAAAAATTATCAACATTATTTTGATGGAGAATTATTATGTATGATGATATTACTATCTTTTGATGGATGTTGTGAATTTACCTTAGAATAATGGTGTTCATGAAATATTTTGATATGATAATCACACATTTGAATCTTAGTTGATTTGATTAAAGATGACGAGGATATTATTAGTATTATCTTGTTACTTTATATATGTGTTGAAACCTGTCAAGGCTTTTTTATGGAGAATGATTATGTATGATGATATTACTATTTTTGGATGTAATGTTGTGAATTTACCTTGGAATAATGATATTTGCGATAAATGTTGATTTAGTAGTAATATATGTATATTGAAAATTGTCAATGATTTTTCGCTGGAGAATTGTTATATATGAGGATACTACTATATTTTTTACGAATGTTGTCAATTACCCTTAAATTTGTTTACAAATACTAAGTTATGAATTTGAATTGTGATATATTCTTAAAAGTGTTATACATGAAAATACCTCCTGATCATCTTGGAGGAGAATACTAAGTTGTTGGTTGAAATACCCCTTTCTCCTAAACTATATAAGCCTATAATACAAGTTATGTACCATGAGGACCACTGTATCCTAGTCTATAACAAGTTGTCCTCTTCATCTAACTTTTCTTACCAAAATTCTCACATTAGAGGAATTTTCAACTCAAAAAATAACCACCTAAGAAAAAATTAAGAAACTAATAAAATAATGCCATGCAAACAATTTTTTAATATATCATTTTTATTATTATTTTACCAAAATTACCCAAATAAATGTCACATTTATCAAAATAAATGTATATGTATTTAATATTTAAATTAATATATAGGCACAAGATTTAATAAAATTTAAATTATAAAAAGTAAAATTTAAATTTAAATTTAAATTACCCAAATAAACGTCACTTTTATAAAAAATAATCGTCTACATGTATTTTATATTGAAATTAATTTATTAACACAAGATTTAAGAAAATTTAAATTTAAAAGGAACATTTAAAATATAAATTTAAGTTAAATTTAAATTTAAGTTATTCAAATAAATGAACTTTTATCAAAATAACTATATATTTATATTTTATATTTAAATTAATTTATCAATACAAGATTTAATAAAATTTAAATTAAGAAAGTAAATTTAAAATTTAAATTAAATTTAGGATTTAGGATTTTATATTTAAATTTATTTATTTAACACGCCATGATTTACCCTTCATTAAAAATATTCTCGATATTTTAACTTTTATAGATTAAGATATTAATTTTATTTTTAATATTTAATATAGTTTTGGGGCACTTGGGCACCATTCATAGTTAAATTAAGTAAGTTATATTATTAAAAAAAATCCATTGCCTAGTCACACATGTATGTCTTTTAAATTTTAAAGGATTTTGATTGGCTTACACATTATGACAAGGAAATTCAATGTTTACATTTTAAAATGAAAATTCCTCTAATGCGAGGCAAAAAAACTCGAGTTAACTAGAATTTGACACTCTTGTTCACTTTCGGAAACTCATATGGTGGAATGTGATATTTTTATCCTCGTCTTTAAATTTTTCCTAAAAAATAAAAGCATACAAAACTGGGAAAGAGCCATAAAGCATGGGGAAGCTTTTTCCAAAGCACAAAAGCATTTAAAAAGTGGAAAATGCCATTTTTATATGAGGAAACATTATTCACCCATAAGCTTTTGCCAAAATTGAACTAATGAGGAATTTGGGAAATCTTCATAGCCTTCACTTTCTTATATATTGGAGGCTTGGCCATTGAGGAAATGATGGGAATTTGTGTATTGTCATGCTGCTGAGATCTATCTTGAGAGGGAGAGTTTTGGAGCTAGCAGTTGGGGGAGGTGTTGTTGCAACTGCATCTGATGGTTGTAACTTTCCTCCAACTCCTTTATTAATATAGATTAGTTGTTCTTCCTTCCATATGCTACTATTCATTCTTTACTTATCCTATTTAACTAATGAATGTATGGGATTTTGGTTTATATTTATTTATTCAGCAATATTTATATGTTTATAATAGTTTCGATTATCAAGATACTATGTTGTGAATTTTTCTTTGTTCTCTATCTTGTGTGTAGGACCAAGATTTGGAGCTATCTAGGAGCGCTTTCCAGCTACACTAAAAACTCCAACAAGACCTGCATGCGAGGACTCACATGAATTCATTCTTATTTTCTTAATCTATACTCTACATCTTGATCTACTAAGAATCCTGAGCCTTATAACAACATTTCTCTTAATCAGTCTATCTTAGGTTTCTGGGATAAACTGAGAGGGTTTTATGTTCATCTAACTGTGCATTAAATGCTACAACAAAATGATATTTAGAAATTGTAATATGTTTCACTATGTTATAAAATTAGTAAAATAGAAGTAAAAGTAAAACTCTAAACAAGAAGCCAAAAGTGGATGTAACCATCGATGCAAAATTGAGAGTAGAATTGGATGTTAAACTAGCCATCAAAAAAAGATGCAAACAATGAGACAAAAGGGTTTTAAAGTAGAATTAAAAAAAGGTGCAAAACTAGACACAAAGAAGGGAACAAAATATGGCATATAAAAAGATATCAAATTGGGTGCAAACAAGGATGCAAAAATGGACACCAAAATGAGGATGCAAAGAATGGTGTAAAATTAGGATGCAAAATTGGGTGCAAAAAAGATGTAAGAAAATACACAAAACAAGAAGCAAAATGGGACTAAAAAAGGGTGAAACTAAGGATGCCAAAAATCATGCATAACTAGATGAAAATTCAAACTAAAATCTAGGTGCAAAATGAGATGCAAATGTGGACACAAAATGTGGCAGAAAAAAGGATGCAAATTTGGATGCCAAAAAGGATGCAAAATTAGACACCAAAAAGGATGTAAAATTGGACATAAAAAGTGGTGAAAATTGGACACAAAAGTAGAAAAACTGGTAAGAAAATGAGCATAAAAATGGCTCAAATTTGGATGCAACATTGGATGCAAAATGAGGTGTAACAAATGATTCAAAACTTGGTGCAAAAACAAATGCAAAAGTAGACGAAAAAATGGCTCAAAATTGAGCATGACATTAGACACAAAATGGGATTCAAAGGTGGACGCAACACATGGTCCAACATAGGGTGAAAATTTAGATGTTCAAAAGGATGCAAAATTGGATGCAAGAAATGTTGTTAAAAATGATGCTAAATTGGATGCAACAAATGATGCAAAATTAAGTGCAAAAAAGGACACAAATGAAACGAAAAAGTGGATAAAAAAATGGTGCAAAAATGGATGAAAATTTTGGCACTAAATCAGATTCAACATATGGTAAAAATTAGATGCAAAAAATGGTGTAAAAAAAGGTAGAAAAATTGGTGCAAAAATAGATGTAAAAATAAGTACAAAATTAGAAGCAAAAAATGGCCTAAGACTAGATGCAAAAACTGGCACAAACTCAATGCAAAAAAAGGCACTAAATCAGATGCAAAAAATGGTGTAGAAATTGATGCAAATTACGACACAAAATAGAAGCAAAGAATGGCACCAAACAGGAAGCAAAAAATGATGCAAAAATAGATGCAAAAAATGGCACAAAACTAGAAGCAAAACCTGTTGTAAAACCAAATGCAAATCTTGGAGCAAAATATGATGCAAAATTTGGTGTAAAAAAAAGATGCAAAATTTGGTGCAAAAAAGGACGCTTTAAAAATTGTACAATAGAGCCAGATTTAGCGCCAGGCTATTCATCCCAATGGAGAGAAAAATACAATAAAATCTGGTGTAAATTGCACGTTTTGTTGTAGTGGATGAAAGCTATAAGAAGGCATAGTTTGGAGGGGTGACTTAGCAGAGTTTTGAGGGTTGACTTGGCACTAGTTAGTCTAACTTGGATTTCTCTTGTTGATGAAGATGCTATAAGGAAAGGATTGATGGGTTTTCCCTTATGAGTTTGGCACTGACCTATGGGCTAATCTCTTGTGTCTCTTATGCATTATGATCCCTATTTTTTTAATGTGTAATTTCTTGATTACATAACTAATCAAAGCAAATGCTAAGAAAAATACCAGTCACAAGTAATTACCATGATAAGAAATTCTATCATCTATGTGAATTTCAACATGGTATCAGAGTCAGGTTCAAAGAGTAGTATTATGTCATTAAATTTGCTCTGTCCTCAAGATATGGAAGGTCGAATTGAAGATACAGCACCGAATACAACAATGAATTTTCCTTAAGGCATACCTTTATGTGGTCAAGCAAACATTTTATGGCAGAGTAAATGGGATCTGTGACATGAAATCTGAAGCTCATATTGTTTGCAATACATGAAGGATTTAAGGCTCTCTGTAATGTGAATCTCTTTGGTGGTATGTCTCTCTTTGGTGGTATGAATCTCTTAATTAGTGTTCATGTGATAAATGCAAAGGTCTTGTGGCATTATCACTAGGGAACTTATCCTCTAAGAAATCTACAGACCTATTGAATTTACCTCTTGTGGAAATTTGCAACCTAAGACACCTATATTTTAAGAAAATACATTGACCTAGAAAGACTTGGCAGATGTTCAAAGGAGCTATGAATTACATCATCTCTTAGTGACATGACTCAATCAACCATTGAACCAATGACAATTCTATATGAATATGATTCTTGTATAAAATTCTTAATCCCAATGGTAAATCAAACGGTTTAAAATTAAATGGCATTGTTGCATCTCAATATTGTACAAGTCTCCTCCTTCCTCAACAAGTCCAAACTCTCCCATAGAATGGTCAAGTCCATGAACATTATCCAAAATATAGAACAATGACAAGATATGTTATGTACCATTATGGCATTTCTTTTCACAAAGATGAAAAACACCAACTAAAGTCCAAAGTATATTCTGAATCTTCTTTGAGAGTTGTGTCCATGTAATGATAAGGTCTCTATGGTTGAAGAAAAGTTTGTGTCTATGAAGCAAAGTATGGTTGAAATTTGAAACAAATTCTTGTCCCTTTTGACAAGTGAATAGACATGTCCCTATTACTCTTGAAGAGATTTGTACCTTCTTGAAAAGATCTATGTGGAGTTCTATACCTTTGACTTATTCAAAGGAATGTGACACTTACATGAATCCCTCATTCATGTAAGGTATTGAATTTTCTCTTTGGAGATAATGTGAAGTATCTTCTACTGAGATCAATCTGAGAATAAAATAAGGTCGATGGTCAGATCTCTTGGAGACCATTCAAAGACCTGACAATGGATCACCTACAACAGAATGAGAGAGTTGACTTGAGATACATGTTAGCATATCTCTTTTAAGCATCCCAAGGAAAAAATTCAATAGAGAACCAAATTGGCATAAGGACGAAAAATCAATCTATCCTAGACACTATAATAAATTGATCTATATATGTTTGGGGAAGCTTGAAGAAATTGTGATTTGGTACCATACACGGAGGAAGAAAGGGAGGACAAAAGTTCAAGCTCTTGAAAATGACATCATGAGGATAATACAAGAAGTCTTAGAGTAAGAGGGAGATGACTCTTCTCAAAAGATAAGTAGTATTTTCTCTTTTATTAAGACTAGTCATTGTATTTAATTTTTTTTAAGTGTCTTGATTATATATTCTTTTCTTGGCTATAATTTTTCTCCCATATTCTTCTAGTGATATTTGCAGAGATGAACAAGGCTTTGACAAGAGAAGAATGAATGAAGCATAGCTAAAAGGGTTTTCCATATATATAAAAACTGAAGATATGGAAAATAGAATGCGGAAGATGAAAGCATTAAAAGGAAGAAGGTTTTCTTAGTAAGAGGGAGAGGATCATTGTGAAAGATGACTACCTGAGTTAGAAAAGTTATCCCAAATTTTGAAGAAGCCTCATGATTAAAGAATACCAAATACTTTGGGAAAGAAGGACTCATGAACCAAAGGAAGAAATATTGACTTCATAGGAAGTTGGAAGTAGCATTGACTTTGGACTTAAGCATACATTGACTGGGATGGAAAGTGCTAATGATGAGGACAAATACTACTTATGGTTGGAAACTGGTATGGTTTCCTGGAAGACTATGAAACAAAATTTTGTTGCACTACAGAGGTAGAAAATGTGGTTGTTGGTACAATTAGTTGTGAAGCAATTTGGCTTTGTAAAAAAAATTATGAACTATTTGACGATGTGCTAGATTTTATCATGATTTTCTACAAATATTTCCAAAAAACTAGCTTTTCATAGAAGATGGAAGTGCTTAATGATTTGAGAGTATGGTGTAGAAAGGATCCAAGAAGCTACATAAAATATCTCAAAAAATGGATAGGTAGCTAATGTAAGGAAAGCATGAGTACTTCTGACACAAGCTTGGGCTTGTAGTTATCTACTCCCTGTTTGAGAGGGAGTGAGGTGTTAAAATATGAAACAGTGGTCAAATTCCACTTTGGATAGCTCACTTTGTGTAGATAATGATTTCATTGAATTCATCTTTTCGAGAGGAGAAAAATCGACCTAAATATACTCAAATCGGATAAGGGAAAGTGTACTTGTGAAGAAAAGCCCACATGTGCATATTTGATAAGGCCGACCCTAAAGAAAAGTGGACCACCTTGGAAGGCTATAAATACAAGTGTCCTCTACCTCATTTAGACAAAACTATGATACACTTTGTCTTGGTTTTTGGCTTGTATAGGTCTGAGGCTCGTCCGCGAAAGAATAGGTTCACTCTAAGGTAAAATTGCAGATTTGAAGCTTGCACTTTAGATCTAGGGTTTTGGGCCATAGTCGCAAGCACAACACAGAAGTATCCCAACCACAGTTTCTCCCACGGAGGCTCATACATGCGACTGGAGCCTTCCAGTCACACATACAACTTGTTGTGTATGCAACCAGGAATTAGGGTTTCCGTAGTCCAGATCTAACCCCAATCATCGCTTTCCAAGATTAAGGGAGCGACTAGGAAGCTATAGTCGCTTGCATAACTCCTCCTCCATGTAACTAGGACCTAAAATATGAAATCTCAATCTTCTGAATTTTTCGCCCGTTGACCATAGACACTGACAGTTCATTACAGTCTTCAAAATTAGGGTTTTGAGTATAAGAATTATTGGGTTCATTTCAAGGATGTTGTAGTGGTTTTTTGGATAGTTTCATAGATGAATATATGGATCATTGTACTCTCTTTTGCTGAATCAGTTGATGACAATATAAGAATAAGAATTTGCGAGGGTTTTCCCCATAGTGGGTTTTGCCCTGGTCTCTGGCCAATCCTGGTGTCTCTATCTGTGAATGTTTTTCTTCTATTATTCCTTTACATTCTGATGCATTGATGATAATGATATTGTCCTTAATATATAGTTACATATACTACTAAATAATGATGTAAATCTGAATGATGTTATGATTTTATGGGGTGAATGTAATGAGTTAATGAAGAAATGCAATTATCAAAGAAAAGAACAATATAGCCCTACGACAAATTAACATGAGGATGGACATTGTGTTCTCCATGTGTCATGTACTATGATGAGTACTAATTACCGTAAGTCTAGTGCATGAACATGGGTAGGGAGAATGGTGGATTGTATAAACATCAGGGACCGACTTTCTTGAGATCCATATTGTGACTAGGAATAACAATTGTAAGATTCAATTACATTGATCTAAAATAAGAATGGTTTGAGGGACCAGAATTTCCTTGTGTAAAGTATTGTGACAATGGATTAGGAAATGGTCTTGTGAGGACATACCTTGGTGAACACCCGAGTGGGGTGTGTGCCTTGGAGAGGTGATGTTGTGTCCTATTGAATGTCTCCCATAGTTATGCTTTGATCTAGTGGAGAGATAGAGCATACTTTTCAAGGCCTTGGTAGTTTGATAATGTCGGTTATGATGATGTTGTCATCATTGACGCTTATCAATTTGAATCCTTTCTAATAGAAGTTCTCAATCTTAGAATATCCCAATAATTCATTATGAATACCTCCCTAGTTAAGAGGGAGTGTTGAAATTGTAAGTAGGTTCTGTCTTCATAATTGTCATTGTACTTGTATCAATATGTATGTCATGTAAAAACAGAAAGAATAAAAAATATTTTTATTATTTTTATTGTCAAGCATGTTCTTCATTATTTGTTTTGGTCAAAAGAAAAATTTTAAGGGCATGTTCTTTGTGACACTATGAAAAGAAGAAAATTTGATTTTTTTCAAGTGTAATTTATCTCATTAAGTTTCCAAGTCATCCCACCTAGAGTTCATCTTGGCCTTCCCAGAAGTCGTGTCCTTTTGGATACAAGAACAACTATATTTTGGCACCTATCCTCCAACATTTGGAAACCAATTCGGTTAAGATCTTATGTGGCCAGTTCTGAGGTATATATGCAAGCCACCTATGGAAAATTCTGAGGCATAAACTTCTGAAGAAAAGTGAGATATTTGTGATACCTTTCTCAGTGACAATTGTGGGACTTTTTAGCCGACTAGCCTGGGGATCACGATAGTAGTCTATTCCTCGGAACCAACCTGTGAGGCTCTTTAACTATGCTTGACTAGGTAAGAATTAGGAACGAGTTTCTAAGGCATCTTCTCTGTAACAGTGTAAGTGTTTCTGAGGCACCTCTCTATTATGATGCAGGTTTTTCTCAAATATATTCCCCTAACATGCGACCTTTTAGATGGACCATATCTCTATGACACGCAACCTATTTAATGGACTAGATCTATGTGTAATGCAAGCTATAGGAAGAATATTATCTCTAATGATGCAAGCGATAAGAAGGCAAAGTTTGGAGGGTTGACTTACCAGAGTTTTGAGGGTTGACTTGGCACTGGTTAGTCTTACTTGGATTTCTCTTGTTGATGAAGAAGCTATAAGGAAAGGATTTACGGGTTTTCCTTTTTGGATTTTTCCCTAGCCTCTGGCCTAATCTGTTGTGTCTCTTGTCTCTTTTGCATTATGATATCTATTTTGTTAATATATGTAATTTCTTGGTGACATAATTAATCGAATTAAATGCTAAGAAAGATATCGGTCACAAGTAATTATGTTAAGTTATGGTATGTTCTATGCTTAGAGCAATTTACTTTTCTTTCTTATTATTATTCATAGATTAGCAATCACATTTGCATAAGTAAAATACAGATAGAACATTAAATGATCAACAGAAAACAAGCCAAGGCAAGAGACACAAGATGTGGCGGCTAGCCAGGGACAAACCCCACAATGTGTGGGGAAACTCTTTGATCAAATCTTCTTTTATCTTCAATAATTCAGCAGACAGAAATAGTACAATAAATCTGATTTATATCAGCAGTAGCAAACCCTAGATCATCAACATCAGCATTAGCGGCTTCATCATCAAAACTAGAGCAGTCGATATCTTGCAAACCGATCGTCATATCAGCATGATTCCACCACCAAAAAATGCGGCCTTCAGAGGAGGTCTAGATGGACCTACAACATAGTTCAAAGGAGGATATCTGATGGTCAACGCTGGTCAAACTTTGGATCTGCAGTTGCAGCTTCAGGTTCAACAGCTTCCTTCCACATGTGTGAGAGAGAGTCTCTTTTCTGCGCAGTAGAGAAGAGCCTCTTTTCTGTGTACGAGAGAGAGAGAGATGTGATGAGATGAGTGAGTGCAAATGAGGAAAATTCCTCCTGTATTTATACACAATTGTTGATGTTTGAATAGATGCGACTGTTGGGCTTTTGAGCCTACATGAGTTGTAGGTCGGCTTGATAATAATTCCATAATCAAAATAAATTCATATCTCCATAAATACTTATCAGAATCGGATGATCTTTAGATCAATCCTACACCTCTCGACGAGAGGAATCTAATAAAATATTACCAGCCATGAATAAGATGACCCACATGGATTTTGGCCCTAGTTTCCAATTTTAACACTCCCTCTCAACTACGGAGAAATCCATCTGCAATCTGTCTGTCAGTCGCTACTATTCATCCATCAAATGCGCTGCCCTATACAGCTTGACCCCTGCTCTGCTCTACTTTATCCTGCCTGCTCTGCTTTGTTCTTCCTACTCTGCTTTGTTTTGTTCTGCCCTGTTCTGATCTGCTCTGCTCTGCTCTGTTATGCTCTGCTCTGGTTTATTATGTACTGCTCTGCTTTTTTTTGAATTATGAAGAAGAAGAAATGATCGAGGATGCATCATACTGACTCAAAGTCAGTCTCAGAGTATGTACCACTGGTCCCAGACCAGTATCAACCAACCTGAAGTCAGCGTCATAGTGAGTACAACTCCTACCACTGGTCCCAGACCAGTATCATCCTCCACTAACTCAAATTCAGTCTCAGAGTGCGTACCATTGGTCCTAGACCAGTCTCAACCGACCTGAAGTCAGCGTCATAGTATGTACCACTCCTACCACTGGTCCCATACCAGTATCGCATCTCAGAGAGTGTACTACTGGTCCCAGACCAGTCTCAACCGACCCGAAGTCAGCATCATAATATGTAACACTCTCACTGGTCCCAGACCAGTCCTACACTGACCCGAGGTCAGTCTTAGAGTATGTACCACTGGTCCCAGACCAGTCTCAACCAACCCGAATTCAGCGTCATAGTGGGTACAACTCCTACCACTAGTCCTAGAACAATATCATTGATCCCAAATCAATGAAGGTCATCCTAGCCTAGGTAGTACAGTAGATACAGTGATGCGTCCATCGGTACTACTATGGTCCCTAACTTCATTTCCCTACTCATTGATCAGATGAGAGGTACTTCCCATGAGTCCCTGACTGCATGGGTAGGATGCCTTGACAGGATAACTTAATCAATCCCGTCCTCATAGGAGAACTAATCATCCTGCTACACAATCGCCATGGAGAACACATCATCCAAACCTCACAGGAGAACTGGTCATTTTGCTACATAGTCGCCACGGGGTGTACATGTACACCACCAGGGGATAGTGAGTCACCCTGTGGTCATATGTTGCTCCAAGAAGTACCCCGCACCCCCCTGGACCTCCCAGAGCTCAATGCATCATACAGGACCCTCATCTGAGGGTCTTTGAACAACATCAAGTTGTTCTCAGAAAGTTAGGAATTTGACTTTCCCTAGGGGCTTTGTCATAATGTCAACGACCTATTCATTTGTACCAATATGTTGGAGCCTTATAGCTCCCCGCTGCACCATATCTCGAATATAGTGATACCTGATATCGATATGCTTGGAGCGATCATGATATACGGGATTCTCTGACAAACGAATCCCACTCTGGTTGTCACATAGGATCACAGTGGTATCCAATGTAAATCCAAACAGCTCACTGAAGAGATTCCGCAACTAGACTGCCTCACATGAGGTCATACTAGCAGCAATATATTCTGCTTCGGCGGTGCTCAAAGCCACTGACTTCTGCTTCCTGCTCATCTAGGATATTGAAGCAGATCCCAAGGAGAAAAGCGCCCGGAAGTGATCTTACGATCCTCCACATTTCCTGCCCAATCAGCATCAGTATATCCAAGTAGTCTCACATCTCTGCGAGTGTATCGTAACCCATAAGTGATTGTGCCACAAAGATATCTCAACAGATTCTTAGCACCAATCCAATGTATGTGGTGAGGTTCGACCATATGTTAACTTAAGCTGCAAAGCATATGTCTAGATGGGAGTTCACTAAGAACATTAATGCTCCAATGAGTTTCCGATACTCGGTAGCATTTCATAAAACAGGTCCAGCAGCACTACCGCTTAACTTCTTGAAGTCAAGCTCCATCGGGGTAGTTACAGGCTTGTAGTCTACCATACCAAATCTTTCCAATATCTTCACCACATATTTTCCTTGAGATAGGAAAATTTCCCCTGGCTTCTGCCATACTTCAAGTCCTAGGAAATAGTGCATCAGTCCTAGATCCTTCATTTCAAATTCAGAAGCTAGTTCCCTCTTACATTTGTGAATAAGAGGGTCTGCGCCTGTTAGGAGGAGGTCATCTACATACAGCACCAGTATGAGAGGTTTGTCATGTTCAACCTTAATGTAAAGGTTAGGATCGTCTTCACTCCTAGTGAATCCCAGCTTCATTAAGTAGTTATCGATCCTCTCATACCATGCTTGAGGTGCTTGCTTCAGCCCATAGAGAGCTTTCTTCAACCTGCATACATGATATTTTCGATCATTAATCTCAAATCCTTTGGGTTGCTCCACGTAGACCTCTTCTTTGGTCGAACCATGCAAGAACAAGGTCTTGACATCCATTTGATGTAGGTTCCATCCTTGTGAAGCCACAAGGGCTATGATCGAGCGGATGGTCGTATATCTGGCAACAGGTGAAAATATCTCATCATATTCTATACCTTCCTTCTGGGAGAAGTCACGAGCAACAAAACAAGCCTTATACTTTTCCATACTTCCATCTGCTGCATGCTTTATCTTGTAAAGCCATTTTAAAATGACAACTGTCTCGTCCTGGGGTCTGGGAACTACTTCCCAGACATCATTCTTCATAATAGACTCATATTCTTCAGTCATAGCATCCTTCCATACTTGATGCTTGACAACATCTGAGAATGATGAAGGCTCATTTTGTATGATCGTGCTCATGATAGTCAGGTATCCCTGATACCTGTTAGGTTTCTTACGGAAGGTTCCTCGGGGTGCAGCATGTCCTTCAGCATCATCAAGTAGCCCCCTAAGCCATGAAGGCCTCCTCCTAGAAGAGGAAGGCTCAGGTGGATAAATAGGATCCATGGGTTCCTCCACATCAGGCATTGTTACATCATCTACCCATAGAAACTTCGGAAGTCTTTGATCATGGAGCATGGCACGGACAGCTTCCACAATCGTACGGTTCTTCCTTTCCACCACACCATTCTGCTCAGGAATATGTGGTGTAGTAGTCTCCCTCTTAATGCCAGCCTCAGATATGCCTGAGTGAACCAACTGTAATATGTCGGAGGTCTTACTTTGGCTTGAGGGGAATGGTCCCCTTTTGAGCTTTCCTTCGGCACATCCTGGACATACACCTTCTGTCTCTACTCGAAATTCGGGCATCCCTGCCACCATTTGTCTTACATTGGGTAGAGCTTTATAATGAAGGTGGGAAAACCTTCGATGCCAAAGTTCGGACTGAAGAGATGTGTCATAAGACATGACACCTAGCGGACTTCCACCGACCTGATATAATGAATCAACACGAAACCCAAGAGTAAAGGCATCTTTAACATTATTTTTCCATATACGTACCTTGCCATTGTTGAAGGTTACCTTGTAGCCTTTGTCTTCCATTACCGAGATGGACACCAGGTTCTTTTTGAGGTCAGGTACATATAATACATCCTGGAATTTCTAGCCTTCTTGAAGGGTTGTCCTCTTCCTTGGTTTCCAACGCTCCTTTTACCTTTGCTATTGAATTTTCCATTCCTTTGATTGCCATCAGAGGGATTTTGATCATCGTCCCGGTGTGAGTCCTTTCTATCAGGGCACTCCCTTGCATAGTGACCTGCTTTATCGCAGATGTAACATCGTCCTTTTCTTCCACCCTTAGGTCCAACCTTCCTTTTTTATTTAGTCCCGAAATTATTTATTTTCTTAGCATGAGAAGAAGAGGCAATAGGAGGACCTTTAGGCATGGGCATTTCTTGCTCTTCTACCCTTGTTTCTTCTTGGATGCATCTAGCCATTAATTCCTCGAAACCAGGAATTACATTATTGTTCATAAGGGTAGTCCTGAACACGTACCATTCGGATGGTAATCCTCCAAAAGTTGTGAGTGCCATTTTCCTATCAATAATAGTCTCCCCAATAGATAGGAGATTTTTCTTGATCTCGGCGATTCTTAAGAAGTATGCTTGCATAATCTCATCTTTACCCTTCTTAATTTCCTTCAGCTTATTTCTAAGAAACAAAACTTGATTTGCATCATTAATTTTAAATAAACTCACCAGTCTATCGTAGATTTCCTTGGAGGTGTTCAAGTCAGAGATGTAGGCCACCAAGCGCTTGTCGATAGAGTCCCGGATGATCTTCTTTGTTTTGACTTCTCCAGTTTTCCATTTGTTCCTGGCAGTAGCGGATGCATTTGATGGAGGCTCAACAATATTGCCTCTCACATGGTCCAACACTCCTTGATCTTCTAAGGTTAGATCAATAGACATCTTCCATCCGTGATAGTCAGCTTTCTCACGGAGCTTGTCATCGGCAGGAAAGAGTGATGAGGACCCCATAGTTCTTTTAGGATAGCCTTGCCAATCTTCTCTTCGGTGATTGCTCTTGCTCTTTCTTGGGCTTTGTCTTCACCTCAGCTCTGATACCATGTTAAGTTATGGTATGTTCTATGCTTAGAGAAATTTACTTTTCTTTCTTATTATTATTCATAGATTAGCGATCACATGTGCATAACTAAAATGCAGATAGAACATTAAATGATCAACAGAAAACAAGCCAAGACAAGAGACACAAGATGTGGCGGCTAGCTAGGGACAAACCCCACAATGTGTGGGGAAACCCTTTGATCAAATCTTCTTTTATCTTCAATAATTCACAGACAGAAATAGTACAATAAATCTGATTTATATCAGCAGTAGCAAACCCTAGATCAGCAGCATCAGCATTAGTGGCTTCATCATCAAAACTAGAGCAGTCGATATCTTGCAAACCGACCGTCGTATCAGCTTGATTCCACCACCAAAAAATGCGGCCTTCAGAGGAGGTCTAGATGGACCTACAGCATAGTTCAGAGGAGGATATATGATGGTCAACGCTGGTCAAACTTTGGATCTGCAGTTGCAACTTCAGGTTCAACAGCTTCCTTCCACATGTGTGAGAGAGAGTCTCTTTTATGCACAGTAGAGAAGAGCCTCTTTTCTGTGCAGGAGAGAGAGAGAGATGTGATGAGATGAGTGAGTGAAAATGAGGAAAATTCATCCTGTATTTATACACAACTATTGATGTTTGAATAGATGCGACTGTTGGGCTTATGAGCCTACATGAGTTGTAGGTCGGCTTGATAATAATTCCATAATCAAAATAAATTCATATCTCCATAAATACTTATTGGAATCGGATGATCTTTATATCAATCCTACACCTCTCGACGAGAGGAATCTAATAAAAATGTAATTAGCGATGAATAAGATGACCCACATGGAGTTTGGCCCTAGTTGCCAATTTTAACAAATTACCATGATAAGAATTCTATCATCTATCTGAATTTCATTAACATGTCTAATAGGTTTCCACAATTATATAATGTATGTGTTGATAAATAATAATATGTGAGTTATTTGAATCAAATAGCATTGTTATGCTAATCATTCGCTTGTGATCCAGAATTCAAATAATCTATTGCAAATAATTATGAATATGCATTACTCCTTATTGTCACAATTGCATAATTTCAAAGATGCATAATGCAAGTTAGAACTCGTGAATGTACTTCAACCAAAACAGAAAATGCATATCCATTATAATGGTAAATTTAGTATTGTATAATTGATGATAATGGGAACCACCTACTATGTTCACATCGACACACACAATGTTGATGATTTCTCTTACTTGAAAAGGAAAATTTGTGGATGTGTTACAATGTCTAAGTGTTCATTGTTCATGAATCTTCTTGTCTAATAATTACTTCTTATGATTTCTTAAGTTCATCTATTTTTTCATTCATATTCATCATAAAGAAATTACATAGAATATCTCAACAATAGAAAAAAATGGCAGTAAGATCATAAAGAGACAGCCAGAAAAGAAACACAAGTATTTACCCTACGAAAACCCACTTGGGGGAAAAGCCCAACAACCTTTTCCTTAGAGAAATTTTTCATCTCAACAAGAGATACATCTAATTCTTCTAGCAAAGTACAATATCAAACTGACCAGCAATATCACTATGGCCAAACCTAGTCAAACTACCCTCATGTCAAGTTACAAAGATGCCCAATCAACTCGGCTTGATTTGATCTACCATGGCCAAATTTCGGCCTTCTCTTGTGTCCATAAAAACTCGGACATGCTGCCAAGAAGTGCCAAGAAATTCCACACAAGCGAAAATGCAGAGAGAGAAGGATTCCACATAACTTCAATATTCTACTTTTTAGTCCTCTTTGTCTATATGAGTAGAAAACATCTTCCTATGAGAGATCCAAATTTCCAAAGAGGCAGAAGTCGAATGGCATATATATAGTGATTTTGGGAGGCCAAATTAGTGTGTCCCTTTAGTAGGGATGACTTGAAGCCGACCTACATTTGGAGGCTGAAATTCAAAATTTATCTTTTGAGGTTGACATGAAGAACATGTATTATATTTATTATTACAAATACATCAAGGGCTAAAACGTTAATAGTGAATAATGACCATAGCTTCAAAATTCAACGCTCCCTCTTAGCTAGGAGGTATTCATAATGACTATCTAGATGTTCTCTTGTTGAAAAATGTCTCTAAGAAATGTTATAACATTTCATCATCAGCATCATCTAATTACCATAATCCTGGTCAGAAACTTTGACCCATGGTAAATCAACAACATCAATGTGTCACCTTAACTCTAATCAGTACCTTTGACCATAATTATTGGTGTGTACTTCTGATCAATGGTGCATTATTAGCATCAACTAGTCACCATAATTCAAATTTTCGCCTTTGACCCATGGTAAATAGACTAGTCTTGGTTCACCATCATCCAAGTCAACATATTTGACCCATTGTGAATCTCCAAAGGCCTCACAGTAGGCCTGATGCTAAATTTTCTCACTCAACCTATCTGGAGAGTTTGAGCTTAATGTTGAAAGGAACCTACTCAACTAAGTAATTTTGGGTCTCTAGGACAATTCTTCCTAATCTTGGTCAACATAATTAACCTAGGAAGAATTCTTGTCCTCTGCTAGACCATTATCCCTAATCCATCTCAATATATTTGACCCAAGGAGAATTTATATCCCTGATGCTATCACATCAACATGCCCTCTCACTGAGGGAGGAATTCTTAATGAGACCAAGCTTGTCCCTAGAGTATACCAACTTTGTTCTAGACATAGGCTTCCTGAGGATGTCAGCTATTTTCTCATCTATATAGATGTACTAGAGCCTTACCACTCCCTTTTGTACCATGTATCGATACTAGATCTCACTTTTCTTTGACCTCTCATCATGGTCGTCACCTGCACCTAAACAAGCAATCCTGCAAGTAGTTTCTGAAGTCATATTCCTTCATAAATTTCTAATCAAGCTGCAATATACCTGGGATCTGAGTGCGACAAATGTTTGCTTCCTATGGAGCCAAAACTAAAGAAATATCCTCATGAACTCTTTTTGTCTTCTGCACTCTCTTCCCAATATGAATTTGTGTATCCTCACAGTTGTACTTCATTGTTTGAGACATATCTCAAACCATAATTTTTTGTGCCATAACCAATTGTACCATGTTGGTACTTCAACATATGTTTAACTACATGCCTTAGCTCACTGTAAGCTAATCAAATACTTTATGATTATCCTAATTGGGTGCTCTTTCTGAAACACATCCTATTGTGGCAATCTTAGATACTCCCTCTGCCACTACAAATTTCTAGTTGTTGTAATTTAGCCTTACAATCTCAATGATAGTCCATCATACAAAAAATATCTGAGGGATCTAATTGTATGCTTCAAGGAGGTAATGCATAAAATCTAGGTCCTTCATCTCGAACTTAGAGGTCAACTCCCTCTGACATTGAAGTAGGGCTTAATTGCTCCTTCTATCATGGGACAAATTGTTGTTCCCACTGTTACGTAAATCCTTCTACTTTCGTCAGAAACAATTCATATAGTAACAAGATCAACCTTGATCCATCAATACAAGTATACAAATTTTAAGGTGTTCGTACAAAGCCTTCTTTTGTTGCAAACATGAGACTCCTTCTCATGTACCTCAAAATCCAAAGGTAGTTGTGTGTACATTTCTTCTTCCTCAATTACTCCATTGAGGAAATTGGTCTCTACATCCATTTGATGTAATCTCCAATCCATAATAGTAGCAATAGAAACAATAATTCTAATATAAGTGTATTAGGAAACTGGAATAAATGTCTCATAGTCTTCTCCCTCTTTCTAGGATAACCCTCACAAATCTCACTTTGTACTTCTCTATGTTGCATGCATGATCTTGTAGATCTACTTGGAAGTTACTGCTGACTCCCCTTCATTATAAACATGGTATAATCCAAACATTTTTATGTGTTTACTCTCTAAGCTCAGATCTAGTACAATATATCTGAACACACCTCATTGATTTGGGAGTCCTCTTGTCATAATCTTTGCTTCGTTCTTCCACTACTTTCATCTCCTTCCATAGCCTTGGAAACCTTCATTATGTACCTCTGATCCTCATTAGGAGACCATTGAAGAATAATTATAACTAAGCAAAGGATACAAAGAAAAGAGGCTAACTAATAGAAAACAATAACAATAATAATTAAGGAAGAGAGATATAAGTTACTTATCTTTTGAGGATTATATGGAAATGTTAGCTCCATCTTGATCTTAGCCTTCTTGCATCCACCTTGAAAAAATTACCAACTTCGTCTTCATCATTAGGATGATGTCATTCCTTCCTTGCATGAGCTAGGGTTTCTTCTTTTAGCAAAAACATTAATCTAGGTCCCACTCTAGGGTTTTATTCACAAACTCTGGGGTTTTCACATCCAAGACTTCCAGTCTTCTAGGATTTACCAACCCTAGGGTTTTCACATCCAAGACTTCCATTCTTTTAGGATTTTACACCTTTTGGAAGTCCAATAGACTTTATCATATGCAATTTCTCTTTTCCACATCCAAATGTCCAAAAATATATAGAGTCCTCATGTCTCATAATATGAAATTCATCATGTCATCAAACCGTCAAATATGTTCCATCTTGATGTCGGTCTTAAGAAGATGTATCAAGATTAAGGATCTTAAATAAAGACCACTCTATAAATGTGAGATGTCTTTATCAAGAGAGAAAACATCATACTAGGTTATTGCTTAGCAATATTAACAATGATATTTTCGCAACTATGCATTATTAGCTAAAAAATGATTTCGACCCTTTCAACCCAAGTATCCTATCCTTCATCATAGCAGTAGTAATAACACTTTCATATCTGCGAATGACTCATTTTTATCAAAAGGACTTCAGTCTTCAAACTTGAAGAGGAATATTGAATTTTCCAAGGCATTAGAGAATCTAGGTTAGGATCTTACAATCTCTTACACAACCAACTCAAATGCAACAACAAGACTACTTGGCACAACGTAATAAACACAACAGTAAATCAACATGTGCACAATAGACAACTTTTTAAAATTTTCAACCCAACTTCGTTATATTAACAAACTTTAATACAACTGTCTAGGGATCCCATAATATGGATCATGACCATCATATAATCACTAAAACAAGAATAAAAACTAGGGTTTGGTGTCAACAACTATCACCACCAATCTACCCTGAACAAGATACCAAGTGACCTAATCGATGATGTAGTGCACTTCATAGCTCCACTTGGCCCACGTACCCTAAACAAGTTTGTTGTCTTTTTGCTCCCAATTTGAAACAACACCAATCTGTCTCTATCAATGATCCATGTCTTTTAGTTCACTAAACATGGCTCCAATCTTCCATCTAGATGATCATTAGTCCATCAAGGAGTCAACACATAGGGTCTTCGTCAACTCCCCTCTTGTTTCTCCTTCGTCCTTTAAGAACACAACACTTTGGAACTTATTCCCACTTATGCCTTTCTCTGCTACTAAATGAAGACAAACTTAGGTCATTGAGGCTACCCTTTATCACTGTCAAAAGTCCTTCTACAAACAGTCAACTTAAGGCATGTTCAAGTTCTCCCTTGATTACACTTTAGCCCTTCAAATAACAAAACCTTGAGCCAAATTTCCGCCTCTTCTAACAGACCCAATAGTCCTCACAAGTCTGCACTTAGGGCTTTAAGACACCCTCTTGTAGCCCTTCAAATAGTCCACAAGATGCCCAAACAATATTGTCCAAACCTTTGGCTATCACCTAGAAAATATCAACCTTGGAAGGAGATAACATAAATCTTGTTTAGATGAAAAATTATGGTCTTGTGCATGTACTTATGTCTGCAATTTCGACCCTAGTTAACGATGTTGTAGTTGATGCTACAACCCTCCAAATGTGACCTTAGACACCTCCAAATTTTGTGTTGTCCCTATCTTTACAAGTTTTATCTTGTGTTGTAACTCAGTCCCTATTTCTAACCAATTGTTAGACCATGCGCCCCCCCCCCCCCAATTAGGGTACATCAACTCGGCTCTCTTGCACAAAATATGTGGCATGTTTGTCAAAGGGATAACACCCCAAACTTAACATGAATCTTCTTAGAATTCCCCTCAAACACTTCAGCCAAATCTTCTGCATATCTCTACCTCCAAAATATAAAAAGATGCCTCATACTTCGTTCTTTCTTCTTATAGAAATATACAGAGTTGGTAGCAGTATAGCAGTGTCAGCGACAACAAAAAGGCAACATCAAAGTTGCACAGTGATTGGTGGGTAGTAACCAGACATCAGCAGTGTGACAGAGGGTGATACGGAGATAGGGTGTTGTGGCAGTGGTGCAGCACTAGAACACCTTCCTCACTAAGAGGGAGTGTTAGTTTTTGTAACATCAGAGGTGTTCTGGTCTCAAAACTTTATGGAGCGGCTAAAACACAGGAGTTATCCATAACCCATAAATCATTTCTGGAAATTCCACCTAGAAGGGTCTCAATTAGATTATTAGCCTATTTAATCATAATTTAATTAACGAATCGACTCTAATATGATCTTATTTAAGTTTTAATCTTGGTCGTTCAAGTCCCATAAGAAGATTATAAGAAGTTGATGGGTAGATGGAGAACATACACACATAGTTTGATTTCCCTGGAGAATTTGATTTCCTTACAGAGTTCACTTTTCCAGAGAGGGGCAAGGATAGTGATCTGGAAGAAGTTTCCTAGATCTAGAGAGGCAACAACAAGAGTCCGAGTTATTCCTAGTGAGGCAACGCAAAGAACTGCGCAGTCAGCTTTAGAGGGCAATTCGATTTAGTTGTGGGAAAAATCGATTCAGCTTCCAAAGGCCTGGAAATTCTTCCAAAAGGTTGGAGAATCATTTTCCTCAACAGAGATAAGCATAATGACTTAATCAAAGGAAGTTTTGAGCTTGACATCTAAGGGTTTGCACAATCACTGCGCAAAAGCTAGCATGAAGGGTCCAGGAGGGCAAGTTTCTCAAGTGAATTTGTGTCGAGGTTGCTTATGGAAAAAGGGAAATTCCCTTAGATAATTTTGGCTAGATTTTATTAATGTTTGGATTTCTAGTTGGGCATCCATAGATTGTACTCAGAATTTCACTACTGCAAAATAATTAAAACACCCAGTTGTTCTACCAGCTTTCCCAAGTTAGGTTTCTCAAGGGACATTTGTCCAAAAATAACTGTGTCAATTTTCATGTGTGTGCTAGCATATTTCTCAGTTTCCAATGTTATTATTTTCTGCAGTTTTATTTATGAAGGTTGTAGTGTGATTTATTTGATATTTATCGTAGCAAACAAAATTGTTAATTAATTAACAATTAGAAGAACTAAATCTAGTTACAATAGGATTTTAGTGGTGAAATTTTCACATTTCCGAGGGTCTTTTCTTTTTTATTATTATGAACATCAATACATCCCCTGATGAAGTATGGCAAATTGTTCATGGAGTCATTGAATACATTTCCTTGAGTTGATCCCATTTTAGTAGGGTTTGTAATAATGTTTGCTTCCTTATCCTTGTGTAAGTGATATGATTCATTAAAACGTTTGTGCTCATTTTTGGATGAGACTACATGGGGTTGATTTGAGGCTAAAGGACAAGATCTAGCAGCAAAAGGATAGGTCCTTTTGGATCTTTTGGGTCTTGCTAACATTGATTCTTTTTCTTTGCATCAAGGGGGTCAAATTTCTCCTAAAAAAACGGCAAGCATTCTTGACATGACCTAGCTATTGACAACACCTACAGTGGAAAGTTTTGTTTTCATAGTCCACCAGCTATGAAAAGGATAGGTCATTCAAATTGATGATTATTTTGTTAGGAAGCCCTTTTTTGACGTCGATTTTGACACAGATGTATGCAATGGTTACAATGCCTCTCCCAAACTTGTATGTACCTATATTAATAAAATGGCTTAGAGAGTTCGTGATAGAAGCTAAGATATTTGGATTTAACAAATGAATGGGCATATTTGGGAGTCTTACCCAAAATGGAGTGGTCGAAGTTGCCATGGATAGAGGGTTGAAAGTAGGAAACCATCGTTGAAAGGAGATCCTAGAGCTACCCCAAAACTGGGTCCTTGGTCAAAACCCTTTGACAACCCTCTTGATTTATGAAATAAACAACAGAAACCCTTCAAATAAAAATATAGATAAGTATTCAAGCACCACTTTTGGTGTACCCATCCCCTGAACCTAGATGAAGATGGCTAGAGCCCATTAAAGTGGAAAATGATGGCATTCCACTCATATTTTCTGCTTGTTCAACAATGAAGCTTGGACTTGAGAGATCTTTGGGAGTGAGTTGTGAGAGTCTTGGCTTTAAAGTATCCTTAAAAGGATCGTGATTGAGAGGAAGAGGGCACACCCAAGTATTTGGCTCCTCCATTAAATCATGAAGATATGAATATTAAGGTGTACTTGGCTATGCCATAATATTTAATTGAATGCCCTTCCTAAAGTTGTTTTCCCCCATGTAGAAGTTGCAATGAGACAGAAGTGATTCTTGTCCATCTTGAATTATGGCTGCAAGTATAGAGACAAAGTCAACAACTTTCACCTGCATACAAAGGGTACCTCCTGAGATTGGACTCATGAAGATTGAAAACCCTGAGATATAGAGTTATTGCATCAATTTGGAGAGGAGAAGAATCTGGTTGCAAATTAAGTTTCACCTAAATTAATAGATTTATAGTAATGGCACCAAAATCCCCTAGAGACAGGGTGATGACTAAAGGCTTTAGGGTATACAGAATATGATTAGAAATAATAACCTTAGCCCCATTACTACTCAAGTATTTGATGGTGGAACGAGCAACCCACAATCTGGATCCAATGGTAAAGCGACCCACAGGAAGTGAAGTAGCCGACAAAGAAACAATTTGCGAGTTCGATACCAGGGAAAATTGGTCGAGTGTTGCAGCGACTACATTTGTTAAAGCCATTAGGGTTTTTATAAAGTTCCCTCTCTGCTCTTTGCCAAAAATTCCTAAATTCGAGCCTTCAACATAGTGCCTCGACGTCCTCCACTCTTCGAATTAACAAATTCAATAATGACAACTTCTAACGCAGTGCTAGTGTCATCCCAATGATGTTAATCTTCATCATAAATAAATAAATAAATAAAATCTTTGTTAGTCACAAGTTCCACCATGGAAATTCTCAAATATTTTGGGACGATTAACATTTTTCTCAAGTCTTACTTTTTGATCCTAAATCTAGCCAATCCACAAGCCTTGAAAGAATAAATCATGGAGGATCAAGCCACAACGCGCTTAGTTTCAGGGTATTTTTCATCATCTTCAAGGTAGTTGATTTCCAAGTTACAAGATTCAATCTTGTTACCTCTCTATTATTGTTCTCCCATTGAATCTATCATGGCTTTGGATTGTAGAAACAAACGCTAATGGATGCTTTGGTTTTCTATACCATAGTTTAAAAAAAATGTTGTAATTTTAATGCGCCATTGAAAAGGGGGTGCTACTAGTAGTAGTGTCTTTAAATATGATGGTTCATTTTTAAGTTTTTGTTGCAATGGTTCATTTTTAAGTTCATTTCTCTTTTTGTTCAAATGAGCTATAATTTCACACACACACACACACACAAACAACCAAAAAAAAAATTGGTAGAACCACTCTTCAATTTAGGTGTTGATTTGTAAGGTTTTCCATAATCATGATATTTGGTTTTTAATGCGATGGTTCAAAAATGTTATGACTACCCACTCACAAAGTTTTCAAAATTGGTGAAGCAAATCTATTGATCAAGAGTTGAAGAGAATGTAGAACATCTCTAAGAAGTTTCCTAAAGCATCCTTCTACTTCAATGAATGCTCCTTGAAAATATGAAGAATATCTACAAGGCAAGAATAAGATCAGAGAATAGCTAAATCATTACAGTTGATTGTTCTTTATTAATAAAGAACATTAGCATTTTATGACATCAATTACCTTGAGGCTATCAAAAGAAAAGATGGCCAGTAGGAAGAAGGAGCCTTATTATGGAGATACTCTTAATACGCTTAGAAAGGAGAATTTTGAGTTTCACTAGTCTATTTCATGTAAGTAGTATTATGAATTACTAGAAAAGAAACAAGGTACCACCGAATCTTGGGTGAATGTATTTGGTAAAAGTCATGTACAATTAACATCAAGCCTTTTCAAAAGAATGTTATGACTACCCACTCACAAAGTTTTCAAAATTGGTGACGCAGATCTATTGATCAATAGTTGAGGAGAATGTATAATATCTCTAAGAAGTTTCCTAAAGCATCCTTCTCCTACTTCAATGGATGCTCCTTGGAAATATGAAGAATATCTACAAGGCAAGAATAAGATCAGAGAATAGCTAAATCATTATAGTTGATTGTTCTTTATTAAAGAAGTTGCAAACAAAACTTGGATATGTTGAAAAAGAGTTGGATTGTCATGATGTAGTGTATTTGTCAAATGAAAGAGATAAAATTATTTAGTAGCATGGGTTTTATGTTATTTCAAGGCGAAAGCCTCCATTGTAGGCTTCTACGATTTATGCCATGAGCCCTTGCCCATGTCATCATGTAATAGACCCTTTGACCTTTGTATATCAAGAAAGAAAAGGAAGAGGGACCAAAACCCTAGTTTGCATGATATTTTTCCTTGACTTGATACCTTACGATTTGACTTGTTCATGGGAGGTTGACTTGGTGGAATGAAGGAGGTCACATGTCCTGGTCTTAGGTCTTAGTTGTCTCAATTTGATTTGAATCTACCAGTGAAAGAGTTTCACTGGGTTTCCCCCTTCATAAGGGTTTTGGCATCGCTGAGTGCTTAATTTTGCATTCGTCTTGTATCGCTGTGATCTTCATGTTTTTGGCATTTATTTAAAGATAAAGAACACTAATATAATCAATAGAAGAAGGATATTATATCAAAAGTAAATGTCAAGTAAGAGAAATCAAAATAAATTACCCTAATGTTGTCCTACCAAAACGTTGCATGGCGGTAGTAATAATTAGTGGTAAAGGATCCATTGAACATATACGTAGACATGATCTTTCCATTCACCATTATTCAATCACTTAAGGGAATTATATTTCACTAGGCTAGTATCATCTCCAATGAGATTTCTTGTCAATTAGGGAATTTTGAAAGTACAAAGAGAATTTTCATGGCATTGGAAGCTTCTTTGTGTTTAAGGCCATTGTTTGCTTAGTTGTTGGAGTACGTTGAGACACATTGAAGAATTTTCTAAACCAAATGTAAAACTTAAGAGCATCAACTAGAATAAATTAGAAAATATCTTATTGAAAATATTAACAAAAGACTTGTAATCTTATAGAGATGGGAACAATTATTGTTTATTCCAGAATCAATTCTTTTAAAGAGATTTTACAAAAATATTTGTGAAAAGCAAAGCAAGTTTTTCAAATAGCACGGGTTTTTTAAATGTGTAAAATAAAGCCAATATATATTGTAGGTATATGGGGGTGTCTTATGCAAGTTAGATGGGGTTCGTAAGTATTATGGGGTATAAAATATCATATATCTAGAAAAAACAAGAGATTTTAATATATTGAAAAGATATATTGGGAAGGGGTTAAACAAAAGGATTTTTCAGTGTATTTATTAATATTTAGTAAAATTAGGGATTTTCTTTATATCACATGAATGCATGTGTTATGTCATAGGCAGGGACACAGAGTGAAGACCCCATGTTCAAAGTCACTTTCATTGTTGCGAAGCCTATTTTTCTCATTGCTTCTTGATCATTGCAAACTCTAAGCACTAGTGGTTTATTTTTTCTACTATCACATAACAAGATTTTTTTGGTAGTTAATATTCATTTCCTTTTTGCGTTTGTATATGGCAATTTGGGATTGTGACCATTCATTGCATTGGATCCCAAACAATGTCATTGTTAGTTTTTCTCTTAATGCATTTGCAATTTGCATTGTACATTGTACATACATACATCAATGTGTTTTTCTATCACTGCTTCATTTGGCATTTCTTATTTTTCAGTAACATTTTTAGGTTTACTGGTCTATACCATATGGTAATGGAACACATATACATTGATGCATTTTATTATACTATACGCATCACCTAACCCGAAAATAATTTTAGCCTAGAATTCTTTTCATTTATTGCAGAAAATATTTCATATTTCAACTAGCACAAGAGACTCACATCCCAATATAGCAACAATAATATATTTGAATTATTTCTAGGTTTCCATGATGTGTATTAGATAATGTCTATCATACATATCAAAAACATGAACAAGTTCAAAAAGTTTAATCAAGATTTGAACATAGAAAAATGTAATTTTTTTAAATGTTGCAAATTGAAGAATTTGGTGGATCGAATGGTGATCAAAATGAAGTTTTTATTTAACTTTATTATTTAAGTCAATTCATAGTGTTTTATTTTTCTAAATGTTGCAAATTGAAGAATTTGGTGGATCGAATGGTGATCAAAATGAAGTTTTTAATTCATAGTGTTTTAATGAGTATCATAGACCAATGCAAATAACAACGACCAACGGATTGATTCAAAAATATATAAGGTATGACCATCAATGAAGATATCTCAAGATCTTAGAGCAATTACATAGACAGGCATGAATGTTTGATATGCAAGCTTTCATTCATGGGTAATGCCAAGGTAACAACAAAAGGTGGAAAATCTCACGTGTTTTCAATTAAATTTTTTGGATGTTTGATATGCAAGCTTTCATTCATGGGTAATGCCAAGGTAACAACAAAAGGTGGAAAATCTCACGTGTGGAAAATCTCACGTGTTTTCAATTAAATTTTTTGGTCATTTTTTATCTGTATTAAGATTTGTGGCTACCCGCCTTTTTCGCATTTTCATAATATTTTCCCATTTCTACAAACACCAAAACATAAAGAAATTACCTTATAAGCTACATGAATTCAACACCATTTGCTCAAGCTAATTATGTATCTAAATATAACATCAAACAAAAATGAGATCTAAACTAGTTTATTTTCGTTCTTATATAAGTTTATACCACATGAGCATGATGGGTCAATACCATTAATTATTTTTAATTTTATTATTTAATTTTTACAGGGTTATTATTACTTTGTTATTTTTATTTTATTTTCACCAAATTAGAAGTTTATATATATTGGCCCACATAAATACATTTTAATTTTTTTGATGTAATTTTAAGTAACATCTTTTCTCTCTTCTCTTTTGTACTGGGCTGCAGAGCAATATCTTTTCTCTCATCTTTTATACTAGGCTATAGAACACGAGTGAGACTACTGCAAATCAATTCCAAACATCAAAACTCCAAAGGTCAGAGTTAGTGATGTGACTTGCTTTCATATTGTATGTATCCTCCTACACTACAGGCATATGAATGATGCTCCAGATATTCGAACACAAGTGGTACTGCTGCTTATACTTGAAACACGCACCTCTTTTCTCTTTTACACTAGGCTGTAAAGCACCTCTTATCCTTGCAGCCAGCACCTCTTACACTCTTTTCTCCTTTGTACTCGGCTGTTTTCTCCTTTATACTTCTCCTTTGTACTGAGCTGTTTTCTCCTGTATACTGGGCTGTAGAGCACCTCTTACACTTGCAGCACAATAACAAGTGCCTCTAATATTTTAGTAAAACAACCCAAAGTGATCAGCCTAAGTGATCAGCAAGCCTGTAGGAGTCGATCATTAAATGATTAATAAACATAACAGGTTTATTGTGCATATAATATTTTAGTAAAAAAAACCCAAAGATATCAGCAAGCCTATAGGAGTCGATCATTAAATGATTAATAAGGAGTCAATCATTAAATGATTAATAAACATAACAGGATTCATCTGTCAATTTTTTTATTTTACCGATTATGAAAACATCTTTATTCCCATTAATAGTAATCAACCAATAATTATTTTAATGATGAAACTTAAAAAAAAAAACCATTAGATATATCACTCGCCATCTAATTTTGCGTTCTCCGATCTATTTCCAATATAGAAAAGCCTATCAATGTCATTCCCAATGCATGCACTACATATGACAATCACTAGGGTGATGAATGTGCAGAAAAGCATATCCATGTCTTTCACACTGCATGTACTAATTTAAAAATGACAATCACCAGGGGTGCAGACTTTGATGAATAAAGTAACCGTTTAATGAAAGCCACAATTTTAGATAATAAACCTAAACACTAGGAGATCGGTCACTGTTTGTTGTCAATCTAGCCCCTCATTAAACGAGGACGATAAAGGGGCATGGGCTCACCAAAGAGACTTTTATCAACAAGTCACTAATTTTATTAGATAATCAGAACATTATAAAAAGATTAGATTAAAACCAACTACAACCCTTGAAATTAAATAATATTAATAAAAGACTTGTAATACATTTTTCCCTAGAGTAAACTATCAAGAGAATTTACTACAGTATGCAGCGGTCTCTCTCTACAAAGACATCATTGTTGAAAGAAAAAGAACGGACTCTCAAATCTGAATGTCTGTTCTCTAAGACATTGACAACCAACCATCGTCAAGACATTGCCAACCAACCATCGTCATCCAAATCTGAGGTTTATTAGCAAGTTCTCAAAGTCGGCGACCTCAAAAGATGCACATCTTTGTTGATAACTTTACACTTGAACCATGGCGCAGCAATATCAACATGACACCACCATCTCTGCATCTTTGTTGATTATAACTTACATTTCAGCCGATCATAGCCACCAACTCTGCATAATTGTTGATCATAAACTTACAAGTAGCAAAAGCATTAGGATGGGAAGAATACTCAATGGTCGTTTACAAATCTTTAAAAGGTATTAAAAGGTTATTGATAACTTACAATTCAACCGCAGAGCGACCAAAAGTCTGCATATTTGTTGACCATAGTATCAAAGTAAAAGACCAAACATATGGATTCATGAAGGAGAAGTTTAGTTCAATGACCAAATTCACAACCAATTACTAAACTGTTCTATAGATTTACCCAGCATCGGTATCCAGCCGTTTGGAAAAGAAGACGGGGAAGGACAAATGAGGAAAAACACATTTTTGTTACAGTTGTGACAGCCACAAATCCCGCTACCTTAACTGCCACCGTCTCAGAAAACGTATCTTATAATTCTTTTATTGTATCAATCAATTGAAAAACCTTTGCTCATTTTTTGTGTTACCAGCTATATATCTACGTTTGCCAACTGCTATTCAACCCTACTACTTAACAAAAAGAAACTATTAAATTGTAAAAATTAAAAATACACAACAAAACAAAACAAATAAGACGAATAGTTTGATGCTGTAAGTTAAAGTGCCCTAAATTTATAGTATTTCTCACATTTGGTTCCAATACTTTGGATGCAATTTATTTGGATGTGATTGATACCAGAACGATATTCCCAAACAACCTACACTTGACTTTAGTTCTTTCATTCTACATCCTACACCTATGACTCGAGCACAAGAATGAACATGCAACCCAATCATCCCTCAGCAGACAACAAATCACATATGGGTGAATGCAATACCAAATACTTAATTGAGGTGAATGCTACCCAAAGAATCAACAGCATCATCGACAGCCCGTGCATCAACTTCATCTAAGACCCAAGTGTTGAACCAGGACCCGACCATTGTTGGCAACCAAAAATTCAAGGTCAGCATCAAATCAACTGCAAAATCAGGATCAACTTTTAACTTTCAGCAGCTACAACAGCATCAGCTACAGGTCATAAAAGACTGCCCCTGCCCACCATCTTGGCCACCACAGCTACAATCATTGTGTCCACGACCTCACAACTATCACAGCCCAGGACATGGTCCAGGGTAAGTCAAAAAAATAATAGTATTCAAATTGATTGATAAAGTGTCTTTAATAAACCTACAAATTAAAAGAATTGGAGACTTACTCCAAAGTCATAAGATGCTCATTCTACACATGAAATTCCTGTGGATACCAAAGATTTTTGCCACGACCCAGTTGGCACCACACCAGATCAACAAACCAACAACTTCAAATATTCTAAATTTGGACCTCGAGAAAGCCCATTTAATCAACACTAATCATCCTGCAAATCAAGAAGTTGCATAAATAGCAATACAGCATTCTTCTCCAACATCAGAGGATAGACTTTGACATTGCATTCGAGACTCCCGCTTATACTACAAGGCCACATGAATGGAACTCCACATGTTCGCATCACTAATCCTGCATAATAAGAGTATAGAGTCAATATTTCAGTAAACAATGTAGTAAGTCCAGCAAATCAAAGGAAAAATTAGAACCGTGCGTAAAGAGAAACCTTACCTCAGCATCAGAGTGTAAAGGTGATGGACTACGAGAATCTGCTGGGCGGCGTTTTACATTTGGTGACACACTTGCACGATCAGGAGATCTTGCTGCAGGACTCTGAGCCGGACTGCGATCCCGGGGAGATAGACTCCTTTGTGGTGTATTGCTGCGACGGGCAGGGGCGGGAGAACGACTACAAAAAGCAGAAAACATGATACTTAAATTAATGATGATTAGTTAAACAGGAATTCATATCCAACCATCCCAAAAGCAATGCTCCAGAATACCTTTCCAAAGAACGGCTTCTTGACCTTCTCCTTGGCTCGTCACTCAACCCGCTTCTACTGCGGCTCCGAACACGTCTAGGACTTCTACTGCGACTCCTATCACGTCTAGGACTGAGGCTTCGGCTAGGACTTCGGCGGCGGTAATCTCTATACTTTTCACGATATTCATCCCGATCATACCTGTCACGTACAGATCCCCGCCTACCATAGTCCCTATCTCGACTATCATGAGAGCTCCTTCAGATACAAGACGCTTATAAGTATCATAACATAACTCTATCCTGATTCTAGGAAAAAAATATACTACAGAACAGAGACTTTATAAGACAAGACAGGTCTCCATGATCAATAAATGATAAAAACATGTGGTCAACCCATAATCAACGTATGAAGTCAATGTACTGTAACTTTGGTCCAGACCTGTGCCGCGGTGGAGGACTTCGACTTCTTGATCTACCGGCCTTTGGTTTCGGACTTGTTTCCGTAATCCTGCCTCTATGGCTGTAAAAATCCAGAATTTAAATAAATGAATAAAAGCCTGCACTAATGTCCAAAACAGAAAGTACCCTTCTATAAATTGATAAAATTACGTACAACGTTAGAATAAATGCCCATTCTAGATGAAGTGATATGGAAAAAATCACATACAAAATCCACAGCCTGATTTAGTATTAAAGAAATTTGGCATGACAAGCAATCCACCAATGTTCAATTTCCTTAGAGCCACATTTAGACGATTGAGACGGTGTACAAGATCTAAAAGAATTGATCAATGCTCTTGTTTTAGATCTAGAATATGCCTTATTTGGAGCTTAGACAAAGAGAAATGCTTGTGATTAGTGACTAGATCTTACAGATGTATTTTGGTAATTGCAGTGATTCGCAAGCTTATAGAAGACACTCAAACATATAAAGACATGAAAAAAAAGAGTTCGATCATAAATTCATAAACACACCAGGAAATTAGAGACAATTGCTTGCCCTGAAAGGTGCACAGTCCATGATAATTAAGAGTATATTGTCTACCACAGCCACAATTTCACCAGGATGGCAATAAAAGGTGCACAGTCCACGACAACTAAGAGTAGAATTTTCTACCACTGCTACAATTTCACCAGGATACTGGAATTTTATTTTAATTTTTCAGAAAATCCTACTTCTGGTGTTTGAGACACACAAACAAAATCTCTCGAGACACCCAAATAAAATCCTGAAGTTTGACGGCCGTAAACCAGATTTCTGGATTTTGTGAAAATATAGCCATAACTTCCATCATTTTCTGGTAAAAATGATACCTCGTTACACTACTCTATTAAGAGTACCCCAGACTGGGGGCCTAGAACAAAAGATCTTTTTGATTAGTGGTCCATATTTCGAGGGCATGTTTAGGCCAATTGGTATGCTTCGAGAGTTTAAAGGAAGCACTTGAAAACTATCAAGAAACCAACTAAGCAATATAGACAAGGTCGAAACCCTGGCTGAATTTGACATATGATTAGCCCACATTGGGAAAGATGGGACGAAAATTAGTTATGATTGGTGGTTCACCCCTCGAATGTGGCATTTAGCTAAAAACTACAATGCTACTGGAGTTTAAACGAAGCACTTAGAGGAAACATCAAAAATCACCGACAGAATCCGTCATAGAAAACGAATAACACAGAAATAAAACAGTCTATGCTTCGAACAGAACCATATACAAAGATCACAATTCAGACACAACAGTAATTCATCTATATAACAACATACTACAAAGTGAAGTGTCAACCATCAATCTTATGAAGTAGAAAATTACCGAGGTAACAATGCCATGTGAACAGACTTACATTCTTTCTGCATTTGGACCGTATTTTGCGAACTGGACCATGATATATCTCCCATCAACGTTCTTTCCTGCATAGGATAATAATCACGATAGATTATAATTGTAGGAATAAATGTCTCAAAAACACAATAAATGAACTACGCTGTTTCTACTCCAGGATTGAATTCAACCAATTGTGATTTTTCTCTGGCAAATAGATGGGATGTACCAGAAAATGTAACAAAGGACGGCAAAATATTACCACAAGATGGAACCAAATCATATAATCTTATTAGCTAAAAGCCAAATTCCATTAAACATGCAAGCATGTACTACATGCCCACATCATAAACTTCCCATATATGGGACTGCTGATCCCCTATTGATAGAACAAACCCTAATGCGGAAAATCGGGAAGATAAACCAAGGGAACCAGTAAATATACTGCATACCATCAAGCCTTTCAACGGCCTTCTGAGCTTCGTCTGCGTATTTGTAACGCACAAATGCAAACCCTCGCGATTCTCCGGTTCTATAAAACACAATATAACACCAATGAGCCATCGTTGGACATCCCTCGAGGGAAAATTCGAACTTCGTGACGAGGAGAGACGAATACATAATGCCCACTCAGAAAAACACACCATGAAAAATTTATAACGAGGGTTATGGTTTTCGTTTCAATACCTCCTGTCCCTGGGAATAAATATGTCCACGACCTTCCCGTATCGATCGAACAGCGGAAACAGGTCATCCGCGCTCGTACCTGACAGACAAAACGTTCAAACCATAAAAAAGAAAACGAGATAAACCCCAGAACAATAAGATTTAAACCCTCCGGATAAGAAATACCCTAAAATCCATGATATCACAAAGGGCTAAATCTACATACGGAAGGTAATATTCAGAACAAGCAGGGAATATGTATCTCTGATATCTGGAGGGCCCGATCTCCCGAAGTGCGACATCTTGTTCTGAATCAATTGACTGCAATGCAAGACCAGCAATGCACAGGAAAGCAATGCACAGGAAAGAGACGAAGACGAAAGGGAAAATAGAAAGCCTAGGGTTTGAGAAATGCGAAAAATAAGTGCCCTTTGAGCCTATATGTAGAGATTTAAGGTGTGTATGAGGCGGCTAAAGATAAGTACCCTTCGAACCCTTTAATAGAGAGTTAGGGGGTGAATGAGGCGAAATGGTTGTATTTTAGGTAAAAGAGTACGGTCATTATCCATTCAAGGTCTCCGACCACCACACAACAATTTCATTTTTATTTATTTTTTTCGAAATTGTTTGGTATTGGAGTCGGTGGGTGGCATCAGTGGTTAAATTTTACGGTTATTATTATATTATATTTATGGGATTAAATTTGACCGTTATTTTTATATTATTTGTTTTTATTTATATATATGAGAGTTTAGTTTTTAGTTTTTGAAGTAACCCTTTTAATTCTTGAAAATTAGAAAGTTGGTAGGTGGTTACATGTTGAATGAAATAGGTAATTTATCTTATAAATTTGTAAAGTATGTGGTTATGACTTGTAAATTTTGTTAAAGTTTGTTTAACTGGTTTATAGGTTACAGGTGTTTTTTTGGCATGTTGTAAAAAAGTTATTTTTATGGGTGGAAAATTAAAAGGTGAGAGGGAAGAAAAGATTTTGATATGAGAATATTACATAAGGTTTTGTTTATAAATATTTAGTATAAATTTGTAATATGAGTGGATATTTTTTTTTTAAATGGGCATTGTTATGTTTTTGTTGTATATGATTTTGTTTTTTTAAGAGATTAACTTTGTTATTTGTGTTTTTATTATATATTATGATTTTATGTACCAGAAATAATTTATGATCCTAGGTTTTTTTAGTATAAAACATTGTTATAGGTTTTTTAGTATAAAACATTGTTATGTTTTTGTTGTACATGATTTTGTTTTTTTAGAGATTAACTTTGTTATTTGTGTTTTTATTATATATTATGATTTTATGTACAAGAAATAATTTATGATCCTAGGTTTTTTAGTATAAAACATTGTTATGTTTTTGTTGTACATGATTTTGTTTTTTTAAGAGATTAATTTTGTTATTTATGTTTTTGTTATATATTATGATTTTATGTAAAAAAATAATTTATGATCTTAGGTTTTTTTAGTATAAAACATTGTTATGTTTTTGTTGTATATGATTTTGTTTTTTTAAGAGATTAATTTTGTCATTTGTGTTTTTGTTATATATTGTGATTTTATGTAAAAAAATAATTTATGATCCTAGGTTTTTTAGTATAAAACATTTGGTATCAGATATATGATTTTAGGGTTTTTCTCTTTTAATTAAGGCTTTGTGGCATTTTTGCTATATTTTTTGTTGGATCTAGGATGCTCCCGCCTTACACCAATTATGATATGTTCTCTATAAATATTGAAATAGCTCAAAGAATTTACGAAGATTAATTATTATCAACCCAATCTAGTAGGGAGGGAGGCATAGATGATGCCTTGGACTTGAAACCCTGGGTGATTAGGTGAGCTTAACAAAGAAGAGGTAATGATGAAGGGTGCAATGGTAGAAAGCACAGGGTTTGGGATATTTCAAGGTTTTAATGGCTTGGAAAATTGACCAAAGGGTCAAGAGAAAACTCATGGTTGCTAGAGAAAAACCCTGGGGCCCAATCAAAGAGGAACTGAATGATCTTAGTGTGTGGAGAGCTTGATGGGAAATGAGATGGTGCAACCATATGCTTTGGAATGAGTTTTATAATTATTTAGTCGATGGGGAAAATGAGTGAGGGAGTTGTTTGAAAGCAAGAAAGATAAAGTTGGGCAATTTCATCCATAAAATAAACAAATGAGACAAAATATGAAGCTAAGTGGGAATAATTTGACCCATACCTTAGCCGATTTGATTGATACCCAATGTTGATGAGGAGTAAGGAAGTGTTTTCCCCAATAGATGCTTTCAATTCTCACAAGAGGAAGAAATACCTAAGCATTGTGAAGAATGAGAGAGATATGGGACCCTTATAAAGTTTGTTCTCCTAAGTTTGGGCAAGAAAAGCTAAGTAATAAATGCTCCTCAATGAGTGTGTCATTGGGTTGACCATTACCGCAATGATATAGCACTAAGATGACAACTTACAAAGCAATATAGAATTGATTCAAGGAGGCTTGCAAGGAAATCTCGCTAAGTCACTTTTGAGTGTTGAGTCATTGGGATAAACAACATCCCAATGATACAAGGATAAGATGACCCTGGTCGAAGTGATGTGGCACTAAGATAAGCCTCATCATTGTGATATAGCATTGAGATGGCCATCCTCGGGGTAATATAGCGATGAGATGGTCATCATCTGGGAAATATAGCGCTAAAAGAAGAAAGTTTAAGATGTAAACAAGTCATATTAAGCCACTTTTAAGAGTTATATCACTAGCTAAAGGAAGATGGAAGCATTGTATCACTGGCTAAGTGATCATTGGGGTGACATGGCATTAGCGAAATCAATTTTGAGAAGGAAGATGTTGAATTAAGTCACCTCTAGAGTGTAGTATCATTGGACGATGAGGATTACATTGTTTTATCGATGGACTAGTCATCATCAAGGCGATATAGGGCTAAATAATGCAAGTTTGCAAGATAAAATCTGAGTTAAAATCATTTCATTGAGTGTCATTTGATTGGGTTGAGCAATGATCTGAACTTAAACATGAACGCAACAAATTACATATATAACCATAAATATAGAGATGCAACAAAAAGAACACTTCATTTCATTAATATCAAATACTGAAATAAGCTTACAAAATAATGGAAATAAACTAGCTCGGGCGATGGTAGCTTATCTCTGAGAAGAGATGTAGCTACTACATGCCTCTGAATTGTGTCATAATGAAGCTCGAGGGCCTATTTATTATTGAGAAACAATGGAAAACCCTAAACATCCAAAAACCTAACCCCAGGAGATGAAGAGCCAAAACTATGGGCCTTATTTCGGTAAATTGGTATATCAATGCCCAGGGTCATAACTTTGGCATACGATCTTCGTTTGACGCGCACAATACCTCGTTAGAAATATCTATCCGAGGACTACAACTTTCAAATGGAAAAAAATTAGTTGACAACTCATGTTTGACACGATTTTCCCAAAAAAAACGTCATTTAGGGCCTCAAAACAGCTCCAGAAGTTCATGACCCAAAAAACTGCCAAAAATAGTAAATTGTGCTACAATTAAGGAAACTGAAAAGTTGAAAGAGACATTAGTGGGGGTCCAAGTGGAATAGGTAGGTGGCCACCAACATCCACTTGGATCAATCCTCCCCACTTAGGAAGCAATGGTCCCCATTGTGTTGAGTGCCTCCATGAGATGGGGAAACTTCTGCTGAATTTGGTCCCTAGTGAGCCACTTGCCTTGGTGCAGGAGTTGGCCAGCTTTGACAACCCGATAAAGTTAGATATTTTACTAGCGAGTGTTCTAGATCTATGTGCCCATAATCTGATCAGTTGTGGTTTGTTCCAAGCAGTCTAGGTTTAACTCTGTTGGTGTGAGTTGTTTTGCAATGTCTAATGTGTCTAGTAATGGTGGGAAGTATGGTCGAAGGCGGTCCACATTGAATACTAGGGGGAGGCCAAGGAATGGAGGAATGTTGAGCTCAAAGGCATTGTCCCCTACAGCCTTGGTGATGGTGTATGGCCCATATCGGAGTGGGCAAAGCTTACAATGGGGTCCATCGAGGCACTCCTTTTGCAAATGTAGCCGAACTTTGTCGCCCACCTGGAACTTATGCAACACCCGATGTTGATCATGGCATTTCTTGTACTTAGCATTGGCTCTGCCCAATATATCATGGATCTGCTAGCAGATGTGCTGAATGCACTAAATGAAGTTGTTAGCCTTGTCAGCTTCGAATTAGACATGAGTTGAATCTGCCTAAGTAGCTGCAAATGGTATGGCCACGTCAATGGGACATATTAGCTAAAATTCCATCCTTACATGAAAGGGGTTGTGGCTTGTTGAGTTGTGGAAAGTTTTGTTGTAGTTGTGCTAGGCATAGGGGAGACTTTCATCCCACGTGTGTGGATGCTTCAAGTTGTACATGGGCGGAATGTGTACGATCATCATTTTGACAACCTTTGTTTGGCCATCAGTTTGGGGATGGAAAGTCGTGAACTTAGTGAGTTTGGTATTCAGCATCGACCAAAGACTTGATCAAAATGCACTTAGGAATCTGATGTCTCGATGTGAGACAATGGGTTGTGGGATCCCAAAGTGTACCCACACTCACTCAAAGAAGAGCTTAGCAGTGGCCTCTACTATGATACTCTTCTTAGAGGGTGCCATAATGGCCATCTTAGAGAATTTGTTGACCACCACGAAAATGCAGTCGTTGTCATGCTTAGCAGAAGGAAGGTTGGACATGTAATCCATGGAGATGGATTCCCAAGGTCGACTACGAGTAGGTAGAGGAGTAGATAGGCCTTGCTTCTTGATGGTGGGTTTGGCAATGGCGCAGGTAGTGCAGAATTTAATGTACCTCCCAACATCATGACGAAGGTTCGGCCAATAAAAATACTTGTGCAATATTGTTATTGTTTTCTCTACTTTGAAATGTCCAGCGACCCGACTGTAGTGCGCCTCCCAAATCATCTTGGCATGCTCACTTGAAGGAACACAAATGTTTCCTAGGTTGCATAACAATGCATTTTGGAGGTGAAAATTTGGAACTTGCTTACTTTCCAAGAGTGTTTGGTATGTGCTGTCGAAATCTGGATCTCTCTTGTAAAAACGTGGCCACCTCGAAGTCTCGTGCCCACAGGAGTCGAGCACAATGATCAGCGCCATGACTGGTGGTTGGCTGAGGCAGTGTGCAGCATTATTGGTGCTACCCTTCTTGTACTTAACGTTCAAATGGAATTGTTACATGTATGTGGACCTTTTCTTATGGCGATCATTTTGTAACTTCCTTTGTGTCTGTATGAACTACAGGGGTTGGTGGTAAGTGTGGACGACCATTTCCTTCCCCAGAATGTAATGTTTCCATTGACGGCGGACCTACACATTGGAATACATTTCTTTGTCATAGGTGGGCTACTTTCGAACTGTGTCTGAAAGTGTCGGAAATTTAGGGAGGCGCTTGAGATTGAAAAGAGGCCGAGTAATCTCAATAGAGATGATGGCTGGAAAATCAGTGGGTGTTGGGTCCCAGCACTCTCGTCCTAGTCGTCCTTTTTTTTTTTAGTTTAGTTTATTTGATTTTGATTTTGATTTATTTATTTATTATTATTATTATTATTTTATTTACTTATTTATTTATTTATTTTATTATTTTTTTTTATTTTTTTTAGTTTAGTTTATTTGATTTTGATTTTGATTTTGATTTATTTATTTATTTATTTATTTATTTTTTTATTTATTTATTTTTTTATTTATTTTTTATTATTATTTTTTTTTTTAAGTTGACTTATATTAATTTTTCATTCATACCTTCTCTTATATTCATTTATATAAAAATAGTCCTGTTTTTAATTCCTCTAATCTAATTTAACTTACTATTTCTAATTATTTATTTAATTTATTTATTTTTTTAATAATTTTTAACTAAATATTATCATTAAATTATTTTTATTTATTTTATTTTAAGGGATTGGTCCCCCTAGGGTAATTTTTTTTATTTTTTATTTTTTTCCCTTAAATATAATTTTTAATTTTAACTAACTATTATCATAACATTTCAATTATTTATTAATATTTTTAACTAACTATTATCATAAAATTATTTATTAATAATTTTTTACTAACTATTATCATAAAATTATTTTATTTTAAGGGATTGGTCCCCTAGGGTAATTTTTTCCCTTAAATATAATTTTTAATTATTTATTTTTAACTAACTATTATCATGAATTAATTTTTACATAATATTTTAATTATTTATTAATATTTTTAACTAACTAATATCATAAAATTATTTTATTTTAAGGGATTGGTCCCCCTAGGGTAACTTTTTCCCTTAAATTATTAAAAAGGGTTTTGTTCCCGATACCTAGTCAAAAGTAGTTGTTGGTCTTTTTAGCCGTTGGAGGCTCTGCTCTGTCTATTTAACTTGCTAAGCTGGATCTGTTTCTTCAACTTGTCCTGACGATGAACCACACTGGTTGGTTCGAAACGCGTCGACAAATGGTTTCTCATGTGATTTTCGCCGAAAAATCTCTCGCAAACTTGTTATGGATCACAGAAGCCTCAGCTCTACAGTGTCTCACTGTGGTAAGCCACTATGTCTGAAAGTGTCTCACTATGGTAAGCCATTGGATGCCCCTCCTAATTAAGAACTGCACCAATAGCATAGTCGGAGGCATCTGTCTCAATCTCAAATGGTTACTGCAACTCTGGTAATGTAAGCACTAGTGCAGACCAGAGGTGCTACTTCAACTCGGCAATCACCTTCTGTTGGGTTTCAGACCAAAAGAACTTTTCTTTAGCTCTGCCTTTGGTGACTTGACTTAAAGGCCGAGTGATATGAGAGAACCCCAACACTAACCTGCGATAGAAATTGGCAAGACCCATAAAGCTGCGAAGCTCTGTTAGAGTGGTTGGGGCTGGCCAATATCAAATGATTTGTATCTTGGTTAGGTCCACATGCACACCCTGCTCATCAATGGTGTACCCCAGATATTGAACCTAGGTCATGCCAAAAGTGCATTTCTCCAAATTGGCACACAACTTGTGTTGTCACAGGGTTTGGAGGGCCTATCGAATATGGAGGACCTGTCGAATGGTGGAGGTTCTCTTCCCAACTCTGGTTGAAGATTGAGATGCCATCTAAATACACCACCATGAATGCATTGGTGAAGGGTCGCAAGATTTCGTCCATCAATCTCATGAAGGTTGTGGGTCCATTCGTAAACCCGAAAGGCATGACCAATCATTCGAAAAGGCCCTCCTTGGATTTGAAGGCAGTCTTCCACACATCGGAGGGTTCAATAGGCACCTAGTGATAACCAGACTTCAAGTCAATCTTGCTCAAATATTTGGCCCCCTTGAGCTGGTCTTAAAGGTCATCAATCTGTGGGATTGGATACCTATTTCGGACAGTGATCTTGTTCATCGCCCGATAGTCAATACAAACTCTCTAGGTCCCATCCTTCTTTTGTACCAATACAATTGAGCTCCCACGGGGTGATGAGCTTGGCTAGATGTGCCCTTTCTACAACATCTCTTGAATCTGCCTGTTGATCTCATTGTTCTCTAGAACAGAGTGTCTATAGATTGGTCTATTAGGTAGTGATGCGCCAAGGGTCAGATCAATGGATTGGTTGACTTGACAATGCAAAGGTACCCCCGTAGGTGATGCGAAAATGTCCTTGTACTCCTCCATGGCCATATCCATTTGTTGTTGTTGAGTAGAGGAGCCCTATTTGGAAGTTGTGGCCATAATCTTCTTCTTTCCCTGAGGGCGAATAATAAGGAAAACAAATTTCCTGGTTTGTGAAATCACCTTACTGCATTGCTTTGCAGAGATCAAAGAAATGGCGGTAGACGGGGCTACCTTCGTTCTCCTAACAACTTATTTCCCAAAGTAATAATCACAGAGCGAGGTCTAGACTCATATACAGCATGTCGCTTCCACAAGTATGGTTGTCCTAATAATACATCACAAACTTCAAAAGGAGAAACATCACATAGTACCTCATCCGTGAAGGGTTTGATGTTGTAGGGAAGGTGGCACTGTTGGTTGACGTGGAGATCTTGTCCCCTTTGAAGCCACCTAATGGTCTACGCTTGTGGATGTGTTGTAGTCGATAGACCCGGCTGCTTCACGACCTCTACTAAAATGAGGTTCTTTTGGCTCCCACTACCAAAAATGAACTGCAACGAAGAACCCTTCACCCACTTCTATGAGTGGAAGAGGCATTCCCCCTCCTCTGGATATCCAGGCTCATTCTTCTAGATCTTGGTGGTGGCCATGGTGGCACTGGGCTCCACATCAATGATCTACTTCCCTTTGTCATTCCCCTTGTCGGGTTATGACTCAGAGTTGGAACACGTGTCTGAATTGGAAGCCTTCATCTCGGCCACCAGTGACTGCTTGATCCGGCACTTATGTTGTGAGTGGAGATCTTATGGAACTCACACCATTTTCTCGTGTCCTTCTTTGTCTTTGAGGTGTTTTTCTTTGCTTGTAGCTTTGGCGAGTTGTCCTTGGATGTCCCACCTTGGCTTTGTCCTTTTCTTTGTGGTTTGGGGGCCCCTTTCCCTTGCTTCAGATTCACAGATCCAAAGTCTCGCTTCTTCTGTTTAAACTTATGCTCAATCTTGACAGCGTATTGGTACATTGTGCCAAGTGAGGAGATGTCCAGGAAGTCCATCTCATCCTGGATGTATCTGCGTAGACAGTCGTTTTACTTAAGTAACAAATGTCGCTTAGAACCCTTGATACCCAACTTCGTGTGAAGGGTATGAAAAGCATTGGTAAACTTTGACACGTCTTGGTCACTTCCCTACCGCAGCATGGTCCACTTTATGTATTTATCCTCTTAGCTCCAGACATGGTAGTAATGCTCCTTGATGGAATCCCAAAACGAATCCCAAGTGGGTGCAAATGAAAATTGTGAGGGTGTACTTTTGTTCTTCTTCTCACAGTAGGTTTCCCACCAATCCTTGATGTGGGGAGCGGCTTTGAGAAGTGAAAAAGTAATCTTTTCACGACTGGAAAAATCATGAAAAAAAATATCCTTCTAGCAGATTTAACCATTTATCTACGACATCCGCATCTATCTGACCTTCAAATATGGGGATGTCAAATTTAACTTGCACCTTAAAGGGTGTGGCGCTTCCAGAGTGGCTGCAGGAAGAAGATGTGTCGCCTTTGGGTAGCCGCTAAAGGATCTGGGCAAAGTTGTCCATCACTGCGTTCCTCTATTGCTCAAGGGCTTCTTCGAACAAGATTTTAAAATAATCTTTTGCCCCCTTGTCTTTATTCTCTTCTGCCATGGGAGACTGTTGGGATTTGAGAGGCTAGTCTTGCAAAGCTTTGACCAATTCGAGTCGTAACTCCTTATATCCCAACCTCATTGGGGACATGCAAAAAAAAATAGAGAGAGCAGACCGCTCTAATACCACTGATCCAAACTTAAACAGGAATGCAACAAATTATAGATATAACCATAAATACAGAGATGCAATAGAAATAACACTTCATTTCATTAATATCAAACACTAAAATAAGCTTACAAACATAATGGAAATAAACTAGCTCGGGCGATGGTAGCTTATCTCTAAGAAGAGATGTAGTGGCTACATGCCTCTGAATTGTGTTACAATGAGTCTCGAAGACCTATTTATTATTAAGAAACAATGGAAAACCCTAAATATAAAAAAACCTAGCCTTAGGAGATGAAGCACCAAAGCTACGGGCCCTGTTTGAGTAAACTGGTACATCAAGTTCACGGGTCATAACTTTGGCATATGATCTCTGTTTGAAGAGCACAATACCTCGTTAGAAATATCTATCCGGGGACTAAAACTTTTGAATAGAAAATATTAATCTAGGCCTGTTAGGGTCCCACCCTAACCCCCTTATTTATGTAATGGGATCACGTCATAGTCAAGAGTCAATAAAGCCCATATTAATAATTGTAAGTAGTTAACCCGCAATTAATGACGGGACCATAGTTAGTTGCAAATGGGTCGTAGTATTAGATAGATGGTATTAATAAAACCCACGGTATTGATCCGTGGTATTGCATGTATGAGTCATATATAAAGGATAGAGACTCCCTGCGAGGAGCATCGTGTCTTATTTTGTAATTGAGATCTGCTCTATCGGAGGTTGCCCCCTCGAAGAGGCAAGTGAACATTACTCTCTGAATAATAAAATCATTGTTGTTCTGTGTTCTGGGTATCTTCTCTTCGCATATTCTGTATTTGGGTATCCTTTTGCAGGTTAAGAGCATAACAAGTGGTATCAGAGCACTTTCCAGGGCCGGTGGGATCTCCATTTCTTAGCAAAAAAAAATTTGGCTAGAGACGTGTTCCGACGTCTTTAAACCACGGGATCTGTCGTTGAGCGCATAAACCTGCGGATTTGGGGAGGTATGCACGCAGGAAATACAAGAGGTGGTCACGTCTGTTGGACTCCCTTGTAACCCCTGTGGGTACCCTTTCGAGTAGTAGCGCATTAGACAGAACCGCGCACGGACTGTCTTCCACGTACCCTCTGGGTATATCGGAAGCCCCCTAGGCTCCCTTGAAACCTCGCCATAGATAAACCGTCGGCCATCTTGCGGCTACAGTACACCGAGAACAGCACTCGGAGAGATTACTCGCTCGTACGATAGGGTAGTCGGGTTGTACAGCTAAGGGTACGGTCGATCCTCCTTAGTTAGAGCCCTGAAACATTGGGCCGAGTACTACTGCCAGACCCTTATGTATATTGCGATCTGTAGCACCTGACACTCCTCAAGACCATAGTTCCCTTTTCTATCAGGGGATCACACATCATCTCTTCCAGATCCGCTTGTGCAAAGGGGTGCAGCAGCAGCAGACATCAGTCCCGCAGTCTCGAGTTCGCAGATCAACCATTCCGATCTATTAGATCCATCAGATCAGCAGCAGCAGTCTGTTCCGCCGCCCAGAGCTATCCGATCCGCCATTCAGATATCTCAGATCCACCAGATCGGAATCGTTGTGAAGGGTTCCTATACCGGGGTATAATTTTCGCAGGACTTTTGGCCGCATTGACATTTTGAGGAATTGGCAACTGCAGTATTGATAAGGAAGGAGTAAAACTCCGTTAGGAGTTTTCAAAAAAAAAAAAGAGTCTGAGATCTTCCGGGGCGCTTATTGGTGATCTAGCCCATCAGAATCAGGACGACGAGCTGAGCACAGTGGTACCATTCAATTCTTAGTGAAAATTTTTTAGGCGGTCCCAACTTTCAAAAAAATCAGGTTGGTGTATGGTAGAAACTAGAGCTCAAGCGATGGCCAATGAAAGGATGGACAAACTTGAAGAATCCATGCAAACCGTCCACGTTCAGCTTAACCGACTAAGTAGCCTGGTCGAGGGCATGATCCAGAAGGGCAAGGAGCAAGCCATGAGGAGGTATATAATGGCAATGGACACAATGAGGGTGAGTCTAGCCACTCTCCTCACGTCTGGCACCCACCAACAACCCCGTCAGCGACCTCCCAATTTGGATATGCATAAATTTGACGGTTCTCACCCGTCGGCATGGATAGCCCAAATGGAGCAGTATTTCAATCTGAATCACATCTTAGATGATGAGACTCAGCTTATGGTGGGGAGCATGTACTTGGACAATGAAAGGTGGCAATGGTGGGAATGGCATCAACGTTGCAATGGACCTTTTAGGACTTGGTCCAAATTCACAAAAGCTCTTCAAGACCGCTTTGACCAGGAATCTTCTTTTTTGGGTCATCTTACTAAGCTTCGACAGACTGGTACAGTGGATGAATATATTACAGCTTTTAAAGCCTTAGCCTTCCGCACTTGGGGTCTCTCAGATGTGTTCTACACAGAATGTTTTATCAGCGGTCTTAAAGAAGCTATCAAATCCCAAGTCCTACTGCACCACCCTCCCACATGGATGGAGGCTTGCAAGGTAGCTCGTAATGTGGAACGTGCATTAGCAGCCCAATACAGTCGCCCAAATTTCTCCGCTAAAGGTTGCCCCCCACAGGCTCACAACACGACTCAAACACTTAAGGTCCAAAAGGTGTCACCTGCGGAAATGGCCGAAAGAAGAAAGCAAGGCCTATGTTACTACTGTGATGAAAAATACTCCCCAGGTCATAAATGTAAGGAGCCTAATTTTTTTCAAATTGATGCCACTGGCTACAACTCAACAGAGGAAGATCCACCACTTGAGGAACATGAGCCGCTAGAAGAAGACAACCAAAAGGACAATGTCTCTGACGAAACATCGCCCAGTAGTAGTCTTGATTGATAGTGGAAGTACACATAATTTCATCCATCAAAAAGTCGCAGAAGCAGTGCATTGTTTTGTACGAGCAGTTTCTAACTTCCAAGTCCAAATTGTGGATGGAGGCACAATGAAATGTGAAGGCCGCTGTGAAAATGTCAAACTTCAAATGGGGGATTATCAGTTGAAAACCCACATGTTTGCCATACACATGGGGGGTTGTGACATTGTCCTCGGCGCTGAATGGCTCCGCACTCTTGGGCCAATCACAATGGATTTCCAGGAGTTATATATGAGTTTTAAGCAGAACAACTACACACATACCCTCCATGGACTCCAGGCGGGAGCCCCCTCTATCATCAGCTCACATAGGATGGAAAAATTGTTAAAAAAGGGCAATCATGGAGTTGTAGCTCAATTTAATGCCATCCAGGCAGTCGAAACCAAGCCTCTGCCAATTCATCCTCAGATGCAACAGATTTTAAATAACCATCTGCCGGTCTTTGACAAGCCTCATGAGCTTCCACCCTCGCGAGGGGAACATGATCATAGCATCACCTTGGTTCTAGGGGCCCAATCCCCAAATGTGCGCCCATACAGATATTCGTTCACCCAAAAGAATGAAATAGAAAAAACTCGTAGTATCAGATATATGGTATTAATAAAACCCACGGTATTGATTTGTGGTATTGCATGTATGAGTCATATATAAAGGATAGAGACTCCCTGCGAGGAGCATCGTGTCTTATTTTGTAATCGAGCTCTGCTCTATCGGAGGTTGCCCCCTCGAAGAGGCAAGTGAACATTCCACTTTGAATAATAAAATCATTGTTGTTCTGTGTTCTGGGTATCTTCTCTTCGCATATTCTGTATTTGGGTATCGTTTTGCAGGTTAAGAGCATAACAAGGCCTCATGTTTTCTCCAGTTTTCCCAAAAACGTCGTTTAGGGCCTAAAAAAGGCTCTGGAAGTTCACACGGAAAAACCGCCAAAAATAGTAAATTGTGCTACAATTAAAGAAACTGAAAAGTTGAAAGAGACAGTGATGGGGATCCAAGTGGAATAGGTAGGTGGCCACCAACATCCACCTGGATCAGTCCTCCCCACTTCGGAAGCTATGGTCCCCATTGTGTTGAGTGCCTCCATGAGATGGGGAAACTTCTGCTGAACTTAGTCCCTAGTGAGCCACTTGCCTTGGTACAGGAGTTGGCCAGCTTTGACAACCCAGTATAGTTGGATCTTCTGTTATGCAACCAGCTCACAAAATAGAAGAAAAGATTAATCAATGACTTCAAAATCAGCCTCTTCAAGAGGGCAACCTCCTTTACATTACAGAAATGAACAATTCTTGGATGATACAAATGACAAAACCTCCTTTCTATATATAGGAGTATAAGGGGTCACAATATAATCAAAGCCGACATAACAATAGTAATGTAAGGGCACAACAATAATAATATTGGGCTTCTATGGGGCACAATAATAACAATATGGGGAGAACAGGGGCACAACAATAACAATAAGGGGCTACAATGACAATAATAATGGGGGAATCACTAGTATTATAGGGACCTAACATGCCCCTCTCCTTCAAAAAAGTGTTGTCCTCAACGCTTGAGTAGTTCTGGATGCTTTTGTATAAAATTATCATCCTCCCATTTGGAACTTTTAGCAGGTAAGTTCTTCGACTTGATGAGAGACTTTGAAATTGATCGATTTTGTAGCTGTCGAGTTCTTGTTTCTGTGAATGACTCAGGTTCCAATATGAATTTTCCATCCTCGTCAAGTTTTGGCAATATTGTTTGAACTGGGAGCTTGTCACCTATAACCTTCTTTAAGCATGAAACATGGAAAACAGGGTGCACTCGGGAAGATGCAGGAAGCTCCAATTTGTATGCCATAGTACCAATATTTTGCAACACCTTGTACGAACCATAATACTTTGGTGATAATTTATTATCCTTCTTAGCTTTCTTGAGGGACATTTGTTTGTATGGTTGTAGTCACAAATATACCTAGTCACCTACATCAAAACTTCTTTCACTACGATGTTGATCTGCCTGTTGTTTCTTTCTATTCTGCATCAAAGTGAGGTTATCCTTTAAGAGTTGGAGAACCTGGTGTTGATGATCGATGTGATCTTCCATTGCTTGAACCTTAGAGTTTTATCTTAAAGATGATGTGATGGATGATGGATAATATCCATAAAGTGCCATAAATGGGGTCATTTTTGTTGTAGTATGGAAGGAAGTGTTATACCACCATTTAGCCACAGGAAACCACTTGACGCATTATGTTTCTTTATCAGATACAAAGCAACGAAGATATCCTTCCAAACATTTGTTCACTATCTCAGTTTGCCCATCAGATTGAGGATGATAAGATGAGCTATGAGCTAACTGAGTACCCAGACAAAGAAATAATTCAGTCAAAAAATGTCCAGTGAAAATGGGATCTCTGTCGCTTACAATAATCTTTGGGTTTCCATGTAGCTTTTGAATTGTTTCCATAAATGCATTAGCAACGGTACTGAATTTAAATGGATGAGATAATGCACAAAAGTGTGCATACTTGGTAAGTTTATCAACTACCACCATGATGACACTCTTTCCTTCGGACATGGGTAAACTTGTGATAAAATCCATTGAAACCTCCTCCCAACATTGACTTGGAATGGATAAAGGTTGTAATAGACCTAGGGCCTTAATTGTCTCAACTTTATTTTTTTGGCAAACCAAACATTCCGCCACAAACTTTTGAATATCAGATTTAAGGCCATCCCCAAAAAATTCCTTCTTAACCCTATGGTAAGTTTTTAAAATCCTGAGTGCCCTCCCAAGGGAGATGTGTACAATTCCAGAAGAATCTTTTGTTTGAGTTGGGAATTCTTACAGAGGTATAAGCGATCTTTGAACCATAACGAATCATTTTTCCAACTAAATGTATCAGATGTACTTGGATCTTGTTGCAACTTTTGAATGAGTGCCCACACTTCTTTGTCATTCTTCCATTCATCCCTTGCTTTGTTTATCCGATCTGGTTGGATGATAGAAATGACACAAATAAATGTTTTCACGTCCTCATCCTTTCTTGAGAGTGCATTTGCAACAATATTTTGCTTCCCTTTTTTGTACATGATTTCAAAGTCATAACCTAGCATCTTTGTGACCCATTTTTGCTACTCTTTTGAATATAATCTTTGTTCTAAAAAGTATTTAAGACTATCATGATCCATTTTTACCTTGAAGTGTCTTCCCATTAGGTAAAGTCGTCATTTATTAAGTGCATGTAGTATTGCCAACATTTCCTTCTCATAAATATCTTTGTGTAAATACTTTTTCTTTGATTGGACGACTTTCAAAAGCAACGGGTCTTCCTTCTTGCATTAAAACAACACCAATTCCATTTCCTGAGGCATCACATTCCACAATAAAGGTTTTTGTGAAGTCTGGCATAGCTAAGACCTGTGCTTGGCACATTGTCTCTTTAAGATGTTTAAAGGCCTTTGTTGCTTTTGGAGTCCAAGAAAATGCATCTATCTTCAGTAATTTTGTTAGAGGTGTTGTTATTTTCCCATAATTCTTAACAAACTTGCAATAATACCCTGTCAACCCAAGAAATCCTCGCAGATGTTTTATGGATGTGGAGATTTTCCATTCCTTAGTGGCTTTAATTTTGCTAGGGTCTACCTTAACACCTTCACGAGATACAATATGGCCCAAATATTCCACCTCATGTACTCCAAAGAAACATTTGGAGGTTTTTGCATATAATTGTTTCTCCTTCAATAGTTTGAGCACCCTCTCAACATGTTGAACATGATCCTTCCAAGATTTGTTGTAGATTAATATATCATCAAAAAATACTTACACAAATTTTCTAAGGAAGGGTTTGAAAATGGAATTCACCAAACCTTGAAATGTAGAAGGTGCATTGGTAAGGCCAAAAGGCATGACCAAAAATTCATAATGACCCTCATGAGTTCTAAATGTTGTTTTCAGAATGTCTTCAGTCTTCATTCTGATTTTATGATATCCTGAACGAAGATCCAACTTGGTGAAGTAATTTTCTCCATGTAATTCATTCAATAATTCATCAATGACGGGAATGGGAAAGTTATCTTTAATAGTGAGTTTGTTGAGCTCCCTATAATCTGGACACATGCACCATGATCCATCCTTATTGTGCAACAATACTACTGGAGCATAGAAAGAACTTTGACTAGGTTGATTATACCAGCCTCTAGCATTTCTACGACCATACGTTCAATTTCACTTGGGCATAGGAATATATGTAAGGCTTGGTGTTTGGAGGAACACTTTCTGGAATCAAATGAATAGCATGATCATGATCACAAATAGGTGGGAGGCCTTTGGGAGTCTCAAATACCTTGGAATGATTGTCCAAGACTTGTTGGAGATTTGGAGAAATAGATGATTTCAATGTGGGAACCTCTAGAAAACATAGTTGTGCAATTACGCCCCATTGTTATTTCTTTAGAAGCTTTGTCATGCCATTAGATCTGACTACCTTTCCTAGTTTCCCCGTAATACCCCTTAATTCAACTTCCTTTTCTTCCTAAAAAAAATTCAAGAAAAGTTCTTGAAAATTAAAAGCTATTGTACCCAAAGATTGTAGCCATTGGACTCCAAGTACAACATCATCACCACCCATTGGAATAGAAAGCATTGGACTATTCAATAAATATTCTCCCATGGATAGCTTGATATTATGGAACTTTCCAGAGTAATTTATGGTTCCTCCATTTGCAACCATCACTTGACACTCTGGTGCTGGATATAGGAAGCAATTCAATTCCCTGGATATCTTACAATGAATAAAATTATGGGTACTACCCGAATCAATCAACATTATTACCTTTTTCTTCTTGATATGTCATTCTATATTGAGTGTTTGAGTGGTAATTCATGTCAATGCATTACAAGATATGGTCGGATTCATTTCTTATTTCTCTAGGGTTGATTCTTGGTGTATATCCTCTTCTTTTGAAGTTTCTTGTTCCTTTTCTTCCTCCTCTTCACAATCTATGTAAAATAATTTATTCTCAACACACTTATGACCTTTAGTGTATTTGCTATCACAACTGTAGCAAAGCCCTTTTGCTATTTTTTCTTCCAATTGTTGTGGTGTCAACCTTGTAGGTTGTAGAAGGCTAGGGGCAACAACACTTCCATCTTTATAGTTGTTAGTGGTAGGCTTCCTTGTTGCCATAATATTACTTTCAAATTTTCTTGCTAACCTGAATGCATTCTCCAATGGATCAGGTTCCCAAAGACGAACCTCATTTTGGATGTTATCCTTTAAAGTCCCTATGAACACATCAATGCTACGCTCCTCCGGAATATCATTTACCCTTATATTCAATTTTTGGAAGTCCTCAATGTGCTCCACCATTGAACCCTTTTGTTTGAGATTTATAAATTGGCTAAAGAAAGTGTTGCTCTTTGTATCCTCATAATGTGCTATCATTTCCTCCGTAAAAATTGACCAAGTGACAATTTGTTTATGAGAGCAAAGCCATCGATACCATACAAACTAATTGGGTTCCAAATATAAAGTTGCAATGTGTACCTTTTCTATGTTTTGCACATTATGGAGATCGAAATATTGTTCCATATGTAATATCCATGTTACGGGATCCTTTCCATCAAACTTCCTCATATCGATCTTTGGAACGTGGTGGGTCTTCGTTCCAACATTGGAGTCTATGAAATCACGATTAACATTTATTTTGTTCTCATCATGAGTTTCCTCTAGTACCTTTTCACCATTAGGAATCATTTCTTGTAGCAACTTTGTCAAACCTTCCTTCAAACCTTCCACATCTTTCTTCAAATCTTCAATGTTGTCTTTCATCAAATCATGATTAACATTTCTTTTGTTCTCATCATGAGTTTCCTCTACTACCTTTTCGCCATTAGGAACCCTTTCTTGTAGCAACTTTGTCAAACCTTCCTTCCAACCTTCCACGTCTTTCTTCAAATCTTCAATGTTGTCTTTCATCAACTCATGATTAACATTTCTTTTGTTCTCATCATGAGTTTCCCCTACTACCTTTTCGCCATTAGGAAGCCTTTCTTGTAGCAACTTTGTCAAACCTTCCTTCCAACCTTCCATGTCTTTTTTCAAATCTTTAATGTTGTATTTCAGTTTTGCTTCTATGCCATTCTTCAAACTATCCATCTTAGCTTTTGTTACTATTTGTGAGAGCGAAATTTGTTGCACTCGGTCTCGTAATTTTGATATATCGTATTGCATTCCTTCCTCTTCTTCATGTGTCATAGTAGAGATTTCAGGTTGCTTACTAGGTGTTGCCATTTTCTTTCTTCGGGGAATCAACTAATGATAATTTTATTCGCTATGCCCTTTTAATCACTTCAAACTATTTTTTCAAACAAAAATTATGCAAATTTTTAAAAAGACTACACACCTTTTTTCTCTTTGTAGGAGATCGATATTGGATTTGTTGTATTTCTGTAATTTTGGATTTCCAAGGTTTGAAATCTCATCTTGTGGTAGCTCTCTGAGTCTTCTTTCCAACCCCACAAGTCTGATCGCGATTGGATTCTCCAAGAAAGAGTTATGCCCAATCTCCCACGATGATCTGATTATAGACTGGTTCAGTAGAGCGAACTTGTACAAAGTGCCACATGTCATTGTTTCGACCTTCGGCCCTAAAAACGATACCCAACAAACTACACCCCATCCTATTTCTGTCGCAATTTACAATATTCGAATCCAATGCTTAGAGAGAAATTTATGACGATTTTCCCAAGGTCACCTGTTTGAGATGGAATTATGAATCCTGCAAAAATCCTAACTTCCTCAGCTCGTATCTCCAAAAATATAGCGTCAAAAGGTTTGAAATTAGGTCACAACATTCATCATGATTTTGCCTCAAATGGGTTTTTTTTCATCTTCTGAATCTTCTTATAAATATAGTTATAGTGAAAATTCCACGATGACCTGTTTGAAGCAGCCAAACCCTAGAATCCAAAGCTCTGATACAAAATGTTATGCAATCAGCTTACAAAATAGAAGAAAATATAGATCAACGACTTCAAAATCATCCTCTTTGAGGCAGAAACCTCCTTTACACTACACAAATGAATAATTCTTGGATGATATAAATGACAAAACCTCCTTTCTATATATAGGAGTCTAAGGGGTCACAATATAATCAGAGCCGACATAACAATAGTAATGTAAAGGCACAACAATAACAATAGTGGGATTCTATGGGGCACAACAATAACAATAAGAGGCTACAATGACAATAATAATGGGGGAATCACTAGTATTATACAAACCTAACATCTTTTGTGGGTGAGTGTTCTTGATATGTGTGTCTATAATTCGATCAGTTGTAGCCTGTTCCATGAAGTTTGGGTTTAACTATGTTGGTGCGAGTTGTTCTCCAATCTCTGATGTGTCAAGTAATGGTGGGAAGTATGGTCTAAGGTAGTCCACATTGAACACTAGGTGCAAGAAAAGGAATGGGGGAATGTTGAGCTCGAAGGCATTGTCCCCTACAACCTTGGTGATGGTGTATGGCCCATAACAGAGCGGGAGAAGCTTGTGGTGGGGTCCAGCGAGGTGATCCTTTTGCAAATGTAGTCAAACTTTGTCGCCCACCTAGAACTTGTGCGACACTCGAGGTTGATCATGGCGCTGCTTGTACTTAGCATTGGATTTGTCCAATATATCAAGGACCTGCTAGTGGATGTGTTGAATATGCTCAATTAAGTTGTTAGCCCTGTAGGCTTTGGACTGGACATCAGTCGAATCTACCTGAGTAGCTAGCTGCAAATGGTATGGCCACATCAATGGGACATAATGGCTGAAATCCCAGCCCTACCTGAAAGGGGTTGTGGCTCGTTAAGCTATGGAGAGCTTTGTTGTAGTTGGGTTGGACATAGGGGAGGCTTTCATCCCTTGTGTGTGGATGCTTCGAGCTGTACATGCACAGAATGTGTACAATCATCCTCTTGATGACCTTTATTTGGCCATCATTTTGGGGATGGAAAGTCGTGGATTTAATGAGTTTGGTATCCAGCATCGACTAGAGACTTGACCAAAATTCACTTAGGAATCTGTTGTCCTTATTTGAGACAATGGATTGTGGGATCCCAAAGTGTACCCACACTCGCTCAAAGAAGAGCTTAACAGTGGCCTCTAGTGTGATACTCTTCTTGAAGGCAGCCATAATGGCCATCTTAGAGAATATGTTGACCACCATGAAAATCCAGTCGTTGCCCTGCTTAGTAGAAGGAAGGCCCGACATGTAATCCACGGAGATGGATTCCCAAGGTCGACTAGGAGTAGGAAGAGGAGTATATATGCCTTGCTTCTTGATGGTGGCTTTGGCAATAACGCGGGCAGTGCAGGATTTAATGTACCTCCCAAAATCCCTACGTAGGTTCGAGCAATAAAAATACTTTTGCAGTACTGCCATTGTTTTCTCTACTCTGAAATGTCCAACAACCCGACTGTAGTGTGCCTCCTAAATCATATTGGCACACTCAATTGAAGGAACACAGATGTGTTCCAGGTGGCATAACAGTGCATCCTGGAGGTGAAAATTTGGAACTTTCCTACCTTTCAAGAGTGTCTGGTATGTGTTGTCGAATTCTGGATCGTTCTTGTAAAGATGTGGCCACCCTGAAGTCTTGTGCCCATAGGAGTCGAGCACAGTGATCAACGCCATGACTAGTGGTCGGCTGAGGCGATCTGCAACATTATTAGTGTTGCCCTTCTTGTACTTAATGTTCAAATGGAATTTTTGCAGGTATGTGGACCATTTATGATGGCAATTGTTTTGCAACTTCCCTTGTGTTTGTATGAACTGCAGGGGTCAATGGTATGTGTGGATGACCGTTTCCTTCCCCAAAATGTAATGCTTCCATTGATGGTAAGCCTGCACAATGCAATACATTCCTTTACCGTGGGAGGGATACTTTCAGAGTGTGTTTGAAAGTGTCTCACTATGGTAAGCCATTGGATGCCCCTGCTAAGTAAGGATTGCACCAATAGCATAGTCAGAGGCATTTGTCTCAATTTCAAATGGTTGTTGCAGGTCTGGTAATGTGAGCACTGGTGCATAGCAGAGGCGCTGCTTCAACTTGACAAATATCTTCTATTGGGTTTCATACCAAAAGAACTTTGCTTTTGGTCTGCCCTTGGTGACTTGACTTAAAGGCCAAGTGATATGAGAGAACCCCAACACGAACTTGCGGCAGAAATTGGCAAGGCCCAGAAAGCTGTGGAGCTCTGTTAAGAGTGGTTGGGGCTAGCCGATCCTGAATGAATTGTATCTTGGCTGGGTCCACATGCACACCCTACGCATCAATGATGTGCCCCAGATATTCAACCTAGGTCATGCCAAAAGTGCATTTCACCATATTGGCACACAACTTATGTTGTCGAAGGGTTTGGAGGACCTGTCGAATATGGTGGAGGTGCTCTTCCAACTCTAGCTGAAGATCAAGATTTCATCTAAATACAACACCATGAATGCATTGGTGAAGGGTCGCAAGATGTCATCCATCAATCTCATGAAGGTTGTGGGGGCATTTGTCAACCTGAAAGGCATGACCAACCATTTGAAAAGGCCCTCCTTGGATTTGAAGGCAGTCTTCCACACATTGGAGGGTTCAATAGGCACCCGATGATAACCGGACTTCCAGTCAAACTTGCTGAAATATTTGGCCCCCTGGAGCTGGTCCAGAAGGTCATCAATATGTGGGAATGGGTACCTATTTCGGACTGCGATCTTGTTCAGTGCCCAATAGTCAATACAAAGTCTCCAGGTCCCATCATTTTTGTAACAATACAATCGGGCTCCCATAGGGTGATGAGCTTGGCCTGATGAGCCCTTTCTGTAACAGCTCCTAAATCTACCTCTTGATATCATCGCTCTTCAGAACATAGTGTCCATAGATCGGTCCATTAGGTAGCAGCAAGCCTGGGGTCAAATCGATGGAGTGTTTGACTTGACAGTGCAAAGGTACCCCTATTGGTGAGGCGAAAAAGTCTTTGTACTACTCCATGACCATAACCATCTATTGTTGTTGTGTGAAGGAAACTTGTTTGGAATTCATGGCCACAATCTTCTTCTTGCCCCAAGGGCGAATCATAAGGAAAAAAAATTCCTAGTCTGTGAAATGATCTTACTGCACTGTTTTGCAGAGATCAAAGAGATGGCAGTAGCGGGGCTACCTTCGATGTCATGTACAACTTATTGCCCAAAGTAATAATCACAGAGCGAGGTCTAGACTCTTATACATCATGTCGCTTCCACAAATATGGTTGTCCTAATAATACATCACAAACTTCAAGAGGAGCAACATCACATAGTACCTCATCCATGAAGGGCCTGATGTTATAGGGAAGGTGACATTGTTTGTTGACGCAGAGATCTCGTCCTAGGTGAAGCCACCTAATGGTGTACGGTTACGGATGTGCTATAGTCAGTAGACCTAGCCGCTTCACCACCTCTTCTGAAATAAGGTTCTCTTGGCTCCTGTTGTCGACAATGAATTGCAACGGAGTACCCTTCACTGACATCTATGAGGAAGAGGTGACCCCCCTCCTCTGGACCTTCAAGCTCATTCTTTTGGATCCTGGTGGTGGCCATGGTGGCACTAGGCTCCGCTTCAATGATCTACTTCACTTTTTCATTCCCCTTAACAGGTTCTGACTCAAAGTCAGAACATGCGTCTGATTCAGAAGCCTTCAGCTTAGCTACTAGTGACTACTTGGCCTGACACTCACTTGTGTTGTGAGTGGAGCTCTTATGGAACTTAGACCATTTTCTTGTGTCCTACTTTGTCTTGGGGGTGTTGTTCTTTCCTTGCGGCTTCGGCGGGTTGTCTTGGGTCGCCCTGCCTTAGCTTTGTCCATTGCTCTGTGGTTGGGGGTGCCTTTCCCTTGCTTCAGATTCATAGATCCAAAGTCTCACTTCTTTTGTTTAAACTTTTGCTCAATGTTGATAGTGTATCAGCACGTCATGTCAAGTGAGGAGATGTCTAGGAACTCCATGTTGTCATGGATGTATCTGTGTAGACAACCGCGGTACTTGAGTAAAAAATGTCACTCAGAATCCTTGATACCCAACTTCGTGCGAAGGGTATGAAAGACATTGGTAAACTTTGGCATTTCTTGGTCCCTTCCCTGCCACAACGTGGTCCACTTTATGTATTTATCCTCATAGCTCCCGACAAGGTAGTACTTCTCCTTGATGGTGCCCCGGAGCAAATTCCAAGTGGGTGCGTCTGAAAATTGTGAGGGTGTACTTTCATCCTTCTTCTCACGGTAGGTTTCCCACCAATCCTTGACGTGGGGGCGACTTTGAGAAGTGGAAAAGTAATATTTTCCCGGCTAGAAAAATCATGAACAGAAAAATATCCTTCTAGTAGATTTAACCATTTATATATGACATACGCATCTATCTGACCTTCTTATGGGGATGTCAAAGTTAACTTGTACCTTAAAGGGCATGGGGCTTCCAAAGTGGATGCTGGAAGAAGATGCGTCGCCTTTGGGTAGCCATTGAAGGATATGGGCAAAGTTGTCCATCATCGTGTTCCTCAGTCGCTCGAAGGCTTCTTTGAGCAAGATTTTGAAAGGATCTTTTGCCTCCTCATCTTTCTTCTCTTCTGCCATGGGATGCCGTCAGGATTTGCGAGGCTAGTCTTGCAAAGGTTCGACCAATTCAAGCCCTAAATCCTTATATCCCGACCTCGTTGGGGACATGCAAAGAAAAACAAAGAAAGAGAAGGCTGCTCTCATACCACTGATCTTGTAGAAATTCTCACTGTAGATTAAACTGATTATGCAATGTACTAAAGAAAAATACTTAATCTACTTCTACAATTAAACTTGCAGAAGCTTAATCGATTTTGAGCAAGATCAAACCGAACACATATAACATAGAAGAAGATTCAATCACACATGAAACACAAAAGAATACTTTGGGGAAAGCCTCAGCTAAAAACTCCGCTATTTGTATTATCATACAAGTGGAAATATCTCAGGATTACACAAATCTTTAGCTCACAAGCTATCCATCTCTCAGTACAATCCCTCAATGCTGCTTATAGATAGAATAGACAACACATATGCCTTCCTTCAGTCCTCCAAGCCTCCTATTTCCTTGCGTTGTTTCTCCTGGGTGATCCAGCTGCAGCGTGTGTGATTCTCACCTCACACACTGCTCTAACCTTTGTAGTAACTGCGCAATCCTCAAGGAATGAATTCCTTTTGCATGCAAGAGATATTCACATGGGAATATTCTAGCAACTGATAGTAAACTTTATCTGAACTGGTTCTTTGTCTTAACTGACATGCATGAGTTATTTATGAGAGAATATTTAGTTATCTAGAGAACACTTGTTGCATGCATGCATGCATTAACTAATTGAACTCACAATTAGTTCCACAAACTATTTGGAACTAATTTAACTCGACTTAACTCAGTTAACGGAGCTAACTAATTACAACTCAAATACAACTCATCCTTATCTCCTTAATTAACGAATAACTTCCTCAATCAAAGGGATAATTGTTGCATGTCTTCATAAAGACTTCATGTTTGATTTTCACCAACTAATTAACTCAAGATGAATTAATTAATTATTTTTCAAACAACTAGTGAGACTAAATTCGAATTTTAATTCTCAATTTTAATTTAAGGACAAATTAAACTTGGAATATATCCTAAAATGCTATCTATAGCAATGTTATTTTTAGCATTTCTTGTTGCTATTTTCAACACTCCCTCTCAACAAGAAAGGGATTATCTGCCAACCTGATCGTATCTCTATGGAACTCGAATTTACACTTTGACAATGCCTTAGTCAAAATGTTAGCATCTTGCTCCTCGGTCGAAATATATTGCAACAACATGATCCTCCTCGCCACACAATCTCTGAGATGATGATATCGAATGTCTATGTGCTTGGACCTGTCATGAAATACTGGATTCTCAGAGAGTTTGATACAACTCTGATTATCACAATAGATCATAGTTGGATCCATCCTCTGATCAAACAAACCAACTAGAATTTTCCGCATCCAAATGGCCTCACATGCTGCCTGACTTGCAGCCATGTATTCAGCCTCTGCTGAGCTAAGTGCAACTGACCTCTGTTTCCTACTGTACCAAGAAACTGCAACTGAACCAAGGTTGAAAATTCCTCCTGATGTGCTCTTTCGATCTGATGGACTCCCTGCCCAATCTGCATCTGTGAAGCCTTGTAGCTTCACTCCCTCTGACCATTTGTACCATAATCCAAACTGAGATGTGTCTCTGAGGTATCTCAAAAAATGCTTAGTTGCCTTCCAAAACCGCTTGGTAGGCTGAATCATAGCTTGACTCAGCTGGTTCATCGCATAACACAAATCTGGTCGTGTGCTCACTAAGCACATTAGTGAACCCACAAGCTGCCGATACATAATAGCCTCTACTACCTCACCCGAAGTAGCATCCTCCTTCCTCCAGTTACCTGCTAGAGGAGTCTGCATGGGCTTGCACTTCTCCATGTGGAATCTCCTGAGTATCTCATTGGCATACTTGCCTTAAGACACAAACACTTCCCCATCCTTCTGCCACACTTCCATGCCTAGAATGTAGTGCATGAGTCCCATGTCTTTCATCTCAAACTCTCTTGTAAGGTCCTCCTTGCAAGACATGATCAACTGATCATCACCTGTCAATATCAAATCATCAACATAAAGAACAATGATCAACTGCTTACCTTCCACCATGATGTGGTACAAGTTCACATCCGCTTCACTCTTTGTGAAGCCCAACTCGGTGAAGTAGTTGTCGATCCTGGTGTACCAAGCACGAGGTGCTTGCTTTAGCCCATACAAAGATCTCTTGAGTCGGCACACATGCTGCTCTATGTACACCTCTTCCCCAATCTTGCCATTGAGGAATGCAGTCTTCACATCCATTTGATGGATCTTCCAACCCATCTGTGCTGATAGTGCTAACATTGATCTGATAGATGAGTACCTTGCTACAGGAGAAAAAGTCTCATTATAGTCAATTGCCTTGACCTGTGAGAAACCACGGCAACAAACCTTGCCTTATGTTTCTCCATACTACCATCAATAGCTTGCTTTACCTTGTAAAGCCAACGAGAACTCACGACTGACTTGTTCTCTGGTCTTGGAACAACATCCCAAAGGTATATGACTAGAAAATCATGAATTTCTTTTGCAAAAGCTATGTCCATTTCTCATTGGAAGGTTGCCCCTGAATTCTTGAGTCCAAATGGCATTTTGACATATTTGAAAGTTCCCCATGGCGTTGTAAAAGCAGTCTTTTCCTGATCATCAGGATGGACTAGAATATGGTTAAAGCCTGAAAACCCATCCAGCAGTGAAATCCTAGAAGCTCCTACTACCCTTTGTAAAATGTGGTCCATCTTAGGTAATGGGTAATGATCTTTCAAAGAAACCTTATTTACATTCCTTAAGTCAATGCACAATCTGATTTCTCCTATTTTCTTCCTAGTGGGTACTAAGTTAGACACCCATTCTGAAAACCTGATAGGAGCAATTATCCCAACTTCATACATTCTTTTGACTTCTTTTTCAATTAAAGGGAGTAGTATAGGGTTGACCCTTCTGAGTTTTCGCTTGAATGGTTTCTGATTTTCTTTGAGGGGTATTATATATTGAATCACAGAGGTATCATAAGATTTGAGATCTTCATAGCTCCAAGCAAAAACATCCTGGAATTCTTTGAACAGTTCAACATATTTAAGCTTTTGGTCAGGGGGCAGAATTTTGGATAGTTTTATCATCTTAGGTTTTTCTTCAGTTCCAATGTTACAGTCCTCAATGTCTGCGTTTAGAGGCTGCATTTTGGGTTTCTTTGGGATATCATTAGAATCAAAGAAATCTTCCAGAGGAGTTAATCCTGTGGGCAAATAATTATCTTTTAAATCAATAACTTCAGATTCTCCTCCGATAATCTCATCAATGTCTATTTCTTTAAGCTCTTGCAACTTTTTCTTGGTAAATTTTGTCGGGTGAAGTATTTGAGTTGCAGTGTCTGCTGAAATGAGTGTTTCAATTTTATCCATTTGATCCACCTCACTAACAATGTCCATACCTATATAAGTGCTAGAAAACTCTCCTGCAAGGGTCAAGGAATTGTTAATTTGAGTATCATTGTCAAACACTTGCCAGTTTTTTACATTGTCAGGTATGGCTGGCTTGTGTCTAATCTCAGCTGTAAATTGATGATTAGGTTCAAATGGTAATTTACAAGTGCTGGCAAATGTTGCCAAACTGTGAGCATGCAAATTGTGTTTTCTTCGAATTTTGGCCAGCTGTGTTTGTAGAAATGTATTGAGGATCTCAATTGTTGCTCCTCTGTAAGATCTTAATCTAGGATCATTTGTGAGGAAATTGCCTTTTATCTATTGAATGACTAGATCAAAATCTCCCAAAACTGATACCCTAACTGCCCCTAAATTTTTGATCAATTTAAGTCCTAGCAAGAGGGCTTCATATTCAACCATATTATTAGTACGTTTGAAGTTTAATTTGTAAGCATGCCCTTCAGCATGATAATTTTCAAGATTGTGTACCCAAATGCCTGCTCCTGCCCCTAATTTATTGACTGAACCATCATATTCCAAGTACCAAAGGATCTCATGTTCATAGTTAGTTTTAGGAGTCTCAGAAATTTGTTTATTAGAGAAATCTGGCTTTTGAATTTCATCTGGTTTCTCTTGAGTGTCTGACGTGTCATTGTTCACAGAAATTTCTTGAATTTGAACACTGGAGTTTTGGTGTATAGCTTTTTCTTGTTCAAGTGCTAAAACCTTGACATTATTTACAGGATTAACTTCAGCGTTGTATAGAATGAAGGAGTCCATGTCAGAATGCATGGAATAGATGGGAAAATTCTGGGGTTTCTCCTGACTACTTACCACGTATTTCATTAGAGTTTCTCGATACAATCTCTATGGCTGAACAAATACTAAAATGGTAGCATAGGACATGTCCAGCTGTAAAGATCCTTGGAGCTTTGCACCCCAAGATCTAGACAACAACATGCCATATTTTGGTGGAATATCAGCTACCACTACATCCATTAAAATTGTCTTGGAAAGGTATTGAACTAATGATACACATAAATCTTTGATCAATCCTAGACATCTGACCTGGCATGAATCAAAAGAGAATAAGTCTTTGTATGGCCTGGTGATATCTAGGTCCAACTTCTCCATTACGGATTTAGGCATTAAGTTATGAGAAGCACCGGAATCAAACATGGCATTATGAAGTATTTTATCATGAATGTTCAGACTTACATAGAAAGGAGGGACCCCTCCATCTATTGATTTTCTGTTAACCTCAGGGCCAAAAATTAATTCTGGTTGGTCATCAAGGACATTTACTGCATCTTTGTTTTCCGAAATCTGGAGTGATCTGCTAATTTGATCTCTGTAGACATCATGCTTAGCCAATTCTGACAATGGAATGGCTATCTTTAATTTTCCTATTTCGGTCTCAAGGTTGAAAGGTTTTTCTGTTTGAATTTTTACATTTGGGACCGTGAGATTGTCTTTGTCTCCTGTATTTTCAATGCTTTTTCCTTTTTTAGGAGTGGTGTTGTGGACTGAAGTTGGTTCCAAGTCAATTTTTGGAGGTTCTTCCACATTTCCTTTGGGGGGAGTGGAAGTTGAAGGTTGTTGATTGTCTGATACATCTTCAACTGTTGGATTATTTGGGTTAGGACCTGTTCTAGGAAGGGTTTGTACAAGGGGTTCTTGATCTTAGCTTTGTTAGATTGCTTGGCATCTCTCTGTTTATTGGTTTCAGGGACATCTATCCTTCTACTCCTCAGATTGTACTGCTTGTGAACCTCATAGATGGTTGTATCATATCCCTCCCTAAAATCAAATGATTCACCTGATTGAGTTTGGAATTAATTAATAGTGTGAGCTTCTTGGTCTTCTTGGGTCAAGAAAATTTGTTGTTCACTATTGAGTGTCTTCTGTTGGTTCACTAGAAGTTGAAGCTTCAACATAATTTTCCTGGAATGGGGGCCTAATGTTTTGGTCTGGCCCAGTCTTTCCAATATTAGGGTTTTGGTTTTTCCTAAAGTTTGGATTTCTCCCAGTATTGCTCGATTGACCATCCCAAGGGGATTTCCTCTCAATTGTTTCTACTTTATCACCAATTCTATCCATGCCTTTGATAATAGCATCTAATTTCTGTTCAAATGCAGAAGGTTCTTCTTTAAAAGGTGTCCTCCTTTCAGTGCTGGCTCGAGCTTGTTTAGAAATCAGGTTGGCCTCAACATTGACAGCTATACTCTGCATGTCTTCTAAGCTTCGAGGAGCTCTTTCCCTAAGCTGGTATGCCATATCAGAGTCAAATGCATCAAGGAATTTTATCAAGGCCAAATCTAGAGGAGGTCTAAGATTCTGAGGAATGGCATTGTATATATTATTAAATCGAGCACAGTAATCTTGAACAGTTTCTTGTGGGCCTCTTTTCAGGTTTTCATATTCTGATAAAATGTGGAGAGGATCTTTCTTCTTTTCCCATCTGTTCAAGAAAGTCTGATAAAGAGCTTCTAGGTCAGCGATAGTGTTTGTGGGGAGTGCTCTATACCATGTCCTAACATCTCCAGTTAAACTTTGAACAAATACTTTCATTCTGACATCATCATCATCAATCTCATAATTTTCAAAATAGTCTGTCATTTTCTTGGTGTGTTGTTGAGTTGTGTAAGTGTCAGTACCATCAAAATAGGTAATTTTGCTTTGATAATCTTGAGGCATAGCCCTTGGATTTGCAGGTAATTGTAGGGGAGCATATCAGTTTGCCATATTTGCAGAGATAAGTGTGACAGCTGGAAGAGCAGGGATAACAGTGAAAATGTGGGCTGTAAATGGAGGAGTGGGAAGGATAGCTTGAGGTGGTAATGGAGAACTTGAAGAGGCTGCAGCAATGGCAGAAAGGATTGGTGTTTTTCCAGAAGTAAGCTCAGATTGGATAGGGTTCTGTTGATGTGTGTCAAGGTATGAACTAGCAGAATGTTCTTGGCTCTCTTGGCTTCTAAGGATTTTAGGAATGAGATTAGGATTCTCAAACACAGGTGGGGGATTTGGATAAGGATTTGATCTGGTGTAACGGATCTTTTTTTTTGGAGCCAGTTTCTGAGTATGTTTTTGGTTTTTCTTAGAATATTTCAAGAATACAACTTTCACAATATTTTATAGGAAGTTTTAAATATGGGAGTTTTGAATTTTCCTAAAGATCTATTGAAACAAGGAACTGATCAAAGTTGGGAATGAATGTTCAAAACATAAACTAGGGTGGAGATAGACTGAAGCAGCACTTATCTACTCCTACAATTGCATAGTAAAAGCGATTTCAAAGGCTACCTGGCTAACTTCGGGCTCCATCTGTAGCTTATGAACTAGACAGCAGTAACAAACAATTATTCAGTTCCCCAGTGGAGTCGCCAATGATGTTATCACTCAGGTTGTTCCCCAAAGTTGTAAGAAAGGGAATACGACCGAGGTAACTACAGGCCAATCTTTTAGATATAGATTCTAGCCAATCTGCATCCAGAGAGGGCTCTCTATTTATGATTTAGCTTTGTTTTGAGACATATTAGGTTAGCTATGAAGTATAAGGGTTTTGTTTTGAGTTTGGTTGGAGAGATGGAGATTCAATAGAACAGTGAGGTAAAACTGAAGAGTTTCAGTCCATTAGGCATGATGGAGTCAAAGAAGGATAGCTTCCTGGATTCGGTTTCTTAACAGAGGAGGGTATCACGAAGCAAGGTAATCAAATATGGAACAATGTAAAGGCTGGAATCAGATGGAATGGGGTCAAGTGGGTGAAGGGCAGTTAAGAATCCTTCATCATATTTGACAGAGGGAAACTGGATGATTACTGTTAAGCAGCAATTAAGAATTCCTTAACAAATATTCAAGGTGAAAGAATCAGGGGAAACATGAGCAATTAAGAATTCACTGTTTATACTAATTCTGAAGAAAACACAAAAAATAATAAAGACTGAAGACAGAGTGCAGTCAAGCAAATTCTGAATTATTCTTTCTCTCTATTATTTAGATCATGAAACATAGATGATATAGAAAACGAAGAAACTGTAAAACACAAGTTAGAAATGACTTATTGATCCATAAGCTGATTCAAGAATTCTGTAACATGGTCCTTAGCATCAATTCCTCATCCAGCAGGCTAGAAAAAAATGGTTCCAACAGCCCTTTTATTCCAAAATTTCTATATTACAACAAAGTCTGAGAATACTTCCCAATCAGCCAACCCCAAATACTTCGTTTGGGGGGGTATTTATACAAAACATCAAAATATATTACAAAATATCTGAAGGAGATAATATCTAGTGATGATTTTAATGCTTCTTTTACAAAATATAGAGACAAAAGGTCTCGGAAACAGGGAAACAATAAATTGACGCTGTGTTGGCCGCTCCCTCTTTATTGAATGTACCAGAGGTAGGTTCTGCAAGTTGGTTTGTAGATGTCTTCCACTGATATTCCGCGCTGGCTGCTCCATCGTTGCTGGACATCCTTTGACCCACTTGAGCCTCATTTAACTCTGTTTATCTTTATCACGGAAAAATAGACCAAAATTTACATCTTATCCAAGAGGAATTTACAGGATCCCCAACATGTCTTCCCACCACTGTTGATCTGGCAATTTATGCCTCTGAAGCTTCCTCAGGGTTTCATCAGCTTCTGTATATCTAACAAAATTAGGCTGAAGCTGAAACAGATGTTTTACTTCATGTTCAATATAAAATAACTTCTCTAAATTATCATAGAGACTCTGGCCTGAGGGAAGTGCTTTTTCTCCTGAAGCACTTGCTGATGAATTAACCTGATCAACAACATATGTGTTCAACTTGTGTACATAATCTGTGTGTCTCATTAGCCTGTCATTATTTCCTAAAAGACTTGGCAGCCCTTTATCCTGCAAAATTGTAAATATTTGCATGAAAGAATTGATTTCTACTTGCATATCCTGGCATCTTTTTTCTAAATTCTGCATTAGAGTTTTCTTGGTTAGAACTCTTTTGATATCCAAAATGGTGCATGTTCTGTCCGGGATGCCAAGCTGTTCCAACTGTTCTCTATTTCTATAATTCAAAAAATGAATGAGCTGGTTGGCTTGATCAGGCATTTGTCTTAATAAAGCTCTTGCTTTTTGAATTTCTCCATGTGCTACATTCACCAAGTCAATATGCTCATAAATTGTCTGGATGGATGGCCAAACATTACTTAGGGATTGAGTGATGTTGGTCCAAAGGATTCCTTTGATTTTCGCTAGAGGCTTGTCCATAGTGAGATCTTTTTCTAATGATCTGACTTTGTTCTGTAATGCTTTAACCTCTCTTGTTTTCTTTGCCACACTAATTTTGGACTTATCATAACTCTGTTCTATTTTTGCCAATTTTTCCTTTACTTGCTTCAGGTCTAACACTTGGAGTTTCAGTTCCTCCATGGATTTTATCAATTCTTCTGTGGTCATGCTTGTACTGCTACTTGGTGCTGCTCCTTCTGATGTTGTACCTATGATTACTTGAGTTGTAGCTGCTAGGACATTTAGGGCCAATGCTGATCCAGTTGTTGAGGGGACTGTAGTTGTGACCGTGGGGATTACCTCAGGTGGCTAGGAGGTCGACTCTCCCTGCTTCTCTTTTAATGCCTTTTCCAGTGCCTGCTCTGTATCAATTAATCTTTCATTGAGTTTCATGAGCAGGTCCATCATGTCCTCCTCTGATTTTTGCTGCACAACTTCTGCAGTTTGTGGGTGCATGGAAGGAGGCAGTTTCAGCTGTTTTCTTAGGGTAGCAATGTCCTCTTCCTTTTTCTTCATCAGTGCCTTTATGCCTTTGGCATCTCTGGGATCATGTACCAGTTCAATGATAATTTCCTCCAAGGATTTGATCTTGTTGTCCTTTGCTAGAGAAGAAGCTTTCTCTAAATCTAACTGAGCAGAGGTATTATTCAAGGAGTTTTGTAATTTATGAGCTAACATAGCTTTATCAGCCAGTGTGGAGTATACCATCTCTCCAGTCTGTTTATGAAGCTCAATCTGGTCCATGGGATGAATATCCTTGGCTAAGACCTCCAGATTTGTCCTGATGTAGTCAGCTGTTGATTGTGGTTGTTGCACCTTGGGCTTAAAGTAACTCATTATCATCTTTCCTTCTTTTATGTCATATGCTAACATTAATCTTTGTTGCTTTGTGGGGGGCATCTTAAGATACTGGTTGTAAATTTGAAGCCTTAGTGGATCATTCCTGGCCTTTATCTCAGTGAATGTCTTCTTGATGTCCGAGGCCTGTTTGCTTTGTGGCCTAGTGGATGAAACTTCCACACTATGCTGCCTTTCTAGCTCCTGCCTATGTGAGATAGTTGATGTATCTACCACTGGGGAAGTCTGCTGGCTGACTAACCTATCAACTCGTAGGCTATCTGTTGTTTCTTCAATAGTCTCCTCTTTTGACAGAGGATTGAGCCTTTGTCTCTTTGCTCCTGGTTGCTCATGAGGTCCACTGATAGGTGTGGCCTCTTCTCTATCTCTTTTCTTGCCTTTTACCTCATTTAGAGGAGTTTGTAATGCCGGGACATTTGCTGCTTTAGATTGGGCAGGAGGAATTTGCACTTGTTCCTGTTCTCTAGACCCCCCTGGCTGATCAGTCATGATTGGTTGTTCAGTTGTTTCCACCTCTTTTCCCTTTGAAGTCCCTGTGACTGATGCGTTGGTTCTCTGTGCAAGCTGCTGAGAAGTTCCAGCAGAGGATGTCCTAACTCCTGATTGTTGAGGCCACTTGAAAGATACCTGTCCAAAAGAGTGCAGGTCAACGGTTTTTTCAAGATCTTTCATAGCTTTTTCCATCTTTTCTTGTTCACTAACTTCCTCTACTAATGTCCCTTATACCCATTCTTCCTGATTTGCATATTGTTCAATTTCTGGAATTCTATGATGTACATATATTGATAGCCTATTTTTTACCCTTCTGTCACTTATGAAACTATTCGGATCATAAGGTGCCTACTCAAAACTCTTCTTGAATTTAAGGTGTTCTTCTAGTATCTTCTCAGCATCTTTCCATGCATCCCTAGAATGGATGACATAAGGGCCCAACTGGTTTTTGATTCTCAGCTGAGCCTTCTTTACATTACAAAAGTGGATTAAGTCTGAATAGATGAGCTACCTGAAATATTCTAATGCAAACAACCTCATAGGCACATACCTAGGAAACTTGAATGGGCATAATTCACATCCATATATTCTGATTTCAGTGTGGTTCTGGTAGAGGTACCAGTCACCTATCCTGTTTTGTTTGGACAACTGTAAAATTTTCTTCATATCACCAGTAATTCTAGGAGGAGGAGCTCCTATCAACAGAGTGGAGGCTGGGTGTATAAACAAATCAATGAATTCATTGTAGGTATAAGGGGAGTCATAGTTATGGAAGACTGAGCTCCAAAAAATCACAGACCTCCGATTTCCTTTTGAGTCTAATTTCCTGATCGGAAATGGGAAACTGTCTGGGTGATAATATAATAGCAGATGGTATATGAAAGATGTATATTTAAACACTCCTTCCCTTTCCAAATTCATGAATTGAGCATGGATTTTGTCAGTAATGAAAGTGGCATAGTCATACTTAATAGCAGGGGGTTGTCTTGGAGTAAAGATAGATAACAGAACCAGGGTGATATCAGCCACATATTCACTGGACCTAAATCCCAAGATCAAGGATATCATGTCAAGAATGAGTTTTCCAGTCTCAGTGAACCAGACATGCAAATAGGGAAGTGGGCCTTGGGGTTGACAATTTGGTTTCATGAACATCTGGGCAATACGAGTTATTTCTGAGCTGGGCAATTGAGATGCCTTTTCAAGCAAAAATCCCATGGAAAGACGGGCGAGGGGTTCAGTGTAATGGAAATGTATCATCTCATTGATGGATTCAGCAGTTATGTAAAAAAGGATAGTGTTGGAAGGAGACATAACAGCTCTCTGAACAGGGTCATAATTGGCACAACATTGGTGAATGATATCTGGGAAAACATGGACTGAGGGCATGAAATACATGGGAAGGTTTGATTCCCACAGTCCAAAAATGTCATAGTTGCTTAAATAGCTATCCCTTATCTGGAAGAAGGTCTGAAGATGATTCCCGTCACCAGATGGGTCTTTTATTTGGAAATCTTTGTCGGCCAAAGGTAGATAATTCAAGTCTTTATGAGGTGCATTCATGGGCGCGACATTCAGGGCTATAGGGGCTTCCATGTTAGGTACTTGTGTTTTCAAACAGGAATTTGGGCTTTCTATGGTAAATTGGACTAAACAGCAGGTCTGGGAGTCTTTTTGTGGGCTAAACAGAGTGTTCTCAACTTGAATTTGGTTTTCACAGGTGGAATTTTCAGTAAAAAAGAGGAATTTACAGGGTTACCGGTAAAACGAGTAAATACCTTGATTAAGGACGCAAATTGAGTAACTGTAGGTTGAATAACGGAGTACAAAGCGTGTTGTTGGTGGTTTCCTCGGCTGGGTGGCGGTTGAAAGTAGGTACAGTGGCTTCAGTTGTTCTTTTGCATGGGAACGTGAACACAGAGATTTTATAGCGAAAATGACATTTCGTCGTTTTTTAATGAAATTTCGGGCTGGCGGGTAATTTTTGGCATTTATTGGCGGATGATGTTAGCATGACAGGACATCTTGTCGCTTAGCGGGGGTACGGGACGGTGACATGGCAGTGACGTCAGCGAGGGGTTGGCGGGAGGGCGGTAAGTGTTTTTGGCCCGCACCGCTTATTAGCTAAAGTGGTTTCGGTCGAGAGGGCCGCGAGAGTGTGCCACGCGTCCGGGTACGGGCTATAATACCGCCAGTCTCCCGGGCGTTAAAATGCAGCGGCGAAGGGGGTCGTGATATGCATATTGACCGTTGGATGAGCGGGCCCATATTTGACGGTTGGCGCTCTGCGAAGATAGTGGAGAGTTAATGTGTGGGGCCCGATATAATAAACGTTAATTAAACATATCGGGGTTGTGTTTATTGGTTGGCGAGGTGTTTTGTTATTAATTAACGTGGGGTTAATTAATCCCATGGTTTGTGCACGGTGGGTTATGGTTCTTAACAGGTTCCAAATAAACCCGCTAATCCATATTTGAACAACGATTTAACAGTCTTATGGTTATAATAAATCGGGGCGGGGATATTAAAATATAAGGGTCTTTGTTATATATACATATTTAAGGGGAAGGGTATTATTTCACAAGGGATTTATATAATAAAGTTAGAGTTTAATTTATATGATTTATGAAATGGGAAGCGCTAAGTGATGAACTTAGGCTATAGGGAAAAGAGGGGTCTTTGTGATATTTGTACATTTTCCTAAGTAAAAAAGGTTTTACTTAGGTTTGTTATGAAATGAGATGGATGGAAGGAGTTGTTTGGTGATATTAAGCAAATCTTAATATCACTAGGGAAGTTAGTAAATGATTTGGGGAAATGATAGATGGGAGTTAGTTATGCTTTGCTTGATCTTCACCCAAACATCTGCCATGGTACTTGTGATAACACTAAAATGAACATCTTAGAGAGACAAAATCAATCACAAGTCTTATTCTGCAACACCAAAACTGCCTACCCAGCCTACTGTACCTAACATTTTTTCTTTTTTTGCCATTGGGTGCACTTGGACTGGCAAACCCTTTTCAATCTTCTTTCTTTTCATGGTAGGCTTACCTAAGTCAACACTTGTAACATCCAAGGGCTCAGATTTAACTGTTGAGCTCCTTTGCTTTTCTACCTAACTATTTATCTGCCAAGATTTAAACAGTTTGGACAGATTTTTACTCTCTATTACTAAAACAAGTAAATTCAGAAATGAACTAGCCAAGATTGAGTTATTTGGCCATTCATTAACTGTGGGAAAAAAAAGATTCAACGAGCTGTATGTGATGCTTTATTGACAGCATAATAAAATAGTAGTGGTGTTTGGACTTGCACACTTTCCTAGTCCTTTTCATTTGGGGTTCATTTCTTTTCTTTTTTCTGACCATCTTATTCTTTTTACCCTTTGATTTTTCTTTTAGGGTATACCCTCTTTTCATTTTTTAAATTTTTTGATTCTTTAAGAATATGGAAAACCTTTGCAGCAAGAAAAGGTATGTACATATTGCAGAGCTAATCAAGTCAATCATGAAATATGACACCTATTGGTATAGGAGCATAACACAATCGAGTCAAAATCATCGATCAAGCATGTTAAGCTTTTTCTACCATATTTTAAGTCTTGGATTAGGTATATTGATCAAAATTGGGAAATGTTTACTAATATCCCTAAATAGTCGAGGTAGAGGCAAAGGCTAGACAAGAGGAGAAGAATCTAGATTCTAGATGGTTGATGCATCTAGATGGTTGATACTCGAATAATTAATCATTAGTGTACAATGGATGTTATATCTATCTTGATTTATGTACAAATATGGATGTTTCCATATATTCTACAGTGAATTTGGTATTTTGTATGTTTTTTAAAATATTAATGCAAAAAAATATAATATATATAGTATACGCTTCCAAGACATTTTGCTTCTTAGATTTTTGGGAAATGACGCTTCCGCGGATCTGCTTCCTAAAACTATCCCTGCTTCATGCAACATTGGTCCTATCTTAAGAGTACCAAATTTTAAGAGGAAATTTTATGGGGAAGGTTAAGGTTTGACCACGAAGGACTTGGATTAATGCCTTGTCCTTTGGGCGTATGGAGTCTTAGGATGTTCATTATGAGCTATATCATCTCTAAGAAGGCTGAAAATTGTCGCCCTAGGTACCAATTCTTAACATTTACCCACTTCAAGAATTAATGGATTTCATGGAGAGTTCAAATATTATCCTCCACTAAGAACATTCATTACATGCCATACATTGAATAACAGATGCAACACTCAACTAGATAGCCTTCCAAAATTAATTTTCAATAATTATGGCACAATTAGAACATTCTAGAAGCAACAATTCCATATATTAAACAAAATCAAGAGAAAAATTCCATCAACATTAAGCACTTACAAGATGAAATGCAATATATCCGTCTAATACTCAAGAAATGGCTCCAAAAAAGAAATTTGAATTAGCTCCACACATCAAAATGCATACAAAAGAGTCTCCAATATCTAAAGAAACAAGTGTGAAAATATCTCAAGAGATCAAATCTAAGTTTGATAATGATAAGAATCTCAAATGAGCTCTCATCTATTTATACCTGATCTATCAAGCCTCATTTTAGCCCTGAAGCCCCTCTTAGTTGTCAAATGGAGGGGAAAACTAATTGTGGTTACAATCCAACCACATAGCCAATGAAAAATCATAAAGATAAACCCACAAGAGGTATGAAATGTTGATGTCATCATTGTGTGGGCCTCTTGGACACATGCGTTGAGCTCCCTTTGTTCCAAAGTGATTCAATATGGCTCCATAATTGTTAAATAGGCAACTAGGGCCAAACTCCATGTGGGTCAGCTTATTTATGGCAGCTGATATTTTTATTGAATCCCTCTCATCGAGAGGTGTAGGATTGATCTAAAGATCATCCGATTCCGATAAGTATTTATGGAGATATGAATTTATTTTGATTATCTAATTATTATCAAGCCGACCAACTCTTGCGTAGGCTCAAGAAGCCCAAACGTCGTGTCTATTCATCATCTACACGTTAGTATAAATAGAAGAGGATTTGAAGTCATTTAGTAACTCACTTCAAGTGATCTCCTCTCCACGTCTTGGTTTTTTTTTTGGAGAAGGAGATACACTATGGATTACACTTGCCTAATATACTAATACGTTGTCCATACAAGTCACAAAAGGTGGCCACAGTGACATGAAGGGTAGCCACAGTAATATGGTGAAACCGCAGTTGAAAGAATCCCTACTAAATTACGCTGTAATGAAGACCTAGATCCATGCAAACATCCACGCAGTAGATGAGGCAATAAGGATGATCCGCGTAAATGTCCAGAATGCAGGCACGCGAGCCCTAAGCACGCAGGCCCTACTCTATGTGTTAGTAGATCCACATAGGCAATGAGGATGATCCACGTACGTACGCAGGCACGTAGGCCCTAATCTACGCTATTAGTAGAGACTCCTTCAATGCAATCATGGTTATAGCCGCAGTGATGTAAATGCAGTCATGGTTATAGCTGCAGTGATGTAAATGTAGTCATGGTTATAGCCCTAGTGATGAAGAGGTAAACGCTATCATGGTATTACAATATGTGTATATATATATGATAAGAATGCACACGCACAACATTCATAAGACAATTAATGCTCTATGACTGGAGACACTTAACATATATATGTTGGGCATGAGAAACATATCTACGCTGGTCAATAAAAGGAACAACTGCAGTCATCAAGGATAGCCGCCGTGATGTATGCGGATCTAGCAGTGTAGATCAGGCTACCGTGTGGAGTAGATCAGGGTATAGAGACTCCAATCACTCGTACGCAGTTCATGGAGACTCTTATGCACAAGTCATAGAGACACGCAACAATGAAAGGGAACCTATAGCTGAAGAATACCAATACGTTGTGTATAATGGGATTGCGTGGAACTATAGCATAGCTGCTTTGCTAGGCTGCAAGACATAGCAAGCAGCTAAGGCTGATATCAACAAAAGAAAATTGTCGCAGAATGTGAAGCAACAAGAAGGTGGAGGCATCAACATGATGGGCAGCACTATGAGATCATATGCATGGGCAGTACAATGATACATAGGGAGGCATCAACATGATGGGCAGCGCTATGAGATCATGTGCATGGGCAGTACAATGATACATTAGCAGGGGCAGTAGCATGATGATGATGCACATTAGTTTGAGCAGCATTATGATGGATAAGATCATGGACATGGGCAACATGATGATAATCATGATTAGTGCAGCATGGTGCAGTATGTGGTGGTGCAACTAGAGGACCAGATACAACACGATGATAGGTATCAGTTGAAGCAGAATGTCTTCAACTGATCTCATTGTTATAGGAGATGATCTATGCTCATATCTAGACAAATCAAAGTGTTGACTTCTGTTGTAAATGTACTATCTCTCTCTCTCTTTCTCTGCTCAACTTTGAAGAACATAAAAGAAGAATTGATCAAGGGTTTCCCCATGTTGTGGGGTTTGTCCCTAGCTAGCGCCACATCTTGTGCCCTCTTGTCTTGGCTTGTCTTCTGCAATTTATATTTATGTTCTATTTGCAGTTTACTTTAATGCTGATGTGATTGCTAACTGTGAAAATTTAAATAAATTTCTCTAGCATAGAACATACCTAAAATTAACATGGTATCAGAGGTGAGGCGAAGACAATGCCCAAACAAGAGTGAAAGAGCAATCACTGAAGACATTTGGGACAAGACAAAAGGATCAATGGGTTCCTCATAATTCACCCAGGGTGAAGTTGAAGCAGAGAATATTATCAGACTGGTGCAACAGAAATTTCTGATGGCCTACCTAAAGATCACTTCATTGGGAAGTTCGGATCTAAGGATGGAAGGAAAGGCAAATGCCTTGGTTACAATAAGTTCTGCCCTTATGCAAAGGAGTGTCAGAATGGCGGAAAAGCAGGTCATCAAGGACACAATCGTCTCTTCAAGAAAGCAAGGAAACCCCTGAATCACCTTTATGTACCTAATCGCAAAAAGAACTTGGTGTCCATCTTGGAAATGGAAGTCAAAGGTTTCAGGGTGGCACTCATCGATGGAAAGGTACGTGTTTGAAACAGAATTTTCAAAAATGCTTTTGAGTTCAGGGTCGTATCAAATTGTAGGAAGTCCACTGGGGACCATGTCCATTGTCACGTAGCACCGAAGGTCTATGAGTCAGATGGTGACAAGGATGCCTGAATTCAAAAGGATCATGAAAGTACATGTTTAAGATGTACCGAAGGAAAATCATACAAGGGGAACATTCCCCTCATGTAGCTGGTCCATAGGTTTGAAACAACCCATGGAGTTTTTGAGATTCATGAACGGGAATCTCATGTATACAGGTGGAAGAAAGCCCTCTATGGATTGAAGCAAAACACCCCGGGCGTAGTATGAGAGGACTGATAGTTGTTTGATGAAGCTAAGATTCACTAGGAGTGAAATTGATCCAAACCATTATCCGAAGGTAGTGGATGATAGACCTCTCATACCGGCACCTTATGCGGATGAAATATTTCTGACAAATGTAGACCCTCTCACTTGCAGAAGTAAGAGGGAGTTGGATTCGGATGTGAAATGATAAATTGCAAGACTATGACTACCTCGAGGAAGTTATACAGTAGTGATGTCGGACCAGACTTAGGAAAGTTCTTAGTGAACTTCCGTCCGGACATATGTTTTGCAGTTAGCATGGGGAGCTCATATTTGGTTGAGCCTCACTAGATTGGTGCCAGGAATCTTCTGAGATGTCTTCAGGGCACAATCGCTCATGGATTGAGATACATTGCTGGAAATATGAAATTGCATGATTATTCGAATGCTGATTGGGCAGGCAGTGTGGAGGATCACTAGAGCACTTTTCAGTATTGGTTCTCTTTGGATTCTGCTTCGATATCATGAATGATTAGGAAGCAGAAGTCAGTTGTTATAAGCACCATTGAGACCAGATACACATCTACGAGTATGAAGCTGCCTGGTTGGGGAAGCTCTTCAGTGAGCTGTTTGTACACATGATGAATACCACTGTGATTCTCTGTAACAACCAGAGGTGGGATTCGATTATTGAGGAATCCCATATTTGATGATTGCTCCAGCAGATAGACATCAGATACTGCCCTATCTGGGATATGGCAAGTCGATGAGCAAGGAGGCTCCATCGCATTAGGATGATGTACAGGTCGATACACTTTTTCAAAGCCCCGGGGAAAGATCAAATCTGTGATTTTCCTGAACGACTTGGAGTCATCAAGAGACCCTCGTACAAGGGTCCTGCATGTTGTATACATTGAGCTCTGGGAGCTCTGGGGGCTTGTGGCTCTTACTAGAGCAACATACGATCACAGGGTGACTCACCCTCCCCTAGTGGTGCGCATTGGGACAGGATGATTCGCTCTTCTGTGGACAGGATGATTTGCTTTCCTGTGGTCAAGATGATTCACACTCTTGTGGAACAAGATGATTTGCTCTCTTGTGGGACAGGATGATTCACTCTCATGTGTAGCAGAATGATTAGTTCTCTTGTGAGGTCTGGATGATGTGTTCTCCATGACAAATTGCAGCAGGATGATTATTTCTCTTGTGAGGACGGGATTGATTAAGTTCTCCTATCAAGGCATCCTACCCATGTAGTCTGGGACTCATGGGAAGTACCTCTCATCTGATCAATGAGTAGGGAATTGAGGATAGGGACCATAGTAGTACCGATGGATGCATCATTGTATCTATCGTACTCCCTATGTTAGGATGACCTTCATTGATCTGGGACCAGTGGTAGGAGTTGTACCCCCTATGACACTGACTTCGGGTCGGTTGAGACTAGTCTGGGACCAGTGGTAGGAGTTGTACCCCCTATGACATTGAATTTGGGTCGGTTGAGAGTGGTCTGGGACTAGTGGTACATACTCTGAGACTGACTTTGTGTCAGTGAAAGACTAGTCTGGGACTAGTGAGAGTGGTACATACTATGACGCTAACTTCGGGTTGGTTGAGACTGGTTTGGGACCAGTGGTACACTCTTTGAGCCTGTGATACTGATATGGGACCAGTGGTAGGAGTGGTCCCACTATGACGCTAAGTTTGGGTCGGTTGAGACTGGTTTGGGACCAGTGGTACACACTCTGAGACTGACTTTGGGTCAGTGGAGAATGGTATGAGACATTCTTGATCAATTCTTCTTCTTCATAGTTCAGCAGAGCTAACCTAAGCAGAGCAGAGTAGAGCCAACAAAGCTGAGCAGAGCCAATAGAGCCAGCAGAGCTAATCAGAGCAGAGCAGAGCCAACAGAGCTGAGCAGAGTAGAGTAGAGCCAGCAGAGCTGAGCTGAGCAGAGTTGAGCAGAGCATAGCAGAGCCAGCAGAGCTGAGTAGAGCTGGACAAAGCAGTGCAAGGCACTGATGGCAGAGATAGTACAGTCAGACATATAGATCAATGGATGGAGTTCTCCCTAGTTGAGAGGGAGTGTTAAATTGGCAACTAGGGCCAAACTCCATATGGGTCATCTTATTTATGGAAGCTGATATTTTTATTGTATCCCTCTCGTCGAGAGGTGTAGGATTGATCTAAAGATCATTCGGTTCTGATAAGTATTTAAGGATATATGAATTTATTTTGATTATGTAATTATTATCAAGTCGACTAACTCTTACGTAGGCTCAAGAAGCCCAAACGTCGTGTCTATTCATCATCTACACGTTAGTATAAATAGAAGAGGGTTTGAAGTCATTTGGTAACTCACTTCAAGTGATATCCTCTCCACGTCTTGGTTTTTTTGGAGAAGGAGATACACTATGGATTACGTTGGCCTAATATACTAATACGTTGTCCATACAAGTCACAAAAGGTGGCCACAGTAACATGGAGGGTAGCCGTAGTAATATGGTGAAGACGTAATTGAAAGAAGCCCTACTAAATTATGTTGTAATGAAGACCTAGATCCACGCAGACATCCACGCAGTAGATGAAGGCATATCCACGTAGGCAATAAGGATGATCCACGTAAATGTCAAGAACGCAGGCACGCAGGCCCTAAGCACACAAGTCCTAATCTACGTGTTAGTAGGTCCACGCACAAAAGAAGGCACACAGGCCCTAATCTACGCTGTTAGTAGAGACTCCTTCAACGCAGTCATGGTTATAGCCGCAGTGATGTAAACGTAATCATGGTTATAGCCGTAGTGATGAAGAGGTAAACGCTGTCATGGTATTACAATATGTGTATATATATAATAAGAATATACATGCACAACATTCATAAGACAGTCAATGCTCTACAACTGGAGACACTTAACATATATACACTAGGCATGAGAAACATACCTACGCTGGTCAATAAAAGGAACAGCTACAGTCATCAAGGATAGCCGTTGTGATGTATGCGGATCTGACAGTGTAGATCAAGCTACCGTGTGGAGTAGATCAGGGTATAGAGACTCCAGTCACTCATACGCAGTTCATGGAGACTCTTATGCACGGGTCATAGAGACATGCAGCAATGAAAGGAAACCTATAGTTGAAGAATACCAATACATTGTGTATAATGGGATTGCATGGAACTATAGCATAGCTGCTTTGCTAGACTGCAAGACATAGCAAGCAGCTAAGGCTGATATCAACAAAAGCAAATTGTTGCAGTATGTGAAGCAACGAGAAGGTAGAGGCATCAACATGATGGGCAACACTATGAGATCATATGCATGGGCAGTACAATGATACATAGGCAGAGGCAGCAACATGATGGGCAGCACTATGAGATCATGTGCATGGGCAGTACAATGATACATTAGCAGGGGCAGTAGCATGATGATGATGCACATTAGTTTGAGCAGCATTATGATGGATAAGATCATGGACATGGGCAACATGATGATAATCATGATTAGTGCAGCATGGTGCAGTATGTAGTGGTGCAACTAGAGGACCAGATACAACACAATGATAGGTATCAGTTGAGCAGAATGTCTTCAACTGATCTCATCATTATAGGAGATGATCTATGCTCAGATCTAGACAAGTCAAAGTGTTGATGTTAAAATTGGCAACTAGGGAAAAACTTCATGTGGGTCATCTTATTCATGGCTGAAAATATTTTTATTAGATTACTCTCGTCGAGAGGTGTAGGATTGATATAAAATCATCTGATTCCGATAAGTATTCATGGAGATATGAATTTATTTTGATTATGGAATTATTATCAAGCCGACCTACAACTCATGTAGGTTCAGAAGCCCAATAGTCGCATCTATTCAAACACCAACGTTGTGTATAAATACAGGAGGAATTTTCCTCATTTGGACTCACTCATCTCATCACATCTCTCTCTCTCTATTGCGCAGAAAAGAGTCTCTTCTCTACTGCGTAGAAAATGGTCTCTCCCTCACACATGTGAAGCCGAAAGCTACTGAAACTGAAGCTGCAACTGCAGAAGTAAATATTGACCTGCGTGGACTAGAATATCTCCTTATATAAACTGTGTTGTAGGTTCATCTGAACCTCCTCTGAAAGCCGCAACTTTTGATGGTGGAATCAAGTCAATCTGACGGACAGTTTGCAAGATATCGACTGCCCTAGTTTGAAGCCGGAAGCTACTGAAATTGAAGCTGCAACTGCAGAAGTAAAGTTTGACCTACGTGGACTAGAAGATCTCCTCATCTAAATTGCGTTGTAGGTTCATTTGAACCTCCTCTGGTAGCTGCAACTTTTGGTGGTGGAATCAAGCTGATTCGACAATCGGTTTATGAGATATCGTCTACCCTAGTTTGATGATGAAGTCGCTAATGTTGATGTTGCTGATATAGGGTTTGCTACTACTGATATAAACTAGATTTATTGTATTATTTCTCTCTGCTGAATTATTGAAGATAAAAGAAGATTTGATCAAAGGGTTTCCCCACATATTGTGGGGTTTGTCCCTGGCTAGCAGCCACATCTTGTGTCTCTTGTCTTGGCTTGTTTTCTATCGATCGTGTAATGTTCTATTTTCACTTTACTTTATGTACATTTGATTGCTAATATGTGGAATATAATAAGAAAGAGAAGTGAACTGTTATAAGCATAGAAAATACCATAACTTAACATGGTATCGAAGCTGACGTGAAGACAAAGCCTAAGCAAGAGCAAGAGCAATCACCCGAAGAGAATATTGGAAAGGCTATCCTAAAAGAACGATGGGGTCCTCAACACTCTTTCCTATCGAAGACAAGCTCCGTGAGAAAGTTGACTATCACGGATGGAAGATGTCTATCAATCTAACTGTTGAGGATCAAGGATTGTTGGATCATGTGAGAGGCAATATTGTTGAGCCTCCATCAAATGCACCTCCTATTGCCAGGAACAAATGGAAGAACGAAGAAATTAAAGCGAAGAATATCATTCAGGACTCTATCGACAAGTGCTTGGTGGCCTACATCTCTGAACTAGACACCTCCATGGAAATATATGATAGACTGGTGAGTTTATTTAAAGTTAATGATGCAAATCAAGCTTTGTTTCTTAGAAATGAGCTGAAGGAAATTAAGAAGGGTAAAGATGAGAGTATGCAAGCATACTTCTTAAGAATCACCGAGATCAAGAATGATCTCCTATCTATTGGGGAGACTATTACTGATAGGGAAATGGCATTCACAACTCTTGGAGGATTACCATCCAAATGGTACGTATTCAGGACTACTCTTCTGAACAATAATGTAATTCCTGGTTTCGAGGAATTAATGGCTAGATGCATTCAAGAAGAAACAAGGGTAGAAGAGCAAGAAATGCCCTTGCCTAAAGGTCCCCCTGCTACTTTTTCTTCTCATGCTAAGAAAAGAAATAATTTTGGGTCTAAATCGAAAAGAAAGGTTGGACCTAAGGGTGGAAGAAAAGGACGATGTTACATCTGCGATAAAGCATGTCACTATGCAAAGGAGTGCTCTGATAGAAAAGACTCACATCAGGACGATGATCAAAATCCCTATGATGGCAATCAAAGGAATGACAAATTCAATAGCAAAGGTAAGAGGAGAGCTAGAAATCAAGGAAGAGGACAACCATTCAAGAAGGCTAGAAATTCCAACATGTATTAAATGCACCCGACCTCAAAAAGAACCCGGTGTCCATCTCGGCAATGGAAGATAAAGGCTACAAGGTAACCTTCAGCGATGGCAAGGTATGTATATGGAAAAATAATGTTAAAGATGCCTTTACTCTTGGGTTTCGTGTTGATTCATTATATCAGGTCAATGGAAGTCCGCTAGGTGTCATATCTTATGACACATCTCTTCAGTCTGAACTTTGGCATCAGAGGTTTGCCCACCTTCATTATAAAGCTCTACCCGGTGTAAGACAAATGGTGACAGGGATGCCCGAATTCCGAGTAGAGAAAGAAGGTGTATGTCCAGGATGTGCAGAAGGAAAGCTCAAAAGGGGACCATTCCCCTCAAGTCAAAGCAAGACCTCCGATATATTACAGTTGGTCCACTCAGGCATATCTCAGGCTGGCATTAAGAGGGAGACTACTACACCACATACTCTTGAGCAGAATGGTGTGCTTTAAAGGAAGAACCGTACGATTGTGGAAGATGTCTCTATGGGTAGATGATGTAACAATGCCTGATGTGGAGGAACCCATGGATCTTATTTATCCACCTGAGCCTCCCTCTTCTAGGAACAAGCCTTCATGGCTTAGGGGGATACTTGATGATGCTGAAGGACATGCTGCACCCCGAGGAACCTTCCGTGAAAGTAAGAAACCTAACAAGTATCAGGGATACCTAACCATCATGATCACGATCGTACAAAACGAGCCTCCATCATTCTCAGATGCCATCAAGCATCAAGTATGGAAGGATGCTATGACCAAAGAATATGAGTCTATTATGGAGAATGATGTCTGGGAAGTAGTTCCCAAACCCCAGGACAAGACAATTGTCACTTCTAAATGGATCTACAAGATAAAGCATGCAACAGATGAAAGTACGGAAAAGTATAAGGCTCGTTTTGTTGCTCGTGGTTTCTCCCAGAAGGAAGGTATAGACTATGATGTGATATTTGCACCTGTTGCCAGATATATGACCATCCGCTCGATCATAGCCCTTGTGGCTTCACAAGGATGGAACCTACATCAGATGGATGTCAAGACCGCGTTCTTTCACGGTTCGATCAAAGAAGAGGTCTATGTGGAGCAACCCGAAGGATTTGAGATTTATGATTGAAAATCTCATGTATGCAGTTTGAAGAAGGCTCTCTATGGGCTGAAGCAAGCACCCTGAGCATGGTATGAGAGGATCGATAACTACTTGATGGAGCTGGGACTCACTAGGAGTGAAGCCGATCCTAACCTTTACTTTAAGGTTGAAGATGACAAGCCTCTAATACTGGTGTTGTATGTGGATGACCTTTTTCTAACAGGTGCATACCCTCTCATTCACAAATGTAAGAGGGAGTTGGCTTCTGAATTTGAAATGAAGGACCAAGGACTTGAAGTGTGGCAGAAGCCAAGGGAAATTTTCCTATCTTGAGGAAAATATGTGGTAAAGATACTAGAAAGATTCGGTATGAGGGACTGCAATCCTGTTACTACCTCGAGGATCAAAACTTTTAGAAGTTATATGGTAGTGATGTCGGACTAGATTTGGGAAATGCCTCTGAGTTTCATAAACTAATTCGCATTCATGTTCTTGGTGAACCTTTGTCTAAACATATGTTTTGTAGTTAGCATTGTGAGCTCATATTTGGTTGAGCCTCACTGGATTGATGCCAAGAATCTTCTGAGATATCTTCGTGGCACAATTACTAATGGGTTAAGATACACTGCCGAAGATGTGAGACTACTTGGATATACTGATGCTGATTGGGCAGGCAGTGTGGTGGACCATAAGAGCACTTCCGGGTGCTGTTTCACCTTGGGATCTGCTTCGATATCCTGGATGAGCAGGAAGCAGAAGTCGGTGGCTTTGAGCACCGTCGAAGCAGAATATATTGCTGCTAGCATGGCCTCCTGTGAGGCAGTCTGGTTGTGAAAGCTCTTCAGTGAGTTGTTTGGATTTACATTGGATACCACTGTGATTCTCTGTAACAACCAGAGGTGGGATTCGATTATTGAGGAATCTCATATTCGTCGATTGATCCAATAGATAGACATCATCTAGGATATGGTAAGTCGATGAGTAAGGAGGCTCCATTGCATTAAGATGATGTGCAGGTCGATACACCTTGTCAAAGCCCTGAGGAAAGATCTAATCTGTGATTTTCCCAAACAACTTGGAGTCGTTAAGAAACCCTTGTACAAGGGTCCTGCATGTTGCATACATTGAGCTCTGGGAGCTCTGAGGGCTTGCGCTTCTTACTGGAGCAACATATGACCACAGGGTGACTCACCCTCCCCTGGTGGTGTGCACTGGAACAAGATGATTCACTCTCTTGTGGGACAAGATGATTCGCTCTCTTGTGGAAGAGGTGTTGAGCTCTGAACTTGCATTTTTCCTATACACCTTCCTAGACTTTTTCCATTCACCTGGACCTCCTAATCTATCAACATCATTGCATATTAATCATAAAAGAGCACTTAAAGTGGTTTTAAACTATGCTTTGTGTCTACTATTTGAATTAGATTTTTGCTCATTGAGTTGCGGAATCCTGTCACTTTCCGCAGCTGCTTCAACTTTCCGCAGCTGTTTTTGTTAAAGTCTACATTGCAGGTGTCTTTAGGCAAATCGAGCCACATGGGCAAGTTGGAAATGACTTGGACATGGACCGAGTCCTAGTGGCTCAGTCGGATTCATCAGAGGAGGCCGTGGTCAATGGTGGTCAAGCGGTGGTTAAACAGAAGAGTCCTACGGCAGCAAGACTCCGTTTCCAAGCACGTGAAAGATTTTTGTGGCCGTTTCTAGATTTCTGGAGGCACGCTGACACCTGTAGGCTACCCATGACGTGAATCCAACAAGCCATTTTCAATAGATTGCATAATCTTGGCAGCATGACGCTAAATCCATGGACGCTATCGTTTATGTGTCCTCTGTCAGCATAGTTTATAGGAAATTAGTTATGTAATCTTTTGTTATAAATAATGCATTTCTATACGCATAGTAGTTAGTCTTTTGAATATATTTTTTCTGTTAAAAAAAAACTACTGTGCTGTGACACTAGTTTCATTGTTGTGACTGCGTTCTGAAATATATGAGAAGACTCTGTTTCTGAGCATAATTCTTGATTGATAGCTGTTGCCCGAGGTTGTGCAGAGGGCCCCTGCACGCCGAGGTTTTGTTTATTATTGTTGTACAGTTTCATGTTGTGTTTCTTTATGTTTATTATGCCATAACTATTCACTTATGTACATTTCATTTATTATGGTACTAACGCTTCATTCTTGTCCATAGTTTTACATGCTTTATACATTGCTGATAACACTGACCAGTGTGTATGTTCCAGATTACAATAGGCAGCCCGGGCATTTGCATATAATTTTCACAATGACTAATGACATGGAATCAGTCTTTCTGCTGACTTACTTTTCTTAGCTTTTAATTCTAGTTTTGTTTTGTTTATTTCAGTTTTTTTCATTGGCTTTATTAGTTACCTTAGATATTAAATTGCTCAAGTTGTTGATGATTACCTCCGAAAGCCATAGTGAAACTAGCTCGCAAGGGGTCAGACTATGAATTGATGTGATTTGATTTTAAGTTTACTTTTCTGCAAATTAGATATCAGATTGCTCAAGTTGTTGATGATTACCTCCGAAAGCCATAGCGAGACTAACTGCCCAGGGGTCAGACTATGAATTGATGTCATTTGATTTTAAGTTTACTTTTCTACAAATTAGATATTAGATTGCTCAAGTTGTTGATGATTACCTCCGAAAGCCATAGCGAGACTAACTGGCGAGGGGTCAAAATATGAATTGATGTAATTTGATTTTAGCTTTACTTTACTTGCAATTTTTGGATTTCTTTGAGTACAGTAGCTTAATTCATTTCTTTTGTATTTAGACAACAACAGGGATAATGGTTTCATGATCAATAGTTCACTGTTTGTTTGATTAGAATAGTGGCACGTTTTCATTTTCTTTTGAGAATTTATTTCATCATTAGTATGTTTTAAGACCCTCTAAAGCTTGAAGTTTTGGAAATCATTATAAAGGACATAGTTGCCTTGAAAATTTATATCCATACTTGTCTTTTAGAATTTCCATTTCACATTAGGAGATAAACGAAGATAAAAACCCCCAAAACAAAATAAAAAAATAAAAAACGACAAAAAGTAAGAAATAGGTTATCTTGCACATATAGTGCACCACACTTCAACAGTTTATGACTTTCGGATTGGCAATTAATATAGCAATTTAGGACACTCTAAATTGACCAAACATTTTGGTGTCGTTGCCGGGGAAGTGTAACTAGGTAGCCAATTTCTTAAAAAAATATATATATTCAAAGAAGGGAAAAATTGATAACTTCTCAAAGTATGCTCTCCTCTTGCACCTAGTGTGATCTGGAGGATCAGAAAAGAGAGTTATTGGTTCAATAATTTCTTGAGTATGCTCTCTTCTTGCACCTAGTGTGATCTGGAAGATTAGAAAGAGAATTATTAGCTCGACTTGAAGACAAAAAAAAAATGACATGCATAGAGCAAGAGATTCTAGGGGAAGGTTTATAGCTAGGGCCAAGAGTTTGATTTTTATAACTCCATCTACTTCAAGGCATAGACAAGATACATCTCCATCATCTCCAACTCACACTCCTAGCCTTAGGATTCCTGGAATTCAAGGGGAAGCAGCTGAATTAGGAGACTCTCCCCCACTATTCATCAAATTTGACCCAAGGAAAGAACCTTTCTTCACTTCTACAGGGGAACATATTGTAATCAAAGAAGTAGAATCACCTGAAGAAGAAGAGGGAGAAATTCCTCCTCATTCGCCATTAATAGAAGAACCAGAGGACTCTGAAAACTCTGAGGAAACTATCATGACAGAGGAAGTAGTAAACGGATTTGGAGGAGGAGGTAGAGGAGGAGGAAACAATGGAGGAGGTAGAGGTAACAATGGGGAAAATAGGGATGGAGATAACTTATTTGGATTTCCTATAGTTGATGAAGAAACTCATACAACAATGGAAAACATCTCACCATCTGTCCTCCCAAACTTTTATGGGTTGCGAAGTGAGGATCCTGAAACATTTCTATTTGAGTTTGAAGTCGTGTGCCGAACTTATGACTATATGGAAGACTCTCAAAAACTCAAATTGTTTCCTTCAACATTGAAGGGAGCTACTTTGAAATGGTTCATGGGATTAGTCACTCAATCTATTAGGACTTGGAATGATATGAAACAAACATTTCTGGATAGATACCTGGACTATTGCATGCCCACCAACCATAAGGATGAGGTATTCAAAATGGTGAAAAAAGAAGATGAAAACTTGGAGGATTTACTTGAAATATTTCAATACAACTTAAAAAGAGCAAAAATGAGTAACTTAGATGAGGAGACCTTGAAATCCCTTCTATTAAAATCCATTAGAGATGAATGGATAGATATTTTAAACATGATGGGAAAGGGAGATATTTCTCAACTTCCACTTCGTGACATAGCAGAACTATGTGTCCATCTCTTGAGGGGAAAATCTAAAACGAGAAAAGGGCCTAGAGATCCTTCTCTTATTAGAGCAAACAAATCTGCAACTGGATTAGTAAGTAGGGCAGAGATTGGCAATATGCTTGATGAGTTCAAAACTGATATTCTAGGGAGCCTTAGTGAACAACTAGACACCCTTAAAATACAAAACAAGCAGAAAGCAGAAGCTGAAGCCTTGGCCATCTTTTGTCCAAAATGTAGGAAGAAACATGCTCTAAGGGAATGCCCCTTGGATGCAAAAGTTGTAGAAACATGTATTATTTGCTCGGAAATCCATGAGACCAAGGATTGTCCTTCAATTCCTGGGCTCAAAGTTGTCTTTCAAGAAGATCCAAATTCAGTAGAGTCTCTTTGTTTTGTTTCGAGGAGACCTTGGCAGGGGCAACAAAATCAAGGGTTTAACAACCCTATGAACTGTCAACTCCCGCCAAATTGGAATTCTTGGCAACAACCTTGGTCCCAACCTCAAAATCCATATCAATCATGGGTACAAGGTATGCAAAATCCTTATGGGAGATTTGCTCAATTTTGTCAATATCCTCCATCTTTTCAAAATCAACAAGCTCCACAACTTCCAAATCAAAACCCACAGCTTTCATTGCCATTTCCACAACAAAAACCTTCTCAAAAAAATCCAAATTCTCAACTCTTGCTTCCATTCCAACAAAAGACAAATCAACTACTAGCCCAGCCATTGCCAAATCTTAATAATAAAAATCCTCAAAATGCTTACATGGTAGAAGGACAACAATTTCCTACCTATATGATTGTTCCTCTTAATGATGTACAACTCAAGTCTAGTAGAGTTTTAGAAAAACCTTCTATAGATGCTCAAAAGCAAAGTACTTATGAGGAAGATTCTCTTAAAGTCAATAAAGGTTCTGAAGCATCTCTTCAAAACCTAAACACTCAAAAAGAAGAAGAAAAAGAGTCAACCCTCACAACTCCTATAGTTGAGCAACCTGCATCTTCATCCACCCCTCCTTTCCATGAAAGATTACAAATTGACAAAGGGGTGGAAAAACAAATCTTGTTGCCTGACTATGATTTCCTAGATGAATTAAAGAATGTCTGTATCAAGATTCCCTTGCTACAAGCCATTAGAGAGATTCCTATTCTAGCAAAAACAATAAAGGAGTTGAGTCTCAAAAGACCAGGAAGGAAACCAAGAGATACAAGAAGAATCCACCTTGTAGGAAAAATTGCAGATATCATGATGGGAAAAATTACCATGCAGAAATATGTAGATCCAGGTAGTCCAATTGTCAAGACACATATAAACGGGATAGAAATTCCAAATACACTAATTGACTTAGGGGCTACTATCAACATTATGAGTAGACAGACTATGGAACAACTTAAACTTCCTAATCTTGTTTTTACACCTACCTTACTGCAACTTGCAGATAGATCAATAATCAAACCAAATGTGTATTAGAAGATATTTCAGTCTCCTTAGATTCTTGGGAATATCCAGTAGATTTCATGATTTTGACTCCCAAGAGTAATTTAGGAGGGCACCCACTCATCTTAGGAAGACCTTGGCTAGCCACAACTGATGCTTTCATTAGTTATAGATCTGGAGATATGTACATTTCTGATGGTAATTCGACAAAGAAGTTCAATCTATATCCTCCAGCAAAAGCAATTACAGAAGTAGGAGATAATGAATGGGTCGATGATGAGGACACTATACAACCTGTCTTTACCATTTCTAAAATTAGTGAAGATAGTCAAATTCTGAACACATTAGAAAATTTTGAAACATCTTCAGAATATGATCACACACAATTTCAGTTAGATTCTGACATTGAGTATTTATCATCAAGAAAAATGTCTCTTTACTCTATGGAAGAGTTCGGTAGTTCCACCATTGAGATTTTTCCAGGTAAAACATTGAATATCAATAAAAATTTGGAAAAGTTATAACAGGAAGAGCTAACCAAAATCTTGCAAAAACATTCTACTGCATTTGCATGGGAGTATGCTGATATGAAAGGTATTGACCCTAAGACTTGCATTCATCACATCTACATCGAGGAAAACAATAGACCAATCAGACAACCTCAGAGAAGGATGAATCCAAACCTTAGGGAGATAGTGAAAGAAGAGCTCCAAAAACTACTCAATGTAAACTTCATTTATCCAATTTCAGATAGCTGATGGGTTTCTCCTTTGGTTATAGTACCTAAAAAGAATGGTAAATGGAGGGTATGCATTGATTACAGGGAATTGAATAAAGCAACTTTGAAGGATCACTTTCCTTTGCCCTTTATCGATCAAGTATTAGATACATTAGCAGGCAAAAAGTACTTTTCATTTCTGGATGGTTTTAGTGGTTATAATCAAATTCAGGTAGCACCTGAAGATCAAGATAAGACCACATTTACCTGTCCATGGGGAACTTTTGCTTATCGAGTGCTTCCTTTTGGATTATGTAATGCACCTGCAACATTCGAAAGAGCATTACTATGAATCTTTTCTGATCTAATCCATGATTGTGTAGAGGTTTATATGGATGATTTTACAGTTTATGGTAATTCGTTTGAAGAGGCATTAGAGAATTTGCAAAAAGTCCTTATAAGATGTAAAGAAACAAACTTTTCATTAAGTCATGAAAAATGATTTATGATGTTTACTGAAGGTATTGTTTTGGGACATCACATTTCAGGGGATGGGATTAAAGTTGATAGATCAAAAGTTGAAGTCATCTCCAAGTTGCCTATTCCAAATTGTCAAAAAGATGTTAGAAGTTTTCTGGGATTTACTGGGTATTATAGAAGATTTATAGAGAAATTCACTAAAATAGCATCTCCAGTCTTCAAATTGCTTACAAAAGACTATGAATTCAAATGGGATCCTGATTGTCAATTAGCATTTGAAACTTTGAAAACAAAGATATCTGAAGCACCTATTTTGAGAGGACCAAATTGGAAACTTCCATTCCATATTTCTACAGATGCTTCAGATACAACTCTAAGGGCTGTGTTGGGTCAAAAGGATTTAGTTCCTTATGCTATTTACTATACCAGTAAAAATTTGACTCCCACTGAGTTGAACTATACTGTAACTGAAAAAGAGTTCTTAGCTGTTGTTCATGCAATCAATAAGTTTAGACATTATATAACAGGCTATGAAACTTTTGTTCATACTGATCATTCTGCGATTAGATATCTAATGAACAAACCTGTTACTAATGGCAGAGTTACAAGGTGGCTCTTACTTTTACAAGAATTCAATATTACTGTGTTGGATAAACTAGGGAAACAAAATACAGTAGCTGATTTTTTGTCTAGGATTCAGAATACTAAAGAAGATTCTCCTATAGAGGACAAGTTTCCTGATGAATATTTATTTGCATTAACTACTAAGACTCCTTGGTATGCAGATATAGCTAACTATTTGGTTACAGGGAAACTGCCTCCACATTTATTTCCGGGTGAAAGAAGAAAGATTATTCAGGAGAGTTCAAAATATTCATGGATTTCTAACAAATTGTTTAAAACAGGGCTAGATCTTGTGATCAGAAGATCTGTTAGGGAAGATGAAATGCTTGATATCCTCAAAGCATGTCATGATGAACCATGCGACAGAAACTTTGCTGACAAAAGGACAGTCTATAAAATCATCTCTTTGGGATATTATTGGCCATCCATTTTTAAAGATGCAAAACAGTATGTCAAAAGGTGTGACAGTTGCCAAAGAGTAGGGAAACCTACCCTTTCAAATGAAATGCCATTACAGCCACAAGTACTCATCAAACCCTTTGAAAAATGGGCTTTAGATTTCATTGGACCTATTAACCCATCATCTAAACAAAAAAAGTATATATTGGTATGTACTGATTATGTCACTAAATGGGTAGAAGCCAAAGCATTATTTTCTGCTACTGAAAATATATTTGTTAATTTTCTTTATGAGGATATTTTTACTCGCTTTGGTGTTCCAAGAGAAATTGTGATAGATCAGGGAAGTCAATTCACATCCAACTTGGTGGAGAAGCTGATGTAAGAATACAAAATCAAGCATAGAAAATCCACTCCTTACCATCCGCAAGCAAATGGCCAAGTGGAGTCTACAAACAAAGTTATTGAAGGCATCATCACCAAAACTGTTCATCTACACAGAAGGAATTGGGCAGAAAGGCTTCCTAAAGCCTTATGGGCCTACAGAACTACATGGAGAAATACAACAGGACATTCTCCCTATGAACTAGTTTATGGGAAAGAAGTCCTGCTCCCCATTGAGTTCCAAGTCAAAACTTTTAAGATGGCAGTTCAGTTGGGGATGGATCTATCAGAAGCCCAAAAGCACAGAATGGAGCAATTAAATGAGCTAGATGAGATCAGACAAGAGGCAATTCTAAGAACTGATCTAGTTCAATATCAAAGAGCTAAGTGGCATGAAAAATACATCAAAGAGAAAAAGTTTCAAGAAGGAGATTGGGCATTGCTATTTGATTCCAAGTTTAAAGATTTTAAAGGAAAATTTCAGACTCATTGGCTTGGGCCATATGAGATTGACAAAATCTTTAGCAATGGAGCGGTAAGAATCAAAACCATTGATGAATATCAAACTTCTCTTATTGTAAATGGCCACAGATTAAAGATCTATCATAAGCCACTCTCAAAAGAGGAATTTGTCAAAATGTTTCAAGATAGTTCTGCAATAAAGCTGGTGAAGAAGAATCCTTCTTCTCCACCAGCCTAGCCTTTGTTCCTTTCTGTTCATAAAAAAAAAAATAAACAAATTAAAAAAAAAAAAATGTATAAGCCTGAAAACCAATCACTGATTGGCAGTCTTATACAGAAAATACAAGGCGAAAATCAGGAACTCCTGACGCCCTATATTTTCCAAAAAAAAATTCTCTCTCATTTCACAGTTTTGTGACACTCCACTTTATTTCATTCCACTCCACTTCATTTCATTCCACTCCATTTCATCCATTTCATTCCATTCCGCCAATATTTTTTTTTTTTTCATGACCATTTTTCATTTAGTCAGTTATCATCTATCCATCTCCATTCATTCAAATGATTGTTGTGTCAGTTTCCGCAGCTGAACCCAGTTTATGCAGCTATCACTCTGTTTTTCAAAACTAACAGTCAGATGTTAGTTAAATAATCATGAAATCAAATGCAGCTATGACCGAGGACATAATCATGAAATCAAATGCAGGAATGACCGAGGACAAATTATGAAGACATGAGGCATTTAAAAGCATCGACAAGGAGCAACTGATCAAAGATTAATGAAAAAAATGGCAAGAATTCCAAGGTATGAGTAGAAATTTATTTCAAATAGCGTTCAAAGAACATTTTTACATAGTTATAAAACCATAGCTCCATTATATGCAATGATTGGCGTTGATAACTCCATAACCGTTCCATGATCTCTATACGGTTCCCCCACAATCCTTGCATTTATTTTCAAATGGCCTCATGATCAAGCCTTCGGTTTTAACTCGTGTTCGGCTGTACTTTGATACTCCACCTGTAATCATGGGACGTGGTTGATTTGATCACGTCTTCTCTCTGCTGCACAAATTCCGCAGCCATTTCATAAACGTGTTTACGTTCACTCCGCAGCGATTCAGTTTAAAATTCTGCTGGGTTCACTTTACTCCCATACTATTTTATTGAAGATCCGGTTGCATTTCCACCTTGTTCATATCAGTCTTCGCTCCATTTCGTGAATTCACTTCCGCTACCTGTTCTCTGTTTTCCATTTACAGTCACTGTTTTCTTCTCCATAAACCATGTTCATCACCGTAACCCAGCCGTCTACCTCTGCTAAAAGCCTTACTCAAGCAGACGAATTTTAAAGACAGAAGGAAGGATGGGTCTGTTGTTGAGGGCAGAACCGGAAGGGCCCAAGTTTTTGGAAGGATACCTGCAAGTGAAAAACATATTGAAAAAGGCAAGGTGGCTACGATTTATTAAAAAATTCAAGGGCTACAACAAGGAGATTACAAAGACTTTTGCGAGGTCTTTCAAGTTTACAGTCACCGAGGCATCCATAGCAGCTGCTACAGAACTTCCGCAGGAGGGTGAACGCTGGTTCAAGAACAAGATCTTTGACGAGAAGGCTTGGAGGGTTATCCTACGAAATCCAGGTATGGATGTAACTATTTTTAAATGAGGAATCCCTGTCCATGCTTTAGAAGAGAAGTGGGCCAGTCTATTGTTGATTATTCAAAAGTTCATCACCTGTGGGGGACGTTTTGGATCAATGTATATGTATCACACCCGGTTGTTGATGAATTTCCTAGAAAACCAAACCCTCAATCTGCCATACTTTTTACTGAACAGTTTTCAAAAGATGTCTGTAACCGTCCAAAAGAATATGGGGGACGTAGAACCACACTTGTATCACCATGGCCTTGTGAAAATCTTGATAGAAAAACAATTGAAAGAAAAGAAGGACACATGGGAGCAGTTTCTAATCAGAAATTTCTTTTAAGATCCACAAGAAGCCCCTGAAAGCAGTACATCAAGAAGAAGCAGAAGAAAGAGAACAAGTGATAAAATTAAAAGTACTCCTACTAACATAGTTGAAGAAACTAGTAGAGAAGAAAGACTATCTAAAAGGAGGAAGGAAAAGACTGAGGGTAAGAAGCCAACAAAATCAAAAGAGAAAAGAAGCATTGAGGCTGTGCATCAAACCCCAGAACCTTCCTTAGAAGAAGACCATCAAGTATTGTCTGAAAGACTAGTTCACCTTCAGGAACAGTCAGCTGCAACCAAGAAGAAAGGAAAAGAAAAACAGAGTAGGGAGGAAAAAGACACTAGTCCACAGCATGTAAGAAGAAGCTCCAGGCTAAAAGGGAAATTAAGGACAGTGCAAACCAAAGGACCCCACTTTATTGACTTGGGAGGGGAAACACTGGAGTAGCCTCCAGCAACCTCTCCTGACCGTAGCCCACACCATACTTCCATTTCACAGCCAGATTTTGACATGAGCCTTTCTCGGCCAGATAAGGAAATCAGTCCTTCTCAACAGGATTTTGGGGTCAGCCCAAGGAAAACTACACTCGAGATAGACCCGAATTAGCAAGAGATATATGATTATCTAGAATCCTTGGAAAAGACAGCCACAGGCCCAAGCACTTCATCTACTCAGCCTCACACCGCACAAGAAGCTCTAGTCCAATCGTTGAAACAAGAAGTTTTTGAATTGGAGGTCTTAAATAGACATATTAAAAACGAAAATGAAGCATTAAAGGAACAAAGCAGATTGGACAAGATCATTCATGACAACACTATGTTACATCTGGGGCTGTGGCAGAAAAAGAACAGGAAATTGAAGAAGAAATGCAAGAGGTTGAGTAAAGCACTTATCAACCTCAAATTCAGATGCTTGATGAGGAAGCCTAGAATGTTAGCAGTACCAAGGAAGAGGAGAAGAGGGCTGGATGTGCTGGTAGAGGTGTCAGAGCATATGAATTGAAGAGAGGATGGTCAAAATTTTGGTTGCATGGGGACATGCAACACCTTCACAGTGGGGGTATGTTGAGCCCTGAACTTGCATCTTTCCTATACACCTTCCTAGACTTTTTCCATTCACCTGGACCTCCTAAGCTATCAACATCATTGCATATTAATCATAAAAGAGCACTTAAAGTGGTTTTTAACTATGTTTTGTGTCTGTTGTTTGAATTAGATTTTTGCTCATTGAGCTGCGGAATCCTGTCACTTTCCGTAGCTGCTTCAACTTTCCGCAGCTGTTTTTGTTAAAGTCTACATTGCAGGTGTCATCAGGCAAATCGAGCCACATGGGCAAGTTGGAAATGACTTGGACATGGACCGAGTCCTATTGGCTCAGTCGGATTCATCAGAGGAGGCCGTGGTCAACGGTGGTCAAGTGGTGGTCAAACAGAAGAGTCCTACGGCAACAGGACTTCGTTTCCAAGCACATGAAAGATTTTCGTGGCTGTTTCTAGATTTTTGGAGGCACGCTGACACCTGTAGGCTGCCCACGATGTGAATCCAACAAGTCGTTTTCAATAGATTGCATAATCTCGGCAGCATGACGCTAAATCCATGGACGCTGTCGTTTACGTGTCCTCTATCAGCGTAGTTTATAGGAAATTAGTTATGTAATCTTTTGTTATAAATAATGCGTTTCTATACGCATAGTAGTTAGTCCTTTGAATATATTTTTGCTGTTAAAAAAAACCATTGTGCCGTGACACTAGTTTCATTGTTGTGACTGCGTTCTGAAATATATGAGAAGACACTGTTTCTGAGCATAATTCTTGATTGATAGCTGTTGCCCGAGGTTGTGTAGAGGGCCCCTGCACACGCCAAGGTTTTGTTTATTATTGCTGTACAGTTTCATGCTGTGTTTCTTTATGTTTATTATTCCATAGTTATTCACTTATGTACATTTCATTTACTATGGTACTAACTCTTCATTCTTGTCCATAGTTTTACGTGCTTTATACATTGCTGATAACGCTGACCAGTGTGTATGTTCCAAATTACAGTAGACAACCCGGGCATTTGCATATAATTTTCATAATGACTAATGACATGGAATCAATCTTTCTGCTGACTTACTTTTCTTAGCTTTTAATTCCAGTTCTGTTTTGTTTATTTCAGTTTTGTTCATTGGCTTCATTAGTTAGCTTAGATATTAAATTGCTCAAGTTGTTGAATTACCTCCGAAAGCCATAGAGAGACTAACTGGCGAGGGGTCAGACTATGAATTGATGTGATTTGATTTTAAGTTTACTTTTCTACAAATTAGATATCAGATTGCTCAAGTTGTTGACGATTACCTTCGAAAGCCATAGCGAGACTAACTGGCGAGGGGTCAGACAATGAATTGATGTCATTTGATTTTAAGTTTACTTTTCTGCAAATTAGATATCAGATTGCTCAAGTTGTTGATGATTATCTCCAAAAGCCATAGCGAGACTAACTGGCGAGAGGTCAGAATATGAATTGATGTAATTTGATTTTAGCTTTACTTTACTTGCAATTTTTGGATTTCTTTGAGTACTGTAGCTTAATTCATTTCTTTTGTATTTAGACAGCAGCAGGGATAATAGTTTCATGATCAATAGTTCACTGTTTGTTTGATTAGAATAGTGGCACGTTTTGATTTTCTTTTGAGAATTTATTTCATCATTAGTATGTTTTAAGACCCTCTAAAGCTTGAAGTTTTGGAAATTATTATAAAGGACATAATTGCCTTGAAAATTTATATCCATACTTGTCTTTTAGAATTTCCATTTCACATTAGGAGATAAACGAAGATAAAAACCCCCAAAACAAAATAAAAAATAAAAAACGACAAAAAGTAAGAAATAGGTTATCTTGCACATATAGTGCACCACACTTCAACAGTTTACGACTCCTGGATTGACAATTAATATAGCAATTTAGGACACTCTAAATTGACCAAACAACAGGATTATTCACTCCCCTGTGTAGCAGGATGATTAGTTCTCCTGTGAGGCCTGGATTGATGTGTTCTCCATGGAGATTGTAGCAGGATTGAGGTGTTCTCCTGTGAAGCGTGGATTGATGTGTTCTCCATGGCAATTGTAAGAGGATTTATGTGCTCTCCTGTGAGGCCTGGATTGATGTGTTCTCCATGGCGATTGTAGCAGGATTGATGTGTTCTCCATGGCGGCCTGGATTGATGTGTTCTCCATGGCGATTGTAGCAAGATTGATGTGTTCTCCTGTGAGGATAGGATTGATTAGTTCTCCTATCGAGGCATCCTACCCATGCAGTCTGGGTCTCATGGGAAGTACCTCTCATCTGATCAATGAGCAGGGAAATGAAGTTAGGGACCATAGTAGCACCGATGGATGCATCGTTGTATTTACCGCACTCCCTACGCTAGGATGACCTCCATTGATCTGGGATCAATGATACTGGTCTGGGACCAGTGCTAGGAGTTGTACCATACTATGACACTGACTTCGGGTCAGTTGAGACTGGTCTGGGACCAGTGGTACATACTCTGAGACTGACTTCGTGCCAGTGCAGTACTGGTCTGGGACCAGTGAGAGTGGTAGATACTATGACGCTGACTTCGGGTCGGTTGAGACTAGTCTGGGACTAGTGGTACACTCTCTGAGACTGCGATACTGGTCTGGGACCAGTGGTAGGAGTGGTACTTACTATGAAGCTGACTTCGGGTCGGTTGAGACTGGTCTGGGACCAGTGGTACGAAATCTGAGACTGACTTTGAGTCAGTGGAGGATGATACTAGTCTGGAACTAGTGGAGTTGTACTCACTATGACGCTGACTTCGGGTTAGTTGAGACTGGTCTGGGACCAGTAGTACATACTCTGAGACTGAATTTGAGTCAGTATGATACATCCTCAATCATTTCTTCTTCTTCATAATTCAAACAAAAGCAGAGCAGAACAGAACAAAGCAGAGCAGCGCATAACAAAGTAGAGCCGTACAGATCAGTACAGGGCAGAAAAAGACAAAGTAGAACAGGCAGAATAGAGCAGAGCAGGGCAAGGGTCAGGCTGTACAGGGCAGTGCATTTGATGGATGAATAGTAATGATCGATAGACAGATTGCAGATGAAGTTCACCCTAGTTGAGAGGGAGTGTTAAAATTGGAAACTAGGGAAAAACTTCATGTGGATCATCTTATCCATGGCTGATAATATTTTTATTCAATTCCTCTCATCGAGAGGTGTAGGATTGATATAAAGAACATCCGATTCCGATAAGTATTCATGGAGATATGAATTTATTTTGATTATGGAATTATTATCAAGCCAACCTACAACTCATGTAGGCTCAAAAGCCCAACAGTCGCATCGATTCAAACACCAACGTTGTGTATAAATACAGGAGGACTTTTCCTCATTTGGACTCACTCGTTTCATCACATCTCTCTCTCTACTGCGCAGAAAAGATTCTCTTCTCTACTGTGCAGAAAAGGGTCTCTCCCTCACACATGTGAAGCCGGAAGCTGCTGAAACTAAAGCTTCAACTGCAGAAGTAAAGATTGACCTGCGTGTACACTTCTAAGCCAGTTGGGGCATGGCGGTCCAAGTGCATCATATCGTGAATCGTATGGGGAAAATTGAAAAATTTTGTCATGTTGTAGATGCCCATGGAGTGAAGTAATGATGATATGCAAGTAACAAGAGTCCCATGGTTTTCAACACTTCGCCTCGAGGATGTCATAGGCTCCTCTAGTGGACTTAGGCCCCAGTTAAGTTGCCCAACCCATGATGAAACTGCCTTCCAATCACATATAATATCTAGTGCTACATCTGCACCATTAGGTACAATAATTCGTTAGTGCATCTAAGTAAACCAAGCTTGTTAATCAAGGGCACATTGAGACTTCATATGGGGCTTCTCTTCCAAACTTGGAGTTTTAATCTTGTAACAGTGTTACTTCCCTAGGTAGGAGTGTTTTAGGGTACAAGGATGGTAATGATGAGGGATGTGCACATATTGGGTATATAGATGTAGGAGGGATCAATCATGGATACATGGGTTACCCTAGCCTTCGTTTTTCCACCCCTCTGTTATCACTCAGGTTGTTCCCCAAAAGTTGTAGAAAAGGGAATACAGCCGAGGTAACCACATACAAATCTTTTAGACACAGATTCTAGCCTATCTGCATCCAGAGAGGTCTCTATCTTTATAATCTAGAGTTGTTTTGAGTTATATTAGGCTAGTTATGAAGTACAAGGGTTTGTTTGATTTTTGGATGGTGACATTCAATAGAACAGGGGTGTAAATCTGAGAAGTTCAGTCCATTGGGCTAATGGAGTCTATGAGGATGAACTGCTGGATATGGTTTCTTTGACAGAGGGTGGTACTACAGAGCAAGGTAATCAATCATGGAACAATTTATAAGCTGGAATCAGATGGGATGGAGTCAGTGGGTGAAGGGCAATTAAGAATCCTTCATCATGCAGACAGAGGGAAAATGGATGATTATTGCTAGGAAGCAGTTAAGAATTCCGTTGCTAATATTCAAGATGTAAGAACCAGGGGAAACAAAAGTAGTTAAGAATTCCTGTTTATGCTAATTCTGAAGAAAAAATTAATAATAACAGAGATTGAACATAGAGTGCAAACAAGAAAATTCTGAGTTATTCTTTTTCTCTATTATTCAATCATGAAACATATATGATATAGTAAAGACATAAACTGAAAACACAAGTAAAAGAGACTTATTGATCCATAAGATGATTCAAGAATTCTATAACATGGTCCTCTACTAGCAATTCCATATCTAGAGAGTTCAGCAACAATGGATTCCAGCAGCTTTTGTATACATAAGGTTTTTAGAGTTACAACGCAGTCTAAGAAATGTATCACCAACCCCGAATACTTTGCTTGGGGAGGTATTTGTACAAAAGTGTTTACAAAATATCTCAAAGAGATAATATCTAGTAATAACTCATTCTACCTACTTTATAGGAGAAATAAATGATCTTGAAAATAGGGAGAAATAAATGCAGAAGTAAATGTTGTTGTGCTGGCTGCTTAGTTGGTGAGATGTGTTGACTGTAAGCTCGGTGAGTTGGCCGGTGGCTGTTTCCACTGATATTCCGTGCTGCTGCCTCAGCTTTCTTGGGCGTATTTAATTTTTGATTTGATAGACTATTGCCCCGCATGACTTTTATCCGCTCTATGGTATCTGGTACCAAGACTTTTGATTCACCAACAATATAAAAGATACCAAAAATATGTTTATAGAATTTGCAACATGCTTTGCCACCAATGCTCCTCTGGTAACTGATGCTTTGCAACTTTCTCAAAGACTCATCAGTGTTTGTGTACATGTAGAAGTTAGGCTGGATTGCAAAAAGATGTTTCACTTCATGCTCAATATAGAATAGATTTTCCAAGTTGTTGTAGAGGGTTTGGCCAGATGGAAGGGTCTTCTCTCCTGGAGTACTTGATGAAGCATTTACTTGATCAAAAGCATGTTTATTTAACTTTGGTGTGTACTCAACTTGTCTCAACAGGCGTTCATTACTTCCCACCAGACTCGGCAAGCCCCTTTCACGCAAAACTGCAAATCTTTCTACAAAAGAATTTACCTCCACTTACATGTCCTGGCTCTTCCTCTCCAAATTCTGCATCAGGGTTCTCATGGTCAGAACTCTTTTGATTGTTAGAATGGTGCCTGTCCTGTGTCTGATGTCCAGTGCTGCTAGTTCTTTGCTGGTTTTAGTGTTCAAAAAATGTATTAACCCGTGGGCCTATTCAGGCATATGTCCCAATAGATTTCTGGCCTTTTGAATTTCCACCTGGGCTGCTGCTATCAAGTCAATCTGCTCATATATAACCTGAATAGATCTCCATATATTACAAATGGATTGATTGATGTTAGCCCACAAAATACATTTGATTTCTCCCAGAGGCTTATCTAAAGAGAGGTCATTTTCCAATGCTTTCACTTTGTTCTCTAATACTCACCTCTCTTGTCCTTTCTGCCACAGTGATTTTGGATTTGTCATAACTCACTTTTAATTTTTCCAATTTCTCTTTGGTTTCTTTCAATTCTGATACTTGGAGTTTTAATTCCTCCATGGCTTTGATTAATTCCTCTGTGGTCATGGTAGTGCTACTACCTGCTGCTGAAGTACCCATGGTTGTTTCAGCTGTGGATGCTGGAACAGTGGGAGGCACTGCTATTATACCTATAGGAGGAGCAGTTGTGATTGTTGGAGCTATTTCAGGTGGCTGGGAGGTCGACTCTCCCTGCTTATCTTGTAGTTCTTTCTCCAAGGCTTGCTCTGTCTCACTTAATCTTTCATTCATTCTCATCAACAAGTCCATCATGTCCTCCTCTACTTTTTGCTGTACAACCTTTGTAGTTTGTGGATGAATAGTAGTAGGCAGCTTCAATTGTTTCCTAAGGGCAGCAATGTACTCTTCCTTCTTCTTAATCAATGCTTTTATTCCTTTGGCATCCTTGGGATCATGTCCCAGCTCAATGATAATATCTTCCAAGGACTTTATCCTATTATCCTTGGCTAAAGAAGATGCCTTCTCAAAATCTAGTTGGGCCGATGTGTTGTTCAATGAGTTCTGCAATTTATGAGCCAACATTGTCTTATCTGCCAATGTAGAGTAGACCATCTCTCCAGTCTGCTTATGCAGCTCAATCTGGTCCATAGGATGAATGTCTTTGGCAAGGACCTCCAGATTTGTTCTAATGTAGTCAGTTGCTGACTGTGGCTGCTGCACTTTAGGCCTAAAGTGGCTCAAGATTATTTTACCTTACTTAATGTCATATGCAGACATTAACCTTTGCTGGTTGGCGGGGGTCATTTTTAGAAATTGATTATAAAGTTACAACCTCAATGGGTCATTCTGGGCCTTAATGTCCGTGAATGTTCTTTTGATATCAGAACCTTGCTTGCTTTGCGGCCTTGTGGATGAAACTTCCACACTGTGCTGCCTTTCTGGGTCCTGCCTATGAGAGCTGGTCGATGTTTCTATTACCGGGGAGATCTGTGGGCTGGTTGCCCTTTCGCCTCTTAGGCTTTCTGTGGTTTCCTCAATAATTTCCTCTTCAGATAGAGGATTTATTCTTTGCCTTTTTGCCTCAGGTTGCTCTGCTGATCCACTTACAGGTGTGGTCTCTTCTCTGTCCCTTTTCTTGCCCCTTTCCTCATTTAGAGGAGTCTATAGCGCTGGCCTGTTCCTTTGAAGTTGTTGGCTGATTTGTCATTATGTGCTGCTCTGTATCTAGCACTTCGTTGCCCTTTGATGTCCCTACAACTGGTGTAGTGCTTTCTTGGGCAGGTTGCTGTGAAGTTCTAGAAGATGATGCACCCACTTCGGTTTGCTGAGGCAGCTTGAAAAATGCCTGTCCAAAAGAGTCCAGGTCAAGAGTCTTTTCTAGATTTTTCATAGCTTGTTCCATTTTCCGTTTCTCAGTAAGCTCTTCTATCAATGTGCCCTCTACCCACTCATCTTGATTAGAAAATTGCTCTATTTCAGGTATCCTACAATGTTTATAGGCTAATAGCCTGTTTTTTACTTTTCTTTCACTGATAAAGCCATTTGGGTCATAGGGTACCCACCAAAAGCTCTTCCTCAATTTAAGTTGTTCCCCCAATATCTTGTCAGCATCTTGCCATGCTTCCTTTTTGTTAATGATAAAAGGGCCTAACTGGTTTCTTATTTTCAGCTGAGCTTTTTTCTTTGCACTGTAAAAGTGAGTCAAATCTGAGTTGATAAATTTCCTGAAGTACTCTAGAGCAAACAGTCTCATAGGCACATATTTGGGCAGCTTATAAGGGCATAGCTCACAGCCATATATTCTGATTTCAGTGTGATTCTGGTAGAAGTACCAGTCACCTATTCTGTAGCTTTTGGAGAGTTGTAAATTTTTTTGCATATCACCAGAGTCCAGGAGGAGGAGTTCTCATCAGTAGAGAGGAGACCGGATGTATAAACAAATCAATGAATTCACAGTAAGTGTAAGGAGAGTTATGGACTTCATGGAAGACTAAGGTCCAAAAGATCACAAACCTCCTTTCTCCTTTAGAATCCAATTTTCTGTTGGGAAACTGAAAATTGTCTGTTTGGAAATACAGGAACAGATGATATATATAAGAGGTATACTTGGAGACTCTTTCTCTATCTAGATTCAAGAGTTGGTCATGGATCTTGTTGGAAATGAAAGTAGCATAGCCATATTTGACAGCAGGGGGCTGTCCTAGAGTAAATGTGGACAACAAAACTAGGGTGGTCTCATCAACATATTCACTTGTCTTGAATCCCAGCACATAAGATATCTTATCAATGATGAATCTTCCAGCTTTATTGAATCAGACATGTAGAAAGGGAGGTGGGAATTTGGGTTGGCAATTTGGTCTCATAAATGTTTGAGCAATGCGGGTTATCTCTGAGTTTGGCATTTTAGGGCCCTGCTCAAGCAAGAATCCCATAGAAAGAGGAGCTAGAGGCTGAATGGGTTTGAAGTGTAACATCTCATTTATGGACTTAGGGGTTATATAAAAGAGAACAGTTCCAGATGGACTCTTGACTGCTCTTTGTACAAGTTCATAATTGGCACACCATAGGTGGATTATATCAGGGAAAACATTGGTTGAGGGGAGGTAGTACATGGGTAGGTTGGATTCCCATATTCCATAGAGGTCAGAGTTACTTAGGTGACTGTTCCTGATTTCACAAACTTCTTGGAGGTGGTTTTCGTTACCAGTTAAGTCTTGGATTTGAAAATCTCTATCAGCGAGGGGTAACCACTCCAGGTCTTTATGTGGCGCATTAAGGGGGGCATTGTTCAAGGCCACCGGAGCTTCCATTGCTCAATGTTCTGTGATTTTCAAATTGGAATTTGGGTTTTTGTAGCAAAAGTAGGCAAAACAAAGGTTATGGGGCTTTTCTCCGGGAATTGCAGACCAAAGTCGATTTGAATTTAGCCCACTGGGTGAAATCTATAGAGAAAAATGAAGTTTGCAGGGTTTTTGGTAAAAATGGGTAATAGAGCAGTGGTTTTGTTGTGCTTATTTGAAGGCAGTACGATGAATTCAATTAGAATTTGGCTTCTTTGGAAAATTTTGCAGAGAGAACTGAAATTCACAGGGTTCGGAAATCGAATTAAGTTAAATACCTGTCTTTGAAGACGAAATGTGCAGTTTGCAGGTCGCGGGACGAGCTAGAGAACAGGACTGTGGACTTGATTTAGCTGGGTGGCAAATTATATGGTCGAGCAGCTGCTTTGGACGTAAATCGTATGCAATAGTCCTGCAGAGAAAGACAAGTGAAAATGAGTGAAAATGACGTTTTCGCATCTTTTTAACAAAAAATTGACTTTGGCGGGCTTTTGGCACTTTTCGGTTGGATGACGTCAGCATGACGAAGTATTTTGTCATGTAGTGGGGTGACGTGGTGATGTCGTGGTGATGACATCATGGATGACGTGGCGATGACATCAGCGGGGGGGTCAGCAGGGCGGTAAGCGGTTTGGACCCGCACTGCCTTTGGGCCAGGGCGGTATTGAATGGACGGGCCGCGAGCATACGGAGAGGGTGCCGTGTGTCCCATGGTACGGCGGGAATACCATCGTTCCCTGGGTGTTAACCTTCGACGTGGAGGGGCGCCGCGATATGAACTGGACCTGTCCGATCAACGGGACCGGATCTAACGGCTGGCGGTCAACGGGATATGGCGAAGGACTATAATGCGGGACCCGCATATATAAACAATGTTTTTAAACATATCGGGGGCGCGTTGATTAGCTATCGGGGGGATTAATGGTTAATTAACTAGATGTTGATTTACCTCAAATATATGAGCGCGAGGAGGTTTTTAATGTATTCCGGGTGAATCATTAAACCCTAATCTCTATAGTGTTATGATTATATATTAATCGGGGTGGGATAATATTAAAAATATGGGGTTTTATATATTAATATAGTATGGGAAAAGGGAATGAGCCTAGGGATTTGAATAATAAAGTTAAAATGTAATTAATGTGATTCATGAAATTGGAAGCTCTAAGTGATGATCTTAGGCTATAGGGAAAGTAAGGATTTTACACAAGAAATGTGGTTTCTTCTTTCAAAGCAAGAATGTTGTACTTCTCAGTTTTTTCATGAAATGGAGTGTTTTTAAGAGTATTGAGCAGATCTCAATATCCTTGGGGGGAGGTTAGCAAGTGTTTTTTGGGAGAAGTGTGAAGGGAAGTTAGACACGCTTCATTTGATCTGTCACCACATAGTTTCCATGGTATTTATGATAGTAATAAGATGAATCACTTTTGAAAGGCAAAATTACTCATAACCCTCCTTCTGCAACATCAAAACTGCTTACCCAGCCTATTATACCTAACATTTTTTCTTCCTTTTTCCTTGGGTGCATTTAAACTAGAAAACCCTTACTCTCTTCTTCTTCTTTTTTTCTTTTAACTGCCATCCTATCTAAGTCTACCCTTATTTCCTCCAAGGGCTCAGATTTAGCTGTTGAGCTCCTTTGCTTATCTACCTCACTACTTATCTGCCAAGCTTGAACTGTTTGGACAGATTTTGTTCTCTATCTCTAAAACAAGAAATTTAAACATGAACTGGCCAAGATTAAGCTGTTTGGCCATCCATCGACTGTGACAAGAGTCAACTGATTGCACACAATGAGATTCTTTGCAAAAATAGAATAGTAGTGGCATTTTGGACTAGCACACTTTCCTGGTCTCCTTTATTGGGGTTCATTTCTTTTCTTTTTGATCATTTCATTCTTTTTGCCGTTTGATCTTTCTTTTAGGGCATACCCTCTTTTCATTTTTTCATTTTTTGATTTTTTCAAAATATGGAACCTTTGCAGCATGGAAAGGATGAACATATTTGTGACTTTACCAGTCAATCATGAAATATGACACCTATCGGTATATGAGCATAACACTGGCTCCACTTGGAGATGGCTTTTCCTAGTGAAAAGTCAAGAACAACAGGTCAGATGGCCTTATATTCAATTCTTGCTGCATTCTGAAATTTTCACTTTGCTGTAAGTAAACAATACTGTACCCCTGGAACATATATACATTTCTCATGAGCTCATTCCAACAATTTCAGCTCTAATTTGGATAGCTTGTCTGAATGTTTGTTCTCCTATTTACAGCTCCCAAGTCTTCTTCTTCAATTTCTGGTAAACTAAAAAGGTAACACAAAAAGGTGGGACATTTCCTTGACTGTTCCTCAAAATTTGCTACATATTCCTTCCTATCTTATTGTTGTAATAAACTGCAGAAAGTAAACATTTTTATGTACAAGTTAGAGCCCTGACATATCAACAAATTGGATCAAAATAATGCTTCAACATCTGACCATTAACTAGTCCAGCTTCTGTTTCTGTGCCATCCAGGCTTTTCAAAAAGTAGGTGTTGTTTCCTTGTGAGGCCTGAATAGCAAAAGGTCCCTTCCACAGGAAGTCAAACTTCCCATGCTTTCCTTTATTTTCCCTTTTGGAATCCCATTTCAGTACCTTGTCTCCTATGAAGAAATCTTCTGCCTTAGTCCTCTTGTCAAATATCTTCTTGAGTTTTTCTTGTATAACTTGAGATCTTTGATACACTTCTTCTCTAGTCTGCTGTAAATGAATAGTCTGATTTATTCTTCTTTGAATGTCATTGGGTTCTGCCTGCACTTCTTGCAACAACTTTATCACAGGGACTCCCAATGATGAAGTAAACATAGCCTCCATACCATAAACTAGCTCATAGGGACTAGTTCCAATGGATCTCTTGGTAGTTAATCTGTCTGCCCATAGTGCATTTATAAGCTTTTTATGCCAGTTTTTCTTGTTTTCTTCCGATACTTTTTTAATGATATTGATCAAGCTTTTATTGGATGACTCAGCTAAACCATTACCTTGAGGGTAATAAGTTGTGGAGTGGCCTAAGGTAATATGGTATTTGTGACAGAAATTTATCATTCTCTTGGATTTGAAAGCAGCAACATTGTCTATCATAATCTTTTCATGACAGCCAAATCTGGACAAGCTATTGGTTTCTAGGAATTGCATGATTACTGAATCATTGGCCTGTCTACAAGGGATGGCTTCTATCCACTTGGTGAATTAGTTTGTTGCAGTCAAAATCCATTTATGCTGGTGTTATAGACATTTTTGTGCTTTACAGCATTGAGCATGAAATGTCCATAATATGAGGGATCCAAAGTCCCTAAACATGTTGTTCCTACCCCTAGAGGAACAAGGCTAACAAACCACAGCAATTCACAAAAGTTCTCCACCAGAAACTGCTCAAAAAAAAGTCAATTCAGGATCATTTCAGTGGCTCCACTAGCTGTTTGCGCTGAATGTCAAAGCCAACACTGGCTACCTGCGCTGAATGTCAAAGGCAACACTGGCTACCTGCGCTGAGCGAGATTGGACATGTGGCAAGTTCATTTCTCAAGGTGTCAGAACCCAGGAAGCTTCCAAAATGACACTTGCCTCAGGGAGTTCGACTGGTGATGAGTAAGAGGTTCCAAATCTCCAAGTGGAAGCAAGAACCTCCAAGTGGAATCAAGAACTGACAGAGGGAGAGGACACTAGTCAGATCTCAAGCTGACTCATCCTCTCTCCAATCATCTATATATGGATCTCTCCTCCATGAGATCTAGAGGCTGGAATTTTATTATTGCAAAGAATTGCTGTTGGTTTGAGATTGGAATCATTGGGTGCTTAATGCTTTGAAGGGGGTGAAGATAGGAATTCCATTTGCTGGGAAGGAGATGCTGGATTGGAGCCCTCTGGGTTGTATCTCTTCATGAACCTTGTTATTCATCAATAAAGCTATCTTGGTTTCTCCTATATGCTGATGTATTTTTGATGTATGAATGCATTAGTATGTTTAGTTTATTTCTAATCCTAAACTAGTTATGAATGTGAATATCTGTCTTTGTGTAGTGTTCTTCTCTTGTCGCAAGTAGCTGTTCTCTTGTGATCTCGCAGGATCCCGTTGAAGCTGGGCAAGCAAGAAGGCAAGTAGCTGTTCTCTTGTGATCTTGCATGAACCTGTTGAAGCTGGGTGAGTGAGAAGGCAAGTAGCTGTGAACTCCCAAAGAGAAGAGAGACCGGATCGAGGGACAAACGGAAGACACCGGTAAGCCCATTTATCTCTCTTCTTTCACATTTCATAAAGGAAGAAACTAGAATAGCTGTATCTGTTTGTTGCTAAGGCACTGTCACACCTTAGGTGGATAGGATCGTCCTGCATAGGCATTTTTCCCCACAACAGCTGGCCAGAAGAGGGAGGGTGAATTTCTCCAATGAAATCTAAACCCCATTGTTGAAATGGTCTTTCAGTGGAAATTGGTCTGAGGGGTAGAGGTAGAAGCTTTCTCTTGCCTTCAAAGATTTGACATTTATGGCAAGTAGTAACAAACTTTTTGACATCAACAAACAGGGTGGGCCAATAAAATCCAGCCCTTAGGATTTTATCAGCAGTTGATTTCCAGTACAAATGTCCACCACAGTCCCCTGCATGAAATTCTTTGAGGACCTTGTCAGTTTCATCTTTTATTAAGCAATTTAGCAAAATGCCTTCATGATTTTTCCAAAATAAAGCATCATCTAAGATATAAAATTTTGAAGCTTTCATTTTCAGAAACCTTTTCTTAGTTCTGGATAACCCTGGAGGAGCCTGCAAGTTGAGCAATACATAAATTATATCAGCATACCAAGGTGATTGTAAAAAGGCTTGATTGATCTGTGGAGTCGCCATCTCCTGTTCATTATCCAGTTCATTGATATCAAGGGCTTGAAAGTTGGCTTCAGTCATAAGTTTAGCTAATCCTTGTCCTTTTATCAGCTTTTTTGGTTTAATTTCAATGTCATATTCCAAAATGTTAGCTATCCATTTGCCTCTTTTGCCTTCCATTCCCTCTTGAGTTAGGATATCCTTGACCACAATACTTGGCACATAAGCTATTACATGAGAGTATAAGATATAAAATCTGAAGTCCTTAATAGCTTTTACTAGTGCATAAGCCTGTTTTTCCATGATTTGATATTTTAAAGGTGCATCTCTCAGTGCTTTGCTAAGGAAGGCTATGGGTTTTTCACATCCTTGATCATATTTCTGTAGAAAAACAACAACAATGATATGTTTTGATGCAAATGAAAAGATTATAAAGTCTCTGTCAAATTTCGGGTTTGTAAGGACTGGTGTCTTGGTTAAAGCTATTTTGATTTCTTCAAAGACTTGTTTAGCTTGTATTGTTCACTTGACCTTGGAATCCTTCTTTAACATGTTGTTCAACAGTCTGATTAATTCAGCCAGATTAGGTATGAATCTTCTTAGAAAGTTGATTTTCTCTAGAAAAGCTTGAAGTTCTTTGATATTTCTAGGGTGAGGAACTTGCAAAATGGCTTGTATTCTGTCTGGATCTATTCTAATGCCTTCTTTGGAGATGATGTGACCTAACAGTTTGCCCTCTTCTAGGCCAAATAATGATTTCTTTGGGTTTAGTGATATACCATATTTTCTGCAGATTAAAAAAACTTGTCTGAGATGATCAAGGTGTTCTTGCTCTGATTTGGAAAAGAAAGTGAGATCATCTAGGTATATGACCAGGAAATCATGAATTTATTTAGCAAAAGCTATGTCCATGGCGTGTTGAAAAGTTTCCCCTACATTCTTGAATCCGAATAACATCTTTACATGCTTGAAAGTTCCCCAAGGTGTTGTAAAAGCAGTTTTTTCTTGATCATTAGGGTGAACTAGGATCTGGTTGAACCCTGAAAACCCATCCAATAGTGAGATCGTAGGGGCACCTACTACCCTCTGTAAAATGTGGTCCATCTTAGGTAAGGGGTAGTGGTTTTTTAAAGAGACTTTATTCAGATTTCTCAAATCAACACACAACCTGATTTCTTCCTAGTGGGCACTAAATTTGAGACCCATTCTGAAAATCTAATGGGTGCAATTATCCCAGCTTCATACATTCTTTTGACTTCTTTTTCAATTAGAGGGAGGAGTATAGGGTTGACCCTTCTAAGTTTTTGCTTGAAAGGTTTTTGATTTTCTTTGAGGGTTATTGTATGTTGAATCACAGAAGTGTCATAGGATTTGAGATCTTCATAGCTCCATGCAAAAACATCCTGAAATTCTTTGAACAGTTCAACATATTTAAGCTTTTGGTTAGGAGGCAAAGTTTTGGATAGTTTTATCATTTTAGGATTTTTTGCAGTTCCTATATTATAGTCCTCAATTTCTGCGTTTAATGGCTGCATTTTGAGTTTTCTTGGGATATCATTAGAATAAAAAATGTCTTCCATAGGAGTTAATCCTGTGGGTAAAAAATTATCCTTCAAATCAATAATTTCAGATTCTGCTCCAACAGTTTCATCAATGTCTATTTCTTTCAGCTCTTGTAACTCTTTACTGGTAAAGTTTGTTGGATGTAGTATATGAGTTGCTGTTTCAGCTGAAATGTGAGTTTCAATTTTGTCTATTTGATCAACTTCACCAACAGTTCCTGTGTCTATATTTGTGCTGGAAAATTCTTCTTTTAAAGTCAGGAAATTATTAATCTGAGTATCGTTGTCAAACACTTGCCAATTTTTAACGTCGTCAAGTAGAGTGGGTCTGTGTTTAATTTCAGCTGTAAAATGATGATTAGGCTCAAACGATAGTTTACAAGTGCTGGCAAAGGTTGCCCCTCTATAAGATCTTAACCTGAGGTCATTTGTGAGGAAATTTCCTTTCATTTGTTGAATAACTAAATCAAAGTCTCCCAAAATGGATATCCTAACTGCCCCTAAACCTTTGATCAACTTGAGTCCTAGCAGGAGGGCTTCATATTCGGCCATGTTGTTTGTGCATCTAAAGTTCAGCCTGTATGTATGTCCTTCAGCATGATCATTTTCCATGTTATGTATCCAAATCCCTGCCCTTGCTCCTAGCTTATTGACAGATCCATCAAATTCTAAATACCATAGGATTTCTTGATTACAGCTAGCATCAGGAGTTTTAAAAATTTGTTTACTAGGTAGATTTGGATTTTCAGTTTCATGTGGTTTCCCTTGTGTGTCTATTGTATCATTGGTCACAGAAATTTCTTGAATTTGAACACTAGATTTTCCATTTATGATTTTTCCTTGTGCTCATGCTAAAACCTTGACATCAGTTGGGGGACAAATTTCAGCATTGTATAAGATGAAAGAGTCCATATCAGAATGCATGGAATAGATGGGAAAATTTTGGGGTTTCTCTTGGCTGCTGACCACATATTTCATCAAAGTTTCCCAGTACAATCTCTTTGGCTGACCAAATACTGAAATGGTAGCATAGGACATGTCCAACTATAAAGATCCCTGGAGCTTTGCACCCCAAGATCTAGACAAAAGCATGCCATATTTTGGTGGGATATCAGCTACCACTACATCCATTAAGATTGTCTTGGCAGGGTATTGAACTAGTGATACACATAAATCTTTGATTAGGCCTAGACATCTGACCTGGCTAGAATCAAAAGAGAACAAGTCTTTATATGGCCTGGTGATATCTAGGTCCAACTTTTCCATCACAGATTTGGGCATTAAATTATGGGAAGCTCCAGAATCAAACATTGCATTGTGAAGTACTTTGTCATGAATATTCAGACTTACATAGAAAGGAGGAACTCCTCCATCTACTGATTTTCCATTTACTTCAGGGCCAAAAATTAATTCTGGCTGGTCATCTAGGACATTTACTGCATCTCTATTTTCTGAAATTTGAAGTGATCGGCTGATTTGTTCTCCATAGACATCATGTTAAGCCAATTCTGACAGTGGAATGGCTATTTTTAACTTGCCTATTTCGGTTTCAAGGTTAAAGGGTTTTTCTATTTGAATTTTTGCATTTTGGGCAGCAAGATTTTCTTTCCCTGCTGTATTTTCTGTGTTATTTTCCTTTTCGGGGGTGCTATTATGAGCTGCATCTATTTCCAAGTCCATTTCTGGAGGCTCTTCCACACTTCCTTTAAGAGGAACAGAAGTTGAAGGCTGTTTGCTACGTTGTTTATTGTCTGATATATCTTCAACTATTGGATGATTTGGATTATGGCTTACTTTAGGAAGAGTTTGTATAAGAGGGTTCTTAGCCTTGGTTTTGGTAGGTTGCTTGGTTGCTTTCTGCTTGCTAGTTTGAGGGACATCTATCATTCTGCCTCTCTGGTTGTATTGCTTGTGAACCTCATAGACAGTTATATCATATCCCTCCCTAAGATCGAATGATTCCCCATATTGGGTTTGGAATTGATTAAAAGTATGAACTTCTTGATCATCCCGGGTCAAGAAAATTTGTTGTTCACTATTGAGACCCATTAAGTTAATTTGAGTGTCCTATGTTGGCTCACTAGAAGTTGAAGCTTCAACATAGTTTTCCTGGAATGAAGACCTAATGTTTTGGTCAGGGCCAGCTTTTGCAATGTCGGGGTTCTGGTTTTTCCTAAAGTTTGGATTTCCTCCAGCATTACTTGGTTGACCATCCCAAGATGATTTTCTTTCAATTGTTTCTACCCTATCACCCAGTCTATCCATTCCTTTAATAATTGCATTTAATTTTTGTTCAAACGCCGAAGGTTCTTCTTTGAAAGGTGACCTCCTTTCAGCTCTAGCTCGAGCTCGTTTAGAAATCAGATTGGCCTCTACACTGACAACTATACTCTGCATGTCTTCTAAGCTTGGAGGAGCTCTTTCCCTAAGCTGGTATGCCATGTCAGAATCAAATCCATCAGGGAATTTGATCAAGGCCAAGTCTGGTGGAGGTCTAAGATTCTGAGGAATAGCATTGTATACATTATTAAATCTGGCACAGTAATCTTGAACAGTTTCTTGTGAGCCTCTTTTCAAGCTTTCATACTCTGATAGGATGTGTAAAGGGTCCTTCTTCTTTTCCCATCTATTCAAGAAAGTTTGATAAAGGGCATCTGGATCAGCAATAGTGTTTGCGGGGAGTGCCCTAAACCAGGTCCTTACATCTCCAGTCAAGCTTTGGACAAAGATCTTCATTCTCACATCATCAGCATCAATCTCATAGTTTTCAAAATAATCTGTCATCTTCTTGGTATGTTGTTGAGCTGTGTAAGTACCAGTGCCATCAAAATAGGTGATTTTTCTTTGATAATTTTGAGGCATAGCCCCTGGATTTGCAGGTAATTGCAAGGGAGCATATCGGTTTGCCATGTTTACAAAGTCAAGTGTAACAGCAGGGATAACAGTGGAAATATATGCAGTGGATGAGGAAGTGGAAAAGATGGTTTGAAGTACTGATGGTGAACTTGGAGAAGCAACAGTAATGGCAGAAGGGACTGATGCTTTGGCAGGGGTAAGCTCAGATTGGGTAAGGTTCTGCTGAGGTGTGTCAAGGTGTGAATTAGTAGAATGTTCTTGACTTTCTTGGCTTCTAAGGTTCTTAGGTATCAAATTAGGATTTTCAAAGATAGGTGGAGGATTTGGATCAGGATTTGATCTCGTATAATGAATCTTCTTCTTTGGAGCCAGCTTCTGAATATATGTTTGGTTTTTCTTGAAATATTTGAAGAATACAACTTCTATAGTATCTTCTAGGAAGTTTTACAATGTGAGAATTTTTAAATTTTCCTAAAAACTGATTGAGAAATTGGAACTAGTCAAGTATTTGGAACTAGATGTCCAAATCATAAACTAGACTGGAGATAGACTGAAGCAGCGTTTATTTACTCCTGCACTTGCAAAGCAAAAGCAGTTTCAAAGGCTACTTGGCTAATTTCAGGCTCCATCTGTAACTTATGACATAAACAGCAGTAACAAACAATTATTCAGGTCCCAATGGAGTCGTCAATGACGTTATCACTCAGGTTGCTCCCCAAAAGTTGTAGAAAAGGGAATACGGCCGAGGTAACCATAGACCAATCTTTTAGACACAAATTCTAGCCTATCTGCATTCAGAGAGGGCTCCCTCTTTATAATCTAGCATTGTTTTGAGTTATATTAGGCTAGTTATGAAGTACAAGGGTTTGTTTGATTTTTGGATGGTGACATTCAATAGAACAAGGGTGTAAATCTGAGAAGTTCAGTCCATTGGGCTAATGGAGTCTATGAGGATGAACTGCTGGATATGGTTTCTTTGACAGAGGGTGGTACTACAGAGCAAGGTAATCAATCATGGAACAATTTATAAGCTGGAATCAGATGGGATGGAGTCAGTGGGTGAAGGGCAATTAAGAATCCTTCATCATGCAGATAGAGGGAAAATGGATGATTATTGCTAGGGAGCAGTTAAGAATTCCTTAGCTAATATTCAAGATGTAAGAACCAGGGGAAACAGGAGCAGTTAAGAATTCCTGTTTATGCTAATTCTGAAGAAAACATTAATAATAACAGAGATTGAACATAGAGTGCAAACAAGCAAATTCTGAGTTATTCTTTTTCTCTATTATTCAGATCATGAAACATATATGATATAGTAAAGACAGAAACTGAAAACACAAGTAAAAGAGACTTATTGATCCATAAGATGATTCAAGAATTCTGTAACATGGTCCTCTGCTATCAATTCCATATCCAGGGAGTCCAGCAACAATAGATTCCAGCAGCTTTTTTATTCAGAAGGTTTTCAGAGTTACATCACAATCTAAGAAATGTATCACCAACCCCGAATACTTCACTTGGGGAGGTATTTGTAAAAAAGTGTTTACAAAATATCTCAAAGAGATAATATCTAGTAATAACTCATTCTAACTACTTTATAGGAGAAATAAATGATCTTGAAAACAGGGAGAAATAAATGCAGAAGTAAACGCTGTTGTGCTGGCTGCTCAGTTGGTGAGATGTGTTGACTGTAAGCTCAGTGAGTTGGCTAGTGGCTGTTTCCACTGATATTCCGCACTACTGCCTCAGCTTTCTTGGGCGTATTTAATTTTTGATTTGATAACTGCTGCCCCGCATGACTTTTATCCGCTCTTATTCTCCACTTTAAGGTATCTGGTACCAAGACTTTTGATTCACCAAGGATATAAAAGATACCAGAAATATGTTTATAGAATTTGCAACATGCTTTGCCACCAATGCTGCTCTGGTAACTGATGTCGTTGCAGCTTTCTCAAAGTCTCATCAGCGTCTGTGTACCTGTAGAAGTTAGGTTGGACTGCAAAAAGATGTTTCACTTCATGCTCAATATAGAATAGATTTTCCAAGTTGTTGTAGAGGGTTTGGCCAGATGGAAGGGCCTTCTCTCCTGGAGTACTTGATGAAGCATTTACTTGATCAACAACATGTTTATTTAACTTGTGTGTGTACTCAACTTGTCTCAGCAGGTGTTCATTACTTCCCACCAAACTTGGCAAGCCCCTTTCATGAAAAACTGCAAATCTTTCTACAAAAGAATTTACCTCCACTTGCATGTCCTGGCTCTTCCTCTCCAAATTTTGCATCAGGGTTCTCATGGTCAGAACTCTTTTGATTGTTAGAATGGTGCCTGTCCTGTCTCTGATGTCCAGTGCTGCTAGTTCTTCGCTGGTTTTAGTGTTCAAAAAATGTATTAACCTGTTGGCCTGTTCGGGCATATGTCCCAATAAATTTCTGGCCTTTTGAATTTCCACCTGGGCTGCTGCTATCAAGTCAATCTGCTCATATATAACCTGAATAGATCTCCATATATTACAAATGGATTGATTGATGTTAGCCCACAAAATGCCTTTGATTTCTCCCAGAGGCTTATCTAAAGAGAGGTCCTTTTCCAATGCTTTCACTTTGTTCTCTAATGCTTTCACCTCTCTTGTCCTTTCTGCCACAATCATTTTGGATTGTCATAACTCACTTCTAATTTTGCCAATTTCTCTTTGGTTTCTTTCAATTCTGATACTTGGAGTTTTAATTCCTCCATGGCTTTGATTAATTCCTCTGTGGTCATGGTAGTGCTGCTGCCTGCTGCTGAAGTACCTGTGGTTGTTTCAGTTGTGGATGTTGGAATAGTGGGAGGCACTGCTGTTATACCTGTAGGAGGAGCAGTTGTGACTGTTGGAGCTATTTCAGGTGGCTGGGAGGTTGACTCTCGCTGCTTATCTTGTAGTGCTTTCTCCAAGGCTTGCTCTGTCTCACTTAATCTTTCATTCATTCTTATCAACAAGTTCATCATGTCCTCCTCTGCTTTTTGCTGTACAAACTCTGTAGTTTGTGGATGCATAGTAGTAAGCAGCTTCAATTGTTTCCTAAGGGCAGCAATGTCCTCTTCCTTCTTCTTAATCAATCTTTTATTCCTTTGGCATCCTTGGGATCATGTCCTAGCTCAATGATAATATCTTCCAATGACTTTATCCCATTGTCCTTGGCTAAAGAAGATGCCTTCTCCAAATCTAGTTGGGTCGATGTGTTATTCAATGAGTTTTGCAATTTGTGAACCAACATTGTCTTATCTGCCAATGTAGAGTAGACCATCTCTCCAGTCTGCTTATGCAGCTCAATCTAGTCCATAGGATGAATGTCTTTGGCAAGGACTTCCAGATTTGTTCTAATGTAGTCAGCTGCTGACTGTGGCTGCTGCACTTTAGGCCTAAAGTGGCTCAAGATTATTTTACCTTCCTTAATGTCATATGCAGACATTAACCTTTACTGGTTGACGGGGGTCATTTTGAGAAATTGATTATAGAGTTACAGCCTCAATGGGTCATTCCGGGCCTTGATGTCTGTGAATGTTCTTTTGATATCAGAACCTTGCTTGCTTTGCGGCCTTATGGATGAAACTTCCACACTGTGCTGCCTTTCTGGGTCCTGCCTATGAGAGCTGGTGGATGTTTCTATTACCAGGGAGATCTGTGGGCTGGTTGCCCTTTCGCCTCTTAGGCTTTCTATGGTTTCCTCAATAATTTCCTCTTCAGGTAGAGGATTTATTCTTTGCCTTTTTGCCTCAGGTTGCTCTGCTGGTCCACTTACAGGTGTGGTCTCTTCTTTGTCCCTTTTCTTGCCCCTTTCCTCATTTAGAGGAGTCTGTAGCGCTGGTATCTCTGGTGCTTTGGTGTGGATAGGAGGAATTTTCCCTTGGCCCTGTTCCTTTGATGTTGTTGGCTGATCTGTCATAATGATGTTGTTTCACTTCATGCTCAATATAGAATAGATTTTCCAATTTGTTATAGAGGGTTTGGCTAGATGGAAGGGCCTTCTCTCCTGGAGTACTTGATGAAGAATTTACTTGATCAGCAGCATGTTTATTTAACTTGTGTGTGTACTCAACTTGTCTCAATAGGCATTCATTACTTCCCACCAGACTCGGCAAGCCCCTTTCATGCAAAACTGCAAATCTTTCTACAAAAGAATTTACCTGCACTTGCATGTCCTGGCTCTTCCTCTCCAAATTCTGCATCAGGGTTCTCATGGTCAAAACTCTTTTGATTGTTAGAATGGTGTCTGTCCTGTCTTTGATGTCCAGTGCTGCTAGTTCTTTGCTAGTTTTAGTGTTCAAAAAATGTATTAACCCGTTGGCCTGTTCAGGCATATGTCCCAATAAATTTCTGGCCTTTTGAATTTCCACCTGGGCTGCTGCTATCAAGTCAATCTGCTCATATATAACCTGAATAGATCTCCATATATTACAAATGGATTGATTGATGTTAGCCCACAAAATACATTTGATTTATCCTAGAGGCTTATCTAAAGAGAGGTCCTTTTCCAATGCTTTCACTTTGTTCTCTAATACTCACCTCTCTTGTCCTTTCTGCCACAATGATTTTGGATTTGTCATAACTCACTTTTAATTTTGCCAATTTCTCTTTGGTTTCTTTCAATTCTGATACTTGGAGTTTTAATTCCTCCATGGCTTTGATTAATTCCTCTGTGGTCATGGTAGTGCTGCTGCCTGCTGCTGAAGTACCTGTGGTTGTTTCAGTTGTGGATGCTGGAACAGTGGGAGGCACTGCTATTATACCTGTAGGAGGAGCAGTTGTGACCATTGGAGCTATTTCAGGTGGTTGGGAGGTCGACTCTCGCTGCTTATCTTGTAGTGCTTTCTCCAAGGCTTGCTCTGTCTCACTTAATCTTTCATTCATTCTCATCAGCAAGTCCATCATGTCCTCCTCTGCTTTTTGCTGTACAACCTCTGTAGTTTGTGGATGCATAGTAGTAGGCAGCTTCAATTGTTTCCTAAGGGCAGCAATGTCCTCTTCCTTCTTCTTAATCAATGCTTTTATTCCTTTGGCATCCTTGGGATCATGTCCCAGCTCAATGATAATATCTTCCAAGGACTTTATCCTGTTGTCCTTGGCTAAAGAAGATGCCTTCTCAAAATCTAGTTGGGCCGATGTGTTGTTCAATGAGTTCTGCAATTTGTGAGCCAACTTATCTTATCTGCCAATGTAGAGTAGACCATCTCTCCAGTCTGCTTATGCAGCTCAATCTGGTCCATAGGATGAATGTCTTTGGAAAGGACCTCTAGATTTGTTCTAATGTAGTCAGTTGCTGACTGTGGTTGCTGCACTTTAGGCCTAAAGTGGCTCAAGATTATTTTACCTTACTTAATGTCATATGCAGAAATTAAGCTTTGTTGGTTGGCGGGGGTCATTTTGAGAAATTGATTATAAAGTTACAGCCTCAATGGGTCATTCTGGGCCTTGATGTCTGTGAATGTTCTTTTGATATCAGAAACTTGCTTGCTTTGCGGCCTTGTGGATGAAACTTCCACACTGTGCTGCCTTTCTGGGTCCTGCCTATGAGAGCTAGTCGATGTTTCTATTACCGGGGAGATCTGTGGGCTGGTTTCCCTTTCGCCTCTTAGGCTTTCTTCTGTTTCCTCAATAATTTCCTCTTCAGATAGAGGATTTATTCTTTGCCTTTTTGCCTCAGGTTGCTCTGCTGGTCCACTTACAGGTGTGGTCTCTTCTCTGTCCCTTTTCTTGCCCCTTTCCTCATTTAGAGGAGTCTATAGCGCTGGTATCTCTGGTGCTTTGGTGTGGACAGGAGGAATTTTCCCTTGGGTCTATTCCTTTGATGTTGTTGGCTGATCTGTCATAATGATCAAAGGAATTGCAGACCAAAGTCGATTTGAATTTAGCCCACTGGGTGAAATCTATAGAGAAAAACGAAGTTTGCAGGGTTTTTGGTAAAAATGGGTAATAGAGCAGTGGTTCTGGTGCGCTTATTTGAAGGCAGTACGGTCAATTCAACTAGAATTTGGCTTCTTTGGAAAATTTTGCAGAGCAAACTGAAATTCATAGGGTTCGGAAACCGAATTAAGGTAAATACTTGTCTTTGAAGACGAAATGTGCAGTTTGCAGGTCGGGGGACGAGCTGGAGAACATGACTATGGACTTGATTTAGCTGGGTGGAAAATTATATCGTCGAGCAACTGCTTTGGACGTAAACTGCATGCGATAGTCGTGCAGAGAAAGACAAGTGAAAATGACGTTTTCGCGTCTTTTTAACAAAAAATTGACTTTGGCAGGCTTTTGGCGCTTTTCGGTTGGATGACATCAGCATGACGAAGTATTTTGTCATGTAGCGGGGTGATGTGGCGATGTCGTGGCGATGATGTCATGGATGACCTGGCGATGACGTCAGCGGGGGGGGTCAGCGGGGCGGTAAGCGGTTTGGGCCCGCACCGCTTTTGGGCCAGGGTGGTATTGAGTGGAGGGGCTGCGAGCATACTGGGAGGGTGCCGCGTGTCCCACGGTACGGCGGGAATACCACCGTTCCCCGGGCTTTAACTTTCGATGTGGAGGGGTGCTGCGATATGAACTGGACCCGTCCAATCAACAGGACTGGATGTAATGGCTGGCGGTCAACGGGATATGGTGGAGGACTACGGCGCAGGACCCGCATATATAAACAATGTTTTTAAACATATCGGGGGCACGTTGATTGGCTGTTGGGGGGATTAATGGTTAATTAACCAGATGTTGATTAACCTCAAATATATGAGCGCGGGGAGGTTTTTAATGTATTCCGGGTGAATCATTAAACCCTCATCTCTATAGTGTTATGATTATATATTAATCAGGGCGGGATAATATTAAAAATATGGGGTTTTATATATTAATATAGTACGAGAAAAGGGAATGAGCCTAGGGATTTAAATAATAAAGTTAAAATGTAATTAATGTGATTCATGAAATGGGAAGCGCTAAGTGACGATCTTAGGCTATAGGGAAAGTAAGGATTTTACACAAGAAATGTGGTTTCTTCTTTCAAAGCAAGAATGTTGTAATTCTCAGTTTTTTCATGAAATGGAGTGTTTTTAAGAGTATTGAGCATATCTCAATATCCTTGGGGGGAGGTTAGCAAGTGCTTTTTGGGAGAAGTGTGAAGGGAAGTTAGACACGCTTCATTTGATCTGTCACCACATAGTTGCCATGGTATTTATGATAGTAATAAGATGAATCACTTTTGAAAGACAAAATTACTCATAACCCTGCTTCTGCAATATCAAAACTGCCTACCCAACCTATTATACCTAACATTTTTTCTTCCTTTCTCCTTAGGTGCATTTAAACTAGCAAACCCTTACTCTTTTTTTTTTTTTTTCTTTTAACTGCCATCCTATCTAAGTCTGCCCTTATTTCTTCTAGGGGCTTAGATTTAGCTGTTGAGCTCCTTTGCTTCTCTACCTCACTACTTATCTACCAAGCTTGAACTGTTTGGACAGATTTTGTTCTCTATCTCTAAAACAAGAAATTTAAACATGAACTGGCCAAGATGAAGCTGTTTGGCCATCCATCGACTGTGAAAAGAGTCAACTGATTGCACACAATGAGATTCTTTTCAAAAATAGAATAGTAGTGGCATTTTGGACTAGCACACTTTCCTGGTCTCCTTTATTGGGGTTCATTTCTTTTCTTTTTGACCATTTCATTCTTTTTTCCCTTTGATCTTTCTTTTAGGGCATACCCTCTTTTCATTTTTTCATTTTTTGATTTTTTCAAAATATGGAACCTTTGCAGCATGGAAAGGATGAACATATTTGGGACTTTACCAGTCAATCATGAAATATGACACCTATCGGTATAGGAGCATAACACCCTCTTTATTTTACTTTTTCCTTTTCCTAATTTTTCTTTGTATTACTACTAAGGGCTCTAACAAATGAGAGCATGTTGTGAATGATGTAAAGAAATTATTACCCCCCTTGAGGTGGGGCAATTCATCATGCATCATGGGTAGGTACGTGCATTTGTTCCTTAATGATGTGAGGGGCACTCATGGGCTCTAGGAACTAGGGAAATGGCCATTATGATAAGGGGTAGAACTCATGTTTGGATTTTTTCCACATGCTATATTATATGTCCCAACCATCTTTTTCATTTTATAATATTATTTTTCTTTTGTTTCTTACTTGTGGCCATGACATGCTTTTAACATTTGTTTAGCTACATCAACCTCTGGGGAAACATTTCCAAGGTCGACCTAGATATGTGGACAAGGGGAGAGGGTGTACTAGTACCTTGTGGACCTAGAGAAGGAATATGATGAAATAGGGCTTGTAATGTGTGGAGGGAAGTTATAAATATGGAACAAGAAAACAGGACCATGCTACCAAAATTGGGGTTTCCCAAGTAGTGCCCTTCCTAAATCCATAGGCTAATAGGGGAGATCCCATGGGACTAGGATTGAGGATTAAATCCCCATTTAAGGTGAGGGAACAAAGCTACAATCAAATTCCTTCGTTCTTCCAATTTACCCAATAAGCTATGCACAATGCCCAATGAAAAAGAAACATAAGCACCTAATTTCAAAATGAAAAACATACCTTTTGGTTTGGATTGCCCACCTTCTAACATATGATCTTGACAGATGGGTGGGGAAACATATAAGTGATGCAGGGAGTGGAGATAAAGTGGTACATCATATCAGTTATGGGTGGCTCTTAGGGGCTACTGGTTTTCGGTTGAAGAAGATGACTAGGAAAGAAGCTTTCTTAGGGGTCCCCACTTTTGGTGGGTAATAGGGCCAAAAGGAGCTGGTGGAGCTTATGAAAAATTAAGGTAGCAAGGGGGGTTCAACTAGGATTCCAGTGGGGAAGTAACATATTATGGATATCATTAATGGAAATGGATATAATAATGGAGAAGCTATTCATGAACACACAAATGTGCACAACCAGCCCCACATATATAGCAGGTCAGACGGACCCCCAATTCCACAATTTCTTAATAAGGCAATAGTTGAACAAGTGGAGCAAAATGACCAAGATGTCTCTTTTGGGGATTTTTTGGTGGAGTATAGGAGTCTGGGACAAGACTTCCAAGTTGCCATGAGATTCACATATTTCAACAACCTTAAAATGGAAAACAAGCCTAAGGGGGTTCAAAAGGCTATGAGACATAACAATGTGCTTCAGAAGACATTAGGGAAAGTGTCTACTCTGTGTTTTGATAGGTCATTGAAATGTTCAACTAGATTGTGGGTTCAAAAGCTAAACACCTACTTCCATCTACATCATATGAAAAAGGTTGATGTCATTAAGTTGGCTACATTACATTTGGATGGGGAGGCCCATGAGTGGTGGTACCTTGGTTAGTAACCTTGGTTCGCACCAGCATAACCTCATATTTTGAGTTTACTCAAATACTCATAGAGCGCTTTGGCAGGAAGGATCTAGAGATTAATTTCAAAGATTCATCGCAGTTCAAGTAAATTGGTAGTCCAGAGGCATATATCTCAGAGTTTAGAAGTTTGCAGTTATGGTCACAAACATATCTGAGGCACGACTAGTGATGTTATTTTTGCAAGGTATATCTAAGCTTCTACGTGGTTGGGTTAAGGGTTATCAACCCATCACTCTACGAGATGAAATTAATAGAGCCAGAGATATGTAGGGTGTTGTTCCCAAGAGAATATTTCCCCCCAAACCATCCTTCCCTCAAAAGGGTCAAGAAGCTAATCCCTTTCAAAGGGAGTAGATTGGGAAATCAAAGTTGTATGAGGAGACCCAGAAGGAGCTAAGTAAGAAAAAGATTTGTTTCAGTTGTCAAGAACCTTGGACACTAGGACACAGATGTGTAGGAAAGGAAAAGTTGGGAAAAACACACTACATTGAGGTCTACTCAGATGATGATAGTGATGCAGAGGTTGAGGAGTCAAGGTAGGGAAAAATGTAGGAGCAGGGACATCTTACTACAAGAGAGGAGTCATCTTAGGTTGGGGCTAAAGGCCCTATTATTACATATATGTCAGGACTTCCTAGGTATCATGTATTCAAGGTCAGGGGGCTCATGTTGGGGAAGAAGGTTTTAGTGTTGATTGACAATGGGCCCTGGGGCATCCCACAACTTTATTGATGCAATGTTGGTGGATTGGAGGGATATTATGATGAAGGAGTTTGATTGATTCACGGTGGTCATCAAACGGAATGCACTAAATGGGTCCCCAAACTAAAAATAACCATGGGGAGCTACACATTGATGGATGACGTCTTCGTAGTGGACGTATCGGATACCAATATGGTACTCAATGTTCAATGGATTTACTACATCAGGAGATACGATATTGATCATAGGAGGATGGAGATGGAGTTTATAGATCAGGACGACAGAAAGGTATCTTTGTGAGCCATGCATCAGTATCCACCCAAGATAGTATCCTCTTAGAGTATGGATGTAGTTTTGTGGCATGGAGAAATAGAATGGGCAGTAGAGTGCTAAATTTCAGACAAAAGACAGTTGAAGTAGCCTCGACAGTATCCAGAGGAAATTCAAGTATTACTTTGGAAACATCAAAAATGTTGTGTTGACACTCCTCCAGGTAGACCTCCAGATAGAGGATTTGAGCATGTGATATAGTTGGAAGAGGGGGTACAGGTTTTTATAACCAGTATCTATCGACATTCCAAGGTTTATAAGGATGTCAAATAGATGTTGATATTGAGCCACATTCATCCTAGTTCTAACCCCTTTGCTTCTTCAGTGGTGATGGCTAAGAAGAAGGATGGAACCTTGAGGATGTGCATTGATTATCAAGAACTCAATAAAAGAACAATAAAAAAATTTGTACCCCATTCCAAGGATTGATGATTCAGTGGATGAGCTTAGGGAAGCAAAGTATTTTTCAAAGATAGATCTTCACTTGGGCTACCATCAGATCCGAGTTTGGGAACATAATATCCCGATGACTACTTTAATGTGCCACTACGGGAAAGATGAGTTTTTGGTTATGCCATTTGGGCTAACCAATGCACCTACAACATTTTAGTCCTGCATGAACCATGTGTTCAACAAAATGTTGCAAAAATATTTGCTAGTTTTCTTTGATGACATTCTCATCTACAACAAAACTTAGGAGGATCGCCTCAAGAATTTGGAAAAAGTGTTGGGGATTTTTGAGGAATGGGAGTTATATGCAAAAGAGTCGGAGTATAAGCTCGGTATGACTGAGATGATCTATTTGGGGCATGTGTTTGGGGAGAATGCAGTTTAGGTGCACTAAGAGAAGATTAGGGCAATCATTGAGTGGCCTACCCGAAAGAATGGTATTGAACTGAAGAGCTACTTGGGCCTTTGCACATATTACAAGAATTTTGTTAATGGGTTCTCACAATTGACAACACCTCTTACATACCTCCCAAAGAGAGGGGATTTCAGTTAGTCCGATAAGGCATGGGTGACCTTCAAGAGAACGAAGCAAGTAATGAGTTCATTCCCTATGTTGGCACTTCCATATTTCACTCAGTCATTTGTGCTTAAGTGTGATGCTTCGGAGATAGGGATTGGATCAACGTTAATGCAGAATCACCACCCCATTGTGTTTGAGAGCCACAAACTCAAGGATTATGAGAAAAATTATTCTATTTATGATAAAGATATGTTGGCCATTATGCATGTACTGGCCAAGTTCAGACAATGTCTAGTGGGGAACATGTTTAAAGTAATCACTAATCATAACAGCCTATGATTCCTCATGGAACAGAAGGAGTTGAGTGAAAGGCAGTAAAATTGGATCAGTAAGCTCCAAGAATACAATTTTTAAATTGAGTATGTGAAGGGAAAGAATAATGTGGTAGCAGATGCCCTTTCCAAAATTCCGTCCATCCTCTCTCTTATGGAGATTTCAGTTGACTAGAAATCCCTCTTGTTGGTGGAGTATTCCAAAAACATTTTTTCTTGTGAGATCCTCGATGGGCTAATATAGGATGAAAGACACCATGTCATTGATGAAATTATCTATTACAAATACCGGATTTACATGGTACTAGAATCTCAACTCAAGGAATATTATGTAGGTAGCACATAAGTCACCCCTAGCAAGGAAACCTGCGTACTTAAAGACCTATAGACATATCAGGGAGAGTTTCACATGGAAGGGATTCAAGATAGATATGTTGAAATTTGTGAGAGAATTCAACTTCTAGTAACACAACAAAGCAGAGAAAACTCACCTTGCAAGGTTGCTTTAACCACTTCCCATCCTGGAGAAAAAATGAGAGAGCATATCCATGGACTTCATCACGACATTTCCCTAGGGGCAGGGGAAGGATTGTACTTATGTGGTGGTGGATAGGCTCATGAAATTTTCATAATTATTTTCCATACCTTCCAAATACTTAACAACATAGGTAGCAAAGTCGCTCTTTTGAGAGGTGTTCAGATTGCATTGGCTTCCTAAGACCATTATGAGTGACAGGGATAGTAGGTTCATGGGAATATTATGGCAGGAGTTGTTTACATTGGTTGGGACAGAGTAACACCTAGTACTAGTTACCAACCATAGACTGATGGAAAAACCAAGATAGTAAACAAATGGATGGAGGTCTATCTAAAAAATTATGTAATTGGCTAGTAAAAAGCATGGGTTAAGTGATTACGCTTGGGAAAGCATTGTTATAACACCGCTTACCACATGTCAATTAGAATGACACCCTTCAAGTCCTTGTATGGAGATGAAGCTCCAACATTCGTGGATCGGGTATTTTGGGATAGTCAAGCCCCTCTAGCTAAGGATTGGATTCAAGAGATTCAAGACATATTGCGGGTCCTCAAAGAAAATTTGGAAATGGCTCAGAACTGGTAGAAATTTTATGCAAATAGGCATCGAGTAGAGCATAGCTTCAAGGTTGGGGACTTGGTGTATCTTCATCTGCAACCCTATAGGAAGTCATCACTCAATATGAAAGGGTTGAGAAGTTGAATCCCAGGTTCTATGGGCACTACAGGATTGTGAGGTGTGTAGGGGAGGTGGACAGCAAGCTAGAGCTTCGAGAGGGATGTAAGATTCACAATGTATTCCATGTTTTTAGCCTCGAAAAGGCTCTAGGAAAGGGGAGTTGATCCTATTTCTGGAGGAAATTCTTGAGGTGAGGGAATGGAAACTGAGGAACATGACGATAAAGGAGTACATGGTGAAATGGACAAATCTATATTTTGAAGATGTCACGTGGGAAGGGGAACATGTTCTCCAACATTTGGAGATAAAGTTGCTCGAGGAAAAAATATATTGGGCAGCAAGGAATGTAATGTCCCCATTCGCTTAGGAGTCATAAGGGGATCCACTAGCCTAATAAGGTTCTTATAGGCTAGGACAAGAAAAACTAATCAAGGCAACATGATTCGCATAGGAGAAAACATTACGAAAGATGAAGCAGTGAAAAGGAGACATGGGTCCTAGGCTACTGAAAAGTCACTTTTAATTTATAAAGTGAGAAAACAAAATAAAGTGACTTTAATAAAGTAAAAAGGTAAAAGGGTGGAAAAAGTGGAAAATGAGTTATAAAAGAGGGAAAATTGTGGAAAGGTGTAACTAGGTTCGGTCTTCATAATGACATGGAATTATGATTTTATGTAAAGAGATGTAAATAAGAAAAATGGAATTATTATATTTTCTTGCTTCATGGGTTTCATGAACAAGGGATTTTGTTTTTGAGTCAAGACTCTCATTCTTTAGGTTTTATTTGTCATATAGTCATAAAATATAAGGGTCATTTTCATGTAAATGAAGTCATGTTACACTTTGTAAAAGGTCATATTATCTATGTAAGGTATCCTACAAAGAACTTGTCATCTAACCTCTTCAAATCGGCCTACAAATGTTGAAGAAGCTACTAGAACAAGTCGACCTACATTCAACTATCAAGTCGGCCTAAAGACTTGTTGAGTGTGGAGCCTGATTATCTTCTTTATTCAGAGGTATCGCCGCATTGGACCCCATTTCGTAATGTGGCGGCAACACCGCCCATTTATGTGTGCCATCAGGGGGGTCCAGGCGGGGCCAATGACGATTCTTTAGAGGCCCCCCTGGCGGGGGATCGGGGGCAGCACCCCCAAAGCTAAAAATAACTGTAAAATTGCCTTGTAAAATGTTGTAAATTCATAGTCAATCTGGGCAAAAATATGATGGTAGAAGTTATTTTTAATTTAGGGTTTTTTTTTTCCCTAGAAGGCAACCCCTCGCTATATATGAGGGAATTGTATTGCGACTATGTAGATCTGTATTCTTAGTGAGAAAGAGAGAGGAGATTGTGTGAGAGCGAAGAGGGAATTACATTGGATTTGTTGTAGGTTGTATCTCTTCATTTTGTTGGATAATATAAAAGGAAGGACTGGTTGTTTCTTCTTGGACATAACCCAAATTGAATGAACCACATATATCTATGTCTCTCTTGTTTTATGCGTTTTCTGTGTTTATATCTCTCAATATTTTATGTGTTACATTTCTTTGTAATATACAATTTTCTAACAACTGGTATCAGATTTGAAGGTCTATTTGTCTGATAAACTCGCAGGAGAGAAGGATTCCTAGTTCAAGTGGGAGCAATGGAGGAAGATGGTAGGTCTAGGGTCCAAAAAATTCACGACCAAAACTACCAGCTGTGGAAGATTTAGATGGAATATTACTTGTACCAAAAATATATGTACCTATGAGCGGAAAGACAAAGAAGCCGAGTATGACAGACATAGAATGGGATATTCTCAACAAAAAGGCACTTGGAACAATACAGTTGTGCCTAGCGGCATCAGTAGTGTTTACTATTTCAAAGGAAACAACAACAAAGGGTTTAATGTTAGCATTGGAAAAACTATATGAAAAACTCTCGACCTCAAATAAGGTATTTCTTATGAAGCATTTATTTAATATGAAGATGTCAGAAGGTGGATCTGTTGCTGATCATTTAAATGAATTTAATATAGTGACCAGTCAGTTAGGTTCTGTAGGGGTAACTTTTGATGATGAAGTTAGGGCTTTGTTAGTTCGGTGCTCATTTCCAGAAAGTTGAAATGGTTTGGTTATGGCCATTAGTAACTCTGTCTCTAGATCTAGTACTTTAAAGTTTGATGATGTTTTTGGTGCAATCCTTAGTGAGGAAATGCGACAGAAAAGCCCCAGTGAGACATCAGGTAATTCTTTGACTATAGAGACTAGGGGAAGAAAAACGGAAAGAGGAAAGAGCCCAGGATATCACAGTAAGACAAGGAAAGACATATCCAAGTCTAGACCGGGGATAGTGTGCTGGAAATGAGGGAAGAAAGGACACTTGAAGAAAGACTGCAAGTCTCGAAAGGGAAAAAAAGGAGACGCGCAACAAGAAAACAATCCTGAAGCGAATGTGACAGGTGATGCATTGCAATATGATTTGATTCTCTCATTAGAAAATATTATTGATGCCTTGTTGGTAGATTAAGGGGACTCATTCCATGCCACACCTGATAGGAAACATTTTCATGATTATGTTCAAGGATATTTTGGACAGGTTTGATTGGGTGATGATAAACCTTATAAAATCATTGGAATGGGTACAATATTCACAAAACAATAGAATGGAAATCAATGGCTATTGAAAGAGGTAAGGCATGTTCCAGATCTGAAGAAAAATCTGATTTCAATAGGGCAGTTGGGAGGTGAAGGTTGTGTAACAACTTTTTTAGATAAAATTTGGAAGGTCACTAAAGGAGCCCTGGTAATAGAAAAAGGAGAAAAGGTTGACACATTGTATTCATGCAATGGTATTTCTAATTATGTTAATGCTTTAACCTCTACAGGAGAAGATACGACATTGTGGCATCATAGGTTCAGGCACATGAGTGAGAAGGGTATGCAGATTCTTCACTCAAGAAATTTGTTGCTAGGTTTGAAGCATGTTGATTTGGAATTTTTTGAGAATTGTGTTTATGGAAAACACAAGAGAGTCAGATTCCTCACAGTTGGGAAAGAAAATAAGAGTGAAAATTTAGAGCTTGTGCATACAGATGTATGGGGACCTTCTCAGGTATCATCTCTCAGTGGCTCTCATTATTATGTTACTTTTATTGATGATGCAACCAAAAAAAACCTGGATTTATTGTATTCGAAATAAATCTGATGTATTTGATACTTTCAAGAAATGGAAATCTTTGGTTGAAAATGAGACAGGAAAAATGTTGAAGTGTCCCAGATCAGACAATGGAGGTGAATATTGCAACAAAGAGTTTGATAGGTATTGTTCAGAGAATGGAATTCACAGAGAGAAGACAGTTCCAGGAACGCCACAAGAAAATGGTGTGTCAGAAAGGATGAACAAGACAATCATGGAGCGTGCACGGTGCATGAGATTGCATGCAGGATTGCTTTTACGATTTTGGGCAGATGTTGTAGATATTGGTGTTTATCTAATAAATAGAGGGCCTTCAAGTTCCTTGGATGGTGGTATTCCAGAGGAGGCATGGAAAGGTAAAAAGGTAAACTACTCATTTTTAAAGACTTTTGGTTGTGAAGCCTGTGTCCACATTAATAAAGAAAATAGAAAAAAGCTTGAAGTAAAATAAAAAAAATATACCTTTATTGGATATGGTGTTAATGATTTTGGTTATTTCTTTTATGATTATGAAAAACACAAAATCATTAGAAGCAGAGATGTCATATTCAATGAAAATGTTTTGTATAAGGATCAGATGAAGGAAAAGCAACAAGAAAAAGAAAACAAAGAATACATAGTGCTTGATGAGATCATAGAAAAAGTGAAGGTGCTTGAAAATCATAATTATCAACATCCAAAACAACAACACCAACCACAACTGCAACAAGCACCTCAAACACCTAAAAGTGGTGTTAGAAGATCTACCGGGATAAGTAGACCCCCTGAACGATACTCTCCTTCATTATATTATGTATTGTTGACTGATTCTAGTGAACCAGAGTGTTATGAAGAAGTAATGCATGTAGAAAACAAGAAGAAGTAGGAGCAAGCCATGAAAGAAGAGATGGACTCCTTAGTACATAACCAGACTTGGGGCTTAGTCAGGTTTCCTGCAGGTAAATCAACATTGCAGAATAAATGGGTTTACAGGTTGAAGGAAGAAGATGGAGGTAGAAAAAGGTACAAAGCTAGACTTGTGGTGAAGAAAGGGTATAGACTTTGATGAGATATTTTCTCATGTTGCTAAAATGACTTCAATCAGAACTATTTTAAGTCTAGTAGTAGCTGAAGATTTGCATCTTGAGTAGTTAGATGTAAAGAAAACCTTTCTCCATGGGTATTTGGAGGAAGATATATATATGTAGTAGCCACAAGGATATGAGGTCAAAGGGAAGGAGAAACTAGTGTGCAGGTTGAAGAAGTGCTTGTATGGCTTAAAATAGGCTCCAAGGCAGTGGTATCTAAAATTTGATAGGCTTATGTTTGAACAAGGTTATACTATATGTCACTCTTATGATTATGTTTATCTCAAAAGGAAAAATGATGGCAGCTATATTATATTTTTATTGTATGTAGATGACATTCTTGTTGCAATTTCTAACATGCAGGAAATACATGTGCTCAAAATAAAATTGGCAAACTCATTTGCAATGAAGGATTTGGGTCCTGTAAAACAAATCCTTGGTATGAGAATAACTAGAGACAGGAAGAATCACAAATTAACATTGTCTCAAAGTGAGTACATACAAAAGGTGTTGAAAAGCTTTAATATGCAGAATGAAAAACCAGTTAGTATGTCTTTGGCTAGCCATTTCAAACTAAGTAAGGAGTTGTGTCTCAAGACTTAGGAAGAAATGGCTTATATGTCTAAAGTTCCATATGCATCAGTAGTTGGAAGATTAATGTATGCAATGGTCCGCACAAGGTCTGATATTGCACATGCAGTGGGAGTTGTAAGCAGGTACATGAAAAATCCAAGAAAAGAACATTGGATGGCAATGAAGTTGATTCTTAGGTATTTGAGAGGTACCACAAATCAAACATTATGTTTTGGTGGTTCAAACATTTCTCTACAAGGATATGTTGATGCAGATATGGCGGGTGATAGAGACAATAGGAGGAGCACCACAGGGTATGTGTTTACTATAGGTGGAACAACTGCCAGTTGGGTTTCAAAACTGCAAAGTGTTGTTGCACTCTCAATGATGGAAGCGGAGTATGTTGCTACTACAGAGGCTAGTAAAGAAATTATTTGGTTACAAAGGTTTCTGGATGAATTGGGTAAGAAGCAAGAGCTGGGCAGGTTATATAGTGACAGCTAGAGTGCCATACATCTTGCAGAGAGCTCTGCATTTCATTCCAAGACTAAACATATATAACTCAATTACCATTTCATACGGACAGTGTTGGAAGATGGACAGTTGAAGCTGGAAAAGATACACACTAGCCAGAATCCTGCAAATATGTTAACAAAAGTTGTAACCAGGGATAAACTGAGATTCTTCTTGGTTTCAATTGGTCTTCAAGTATGATGATGAATATGATAAACAACCAGGTCCAAAGTAGAGTCATTGTCCAACAAATGAAGCAGCGGTGGAGTTTCTATATTCAGTCTCCAAGTGGGAGATTGATGAGTGTGGAGCCTGATTATCTTCTTTATTTAGAGGTATCGCTGCATTGGACCCCATTTCGTAATGTGGCGGCAACACTGCCCATTTATGTGTGCCGCCAAGGGGGTTCGGGGGGGTGATGAAGATTCTTTAGAGCCCCTCCCTGGCAGGGGATCGGGGGCAGTGCCCCCAAAGCTAAAAATAGTTGTAAATTTGCCTTGTAAAATGTTGTAATTTCGTAGTCAATCTGAGTCGTTCATTAGGCGGAAATATGAAAGTAGAAATTATGTTTAATTTAGGGTTTTTTTCCCTAGAAGGAAGCCCCTTTCTATATATGATGGAATTGTATTGTGGCTATGTAGATCTGTATTGTAAGTGAGAAAGAGAGAGGAGATTGTGTGAGAGTGAAGAGGGAATTACAACGAATCTGTTGTAGGTTGTATCTCTTCATTTTTCTGGATAATATAAAAGGAAGGACTGATTGTTTCTCCATGGCTGTAGCCCAAATTGGGTGAACCACGTATATCTGTGTCTCTCTTGTTTTATGCATTTTCTGTGTTTATATTTCTGCAATATTTTATGTGTTCCATTCACTCTGTAATATAAAATTTTCTAACAAGACCCAATGAAGAGGAGTATAAATAGAGGAACTCAGCCTCCATTCTAAGCATCAAGTTCAAACTCAATCCAATGAAGAGAAGTGAAGAAAGAAGTGTGAAAAGGAGGCAGTGAAAAAGGGTTTCTCTAAAGCTAAAAGGACACTCTTCTAGGGTAACGAAGAAAGAATCTTCTGGGGCAAACGAAGTAGAATATTCTGGGACAGAAAAGTAGGATCTTCTGGGGCAGTGAAGAGATATCTTCTGGGGAAGAAGAATCTTTTAGGATAGCGAAGTAGGATCTTCTAGGGTAGTGAAGAGATATCTTCTGGGTAGCAGAATCTTTTGGGGTATTAGAATCTTCTTAGGTAGCGAAGAAGTACCTTCTGGGGCAACGAAGAAGGGATCTTCTGGGAGGCAATGAATAGGACTCTTCTGGGATAGTGAAGGAATAAATATTCTTGGATAGAGAAGTAGAGATCGAGTTTCTCTAGAAGAAGCAGAGAAGGATCAAGAGAAGGAAGAACTAGGAAGACCAGGTGGGTGACAAGGTTCTTGAAGAGGATAGTAGAGTCAAGGGTTAGTGTCATGGTCTTGGTATTTATCAATTGAATATCTAGAGAAGAAGAATTTTGATTGGGTTTTCCTCTCAAGAGGTGAGAGGTTTTGGCCCTGGTTGAAGAAGCCTATATACTGTGTCACTTGTCGTTATTTATTTTGATAACTGTCTTGATGAAAAGAACACACTAATAAGATAACAAAGTCAAAGATCATAAGTAAAGAAGAACAAACATATCACAATCAATTAACAAGAAGAGAAATTGCTAACATTAAAAACCCTAGATTTCTCGACAAAAATGAGGAGTCTCTCCTCATTCTTTCTTTTGCCCATTTGAGAAAAAGAAATATGGAGAGATCTTGAGGAATATTCTATGGTTTTGGAAAACCCCCATTGTTGGTTTCTAGTTTTGGTGTTCAAACCATACACCTTAACTAGTTTGAGAGTGGAATCACTCAGATTTCTCTATTGTGCTTGAGTGGAGACGAAAATTTCAAGCAAAGAAAGTAAGACCATAGTATTATCAGTTGATTTTATGGAGTAATATTTTTTGTTCTACATTTCTTATATAGGTTGGGCATATCTATTAAGAGGTCAAGCTCTTGGGCCATTTTGGAGAGCCAAATCACCTTTGTTTTGCTAGAGTTTGTGGGTTGAGTTTCTCTTTGGAAAAGGTTCAAGTTCTATCACTATTCTCGGGTTGAGTTTGTGTTCCCTTGCTAGTTGAGTTGGCCATAGATCTAAAGGTCAAGTTGTCCATTGTTTGCTGGCTGAGTTTACTTACACTGCTAGACGAGTTCATTGCCAAGAGGAAGAATGAGTTGACACTTCATTTTGTTCGTTCAATACACTATGAAGAGGGAATTGAGTGGTTGCACCTCAGAGGTTGAGTTCTGTTGTAGCTTTGGAGGTTGAGTTTTGGGTTACAAGTGGTCAAGTTCACCAAAAAGGAATGGTCGAGTTCCCATTATTGTTTATTAATCGAGTATTACTTATGCTGACCAAGACTATTGTGGAGAGACATTGATCTAAAATTAAAAACTTGAAGGTTTCATAAAAAAAAATTCAAGAAAGTTTATGTCATGTGGGTAATGGATCAATTTTAAAAAGCACATAAACTTAGTGTTTTTAGTTAATTTTTGATGAAATAAAATAGAGAAAAATATACCATGAACAACATCACTCAAACAACAATTTGATGATGGAGTTCACCCCTCCTACGCGACATCTTTGGGTCCAGCTTCCCATGTTGGGCCTTTAAATTATATTCTCAAATCTAAAATTACATCAATTTACATAGCTCAAATTGCAAAAATGATATTTTCATTGAGTTCAGAACACTCAAAAACCCTTATCTAGGCTCTTCTTGGGCTCAAAAACGCTGAAGAATGACCAAGTTAGGCCTCTTTCTTTGATTTCCTATTATATGTATTGCAAATTGACAAAGTTGGCTAACTGCACTACAAAATCCACCTTTTCGCTGACCACCGAGCGACAATTTCACCTAATACCAGCGGGATTCCCACCACAATTGCTGCAATTTGTCGCCTACTTAACTGCGCTCATAAGGCCTTAAGTGTTGATTTATTTGGCACTAGTCCTAGTTATATGGGCCATGTGGCCAGGGACTAGGCCACGCGCCTGCCCCTTCGGCTTTAGCTCCTTCCGCTTCGGGTGTTGGTCTCATTGTGATCAATGGAACCGGGGCTAGTGCTTAACAGTCCCCCCCCATTGGCTTTGCCTCCAGCGAGGTTTTCTGATGTTTCATATGGCCTGGAGCCAGGACTTAACCGCCCAACCCCCAAATCCTCGTGCTAATTCATATGTGGGCCATACAACCAAGGGCTGGGACCATGTGCCCTTCCCCTCCCGCCAACTCCAAACCCATTATAATTTAAATAAAAACCACCTGGTAGTTATAACAAGGTTCAACGTGTAGCCCAACAGTTCGACGGTCGGTTTGTTCGGTGGAGTTCGTGGGTTCAATTCGAGCGGGGTCAGCCATTCGACCCATAAAAAAATTGGTATAGTTTTCGAGGACCACATGGCACCTCATGATTGGGCCACGTCAAATCAACCAGCAACAAAAATTAGCCAGCACCGCCTATACGAACTACCACATGTTAGCATGAGATTGGCTTGTCTAACACCATACCCTGCATAATCAGTTGATACTGTCATCATATAGTCTACCCAGTAAACCCTACAAGTTGACCTTTTAGTCGTTTGCCAAAAAATTCAGAACACGATAACTTTCGCATACGATGTCGGATTGAGGCGATTCAAGTGGTGTTGGAATCAAAACTATGAACATTATGATTTGGCACTGGTTTCAAGCAATTTTGAGCACTTTGATTTTTGAGCATATTTTTTATCCCCTGGGTCATTCCTCCCCACTGGAAGATTTTGGACCACCAAAATTATGTTTTTACTCAACAGTTAAGTGAGGGTACATCTCCCTCACTTTCCTGATATCAATCCACCTCACTTTACTTGGATTAGTACCTTTGAGCCCCACTCAAAGATACTCCACATCACCTATGCATGAAGTTTGGATTCTCCTATCAAGAATTGTATCTTCCTACAACTCATCTAAGTATTCAGGAGCAAAATATTCAATAGATGAAATCTAAACACTCTTCATGATCATCAATCAAAGGAAGCTCATACAATCTAATTTTTCCACATTCACAAAAGAATAAATTTGTATGTAAGGTGGCAACTATAATCCGAAAGCATTATTACCCATCTTCTCCAAAATTTGGAAAGGACCATATCTGATTGGCTTAAGATTTTTACCTTCACCTTGAAGTATTTCCTTGTTGATATATAGAGAAAATTGATCTCCCACTTGGAAATCATGATCAACCCGATGTTTGACATTTCTTGCCTTGTACTTGGCTCTAATTTTCTCAAGCTACTATTGTACACTTTGATTCACTAGCTGAATTTGTTCAATAAAATTCTTGGCTTTGTCCACATCACTATGTCCATCTATTGAAATTTACCAAAGATAAAAGCCAAAGGATGCTTTGGCAAATAACCCAAAAGAGCTTCCAATGGAGATACTTGTGTAGATAAATGCCTGGCACAATTGTTGGCATGTTGGATGTAATGCAAATGTTCATCCCAAAGTTTAGGATGCTTACCACAATATCCATGAAGGAGATGCACTATTGTTATGTTTACCACTTTTAGCCATCGATTTGTGGATGAAATGTTTTTCTCTTATTCAACTTGGTGTCAATGAGTTCCCATAAACTTGACCAAAACTTCCCGACAAATCGAGAATCTCGATCAGAAATAATAGAAGTGGGCAGCCCAAAGTGCACCCATACATTTTGAAATAACACTTGTAGTTTGTTCAGTTGTAACTTGTTGATTACATGGCATCAACACACATTTTGTTGAAATGATCCACAACAACATAAATATATGAGCAGTTTCAAAGGTAAAATTTATGAGCAGACTCATGGTGTGGCTATGGGCTCTCCTCTATCCCCCATAGTTGCCAACATCTTTATGGAGCACTTTGAACAAAATGCTCTTAGGTCATTTCCATACACCCCTGATGAATGGAAAAGGTTTGTAGACGACATATTTTCCAAGTGGAGTCATGGGAAAGAAAAAATTGACCTATTCCTCAATCACTTAAATAGTCTCTCTGACCATATAAAATTCACTATTGAAATTGAAAATAACAGCCAGCTTCCCTTTCTTGATATCCTTCTTACTAAAAGAGATGGGTCCCTTGGTTTCCAAGTCTATAGAAAGAAAACCCATACAGAACGATATCTTCATGCAAATTCCCATCACCACCCTAAGCAGAAGATTGGCATCATTAGAACCTTAACCACTAGGGCGGCCAGAATATCTGATCCTGGCCATTTAAATGATGAGCTCAACCATCTTCACAAAGTGTTTGAACTAAATGGCTATAATAGAAATACCATCAAGAAAGCCATGCACCTATCCCTAAACAAGAATAACAAGGATATCAAAGACCAAAATTTATCAACTCCTAAGGTCTCCCTTCCATACATAAAAGGCACCACTGATAAAATTACTAAAATTCTTAATAAACATAACATTAATGTAGCCTTCACCCCTGTTAACACCATTAGACAATTAGTCAACTCAGTCAAGGATCCCATAAACCCTAACCTTCAAAAAGGTGTTTATGTGATTCCATGCTCATGCGGTAAGGAATACATAGGTGAAACAGGTAGGTCTCTTAATATTAGAATTAAAGAACACACTGCTGACTTAAGAAGAGAAAGGACCTCAAAATCGACCTTAGCAGAACATGTTCATTCTTCCTCTCATTACATCTGCATGGAAGAAGTCAAGCTGGTTAGAAGAGAAGACCACTATCTTAAAAGGAAAATCAAAGAAGCCATTGAAATAGAAAAAAGGAAGAATAACCTAAACCGGGACGATGGATTAAAGCTAAGCAACACGTGGAAACCTTTACTTGAAATCCTAAAAAATCAATAAATAACTCATTATTAGGTCATTAATTTATTAATTAATTAATTTATTTATCAATTAATTCATCAATCAATTAATTAATTAACTAAGTTATTAATTGATTAATTTATTAAATAACAATTAATTAATTAATCAATAAAATAAATTAATCAAATAAAATATATAAATAATTAATAAAAAAATAAATACATAAAATTAAATTAATAAACATATTAATAAATAATATAATAAAATTAATTAATTAATCAAATAAATTAGCTAATTAATCAAACAAAGCAATGAATCTTTTAAGCAAATTAATTAAAAATTAATCTTACATAAAATTATTAATAAAAAAAATTAATTAAATCAATAAATAATAAAAAATTATCAATTAATTTATCCCTTTACCTCATTAATTAATTAATTAATTAATTAATCAAACTAATAAATTAATAGTTAATAAACATATATATATATATATATATATATATATATATTTTACGAAATCAGTTGCTTTATATATTCAAAAAAGGATGGAGGAGACTTAGCTCCGATTTTACAAAATATGAAGTCACAGTAGAAGCTTGTGACTGTATTTCAGTGTGACAGTACACATAAATGCCTTTGCTGTTCACATACAAGTTCCTAGAGCAGGTATAGATTCTAATGAACTGAGACAACAACAAGCTGGTTTTACAGAACATCTAGTCAATGGTGATATGGCTGATATGACGGGCGTTGGAGGCCTCAGGCTGGCTGTCTACTGCTGCATGTCTGGCGCTGGAGGAGCTGGTGCTTGGTCCATGTGCGCTGTTAATCTTGTCCACCATGAACCTGAGGATCTCAACTGACTCTTGAATATGAGCGCAGGTGTTGGAGAGGGCGTTGAATTGCTCCTGTAGAGAAGAAACACGATGAAGAAACAGATTAAGATCAGCTTCGTATTTAGCTGTGAGTATCCTCGTGGCAGCATCGATTTTTTCATCTAACAGGCGTTGGTGAGTTCTGACTTGCTCGAGCTCGGCTTGGAGGTCCCTGCAATGTAAGCAGTCTTCACTTCTGTCCATGAGGAAGGCTTCAACTCTCGCTTGAAGCGGCTTGGGAAGGAGGCACGCTCTTACAGCCGAGAGATAAATGAGATAGATGAGGACAGCACAGAGAGGGCAAACAACCTGAGGATCAGGCGCTACAACTGTAACAATAAATCTGCAGCAGTGAGAAACTGGAGGAAAAAAGGGACAAGGAACTCGAAAATCTGAAACGGAGCGAGGGAAGCAGACCAAGGGAAGTCTGAGAGAACATTCGGGGCTCAGCTGATCCACAAAGAAGGAGGCAAGGGCATGAGAGCGGAGGAGAGGCGCACTGTGAAAATGAGGGGGGAGAGTGCTCGAATAAATAGCGGAAGAACAAACCCGCCCAGAGGACCGAATCACAAGGAGGGGGCGTGGGCAATCACGTGATCTGCGATTTGAAATCCAATTTGCTGTTTCAAAGTCGCCATGAGTGAGATTCGCCTGCGCAAGCAGAGATTTGCTGCAGGAGGCATCGAGTATGAGGTGGATTTTGCTCAGATTCCTTGGTGGCAGAGGCGCAGTTCATTGGAGGGAGGTGAAATGGGGCAGACATGTGAGTCAGGGGATTTGAGTCAATCATAAGAATCAGGGGATGAATTGGTGCAGATTTGCGCGATTGCATTGGAGGTTCCCTTTTTCCCGAGAGCATGCCTGACTAGCTCGCTTATCCGCTTCTTGGTTGTTGGAGCGTAGGACATGGAAGAAGTGGTATTCCCAATCCTGTGACAGTAGATTTTTGCACCGACTGATGATTTGATGGAGGAAAATATTGGAAGCTTGTCTTTTACTGTTCATTAAGCTGATGATTATGGCCGAGTCGCCAAAAATGAGGGCTTTGCTGATCCCGTGTTTCTGAAGCTGCAACAGTCCTTGGTAAAGTCCCAGAGCTTCAGCTCTGTTGTTAGTTAGATTACCCAAACCCCATTCAAAGGAAGACACAGGTGCTCCTGAAGGATCGAATATAATGCCCCCAGCGCCGGCTGCCCCGGATTAGATTTAGATGCTCCGTCAAAGAATAAAGAATGAGATTTCTTTGAAAGGAGCCATTTGCTAAAATCATCTTTTGTGAGGCGGATCTTCCATTCAGGATTGTCAACTCTGCTTCTGATCTTACTGATCTTTGTTGCTGACATGCTGCTGGTTCTGTCTATAAGGTTCCCAATAAAATTTCGCTCCTCTGCCCAAAGGCTGACTGGATCGATTTTCTTTGTTATTTTAGAAGCTATAGTTTCCGAAGCAAGGCTTGAAGTTTTGATGAGAATGTGCCTGATGGTTGTTGTTTTGTCTCGGAAGATCCTATTATTTCGAGCTATCCATATGCGCCACAGAAGAGAAAAAGGAGTGGCATTCCAGACTCTTCTAGCTGGGTTTTGCTTCGTTGGTTGCCAAGGATAATTTTTCCTCCAGTTATTTAAGGCTTCTTCAATAGAGTGCTGGGGATTCCAAGTTGGGGGAGCAGAGGGAACGATGCTGTTCCAGCATGAGGCTGCGAAGGGACAAGAAATAAATAAGTGCTGTATGGATTCCTCCGCAGTTTGACAGTTGGGACACCTAGAAGGTCCGGCGATGCCTCTTTTCCTGAGGTTCTCTGCAGTTAGAAGCTTACCATGCAGAAGTGTCCACATGAAAAATTTAATTTTTGGAATTACTTCAGCTCTTTTTAAGATCTTCCAGTGAGCCCAGACAGCAGTGGGATGTTCCATGTTATTCAGATAGCTGTATCCTGCTTTGATGGAATAATTTGCTCCCGAAGGATCCCAACGAAACTCATCTTTTTCACCTTTAATGGTGGGAGCAATACTGTGCAGATAATTGCAAAGGGAATCAAAGCTTTCTTTGAGATGGTGGGGTATAGGAGGAAATTCCCATCGAGCCCAGGTATTCGATGAAACATTCCAATGAGAGATTTGACTCAGGTTATATATGCCTTTACTTTGCAGATAATGAATAATAGGTCCCATACCTGGAAGGCTGCTTATGGAAGGGTTCCCCATGATTTTGTCCGAGCCAAGGTTCACCGTTTCACCTCCTTTTGGCACTTTAGAAACATTTGGCGCCATGAATGCAATGGCTTTTTTACACAGTTTCCATATCTTTGTACAGTGTCTGTTGGGTATCTCTGATGTAAGAATATGCAGTCTTGATTGATTTAGATATTTTGTTTCTAGGACTTTTTTCCACCATGCAGTTTGACTGTCCATAAGTCTCCAAATCAATTTCCCACCAAATGCTAAGTTCATAAGAGATGGGGACCTAATGCCGAGACCTCCATTCTCTGGACTTTGGATGACCTGTTTCCAATTTACTAGATTGTACTTTTTCTTTTCATTCTTGCCCCCTTGCCATAGAAAGGATCTGAGGATGCTGTCCATTTTTCGGTGGAATGATGCTGGAGCTTGGCCCAAAGAGAATTGATATAAGGGTAGGGAGGAGAGACCTGATTTTAAAAGTACCTGTCGTCCAGCTGGGTTGAGCCATAAGGTTCCCCATCTTTGAACTTTCCTTTTCATTTTGTCAAGTGTTAAATCCCAGACTTCAGTCTTTGCTTTCCCTATGGTTACTGGCATTCCCAGGTAGCTGAACCAGTCCCAATTTAACTTGCAGGGGACACCAAAAATGTTGGCAATACTATGTATTGTTTGGGATGAAGCATTCCATCCATAAATACAACTTTTAAGATGATTTATTTGACCTCCGGAGTATCTCATAAATTTGTCGAGCAACGACTTGAATCTTCTTGCAATAATGGTGGTCGCCCCCCCAACAGAAGGGTGTCATCGGCAAATTGGGAATGGTTTATATTTTTGATGCCTTCTTCAAACTTGATGCCCGTAATGAGTCCTAATTGCCTCTTTTGATCAAGTGCACTGCTGAATGATTCTGCCATAAGAATAAAGAGATAAGGGGATAAGGGGCAGCCTTGTCTTAATCCCCTTGAAGACTGGAAGGAGGGACCGGGTCTTCCGTTGATGAGGGGAGCGATCCAAGGTCCAGAGATGCAGGCTCTTATGACATTGATGAGGAGAGGTGAGAAGCCCATCTTTTGAAGTACAGAAAATAAAAAAGAATGCCTTACCCTGTCAAAGGCATTGGCCAAATCTAGTTTGAGGATGAAGCCTTTCTCGTTCCTTGCATGGCTAGAATGTATGGCCTCTTGAACTAAGAGAATAGAATCTGCAATTTGTCTATTAGCCATAAAACCTCCTTGGTTTTCTGAGATAAGCATCGGGAGAAGGGGTTTGAGCCGAGAGGCTATGATTTTAGTGAATATTTTGTAAGATGAATTGCACAAAGATATAGGTCTGAAACGAGAGAAATTGGATGGGCGGTTCTCCTTGGGAATAAGAGCCAAGTGGGTAGAATTTGTGTATCCACCAATTTTGCCTTTTTTTTGGATCCACTTGATGTACTTGATGAGGTCCTTCTTTATCAGTTCCCAGTAGTCCCTGTAAAAACAGATTGGGAATCCATCCGGCCCAGGAGCCTTGTTGGGCTGGAGACTCCAGATTGCTTCAACTATTTCTTCCTCTTTTATTTCTGCTGTCAGGTTTTTGTTCAGATCCTCTGTGACTTTGGGATGCAAATGCTGAAGCAAATCATCATAGGATTCTTCCTCCTGTACCTCAGATAAGAGATCCTTAAAATGTTCTGTGGCTGCTTCTTTGATATCTGTTTGCTCCATATGTTGATTCCCTGCGTTGTCCATGATGGTAGTTATTGTGTTTCTGACTTGTCTTGCAGTGGCTTGTTTGTGGAAGAAGGAGGTATTCTTGTCTCCACTTTCTAGCCATATTTGCCTTGATTTGATGCGCCACTTTTCTTCCTCCTGCCTTTTGATTTTACTCAATTTGTTGTACATCTCTTCTTCTTGGGTTTTTTCGTTCTGACAGTACTCCTTTTGCTCTATTGTACGCTGAAGTTCAGCAATTTGAAGTTTTAGCTCATGCTTTTCTTTTTCAGGCTCCTTATAATACGATTTGGCCCAATGTCTAAGCGCTTTTTGCACATTCTTTAATTTGTTCTCCCATATGTAGCCTGGGGAACCTTCAATATGTTGTCTCCAGGTTTGCTGGATGATATTTCGGGCATCTTGCTGATCGCTCCATATATGATTGAATTTAAAAGGAAGCGGACCAAGGGCGCAACTATTATCCAATGCGAGAGTGATCGGATAATGGTCTGATACAGCAAAGGGTAAAACAACAGAGTTGACTGATGAGAAGGTTGATAGGAAGGAGATATTGACCAAGAATCGATCCAATCTCTCCATAATATTATGGCCGCCCAGCCTTCGATTGCTCCATGTAAACTTGCGGTTTTTTGGAGCTATATCTATTAAATCACCAGAATGCATTATGTTTTCCATTTGGCTCCTGAAAGGATCTGGCTGAAAATTCCCTCCACGCTTTTCATTAGCATGCAAAATTAAGTTGAAGTCGCCGCCTACTATGATGTTGCTATTCTCTTCTTCCAAGATGTGGTTGCTAAGAGTTTCCCAACAGGCTTCTTTGTCCCTGTAATGGTTGGGTACATATACATTGAAGATGATTATCTGTTGGTTGCTAATATTATTATGCAGAACAATTTTTATCCAATGCTGGTCGATTGTCTCAGCTTCCCTGCGCCAATCATTTTGATTCCAGATGGTGGTTATTCCTCCCGAAGCTCCTATGGCTTCGCATATGCTTCCTTTATAATCTTTATACTTCCCAATGATTTTATTGATTTCTGATTCTCTTTGTTTTGTTTCCTGAAGTAGAACAATGGATGGTTTCTCTTGCGCTATAAGATCTTTTAGAGCATTGATTTTGGAGGGGTGCCCAAGTCCCCTGCTGTTCCAAGAAAGAATTTTAATCATTTCAGACCTGTGGTTCGAGGAGGTGCTCTGCCTCCCTTGTCTCTGCTTGCTACTTCTTGATCTTTTATGCCCTGTATATAAGACTCTATTGGATTCTGCAGACCAAGGGCTATGTCTTTCTGAGCATTTTCATCCCTATGTTGTTTTGATGTCTTTCTCCCCGGCTTCTTCTGGCCATCAAGGGAAGATCCTTGATATTTGGAATTACTTCGGGTGATTCAAGGGGGAATGGGTTCAATTAAGAGGGGAGGAAGGGCTGCCATAGAGTGAGGGGAAGAGGGTTGTTCAGGAGGGTTTGAAGGAGAGGGGTCATCTTCAGGGAGGGACAGAACATGGAAGGGGTTGGAGGATGGAGGCGAATGAAGAGGTTTTCCACCATGAGGAGGGGGAGGCGAATGATGGGAAGGCGAAGGCAGAGGAGATGGAGGAGGAGATGGAATTGGGGCAGAGGTTTTTAGAGAGGATGGCCCGGGTTCATTAGGTAAAGAGGAGCTGGGGGCTGATTTTTTCTTTTTAACTACTTCCCATTGCTGTTCTTGAGAATTATTATCCACATTAATGATCTTAGTGCAGCGATTAGCAAAGTGACCATACTCGTGACATACCTTGCATTTGAAGGGGATCTGCTCGTAATCAAGCTGTTGTATGTGCGACCATTCATCAACTTTGATCTTGATGGCTTCTGGAAGTCCTCTGCCCAGGTCGACCTCGACACAGATACGGGCGCATGCCTGCATGTTGTCTTTCAGCTCGCTTCTGTCAATATACTTTCCGACTGCATTTCCTATGGCTTGCACAGATTCATCTCCCAAACAGTGTAATGGAAGATGGGGGAGATGCAACCAAACAGGGACCGCATTAGGGATATCAAGCTCTGGATCAAAGTCTGGCGTCCACTTATTTAAGTATAGACCTCTGGAGTCCATAAAATATGGCCCATTGCGAAAAATCAGATCCTTGTCATTCTTCGTCTCGAAGTGGAAGGTGAAGTAACCCTTCCCACAGAATCTAATAGCAATTTTCCCCTTAATTTTGTCCGCCCAGTTTCTTTCCACCCACCTCTGAATAGTTTTAGGTGAGGGCCAAAGACCAGTGAATTGCCCTATCAAACCCTTTTCGGCCAAAGCAAGAGCAGCCATTCTAGGCAGAGCAGGAGGAAGGGAAACCTCTTGTAATCCTTCTATTTTTTTAACGAATTTGGTCATAGCAGGTCGCGTTCGTTGTGGTGGCAAAGAGTTAACAAGGGCTGAAAAAGCCCGCTGCTGAGCGACCTCCTCCGGCGGAACCTCCGGAGGGGCCATCTGAATGAAGAGGAACGCGAACCAGGAGGCTGATGGCGGCTGGCCTACGCGCGCGCTAGGGTTCTCAGAGCTAAAACATATAACTTGTGAAAAACCCTTAGCAACAAGATGAGCTTTATGTTTAATTAATAAACATATTAATAAATAATAAATAATAAAATTAATTAATTAATCTATTCTTTTAACTAATTAATCAGATAAATTAATTAATCATATAAACAAATTAATGAATTAACTAAACAAATTATTTAAATAATTAATTTTATATAAAATTAATAAACATAATAATTAATTTGATAGAGAATAAAATTAATTAATTAATTTATCCCTTTAATCTTATTAATTAACTACTTAATTAAACCAATTAATAAATTAATTATAATAATAATAATAATAATAATAATAATAAATGAAAAATTAATAAGATAATGGCCGACTAAATTTCATATATCTTTCCTTTAAAAACCTATATATACCCTAAATAGAGCTCTTGGATAAATCATTAAAATCTAGTGAATATCTATTGACGCATCCCCTGATGATGGACTCACTTGGTAGTCCGAAACGTTGGGTTCACAAAACTCTATAACAGGTCATTCCTCATCTATAAAACATAAATATAATCATGATATTTCTTTAACATTGGTAGTCCTCCTACAAAACCCATAGAAATATTTTCCCAAGGACGAGAAGGAATATGAAGTGGAGTGTACAAACCCAATTTCCTATTGCTAAGCTTTGATGAACACTTGACTAAATTGATAGGGGGGGCTGAATCAGTTTAGTATACCCAGGGACATTCATATTCTTTTCTTCAAACTCATTAATTGAAACATTACATGAACAACTTAACAAATAATGACCATCATATTGAATATGTGAACAACAAGTAATAAGAAAATCAAACCATCTCATGAGCACATAATAACAACACACATTGACACCAGATATATGTGGAAACCCATAAAGGGATAAAACCATGGTTTTATTATTGTTGTGATGCAAAGGCAAGCTCCTACTCCTTATTACATCTGATTTTTTGTAGGCCCTAACCTACAGGAGGTTGCTACCTCAATTTTCTGCAAACTGCAACATGCAAGGAAGCTCCAACTTGGAAGGAAGCTCAACTTGCAAGGAAACTACCATAACCTGATGCAAACAAGAAACAACAATGTGTTGGTGTATATGGTCATAAATTATGCATGTCTCACTGTTACACATTAATTTGTCACTGGCCTCATATCCCCTGATCTGAAATAGAGTCAGTCCCTGAGCAACATCTTCGCTGTGTCATACATAAAATAAATATGTCCACATCTTCCCATTCATTCAAGAATATTAAACAAGTGTTCTCTAATCCTAAAGATTGACCCTTTTACCCATGTTTTTGCATTGTCACAAGTAAACCTTATTCTGCCTGTGACGATTCTCTGTAATGAACTAGAATGTCGCGACATTGTCGCAGGGGTACATCTATTCTCTACGACAGCTGGTTTTAAGGCTCATCGCAAGTCCTCAATATCTTTCTTGCGATGATAGATATGAATACACTATTTCCCCGCAACGTCGTCTCTGAGTCCCAGTGTTTGACTTGCGACGACCCAGATATGGCGAATTAGTTTGAACAGAAGGCTTCTGGGTGGTTCTGGAACTGGTTGTTGGGTCAAGGAGGTTCGCCTTTCGTCCTTTGGGATGGTGGTTCCACCTTTTGAGAAACCTCCCTTGAAGATAAGCTCCCTCTCCCTCATTTATGGAGGCTCCTCCTCTTATAAAAGCATTCCCCATTGCTATGATTAGCTAGTTCTTAGTTTTTGAATTTGAGCAAATTAGCTAGCTTTGGTGTGAGTTTGCAGTGTGAATTTATGATAGTTTAACAATTGGTTGTGGATTTCCTTAGCTTTTTATTAGAGCTTGTGAGTGAGAGAGAGAGTTATCATCCATTTGGGAGATCCTTTTGAGAGTGAATGCTTGAAGAAACATGCCGACTGGACCCTTCGAGAAGGCTTGCGACGTCAAGGCTTGGTTGTAAGCTTTGCTTTTATTCATTTTAATACAATCAATGGTGATTTCCTATGTCTTGTGTAAAATATACTTGATAGCTTATGTTTCCTTGACTCTGTAAGTAAATAGCTCATTGTTGTATTCTATTACGTGTTCTATTGTTCTCTTGTGTTGTTTCATGTAGAATTTCTCATTGAGGAGAAGGAAACGATAGCTGAAGTGGTGCAACGAAAGCTCCATTGAATACCAGTTTGAGGTAGGCTCTTTCAACAATGAATGTTTAAGGAAATTAGTTGTTGTTTTGTCTTTTCGAGCTTGTTTTTGGTTATGAAACGTCGTGTCTCCGATCAGTTTTCTACTTTTTCGGATTGGGAACACTAGTTACGAAAAGTACTCCTTGATCGAAATGGTCAAGCGGTTCTCTCAAGTATTGTTTTCTACCTTTTCGGGCTTGAGGGACACAAACTTATGAAAAGGGCCCCCCCTGGAGTTTTCTTTTCCGTATCTTTTTCAAACTCTCTAAACATGAAAAAGACTCTGAGTTTTACCTATGTTGGACTCGTTAAACCCTGACAACATTGGACTCATCGCCATGATGAGACCCGAGCTTCTCCTTCCTAGGGCTTGTTAAAATTTTACTAGGTTGGATTTGTCTGAAGGACGAACTTATACCGCAAGCATATGCTATCCCCTTCAAGCTTGTTTTTCAAAAATAATTGGGGTACTCGCCAGCAATGGTGGGGGAAAATTTGGAAATCTTCATTGGTTACTTACGGCAGCTAGTCACTCTTGAACATCGACACTTTTGCTTCTCGCTGGGTTTGGGACATCCTCACATCGTCATTGGCCTTTCGGGGTTTGGGTTTGTCATTTTTCCTCATTCCATTTGATCCTTGTTGTCTTCGTCAGACCTCCGATCCCTTGGTACCAAAATGTTGCCACCTTCTGGAGTCGTGTCGCCGATATGTTCAAGAGTTTAATCCTTCTACAGTTCGCACCCTTACCTCCTCCTCTGATTCTCAGTTTCATCCATCTTCATCTTGTTCCTTATCTCGTGTCGTTGATGAGGGAAACATTATGGCCCTCCTGCGACGGATCGCTTCCTGTCGACACCAACTCATTATCCAGGGAGTTGATCTAGAGATTCCTTTCGGTACCTTGGAGCTTGCATGCCTCAATGGCAAGTTCTTCACGCTCGACGACAGACTTGCATCATTGGTCTTCAATCGGGTGATTCCACGAGTGTTTGACTCTAGATCATTCTTCACACTTCGTGGATTGTACTGGCAGTACGTTGAGAACCATTAACATTACTAGTGGTCTCTCTCGCGCTTGTTAACGCTTTACATCATTGGGCGGTAATCAAACGATTTTCTAGGATGCTCGACTTCAATACATCTATTCGCATATTAGAAATTGTACTATGATCGGTTTGGATTCAAGACCCTGGACTAAGATTACATAAGTTCGGGTTGCGTGTATTGGTTCGTGATTACATACATGACTCGTTGATTGGATGGTTGCAACCATACCTGAGCCTTTCTAGATGGTTGCGACCATACCTCTATCTTTATATATGGTCTTGTCGACTGGGTGGCTGCATCCATACCACAGACCAAGTTTCATATGTCTTTTGGATGGTTGTGCCCATGCCTAGACTACCTATATATCACTGTCAGAGATATCAGTTGTACTTGCACCTGTAGGTTTTCAACGATGGTGTTCCGGTTTGATTATGATTTCGTAAAGCATTTCACCCCTCCCACTCTCTCAGGCTTCATGCTTTAGGGGGAATCTGTTACACAGTAATTTGTCACTAGCCTCATATCCCTTGATCTGAGATAGAGTCAGTATCTGAGCGACATCTCCACTGTTTCATACATCAAATAAATATGTCCACATCTTCCCATTCATTCAATAATATTAAACAAGTGTTCTCTAATCCTGAAGATTGACCCTTTTACCCATGTTTCTACATCATCGCAAGTAAACCTCATTCTGCCTGCGACGATTCTCCGTAATGAACTAGAACATCACGACATCATCGTAGGGGTACATTTGTTCTCTGCAACGGTCGGTTTTTAGGGCTCGTCGCAAGTCCTCAATATTTTTCTTGCGATGATAGCTCTGAATACACTGTTGCCCTGCGACGTTGTCTCTGAGTCCCAGTGTTTGACTTGCGACGACCCATATATGGCGAATTAGTTTGAACAGAAGGCTTTTGGGTGGTTCTGGAATTGGTTGTTGGGTCAAGGAGGTTCGCCTTTCCTCCTTTGGGATGGTGGTTCCGCCTTTTGAGAAACATCCCTTGAAGATAAGCTCCCTCTCCCTCATTTATGGAGGCTCCTCCTCTTATAAAAGCATTCACCATTGCTATGATCAGCTAGTTCTTAGTTTTTGGATTTGAGCAAATTAGCTAGCTGTGGTGTGAGTTTGCAGTGTGAATTTATGATAGTTTAGCAACTGGTTGTGGATTGCCTTAGCTTTGTATTAGAGCTTGTGAGTGAGAGAGATAGTTATCATCCATTTGGGAGATCCTTTTGAGAGTGAATGCTTGAAAAAACATACCGACTGAACCCTTCGAGAAGGCTTGCGACGTCAAGGCTTGGTTGTAAGCTTTGCTTTTATTCATTTTAATACAATCAATGGTGATTTCCTATGTCTTGTGAAAAATATACTTGATAGCTTATGGTTCCTTGACTCTGTAAGTAAATAGATATTGTTGTATTTTGTTACGTGTTCTGTTGTTCTCTTGTGTTGTTTCAGGTAGAATTCCTCATTGAGGAGAAGGAAACAATAGCTGAAGCGGTGCAACGAAAGCTCCATCGAACACCGGTTTGAGGTAGGCTCTTTCAACAATGACTGTTTAAGGAAATTAGTTGTTGTTTTGTCTTGCTGTGACTAGACCCACTCTAGGGCTAGAGGGGTTGCCTGTGTCTACAGAGGGAACATTTCCTACATCACACTCCCTCTTTATTTATTCTTGTTCTTCCCTTCAAATTGCATCACATCAACTCCATATGTGACAGGTAACTAATGCATAACGGTTCTATCAGTTCTCTCACATTCTCCCATTCTCTAACGTCTCGTGCCTTCCAAAATCACATATTTTATAGAGATAGTTTTCTGGTTGTTTGTATCCCACATAGGAATATGAAGTGAATAGGCTTGACTCTTTGTCTTCCACTCATTTGTTTCTAAACTAATCAGATCTTGAATATTGGAATGCAAAAATAAATAATCCATTCAATATTAATTTCAGCCACATGTAATGATTAAATGTATCAACCTAATGCCAACATCAAATGAAAATATTTATCATTAATGCATCACAACAGTCTTTGCAACATATTTTCCTTTTCCTTGGAGTCTTGCCTTTGCATCACAACAATTCAGCTCAATCAACAATATTACATCAGAACAAATTCTTCAATATAGTAACCTCTGCAACATTATAAAACCATTTTAATGTATCACAACTCTTCCTCCTTCTTCTACTCCTTTGCCTACTTTTACTGCTTGCTTCTCCTTGCATTGTTGTTGCTCCTTGTATTGTTGCTGATTTTCTTGTTGTTCTTTTTGATGTTCGTTTGATTGATGTTCCTTGTGTTGTTCCTTTTCTTGTTTCTCCTTTTGCAAGTTGATCCTTTGCTTGTTGCTCCTTTGCTTGCTGATATGTAGCTATAACAACATATGTGTTCATCTTCTTCTTTAGCATTGATCACAACCATGCATGCTTGTTGTTGCTCCTTGCCTGTTGCTGCTCCTGCATCCCTTGCTGCTCTTTGTGTTGTTTCTTTAGCATTGATCGCGACCATGCATGCTTGTTGTTGCTCCTTGCCTGTTGCTGCTCTTTGTGGTGCTTCTTTGCTTGCTGCTCATTTTCCATCAATGACAATATTGCCAAAAATCTCCCCCTTTGGCATTGATGGCAACACACTGATTCGCCCCTTTTGTTCTGAAAGATATTCCTCCTTTCTAGCCATAACCCCTTCTTACCTCCCCCTTTGACATCAATGAAAAGGGGTTATAGATGTCTTGTAGCCTGTAAAAGTGTCCCTTCAATGTCTTATTATTCATAAACAATGTTGACACTATCATTGAATGAATGCCACTCGAAATGGCTTATTAGGACTCCTCCATATTGAAAATTGCTCCAAAATGAATGTTGTTCTATCTGATATATGAACACTGCTTCAAAGACGGTTAATATCAGTTCATATTCGGATACCACAAAATCTTATACTTTCACTCCGCTAGTGTAATGAGTTGTTTTAGATAAGCTTGAGAGAACCCTTGGTGCTGGAAAAACGTCGTTGGCAGTCAACTATCCACGAGAACCCAAAAGATTTGTAGATCGTTTTAATCTTTGAAACCGCAAAAACAAATTAAAGGTGCAGGTTGTCACACGCTCACACTCATTGTGTTAAAACTTATAAATCATGTGCTTCTACTTATCTCGCATGTGCAGCTCTTTGAATTCAAAGGCACGTACTCCGTGTTACACAAAAATGTCTAGTCCATTAACCATTTAAGAGAATTTATCACTAAATTCCTTCATTCACTAAATAGAAAGCTTCAATATCCTCTTCATGTTTTCATTTCTTTTAATCTTTATCATGATCGTTCATCACTATTCATAAAATTGTCTATACAATTCAATTCCCTCTAGAAATCTTCTTCGTCACCTTTACTCTTCCTCTTTCTATGTATGGCCACCACAACTGGTCTACATCTTAACTGTGTTACAATTTTTATTTTGAATTCCACATATAAGGACTTTATTTCTCAATGCATTCTCCAGAACTTTCTCTTATTGATCTATGAGCTTGAAACTAAACATTACACTTTGGAAAATTGTAATATATGTGCAACGTGCGGTTACTCAAACAAATAAATTTTGGAAAGTGTAACGCTTCACCTCATTGGAAAGTGTGACATATAAGGAAACTTGATCAGTACTCTTTACCTATCAAGCGGCCACCGTATCTTACTGATAGCTTTCATTATGGCATCCAATTGTTTGTTTTCACACTGATTGTGCTCAGTGCTCAATGCCTAACAACTTTCGCGTTTAATGTGAAGCCAACCAGTGATACAACCAAACATATCTGGCTTAAATTGTAACACCGAACATCTTCAAATAATGTTAGAAACAAGAATGAAAAGTGACAAGATATTTTGTAATAATTATTGATGGTCTGCATCAATCTCTTGTCCATAGGTTGCAATACATATGTTAGATGATCCTCTCCTGCTAAAAAATGAACCTTTGCATTCAAAAGAGAGAGAAGATAGCAAAAGCATAAACATCTTCGTCATCGATGTGAATCTAAGCTCCTTGAGATTATGGACAACATGGCCAACCTTATAAATCCATGTGTTATCAATGACTTCAAAATATTCACTATCTGCCTCCAGTGCATTTAAATCATCAACCTCCATGTCATCAATCAAACCAGAAGATCCACTTTTGACAGTTTTTGTTTCATTGTCATCGATACAATCTCCTAGATTTCTTTCTTTCTTCTTATTCTCCACTGCTGCTCTGAACTCTTCTAAACGTGCCTTGAACTACAAATGAAACACCTCTGGAAATTAGTGTCGAGGAAGAGTGGTGTGGAGAACTGCAAAAACCATTGACTGATACCTAGAAAGAAGATTTTTTCCATAATCCTTCATCTCTTCATTTCTTAAGGACGACTGTAAAGTATGCTTTGACATATCCAGCCATTTCTCCTGCAAATATTTTTCCATATGCAACTCTTCTAGAGATTTAGATATAGTTTCTTCGATCCTGTCTACTAAATTCAATATCTGTTACCAATTCTTGTTCACCCTGCCCCAGACGTACAAGGTATAGAGCAAGAACATCCCTCTGCATAATCTATTGAATGATATTAATAGGTGTGTCGGACCCGAACCAATCTTGTTCCTCGATTCGCTTACCACGCTGATAATTAGCGGGAGAAACAGGCATGCCGCTGATAATTTAATATGCTGCATTGGTAAAATAACATTAGAGGAAAATAATTTAAATCCCTTGATTGTGATATGTTGAGCAACATCATTCCAACTGAAAATACATTAAGACTGAGCATTGGATGTTGGAGCTGCAAATACGTTGAGTAGATGCAATTTGCATATTGTTGGAGAAAATGTGTTGGATATCGATCATTCCAACTGCAAATACGTTGAGGCTGAGCATTGGACGTTGGATATCATTGGAGAAAATACATTGGATATCGTTGGAGAAAGTACGTTGGATATCGTTGGAGAAAATACATTGGATATCGTTTCTTTTGAGCATATACATTGAAACGATATAACGCTGAGCAATATTCGTTCAAGAAATACATGTTGGAGAATAAACAATAATACCTTGGACCATAAACGTTGGAGCAAATCCATTGAGATGCATTAGGTCATTAGGTAACGAAAATATGTGTTGCTTGTCCTTCCACTCATATTCAGCGGGAAGACTAGTCATTATTCATGTGCTATCAATATGTCAGCGCTATGCATGGTGCATTCTATTCACCCCTGTCAAGTATCATTTCTGATATTGTTCTGCAATCGATACCATAACGCTTAGCGGTAAAGCAGCTATTGTTGGAAATACGCTGCTTTGGATAACCATATATACACAATTGACGAAAACTTCAGTTGTAATGCTCCTTTGGAGTATCTACGTTGCGATAGTGGGTGTCGTATAAAGAAATGAATTTTTTCATAAAAATAATGCTTTCCATCCCACACCAAGCCATAGTATAACGCATCTGCTCCATAATATCAACCGTGTAATATATCAATGGTTCCATGATTTCAAACACATTCTCCAAGATTCATTTGACATATGATATAAAGATTGTCATCAAGGGTTCTGTCGGTTTGTGTTTCGGTGTTATTTATACCACGGTGAGAGTGATTTGTAGCGGGAGAAGAATGTCGTTTCTATCTTTATTTCTATTACTTTAAATTTAGAGTTAGAATAATTGCGGAGCTAGTCCTTCATGCCTATATATATATGTTGCATGAGTTTTTGGAATGTGGGAACTTTGGGAACTTGGGTACTGGACTAAAGATTTCCCCAAAATTTACAGGAAGCAGCTCAGCTAATCCGGAAAGATAATATTATATAATATAAAAAATTAAAAATATATAATTATATAAGAATCAAAATTAATATTAAATCAAAACATTAAAATATTAAAATCAATTTAAATATATAATCTCTCTTATATATAAATATATTCTCTCGGTGTCTCTCTTCCTGAGTCTCTCCCTTTTATATATATAAAATATTAAAATGTCAAGTTCATTATCAGTTCTCTGACACATGACCAGTGTTTGAAACAATCTGCCTTAAAAATACAAAGGAACAATTTTACCTATGTTTCTCTAGTTATTCTTATGAGAAAAAGTAAAGCGACTCTAATGGTTAAGCATTGACTGCCACATACAATATGCACACAATCTTCTGCGATACATATACATAAACAAAAAAATAAATACTCATCAGCATGACATCCCAGATATCGCCCTTACATTGAGGTGTCACACGCTTCCTTAACCCATCAAGAGATTGCTCCAGTTTCTCAATTAAGGATATCGGTGTTAAGGATGTCTTTGGCCTTTCTTCTTGCGAAGGTTTCAACAAAGCCTCATGTTTTGTGGGCAAATCAACATACTTGTCTACATGCTTTGTATTCCCCAACCCCAGGAACAAGGGAACTCCAAAAAAACAGTCTTCAAAGCTCCGGGAACTTTCCCAAGCTCCCATTGCAGCTCCCACAGAAAAGGGAACGTTCCCATACAGTTCCAAAGCTTCAGGGAGTGGGGGAACCACTAGAACGAATTTCCCACCTCTAAGGAGCGATTCCCATGTAACAGATATAGATAGATATATATAGATATAGATATATATATATATATCCAAACTAGATTATTATCATAATAACACCATCCCTTGATGTAGCTTGTGACGGTGTTTCCAGGTCGATGAGAGAAAAGGCCATTGGGTTGCATGGAAAACAAATGTTCAAATCTGAATGCGCGGATCTAGAGCATTGTGTCTGGACGGCGTTACATATATACTGTAGTGTAACAATGCCTACAATATATTGACCTCCTGAGCGATAGAAATATTATATGGAATAAAATTATTGGAGGGAAGACCGCGGGGAATATATGTGACACCATAATTATGATGTACCAAGAATATATATCTTCGTTCTGAATTGGTAGGTCTAGTGTTGGCAGAATAGGTCTGGTGCTGACAGAATTTATGGCTCTGAAGCATAATGTTTTGAACAATAGACTGTCATAATGTATCAATGCTAATATCAATGCAACCAATATATTTGAGTCATCGTTCCATTTCTAAGGTAACGTTTCATTTTTAAGGAAGGCATGCCAAATACTATATGATGCATAACTTGGTCAGTGTTGGCAAACCATCATAATTAGGTATAATGCTATCGCATGTGCCATAATTATCGTTCCCCGGCATTTTGGGTAATGCATTTATTGAACACATAACACACTAATTGAATGTATTTATTGGCAGTGAATCATCATGTGTAACATATATAATAATTCATTTCGGGCTTGATAAAATACCTTTGTCATTCTCGGGACCTCTGTCTTTCTGGTGCTATCGTTACCTGTCATTTCTCTCCCTTTGTCTGTCATAACCATTCTACATGTCCTTTGTGTGTACCTCTTATGAATTGTCCATCTCTACTCAAATGAACCCTTATCACGGTCTTGTCTTTTGCTTCTTCATTTAGACCTTCATTGTTTGTCTCTGCAATCGAATCTACGATCTTCTCTTCCTGAGTAGTTTCTTCAGCAATGTCCAAACCACGTGATTCATTTTCTCTCTGAATTGATCTCTTTCAGTCATCTTTATTGGTTGTATATAAATGGAGAATTAACTTGCAGGACTTCAAATCTCTCTTCAACCACATGTCCTTCTTTGTGGCTCACATCAACTGGGCTTTCCTATTTAGTATGCTCAACATGAACCAAATTCTCAACATTTAGAGATGCAATATTTGTTGCTTGAAGATGAGCTTTTAGGTCATGAATTTCTAGAGCACCTAATTCAGATTCAGCACGAGAATATTCCAAGATCTTGTTAGTTTGACAACGATTTAGTAAATTTAGGTATAATAAGTTTGTAACGAATAATTAGTTATGTAACTATAAAACTATCATTTGCCCATGAAATGTAAGGCAGAGAAACTCATTGTTGAATGAAAAAGTCCGATCCAGAATTCAGTTTCGTATTTCGGTTTCTTGTCTTGTTGATTCTCTGTTTCTTTTTCCTTCATTTGTTCAATAAGTGGTATCAGAGCCAGCGTGTGTAATCAAATCTGCGGTGGGAGCCTGAGATCAAATCTGCGGTGGATGTAATTTGCGGTGGATGTGTGTGGTCGAACCCCTGGAGCCTAACGTAGGTGCTGCCTGGAGAAGTGAAAGACCTCGCTGCGCTAGAATGCAGAAGTGAAAGACCTTGCTGGTGAAATCGATATTGCTGAGCTTTGTAAGCGTGGAGCGTGGTAGATTTCTCTGCGTGAAGGGTTGTTCTGCATGTTGCCTGAACCAGTTCTGCGTGTTGTCTAAACCAGCGCTAGACCTGCGTGTATTTGCTATATGAGTGGTGAGTGTTCGTTGGTCGAGGAGGAGGCGTGTTTGCTGCCACAGTTGCAGCCAGAAGTGCTGCCAGATCTGCGCATGCAAGAGTGACTTGCCTGTGTGCAACCCCATCAAGCTGCTGCTGCCTGTTGAACCCGAAATTTCCAGAACGGTTTTTTATTTTCAGCAGATTTTTTGTTTTGAAACAAAACAGCAGATTGAAATATTGAACTCAGATCAAGTTTTTTTTTTAAAAATTGGTGGTTTTTTATACAAGTTGGAGGAAAAGAAAGGGTTCAGGAAGGGTTTTATTGTGTGTTTAAATCACCAGAGGCTAATATTATTTTTTTTTAATAAGCAAAAACCCTAGAAAGATTGAAACCCTAGGAAGGAGGAAAAATGGCCAAGATGTCAAATGCAAGATTCGAGGTGGAGAAATTCACCGGAAAGAGCAATTTTGCTCTTTGGAAACTGAAGGTTAAGGATCTGCTTGTGCAACAAGGGTTGCACAAGGCATTGGATGGGGTAACTAAGAAACCTACAACCATGACTACTTCAGACTGGGAGGACTTGGATGCCCGTGCTCTTAGTACCATCCGGTTATGCCTAGCGGATGAAGTTCTCTTCAACATTGTTGAAGAGACTACGGCGTCAGGATTGTGGGAAAAACTTGAAAATCTCTATATGACAAAATCATTAACCAACAGAATTTATCTGAAACGACAGTTATACAGTCTTCGAATGAAAGAAGGTTCAAACGTTGCAGAACATTTGAATGTTTTTAATACACTAATTTGTCAATTAACAGATATGGAAGTCAAGATACAGGAAGAAGATAAAGCCATAACCTTGCTGTGTTCTCTGCCTGAATCATGGGATCACTTCGTAACTTCAATCAGCTTCAGCTCTGCTGATTCTTTGAAGTTTGAATCAGTCGTGGGAGCTCTTCTGTCTGAAGAAGTACGAAGGAAATCCAGCACTGAAACAGCTGCATCAGAAGCCATGGTCGCTAGAGGACGCTCAAAGGAAAGAGGAGAAAAACCAAGGGGGTCTTCCAGGTCGAAATCGAAGGGCAAGAAGTGTAAGGCAAAATGTTGGAACTGCGGTAAAGTTGGACACTTGAAGAAGGACTGTTGGAAACGGAAGGAATCTGAAAACCCGAAGAACGAAGCGAATCAGGCTGATTCAGGTATGGTAGACGAAGTATTAGCTGCTGAAGAATTGTGTATGATAGATGAAACTTCACCTGAATGTAATGTCTCTCAGAGTTTTGATAGCTGGCTGTTAGACTCTGGTGCTTCGCATCACATGTGCCCACATAGAAATTGGTTTACTTCGTATGAAAATGTAAACGGTAGTTCTGTGTTTATGGGTAACAATATGTCATGTCAGACTGTTGGGATGGGAGATATCAGGATTAAGATGTATGATAACACAGTTAGAACATTAACTAGTGTTAGACATGTACCTGATTTGAAGAAAAATTTAATCTCTTTGGCAGTGTTGGATTCAGATGGTTATAAGTTTACAGGTCAGGATGGCGTCTTGAAAGTCTTCAAGGCTGCCCTTGTGGTTATGAAGGCAGAAAAGGTCGGAAATCTTTACAGGTTAAAAGGAAGTACTCAGGTCGGTGAAGCAGCGGTTGCGTCAGAAAAGGAAGAAGCAAGTACTCGTCTGTGGCATCAGCGTTTGGGTCATATGAGCGAGAAAGGTCTTCACATACTGATGAAACGTAAATCTCTTCCCGGTCTGAAATCCTTGAATTTAGATTTCTGTAAACATTGTGTGTATGGAAAACAGTGTAAACAGAGATTTAAAGTTGGCAATCATAATAGTAAAGATGTTTTAGACTACATTCATTCTGATCTGTGGGGGCCTTCCCCTGTTATGTCATATGGAGGTGCATTGTATTTTTTAACGTTCATTGATGATTACTCTCGTAGAGTTTGGGTCTATTTGCTAAAAAGGAAAGGTGATGTATTCAATGTCTTTAAACAATTTAAAGTAATGGTAGAGAAAAGAACAGGCAAATCTATTAAATGTCTAAGAACTGACAATGGTGGTGAGTTCACTTCTGTTGAATTTGAACAATACTGTAAGGATGAGGGCATTGTTAGACACAAAACTGCTGTCTATACTCCTCAGCAAAATGGTGTTGCTGAGCGTATGAATCAGACTCTTATGGAAAGAGCCAGAAGCATGATCAGCAATGCTAACTTGCAAAAGGAGTTGCGGGCAGAAGCAGTATCTACTGCTTGTTATTTAGTTAACAGATCACCTTCAGTAGCAATTGATTGTAAAATTCCTGAAGAAGTTTGGACAGGTCAGTCTTGTGACTATTCTCATTTGAGGGTATTTGGTTGTGATGCTTATTCTCTTATTCCGAAAGTCAGCGTTCAAAATTAGATCCAAAGTCGAAATGTTATGTCTTTGTTGGGTATGACTATGCAGTGAAAGGATATAGGTTGTGGGATCCTACATTGCGAAAGATAGTCATTAGTAGAGATGTAACATTTGATGAATCCTCTTTGTTAAAATCAAATGTTGAAAGAATTGAACAGGAACAGGTATTGCCGAGTCAACGAGTTCAGTTGGAGGCTAGATCTTTCGGTGACAGTCGAAAGGAAGGAGAGACTTCTGGAGACAAAGGTGTTGAAGACACAAAGGAAGCCGTTGAAGCTTCTGAACCAGTGCAAGTTTCTGAACCAGTTCAGCAACCAGTCGCTCTGAGAAGGTCTACAAGGGAAAGGAAAACTCCCAAAAGGTATGAAGATTCTGCTTCATCTGTTGCTTTGGTTACTGAAGATGGAGAACCTTCGTGTTATCAGGAAGCAGTAGATGATACTGATAGCGAGAAATGGAAAATGGCTATGGAAGAAGAAATGAACTCCTTAGCCAAGAACTATACCTGGGATCTTGTAGAGCTTCCTGAAGGAAGAAGTGTTGTTGGATGTAAATGGGTCTTCAAGCTGAAACAGAAAGTTGATGGTAGTATTGGAAGGTATAAGGCACAACTGGTAGCGAAAGGGTATTCTCAGGGTGAAGGTATAGACTTTCATGAGATTTTTTCTCCAGTTGTAAAACTTGTTTCTATACGTACTGTGTTGGCACTAACTGCGTTGCTTAATCTTGAGTTAGAACAGTTAGATGTTAAAACAGCTTTTCTACATGGTGATTTGAATGAAGAGATATATATGGAACAACCAGAAGGTTTTGTACGAGGTCGCAGCAGAAGATTAGTTTGCAAGCTCAGGAAATCATTGTATGGTCTGAGGCAGTCTCCCAGACAATGGTACAAGAAGTTTGATTCCTTCATGGTGAGCCAGAACGTTATAAGAAGTGAGTATGATCATTGTGTGTACTTCAAAAGTTTCAATGACATGTTCATTATCTTAGCTTTGTATGTTGACGATATGCTTATTGCAAGCAAAAGCATGGAAGAGATCAACAGGTTAAAGGCTCAACTCTCTAGGACGTTTGATATGAAGGATCTTGGAGTATCAAAACATATCTTGGGCATGGAGATACACAGAGACAGGAAAAATGGTAAGCTTTGGTTGTCACAGCAGAAGTATGTGGAGAAGGTACTTGAAAATTTCTCTATGAATAATGTGAAACCTGTTAATGTTCCTTTAGCTTCCCATTTTAAGCTTTCTTCGGTTTTGAGTCCTAGAGCTGATGAAGAAAAGTAGTATATGTCTCATGTACCATATGCAAACGCTGTAAGCAACTTAATGTATGCGATGGTATCTACAAGACCTAACATTTCACATGCAGTTGGAGTTGTCAGCAGGTTCATGGCAAATCCAGGTAAAGAACATTGGCAAGCAGTGAAATGGGTGCTTCGATATCTAAGAGGCACAAGTGACCATTGCATCATCTTTAATGGTAGTGAAGGATCAGTTTGCGGATATGTAGATGCTGACTATGCAGGTGATTTGGACAAAAGAAGATCTACTACAGGTTATGTCTTTACTCTTTCAGGTGGAGCAATTAGTTGGATGTCAAAGCTTCAAGAAACAGTTGCGTTTTCCACTACCGAAGCTGAATATATAGCTGCTTCAGACGCCAGTAAAGAAGCAATCTGGTTAAAGGGTTTGCTCGATGAGATTGGAAGGACGCAAGAGAAAGTGAATGTACTTTGTGACAGTCAAAGCGCTATTCACTTGGCTACAAACCCTGCCTATCATAGCAGAACCAAGCACATTGATGTAAGGTATCATTTTCTGAGACATGTGATCGATGGCGGAAAAGTAGCTCTTAAAAAGGTCCATACACGAGAAAATTGTGCAGACATATTCACAAAGCCAGTTACAGTAGAGAAGCTGCGGTGGTGTTTAGCTTCTCTTGGCTTGCAGGAAAGATGATGAATGGGAAAATTGTTGTCAAGGTGGAGTTTGTTAGTTTGACAACGATTTAGTAAATTTAGGTATAGACAGTTTTGCAACGAATAAGTTTGTAACGAATAATTAGTTATGTAACTATAAAATTATCATTTTGCCTATGAAATGTAAGGCAGAGAAACTCATTGTTGAATGAAAAAGTCCGATCCAGAATTCAGTTTCGTATTTCGGTTTCTTGTCTTGTTGATTCTCTGTTTCTTTTTCCTTCATTTGTTCAATAGATCTCCCTAACTGGGCTTCCTTATTCGAACCCAATAGAGGATTTTTTTTTTTCCATCGCTTGGGTATTTAACATGTGATAAAATCTCAAACTTGTTGAGTTTCTGCATTTTCTGTTTGTTGTGTCAATGATAAATTGTCAAGCTTGTCTTTAGCTTGAATGTTTGAGACCATTTCAATCACATACTGGTGTTGTTTAAAGTAATTCCCACCTTCAATTGACAATTCTGAGTCTTTTTCCATATATTTTGGATCTATGAGCTGACTTTCATATGTGCATTCATTTGTGGGTGCTACCTGCTTGGTGATCAGTTACTCCTCATGAATTTTCATTTCTTTTATTTCAATTGTGGATTTCTTGAAAATTGTCTCCTCATCCATGGGTACTGAAATAGTTCCTCACTGGTAGTTGCATATGCTTTCTCTTCATCCTCTCTATTTGTTCTCTCATTCATATGACGACCATCTGTCACATAAACATCATCCTCAACAGGTTTTTCAGTCTTATTTTCATATTAATCACACTGACTTGGTAGTGTCTTCTACATGTGCAATTTTCTTATCTTCAAGAGCAAAGCCCTTGCACTATTTCTTTGCTACAACCATCTGGTTAGCCCCCTTCTAGTTAGCCCCATTGATTGTAGATTGGCTTCCTCTCATTGAAGGCTTCTTAATATCTCTTCTTATAGCAGTCCTACATGAAGACATGGCCTTTTGGTGACTTTCTTTTACATTTAGTTTCGCTTGTGGAGGATACTCAATGTCAGCATTTGGCATGTATGCATTTATTCAATAGTTGAATGAATTGATTTTGTAGATGCCCCATTTTCTTTTGCAGATTTTGCAGAAGCATTCAAAAAAAGCTCTTGTTATCTTTCAGTTTTTCTTCGGATTGCTTCACATATCTCTTACTATTTCAGGTTCTCAAAGAGGTGACATATTCCCTTTTGTAACTTGCTTCTTTCCAATATTTTATTCAATATATTTTCCTCAGTATAGATGTATTTCACACCTACATATTCAAAGCTTCATTGTCAATAATGGAGTTTCTCTCCCCCTCAGGTGCTACTGGTTCAACATTGATAAATTCTTCTTTTCTTTCTTGAGTAACTCCCCCTGAGACCAAGCTAGGTCACTAGTTGTTCTTTATTCTTTCTCTTCCACACTTTAGTAGGTTATATTCTCTTATTTTCATTTATTTCATTGTTTGATCTGCTTGGAATTACTTCCATCCTTTGTTTAGTGCTCATTAGAATATATGGAAGCTTACAATCCTTTGATTTGTGGCCAATATTATTACACACAAAACATCTTGTGTGGCCAAGAAATAGAGAAAATGATGTGTTTCTTTTTGCTTTCATGTTTTTCTTCATATACACTTTGCATTCAAACGCCTTATGTCCAAATTCATGACACATATAAAAATAACCATAGAAAGAGTTTATGTACCTGGTGGTTGATGTTCTCCTTTGATTGCTTGCTAGATAACACCTTCTTGTTTGTTGCATGTTTTGTTGAATAGTCTTGACCTTCTTGTTCTTACAATATGTTGTTATGTGCCCAAGTTCATGGCAATGGAAGCATAAGATATGTTCTCTTCTTTGAATTCTTGCAGGCTAACCTCATATCTAGGAGCGGATTGCATTTTCTTCACTTCATACTTTTCATTTTGATTTTGTTGCTTGTATTTGTTTATTTCTTTTCCAATTATGTTGTTGTTGGATTCTTCTCCTATAAGTATTTTTAGAACTTCATTATCCTTTAAGGTTTCCTTTGAGCTACTTCTCTCATATTCTGAGTCCTCCATGGATTCAATCTCCTCTTCAAGCTTTCAACAAAGAGTTTTCTTTTCATCCAAATCACTTCTAGTTGTAATAATCTCAGACTCTAATCTTTCACATTGTACATTTTTCTCCTTTAGATGGTTATTCATCACCCCTTCTCTTCTCCTTGCTTCTTCAAGCTGTGTCTTCAAACTCACAATTTCTTCCTTGTACTTATTCTCTCTCTCATCATATATTTGCATCAGTTTCTTTATATCTTTGTTTTCATTTCTCAATCTATCTATTTCAGTCAAGGCTATGTCAAGATTGGCTTGTTCTTCAACTATCATTTCATCATGGAAATCATATCCATTCACACTAGTGGAGAGCTCATTTGACTAAATGCTTTCCTTTTGACGGGAATTTTTATTTTCTCTTTATATTCTCCTTCTTGACAGTGTAGCCACTAGTGTCTCCTTCATGCATGAGATGCAATATATCCCAAATTTATTTTGAATATTTTAAGTCTATTACTGTATCAAGATACTTATTATGAATATTGTTAAACATAACACATTTCACCTTAGAATTCCATTGTTGTTCTTATGCAAAGGGAGAGTCTTTACAGTAGCCATCACATACTAGTTTCCATACACCAGGTCCATAAGCTATCAATTCAGTTTTAACCTTATCTCTCCACTCATGAAATTTTGTTGAGTATCTCTCCACTCATGAAAGTTTGTTGGACTCAACACAGGTACACTTTGATAGTCCATGACTCAACCAGATCTACCTTCAAGTTGTTAGGCTTATACAGAAGGAAACGACTCTAATACCAATTGATGAACACTTGACTGAATTGAGGGGTGGGGGGGGCTGGGGGTGAATCAGTTGAGTATACCCATGGACATTAATATTATTTTCTTCAAACTCATTAATTGAAACATTACATGAGCAACTTAACAAATAATGACTAGCATATTGAATATGTGAACAACAATTAATAAGCAAATCAAACCATCTCATGAACACATAATAACAACACATATTGACACTAGATATATGTGGAAACCCATAAAGGGAGAAAATCATGGTTTTATTATTGTTGGGATGCAAAGGAAAGATCATGCTCCTTATTACCTCTTATTTTCTGTAGGCCCCAACCTACAAGACACTACTACCTCAATTTTCTACCAGCTGCAACATACAAGGAAGCTCCAACTCCTGTATGATTTATGTAGGCTACAACCCACAAGAGGCTCCTACCTCAACCAGCTCCAACTGGATATTTATCAAGCTTCAACTTGAAAGGAAACTACCATCACCTGATGCAAACAAGAAACAACGGTGTTGGTGTACTTGGTCATAAATTTTGCATGTCTCCCTCTTCATTTATCCATGTTCTTCCCTTCAAATTTGCATCACATCAGCTCCATATGTGTTAGGTGACTAATGCATAATGGTTCTATCAATTCTCTCACATTCTCCCATTCTCTAACCTGTCATGCCTTCCAAAATCACATCTTTTATAGAGATAGTTTTATGGTTGTTTGTATCCCACATAGGAATATGAAGTGAATAGGCTTGACTCTTTGTCTTCCACTCATTCGTTTCCAAACTCATCAGGTCTTGAATATTGGAACACAAAAATAAATAATCCATCCAATATCAATTTAAGCCACATGTAATGATTAAATGCATCAACCTAATGCCAACATCAAATGAAAATATTTATCATTAATGCATCACAACAATAGACTTTGCAACATATTTGCCTTTGCCTTGGAGGCTTGCCTTTGCATCACAACAATTCAGCTCAATTAGCAATATTACATCACAACAAATTCTTCAATATAGTAACCTATGCAACATTATAAAACTATTTTAATGTATCACAACTCTTCCTCCTCCTTCTGCTCCTTTGCCTTCTTTTGCTACTTGTTGCTCCTTGCATTGTTGTTGCTCCTTGTATTGCTACTCATTTGCTTACTATTCCTTTTGTTGTTCCTTTGCTTGTTGTTCCTTATGCTTCTCCTTTGCTTGTTGCTCCTTGTGCAAGTTGATTCTTTTCTTTTTGCTTCGTGTTTGTTGCTCCTTTTCTTGCTGATTTGCAACTATAACAACATATGTCTTCCTCTCCTTCTTTAGCATTGATTGCAACCATGCATGCTTGTTGTTGCTCCTGCATCACTTGCTTCTCCTTGTGTTTCTCCTTTGCTTTCTACTCATTTGCCATCAATGACAATATTTCCAACAAGATTGCTAGTAGCACACATGGAACATCCTCTTGCATATCTTGAAACACTTTCATTCATACGAGGCCAATAACAATACCTTTGAATTTGTGCGATTGTTTTGCCTACACCAAGCAATAAGAGAAGTGTGGGCTTCCCTTATGACATAGAATCTTTCACCCTGTTGAACACATAACTTTCCAAGATGATACAACAACTTGTTATGAACATGATAATCCAACTTTTCTACATGATTGCCTTGAATCAAAGTTGCATAAATATATTTTAAAACATCATCTTGAGCATATTGTTCAATATAACTTTCATGTATGATTGAGTTATGCTTAAAAATGACAAATGCATTAACAATAGGCCTTGATAGCATATCAACAACTTTGTTGTATATACCTTTCTTGTACCTGATTACCAAATGAAATTGATATAGGAATCTGATCCACCTGAAATGTCTAGCTTCTTGTAGCTTGGTTTGCGATTGTAAATATTGAAAAGTTTGATGGTTAGTATGAATAATTGTTTCCTTACCCACCAAATAGTGCTTCCATTTCTTCCTGCTTTGTACCAAAGCATACAACTCTTTATCATAATTTGGACAGTTAATTATTGCATTGGTAAAGGTTTTAGAATGATAACAAATAGGTTTACCATGTTGCATCAAAACTGCTCCCATGGCATAATCACTTGCATTGGCTTGAATCGAAAATAGTTTCTTAAGATCTCGAAGTGTAAGAACTGGTGTTGTACCAATTTTCTCTTTTAATGTATCGAAGGCTTTCTGCTACTTTCCTCCCCACTAAAATATATGTTTCACACTTGTCAATGCATGTAATGGTCTTGCAGTGATGGAGAAGTTAGCTATAAACCTTCTCCAATATTGGGCTTCTCCCAAAAAGCTCCTAACTTCTGTTACATTATTGGGTTTAGGCCAATTCACAATGACTTCAACTTTTGAGGGATCAATTTTCAATTCACCCCTCCTACAATATGACCCAATTAAACCAAAGAGGTTTTCCCAAATTCACACTTAGACATCTTCAAATACAATTTCTCTTTCTTTAAAACATCTATAACTTGTTTCACATGTTTGACATGCTCTTCTCAAGTCTTACCGAAAATCAAAATATCATCTAAATAGACAATGACAAAATCATCCAGGAATGGTCTCAACACATCATCCATAACTCTCATGAATATTGCAGGTGCACTACAAAGCCCAAACGACATAATTAACCATTCAAACAAACCTTGTTTTGTCTTGAAAGAAGTCTTCCAAATATCACCTTCATCAATCCTTATATGGTGATAACCTCTTCTCAAATCCAACTAGGTGAAATAAACAACATCCTTTAACTAATCTAGCAAATCATCAATATGAGGAAGAGGATAACGATTATTTACCGTAATTTTGTTCAAAGCTCTAAAATCCACACACATGCACCATGTACCATCATTTTTTGGAACCAAGACTATAGGAGACCCATAAGGAGTTGTTCTAGGCCTAATGGCCCCTATTTGCTTCTTGATCTCTGCATTCTCCAAAACTGACATTTTGTACATGCCAATGTTTGGAAGAGGTGTATCCTACTGTAAATGAATCTCATGTTGTATTCCTCTTTTATGAAGCAACCCTTTAGGTTCCTAAAACATCTTATCATATGTGTTAACAAATTCAACCAAATCATACTTGAGCTTTGAATCACATCCTTGGAAAGCTTTAGATTCAGTAGTATCTTTGGGTTTAATCATTAACAATACAAAATTCTTACTAGCATTAACAAGCCTTTTCATCTGACCAGCACTCACGAGAGATAAATTCATCTTCTTGCGATGTGCTCTAACAATATACTCAACACCATATTTAAAAATATGATATGTGTTCTCATGACGATATAATATGGTTTTTCGTTCATATAAGTATGGACTCTCTAAAACAATCTCACATATGTCAAGTGGTATAACATCAACCTCTGCCTCATCTATAAAGTTTGCAGTGATGGCCAATTTTAGTTTACACTTTCTTGTCACTTGAAATTTGCCATTTTCACATGCCCAACCCAAAGAGTAAGTTTTAGAATGAGGTGTAGTTTCTAAGTTTAGTTTCTTGACAATAGCTTCAGAAATAAGGTTAACTTGGGATCGATTATTAGACAAGGTATTAACATTGGTATGTTTTGTAATGACCCCAATATGGAAAATATCAATTCTTTCTTTATCATTTTGAGACTCAATAGTCTTACTAGAAGAAGTAGTACTTACAATATAAGTTTTACCTTTCATTCGCATGGCTGTGATTTTGGTTTCATTGCTTGAATCAGATCCTAGATCTTGTTGAATTGTTGCAACTGTCTTTTGTTTCCCCTTGTTATTAAACTTATTTGGTCTCATTTCTGGATGTAGTTTCCAACAATGGTCTATATCATGGCCTTCTTTAGAGAAATGTTTACAGGTAAGTTTCTCTCCCTCTTTCTTGACTGCAACATTCTTTTTGCATTTTCCTTTAAACTTCCCCTTTCCTTTGTTTCCAGATTTGGATAGTTTCTTGCTAGTCTCTTGATAAACATTCTTTCCTATTGCTTCTAAATGAGTTGCTTGAACACATACTTCATCTAGATTGGTGGGATAAAACATAAGAATTTTATGTCTCAAATAACTATGTAATCCACCTACGTATTTAAGGAGAGTGTCTTGTGATGACAAATCTATGCCCAAGATTAAAGATCTTCTTTTAAATTCTTGTGTGTAACTTTGAACACTCTGACCTTTAGCTTGTCTAAAATTTTTCCAATCCATAATTTCTTTTTGCATGTAAGCTAATGGATAAAATTGTCTTCTTAATGCAATTATAAAATCATTCCAAGAAGAGATAATTTTACCACTTTTCTTCACATCTTCTTGAGTTCTGGAATCCCACCAGATGAGGGTTTCACCTTCCAAATGAAGAGAAGCAAGTTGGATCTTGGTCAAATCATCCTTAATCCTTTGAATCCTGCAATAGACTTCAATTTGACGAACCCAATTATCAAACTTTTCAGCATTTACTTCCCCATTATACATAGGCAATTCAAACTTGACATCAAGCTTTAACAAAGGAGGCTTAGCATTTCCTTTTGGAGATCTAGGAGGAGTATGTGTAGGTGTTGAAGGAGGTGAAGAAGGAGGTGAAGATGGAGGTGAAGAGGAGGTGAAGGAGGAGGTGGTGGTGGAGGCTTGCTCCCATCATCACCATTACCTTTTGGATGATTTGAACTCTCTCCTTGCAACCTTGTTGTACTCTTTTCATACAAAACTTGCACCATTTTAGACATATCTTAGAAATCCTTTTTGAAAGCTCTCTCATCCTAAAACATCATCTCATTTCCTTCTTCATGTGCCATCACTGGTGGAGTTTGAGGAGTTTGTGACCTCCTTGAACCAATTTGAGGATTTGGTTCTTCAAGCGCTCATTATCCTCTTTTCAACTTTAACCTTGTAAGCATCAAGAAAACACTTGCAAACATAGTCAAATATTCAAAACAACCATGCTCTGATACCAAACTGATCTAAATTTAAAAACTTAAAGGTTTCATAAAAAGTTTGTAAGCAAGTTTATGTCTTGTAGGAAATGGATCAATTTGCAAAAGGACATAAAGTTGGTGTTTTTAGTTAAGTTTTGCATAAATAAAACTGAAAAAAATAGACCATGAACATCACACAAACAACAATTTGATGACGAAGTTCACCCCTCCTACACTATGTCTTTAGGTCCAGCCTCCCAGGTTGGGCCTTTAAATTATATGCTCAAATCTCAAATTACATCTTTTTACATAGCTCAAATTACAAAAATGGTACTACCATTGAGTTTAGAACACCCAAAAACCCTTGTCTATGCTCTTCTTGGGTTCAAAAAGGCTAAAGAATGACCAAGTTAGACCTCTTTCTCCAATTCAAGCAATTCAAGCAGAGTTGGAATCAAAACAACGAACACTACGATTTGGCACTAGTTTGGAGAAATTTTGAGCACTTTTATTTTTGAACATATTTTTTATTCCCTGAATCAAACGTTGTAAAAGGGACAAGTTCCTCATTGTGTAAAATTGTGTTGTCGAAATACATAACTAGAGCTACCTACCAAGTGAAGGATAGTCTCAAGGACATATTGTTGAAGGTGTCATTGTTGAACTTGGAAAAGGAGTTGATTGATACAGTAAAGTTGTTTGGTTGAGTTATAAATCAAGTTCCCTTGTCCTATTCTCGTTGTAAACTCAACTGTCAATAAATTCAATGATTGTGTATTTCCAGAACTTATTTTTGTAGTGATATGATTTAATTTGAGTAATGATAAATGTTCATATTATTGTTTCTAAGTGTATATTAGCGATGGGCTTCTAGCTAAGATTTATTCAAACGTTGCATTGTTATTTATTAGTGTTATGGAGCTTTGGTTTTAGACTGTGTGTAGTCATTTTGAATTAAAAGAAGTAAAATTGCACCTACAACCAAAGACATTCAAATTGTTTGATGAAATGTTGCATTGGAAATTTTAGATATAGCTCAGAAAACTCGGTGAAACTCTAAGCAATTTCATAAGGGACTTTTATGATCCCCTGTGACTATCTCTTCCTCTTTAGATGGTACTTCTTTTTTCCCCTTTCCCATAGTTTCTTCTTCTTCTTCGCATAGTGGGGTGGGTTCTTTGACTTGATAACTTCTCCTATAAGTGGCACCTATGTAGGAGTGGTCTTCGGAACTCATCAAAATGTTGATATAGGTTTCGCTTCAAACCACACAGTTGTCCAAGACCATGCTCTAATACCACTAAAAGATACCCTCTCAATTTTCACCAATAAAATTTTGAGTTTGTCTTTGATGTGTTTTATCGAATTGTTTATGTACATATGGTTGTAGGTGTGTTTTTCATCATATATTCAAATAAAATGAACACATCATCATTAGTAACACCATGAAATCACTCCAACTTCGAAAAATGTAAATTTTATTACACTCAGAAATAATACATTCCATTAATAAAACATGCTCTAGCAATAATAGGTAAATATAATGATAAATATCAGTGGTCTGTAGATCAATATATGTGGTTGTTGGTGGTTGTTACTAACCATAAAAACACTAGCAATGTTATATTTTCTTTATTAGGAGCAGTGACACATATCCTCAAATATTATGCATACATTAAATCAACAAAATGACGCTCAACCCTCTGATTTAATGCTAACTCGACCAGTACAAATGAAGATATTTAGCCCACGAATGGATTGTTAAACTCATCCTCTAGTATCAACACGACCACTTCAATAATGGTCTCAATTTTTTGTGCAAACTGGGCCAATAATAGAGATATATCTCGATCCCTTTTTGTGAGTGAAAACCCAACCTTCAACCCACTTCATCTTTCAACAAACTCCCCCCACTGAAATGATAAGACTCGACCCTCTTTCTTATGCAGAAGCATTTAGACCTAGTCAGCAATGTGATGGTATGATCACATGTTGTGGCTAACAAAGGGTTGGAAGACAATAGATCAATTAATTTTATTAATTTAAATTTATGAGAGTGTTTTATTTGTTGTCAAAATTTGAGCAAAAAAGGGTATAAGTAGTTGATTGATCCTCCCTGCGTGGAGATCAGGCCAAGCAGTTAGATTATCTGGCTTGAATAGGATATGAGGGATTTGAAAGCTTAAATTAGCATTTGTTTGAGAAAAGAGTGGAGTAAAGAGATTCTTTAGGGAAGAATGAGAGATTTCTGGATCTGAACTAAATGGATTCATGAATCCGCATTTTGTAAAAATTGTAATCTTTTGGAATGAGTGAAGGGGTTAGATTCAGATGGAAAGATAGAATGGATGAGCGAGGGTAGAACTGAAATAGTCGAGTGTAATTATTTCTTCTGTAAATATTTATCAATATGAATACAGTGTGGATTGTGTATTTCTTTGTGTAATTTAGTATTGAGTGTCTTTATAACTTTTAGTCTCTGAATTGAGGATCTCAGAATTACTGTGTTTGTTGATACTCGGAATATAGGATAAGAGTGTGTGTTCTGTATATAACGCAGAAAACTGGTTGATGTGGATTATCCCTACCAGATTAGCAGACAAAGATTGAATGAAGGAATGAATCATCATTGATCAAAGGTTTGATCAATGATGATCTGTTTGTAAGAAGATCGTAAGTGTTTTATAATGAATGTGCATGTGGTTTAATACAGGAAACAGACCCGAAACATCAAAAGACTGAGTTGATTAATAATTTGTGAAGAAACCCCAAAATAAGTCAGGACCGTCCGTCCGCTGGCAGATCCAACGGTGAAAAACAACTGCGGGGGTAGGACAGTACGGATATCTTGATCGTGGCTGAAGCCCCGCACTCGTTCCTAGTCATCAATCTCATATACGAACTCTTAGATCATAGTGGATTGTGGGGGTTAAGCCCATTTTTAAACTGTATGCTAGTTGAAGTCCTGCAAACTGTAGATTTGATGGCCTCTTATATCCAACGAATATTGCGTCATAAAATGATCGAACTTTAATTTAAAAAACGGACCTGAAAATCTATACATCAAAGATTTATATTCTTTATCGGCTCCATAAGAGTGGTCAAAGTCGGTAGAAAAGTCAGACCCGATATGTTATCAATGCAGGTTAAATATATTTGAGAACTGGTCGGATGCGGTCGAAGTGGGACCAGGCTCATTGACAGGGTATATCTTTGTTTTTCATTGATCGAGTGTATAGTTGGGTTTTCTATTGTTTTGGGTTCTGATAATTTGATGGGTTTTTGTTAAGTTAAGTGAACAGGGATTTAATTAGTTTTAATTCCGAATTTATGAAAGGGTGTAACCTTGCTTCATTTTGGAGGTTATGTGGGCATAACTCATAGGTCCACATGGGATTTTTAAAGGATGTCAGTTACGTGGCATCATTTTTGGTATCAGAGCACAAAAGGATTTTGCATAGAATTACAATAATGTTAAATATTGGAGATATCTGCATGTTAGAACAATCAAAGTAAAATCAGAGCTCAAAAGAATTTAATACAAAATACACTGAGATCAGAACAGGGAAAAGGTGAATCCTCTGTCAGCAGAGAGATTTGTTTGGATGTTTGGAAAACAACAAGGGAGTGAATATTTCCTTTCAGACAAATGAAATTTCCATGTAAATTGATTGAATGATTGGTTTGATTTGAAAGAAAAGTTGAAATAGAAGGTTTTGAATGTAAAGTCAAATAGAAGAGTGGATTCCTATGGCTGAAATCATTTAAATGATTTGAGGAATTTTAATGATTAAGGATTGCTTAAAGTATTGTTGAAAACAATGATATTGATGGTTGAAAGAACAGATATTGGGTTTAATACGACTGAAAGAAGAACCACTATAAAAAATGAATTTTGGAATTTGTAGAAGCAAGACAGGATTTGCTTACAACAGATTATCAGAAGGAATTTGTAGTGTGTCATGAATTTGTAAATATAGGTGAATTTCAAATTGAATCTTAATCGTAAGATGAAGAATAGTTGTTGAATGTATGGAGTCTTTTGAATGGAGAAGTTTAAATGAAATAGTGAACAGATGAATCATTTGGCAAAGATTTAACTGATGGAATGGGAATTAGTTTTAAGACATCTTTGAAGAAAAATTTGCAGGTTTGAAAGGTGCTTTGATGTATCTTGAGATAAGATTGTACAGGTCAATGGAAGCAGCGAAATTGTTGGAAGGAATAATGAATTGTATCAGCATCATAGCACATGAGTTATGTTAAAGAAGATGAAGCAAGAAGAACTCTCAGATTAGTAAAGTTGATAGTGCCCAACAGTAAATGAAATTAGTGAATGAAAGAAGGAAGTGAGCAATTGAAGATGCAGCAGCCTAGAGCAAGGAGTGTTCAAGAGAATTTGAGAACAACTTCCAATTGCGGTTGGGTAGAAGTTGTTGAGGCATCTCCACAATTGTGAATGTGGGTAGAGTTGTCTTAAAGATAACAATTCCAGCAAGAAGAGTGCTGGGTAGAATTGCTAGTTAGTGAAAGGTTTAAGGAAATAACCAATAAATGCCAAAAGGCTAAACTCAGAAAAGTTTGGTGAGGCATGAAAGAGACCTGTTACAGATGAAAGAAAGGGCTAGTTGCAGCTCATCAGTGAACAAGGAAATTTCACCAGAGGAAGAAATGGAATTGACTATTGATAGTCATAACAAGGGTACAAAGGAAAGTCATAGACAGAGGAAAAAGAGTGCCAAAGTAGTGTGACTCAAAAGAATGAGTAAAGAATAAATGGACATATAGTTGGTTGAGATGAAGGCAAAACTCACTCATTTGAAGTTGGTACAGAAAAGAACCAGAGAAGATTTGGAACAAGGAATTTATGTGGGGAAAAGAGTTATGTGGCATGTCAGAGAATTGTTTGCTAAGAAATTAATGCTTCGAAAAGTTGAGGATTAAGGAGTAGAATACATTTGTGAACCAGAGAAAGGATCTCTCCTTGGGGAAGGAGACAGTGATGACAGTGATGATAATGACGAGAGATGATCTATACAGATCAACATGAGAGAAAGGTGTTGGTAGCATCTTCACAGGCAAGAGAATCTCATAATTTTGGGATTAATTATTTGTGTCAATGTAAAGTTGTAGGTATGTAGCCAAATGAAATTGACTCGGTGAAAAAGGCGGAGACAAGAAAAACAGACAAGGAGGTGCAGGAAGATTTTCAAGACTTCGATTGGTGGAGAAAATTAAAAGGTATGAGTAAATGGTTGTGTCTTCTCTTAGTGAAAACTTATTGGATCATGTTGGAAAAAATATTAACATAGATAGAAAACCAGTGGAAAATGGACAGAGGGAGAGAAGCTAATGCATTGCAGGGTTGTGAAGAGAAGAGAAGAGAAGCGAAGCTTACACAGAGAACTCAGCTGAAGAAGTTAAGTCAAGGAAATCTTTGAAAGATCAAAGTCTTATCATAGAAGAGAAGGAGACATTGTTGTCTTATTTGGATAAACTGAGTGCTGGAGAAAATTGTGAAGGACAGGGGGATGTTATGCAGACTTATGATGAAATTGTCAAGCAAATTCAAGAAGTTGCAGTCCCAGAAGTTTTCTTTGATGAAAAGGAAATCAGAGATGTTGAGGAAGAATTTCTCAACAACTTAGTGAACTATTTGAATATTTCAAAGGAACATGAAGGTCTGGTCAATGAGAGTTCAGATGAAGAGCCTTGTATTTTTGAAACTGACATTGCGTGTATATTTTCAGGCTTGACAGGTGATGAACAGCAATTGGACAATGTGCTCATGCCTGTTGATGAAGAAATGAAACTGTTTGAGAAAATAGTTGAAATAGAAGGATATTTTGAGCATGTATTGAATACTTTTGAGAATGATGGTATTGACAGGGAAATTGTCATGATTAAGGAAGCTGAAGACAAACAAATGGAAATTTGTGATGATAACTAGAATGAAGTATCCTCAATAGAAAATCCAAAAGTGTGGAACATGTGAAGGAATGTATGATGATGTTGACAAATACAAAAGTTCAAGAATTCTTTGATTTTAAAGTGGATTATTTTTATGAATCTGTAAACCATGAAAAAGCTTTAGGAAATCAGAATTTTGTTTTTGTTGTAGGTGAAGATGAAACAACATTAATTAGTTGTAAAAAAGGTGAAAAAATACTTCATAATGATATATTTCAGGGGATTTTGATTCTTGAATTGTTGAATGACATTTTTGTGTCAAAACATGGAATATTTTGTAATGAATAGGAAAGTGCTCAAATGAAATTTATCGACAGTTTTATAAATTTGCAGAGGATCGGTATAAGGACTTGAAGGCAGAGTTATCTGTGGAGACAGAAATCCATAGTAACTTTAAATTTGATAATTGTGGCAGAAATTCGGTTTTATACAGGAAAAGCAAGTCATATGCAAATGATATGCTTATTAGAGATGAGGGAAGATTCAAATCACTGGAAAAGTTATTAAATGGACCTGATAAAATAAAGGGAAAGATTATCTTTAATGATAATGAAAGGGAAGTTGTAGAGTACAAGCAACAATTTGTAAATTAAAGAGGTGAAGAAGAATTGGACAGAAATTTCATAATTTCTATGGTAAGAGAGAATGTACAGCAGACAGATGTCAGTGGAGTTCAGCTAAGAACAAATTGTAAAGAGGAAGTTGAGAAAGTGTGGAAGATGAAGTCAGTTAAGAAGAGGGACAGCAAGGAAGAGAAATTAACAAAAGAAATTTGTATCAACAAGGAAAGTGGACAGCAACAACATAAGATTTGGAATCCTGGAAGAACAGAAGTGAGAGTGGCAGAAGAATTGAATCAGCAGCATGATAAAAGTGATGACCAGTTACAAAGTAAAGTTTGGGATACTGGATGATCAGCAGAAGAAACACATGACCAGGAGATCATGAAAACTTTCAACTTTGGGAGTCTGATGCAAGAGCATTTAGACCTAGTCAGAAATGTGATGGTATGATCACATGTTGTGGCTAACAAAGGGTTGGAAGATGCGATTAATTAATTTTATTAATTTAAATGTATGAGAGTGTTTTATTTGTTGTCAAAATCTGAGCAGAAAAGGGTATAAGTAGTTGATTGATCCTCCCTGCATGGAGATCAAGACAAGCAGTTAGATTATTTGGTTTGAATAGGCTATGAGGGATTTGAAAGCTTAAATTAGCATTTGTTTGAGATAAGAGTGGAGTAAAGAGATTCTTTAGGTAAGAATGAGATATTTATGGATCTGAACTAAATGGGTTTATGAATCTGCATTTTGTGTAAATTGTAATCTTTTGGAATGAGTGAAGGGGTTAGATTCAAATGGAAAGATAGGATGGATGAGAGAGGAAAGAACTGAAACAGTCGAGTGTAACTGTTTCTTCTATAAATATTTATCAATATGAATACAGTATGGATTGTGTAATTTAGTGTTGAGTGCGTTTATAACTTTTAGTCTCTGGATTGAGGATCTAAGAATTATTGTGTTTGTTGATACTCAAAATATAGGATAAGAGTGTGTGTTTTGTATATAACGCAGAAAACTGGTTGATGTGGATTATCCCTACTAGATTAGCAGACAGAGATTGAATGAAGGAATGAATCATCATTGATCACAGGTTTGATCAATGATGATCTGTTTGTGAGAAGATCGTAAGTGTTCTATAGTGAATGTGCATGCGATTTAATACAGGAAATGGACTCGAAACATCAAAAGACTGAGTTGATTGATAATTTGTGAAGAAACCCCAAAATACGTTAGAACCGTCTGTTCGCTGGCAGATCCGACGGTGAACAGCGACTGCGGGGGTAGGAGAGTACGGATTTCTTGATCTTTGTTGAAGCCCCGCACTCGCTCCTAGCCGTCGATCTCATATTCAGACTCTTAGATCACAGTCGATTGCGGGGGTTAAGCTCGTTTTTAAACCGTGTGCTAGTTGAAGTCCCGCAAACCGTAGATTTGATGACTTCTTATATCCAACGGATATCGCGCCATAAAGTGATAGAACTTTAATTTCAAAACAGACCCAAAAATCTATACATCAAGGATTTATATTCCTTATCGGCTCCGTAAAAGTGGACAAAGTGGGTGAAAAGTTGGACCCGATATGTTATCAACGTGGGTTAAATCTCTTTGAGATCTGATCAGATGCGGTCGAAGTGGGACCGGGCTCATTGACAGGTTATATCTTTGTTTTTCATTGATCGCGTGTATAGTCGGGTTTTCTATTGTTTTGAGTTCCAATAATTTGATGGGGTTTTGTTAAGTTAAGTGAACAGGGATTTAATTAGTTTTAATTCCGAATTTATGAAAGGGTGTAACCTTGCTTCACTTTGGAGGTTATGTGGGCATAACTCATAGCAGTGTTGATAATATCGGTATCGGGAAAATATCGGCGAGGGTCCATAAAATATCTTATCGGCAATATTGGCAAAAATATCGGCAAAATATCGGCAAAGATCGGCAAGCATAAAAAAACGCATAATATATTTATTTTTTTCAGATTTCTAAACATATAAAACAATAACAACATGAACTAAACACATTGGCACATAAATATGAAGAAGGCATTGATATATATGATGTCAAATAGAAATGATATATCAAACTTCAAAGGCGATACCAAATCCTACTGATCCCTGATAGTGATAATTGTCCAATCAAGGACTCGAACAAAACAACATCACATATATAAAACTTTAAAAGTATTTCATCATCATGAGTTATAAACTTATATGTAGCAAAAGTTGCAAAACAAATAAAACTAGTAGCTATCTACCTGAGACCATTGGCCTCTCCCTAGCAGCTTCCTTTCTGTCTTGTTCAGCAATTGCTTCATGAGCTTTTTGTATAACCTCTGCACTAGAAACCATACAAAGCATCACATTTGCATCATATGCAAAGAGTCTAGCCAGATGGTATTTCAATCGTGTAATCCCTCCTGACATCTTGGTCCCACACAAGTTGCATGATATATATGCCTGATTTGCCCCACCAACAGCGTCCCCATACTCCCAAAATGGGTCCAAGGCTTTTGGCATATTTGACATTTGTAGTGAACTAATTCAAACCTAAGGCACCAAAAAAACAAAAAATTGGCATTAAACCCCCCCAACACAAAATGAAAAAATAATAAGTAATAACAACCTCATTAAAAAAAATTACTATATTATTTGCATTTTGCAATGTGAATGAAAAATGGCAATAAGAGGTTGCATAAGAAAGTTGAAAACCCTTGCATTGGTTCATGGGCATGAAAATCATAGCAAATGGAAAAAAACAAAGAAACAAAATGTTGGTAGGCAAAGAGGCAAGCAAGCATAACCCTAAATCTATGAAAAAATCATTAGCATAGGGGTTTTTAAGAACATACATATTAATGGAAGAAATGAAGTTTGTCTCACTATTCTTCAATCTTTGATCCACAAAAAAATCTTAATTGGTGGTGATAATCGTTGTTTGATCTTCAAACCCTCCTTGACAAGCACCACAAAACTCTTTCCCTTCCTTCTCCAACACTCAGAAACAGAAATGAAGAAAAAAAACCAATTTTCCCTTTTTGTAGCCGCGGAAAAACACGCCCGGCGATATTTTATATCGTCGCGCGATATTTTCCGAAATATCGCCGATATTTCGGAAATATTGCGATATTTTTAGGAGCTGAAAATATCGCGATATTTTCTCGGCGATATTTCGGCTTGCCGAAAATATCGCGATATTTCCGATATTCGGCGATATATTGCCAATATTATCTACACTAACTCATAGGTCCACATGGGATTTTTAAAGGATGTCAGTTACGTGGCATCACTTTCAGTGATAGATTCAACCTCCCTTAGTAATGGTAATGCCCAGCCACTCACCCCAAAATCTCAGCAAACAACTAAGGTGAATTTGGCGCCCTTTTCTTAGGACTTCGACCAACAAATGAACCCTCTGTAACATTACTTGGCCAGCAAAGAAAATGAAGGTAACTCGACCTTCCTTTGACAATAGACTCAACCTCTTTAGAGTGCAAACTCATGCCCCAAAATAGCTCAAGATAAGGCCTATATGAAGAGAATATGAAATAACACAAGTCAAAACTTAAAATCAACTAATAACACCTCAAACTCATTTCCTTTGTTATTATATCTTTCTTCACTGAAGCACAGTGGCGAAGTTTGAGTAATCTCGCTCCCAAAACTAAGGTGTATAGTGTCAACACTGAAACTAGAAACCAACAAAGAGCGTTTCCAAAAACCCTAGAATTTTCTTCAAGAGCTCTCCACATTTATTTTTATGAAGTGATCAAATGCAAGAAAGAGTATAAACTCCTCATTTTCCCCTTTTTATAACTCATTCCCCACTTTTGCCACATTTTTACCCTTTTATTTAATAAATTCACTTTAGTAGGTTTCTTCACTTTATAGTTTAAAATTTATTTTTCATTAGCCTAGGACCCATGTCCCACTTTTCACCACTTTAGCTTTTGTAATATTTTATCATATGTGAATCGTGTTCCCTTGATTAATTTTTCTTGTCCCGTCCTACAGGAACCTTATTAGGGCTATCGAATCCCCTTCCTTATGTCTCCTAAGTGGATGGGTACATTACACAAACCATTTTAAACCTTAAATTCCTCCCACTTTAAAAAAAGTTTTGAAAATAGTTATAATAATAAATATGTGACTAGATTGAGTTTGCCCAATTGTTACAAGAACTATATAGGCTTGGCATTGGATGGGAAACCTCATTAGAGCCTTTATTTTGCATAAACTTAATTGAGATCATATTATTTGTGACAATGTAGTTTCCAGACTTATAATTTATGCAGTAACTCAAGTTGCAAAAGAACTTGTCTTATGAAAACATCTTAATCGATATCATTTGAGGCTACAGAGAACAAAAAAAATTAAAGTATTTCCTTATTCACACAGCTAGTTGTTAAGACTCAACTAGGAGGTCCAAAATCACACTAAGGAGAATAAATAAAATATAGAAATATATTGATCAATTACAAATATAGAATATGGAGCCAGAATTTGAGTAATACAACATTTTCCCAATAATAATAAAACCCTTAATAAAATTTTGCATTGCTTCTCAAGCCAACTAACACTTCATTTTATAACTAGCAATATCCAATATGTAACTAAACTATACTTACACAATGAAACTTGTAATGCTAATGAAAGTGTGTGCAAAACCATTGTATATAGTCTCAAGGCAACTCTATGCAATTCCTAGTAACATGGTCCAATTCTATCATAGCTTGAATCATGTAGGATACTTAAATACATACATTCATTTGACTACATAGGGTTCATTACTATGTTTTCATTAGAACTAACTATTGGTCACCTTCCCACCATACAAAATAAGCTTAATGCTACTCGGATCTCGCAAAAGAAAAAGGCGCCTTACATTTCTTTGTTGATATGCTATATCAATAAATGTTACTCTTCACACCAATGTTGCATCCAAATCTTATGTCTCCCAACTTTTAAACATAGATAAGCAATGGTTCCTTAGTTATTGATATTTTCAATGCATCATTCTCCTCTTGCTAAAACAATTTTAAAAATCTTTATTCAAATTCATTGGGTGCAAAATGTTGAATGCCCACATTCCACGATATCCATATTTCACATTTTTTGCATCTATTATTTTCGTTGTGTATAATTATGAACTTGGAATGCCCTACTTAAGTTGGATAAACCTAAACCTTCCATTTCAACTCCACTCTTCCATATTAATAAGTTTGTCTTCAAATTAATTCAAATAAAAAATATAATCAAATATTTTCAACAATTTGGAAGCAAGTAGCATCTCAAAGATATTGGACTCTTGACTAGACCAATTAGAATTGGTCCCTTCATTTGTGAGGATAAAATTAGCCACATTTGATTTGATCACCACCAGCACTAAGTCAACAATGTTACTTCTAGGTAACAATTCAATAATAATCTTCTTCATCCTTCTTCACTTCAACTTCAAAGGTCATTAGAGCAATTTCTTAACATTTCTCAATTTGTTTTTCTCTTCTTCGAGTCTACAATAAATTACAATGTCTTTTTTCTCCTTCTCACATTCACCTTCTTCTTCCTACTACAACTACATTGTATCATGTCAACTCCTCTCTGTCATCTATGCTATTATTCATATTGGCCATATCCTCTTTAGCAATTTAATCTTCATGCTCCATCTATGTCATGACATTAAACATGGATATCTTTTTCATATTGCAATTCTAAACATCAACCTCTCTATGGTAGTTTCATCTTCTTCAAATGAATTTTCCTCTTCCCCTAGGACTTCTTTTAGATAACATATATCCATATCCACTTTTGTCCAATGGTACTCCTTTAGTTGGAGCTACATCCACAATTAGGACCTCTTCTATGTTTTTCTTCTTTTCACATCTTTATTTTTCCTCTAATTATTTTATTATTCTGCTTATGGCTTAGACCTCTACATTCCTTTGTTCTTCTACTCCTTGGTGATTATCCTCATTGCATGCATCTCTTCCCTTGTCACTTACTATATTTCATTATATTTCATCTTGGCTCAATTGTTATCCTTTCTTCACCCTAATAGCCATCCCAGTTTTGGCTTTCAAATAGCCCATTTGCTACAAACCATCTCCTAAGGTTATTGTACCTACAATCCTTCCTCTCATTATGGCTTCCTTTGGCCAATTGGATGTCCTCAAACATTCACAAACACAATAGTGCTTTCTAATGCTCCTTCAAGCAAGAAAATGGTTCTCCTCCTTGAACCAAGTCTTCACTTCAGCATGTGAGCTCTCCACATGATACTACTCCCAATATCTTTGGTTGCTCTAACAATGAAATGATGAAGTAAAAAACAAGGCCAAACCAGAATCACACTAAGGAGGATAAACAACTCATAGAAATACTCTCAACAATTACAAACAAATAATATAGAGATAAAATTCAACACAACATTTATCCACTAATAATGAATCTCTTCATAAACATTCTACATGGCTTCTTAAGGCGGCACACACTCCAATCTATAACTGAAAATGCCCAACACATAACTATACTATCATTACACATTGAAACTATGAATATTATTGACTAGGACACGAGGATCACTCTCAAGGCCAAATATTGTGAGCAAAGAATTGCACCTGTGTTATTCTTTCTGGTTCCCTCCAATTCTACATGCCTTAATCCTACAAACTACTACTTAATTACATACTCACATTCCTATCATTGGTTACACTTCCATCACTGGAATTTACAATTGGTTGCCTTCCCTCTATGCAAAGAAACTTTAATGGCACATGAAAATCCCACAATCAAGTTTAAGCATGTGTTGGGATTTCATTGTTGATATATATCCCATTAAATGTTGTACTTTGCACCACAATTGCATTCAAATCATGTACCAATAATTCATGAGATGAGTAGATGGGTGGTTTAGCCTTAGTTTGTGATGATGCCAATACATCAGTTTGATGAGCCAATTGTGATAATTGGTTTTGTGATTATAAAGACATTACAAAGTTTACATCAACATTCAACCTATAATGGTTAGGCTTGTGGTTGTAGAGACTTAAGATTGCATTGAAATCATGTATCAATAATTCTTGAGATGGGAGAATAGGTGGTTTAGCCTTAACTTGTGAAAATGACACTACTAAGCCAATTGTGATAATCCAATTTGTAATGATAAAGACATTACAAAATTGATATCAACATTCAACCTATAAAGGTTAGGCTTCCTGTTGTACAGGCTCGAGAACAATGAGCTGGGAGAAGGTTAAACAATTTGTTTAATAATAACACATTAAACTCAAAATTGCATTCCATTGACCAAATGTGATTGTCTTAATTATTGTTGAAACAAGGACTTGTAGATAATTGCATCAAGTGTGTGGTTTATAGAGTTCAATCCCAATGATAGACTCTAATTGGACTATAATTTACAAATGCTACCAAAATCTTCTTCAAAGAATGTGCATGCAATAAACAAACAATAACAAATTTTTAAGAAAGCATTATCATTGAGGTTATAGATTTTATTAAAAAAATTAGATGTAGTTTTATCATTATCCAAATTAGCAAAGAACTTTCAAAAAAGTGAAAAAACCCTGAGACGAGAAAGATCCAAATATATAATGTTATATTTTTATCAAGCACTTCTTTAAACTATTTAAATGAGCCTAAAGAGCTTGGACATTTGTAAGAGGAAAAAACCCTTGAGAAATGAACCATTAGACAAACATTCTCAATCTTACATTAGATAAATGGATACTCTTTTGTCAAAATCACAAAGAACTTGCACTCATTTGCTTAATTATGTTATATGTGTATTAAAATTGACCTAAAAAGGGTGGATCCATTACAACCAATGTGCTTTCCACAAGCAAATAACTCTTAAAGATATGAAACATTGAACATAATCATCATAAGCACTGCCATTTGGTTAAGACGGTATAATATATGGGTACTCTTTCATCAAAATCACATAGGACTCGTACTTGTCCCTAATTGTTTCTTTATGTCAATTGCAAGGAAACAACCCTTGAGAAATGAACCATTAAACAAACATTCTCAATCTTACGTTAGATAAATGGATACTCTTTTGTCAAAATCACAAAGAACTTACACTCATTTGCTTAATTATGTTATATATGTGTATTAAATTTGACCTAAAAAGGGTGGATCCATTACAACCAATGTGCTTTTCAAAAGCAAATAACTCTTAGAGATATGAAACATTGAACATAATCATCATAAGCACTACCATTTCATTACGATGTTATAATAGATGGGTACTCTTCAAAATCACATAAGACTTGTCCTTGTCCCCTAATTGCTTATTTATATCATTTGCAAGGAGAAAACAACCCTTGAGAGATGAACCATTAAACAAATGTTCTCAATCTAACGTTAGATAAATGGATACTCTTTTGTCAAAATCACAAAGAACTTGCACTCAATTTCTTAATTATGTTATATATGTGTATTAAAATTGACCTAAAAAGGTTGGATCCATTACAACCAATGTGTTTTGCACAAGCAAATAACTCTTAAGAGATATTAAACATTGAACATAATCATCGTAAGCACTCGCATTTGATTAAGATGGTATAATAGATGGATACTCTTTCATCAAAATCACATAGGACTTGTAAATGTCCCTAATTGTTTATTTATGTCTCACAAGGGAATTGAACCTTGGTAGGCTACGTAAAATACCACTATCTTCACCAAAAAACATAATGACAATGTCTAACAAAATACTTTATATTACATTTGATTTAAGCACAAACACAAGCGATTTCGTGCAAAGCATATTAGTAGCATCCACACTTGCAAACTAAGTACACCAACCTAGGCCGATGACTTGCAAGCCCCGTTGTGAGGTCCAAGGGGCAAAGCCCCTCAAGGATGGCGAGCAACAACCCTTCCCAACCATAATGCCTCTACAACATTTGGTGCATCAAGTTTCCACTAAGCATGCCATATTCTAATGCACATGCACATCTCATTGGCTTATGCAAGCACACCTAAATGGCCCTACACATGTGCTCATCAACATTGTGTTCACATGCTTACAACTAAGTGTTGAAAAATGTAAGTAGTGTCGATCCCCATATTTATATTTGAGTCATGATATAATGTATTTGTCAAAAGAGAAAAAATAAATTTTATTATAAAAGAAATTAACTTATTAAAGCATGGGTTTCATGCTTGGGTCAACGGTTTTTAGGTCAGAGCCTCCATTGTAGGCTTCTAGGGTTTATGTCAAGAGTCCTAGTCCTTGTCATCATGTAAAAAAGCCCTTCTTGGGCTTCATCTATCAAGAAAGAAATGTATTTTAATGTAAAATAGATCTTTTAGGTCTCCCCCACCAAGTCAAACTCATCAAGGGAATTTGACCTCATAGATTCACTATAAAAGGGCAGCAACTTGACTCATTTGCAACACATCTTCAACAAGTTCAATCTACAGTTGTTGGAGAGAGAAAACGCTGTAAAATCCAAGGAAAAGGAAGGAAACCCTAGCGAAGGAGAAGGAAGTCATTGTCTACCATAAGAAGTCAAATTTTCTCTCTCTATCTCACATGTGTGAAGTTGTTAGGTCGCTAGAAGAGCCAAAATTGCAATACTGGAGATGGGCCGAAATTTTGGGTTGTAGTTGCTGGACAAGAAGAGACTACTCAAATTTTTTGAATCATATTGGAAGACTAACTTAGTGGAGGAAGGCCTTTTCATCAGGTCTAAGGTCTTGTTCTATCTCAATTTGATTATTGGAAGAGTTTGATTGGGTTTTCCCCTAGAGAGGGGTTTTAGCCCTGGCTAAGTGCCTACATCTAGTGTCGTTGATCTTCATATTTTGATTTTATAATTGTTTGATGAAACAAAGATAAAAGAACATAAAAAAAAAGGATAATAAGACTACAAGAATATCACAAGTAATTATCAATATAAGAGAATCTTTCTACCTTTTTGATTTTCTAACACTAAAAATACCAAATATCATAAGGATGTTAGTAGTGATACAATATCATGGTAGGGAAACCACATTCACAACCAAATCTTTAGAATTTGTATAAACACTTTCATATACACTATGTTAGCTTTCCTAGATCCTTTAATTATCTAGCATCTAGGATTCAAACTCCTAGTTCTTCTCAAAATTTCCATATAAAGGTTTCTCAATCAATCAATCATGGCTAGCAATACCATTATGTTTCTTCTCATTTTAACAAAAGAGTTTCCTATGTTATATTTCTATATCGCTTCTAAATTCTAAATGCATATAATCTTACACGCTGTTAATTTTTAACATATCCAAGATTATTTTATATCTCTAAACTCCCTTGAAATTGGAGTTGTCCTCCACATAACACATCTTTGTATATGGCAAAATTATATTTCACTACCATAATAATAAAAAAATTCCAAAGGTGATAATATCTATCATAAATCAGTTAAACGTCACTCTCTACTATCCATGAATGTAGGCAGACTCATCATTATTCATGGAGAACTACACCACCTCCTAAAATAAGATGTTAGTGCTTTATATTGGGTAGCCTTAAGGGGAAGATAAACTCAGCCCATCAAAAGTAGTTTTAAGCCTTGCTACAAGACCAAAATGATCATTTCAACGTAAATAATATTTGGAAGGGAATCAATATCCCTTGTGGTCATTAGTGAAGCTATCTCCTACAATATCATGAATTTACTAATAGCATCTAAGCCTAATCCCATAAACGAGACCAAAATGATCATTTCAGCGTAAGTAATATTTACAGAAGAATCAATATCCCATATGGGGCTATCTCCTACAACATCGTGTATTTTCTAATAACATCTAACCCTAGTCCCATTAACGAGACTAAATACTACCACAATAATAAAAGACAATGTAATAATTTGTATTCTAATCAAATCTAACATTATAAACAAAAACTATAATAAATGTGAATCAACCATTTGCATATTTGTTTTTAAGCATATATTCTATATAATTTACAAGAGTATGAAAATATTGAACTATTAATGAAATGCAGATGTTTGATATGAGGCCAGATCACCTCATTTCTGGTGAGTCACGTTTTTTCGGCGAGCTCAAATTTCATGTATTCTGATTATGTTTTGGAAAACAGACTATCTAAATCATCTTAAAATTGGCCAAAAACCTAAGAATCGAGTTTCATGAACAAAACTCTCCTCTCTCCTCGATTGGAACTTAAACTTCCAACAAAATTTGACCATAATTAAAGCAAGGCAATTTGAATGCTAGATAACCCACGCAACAAAGGAATGGAGAATGATGAAGTACATGAAGCAGACTGCTTTTTCCTCTGAAAAAACGAAGCAGACTATCTAGGATTTTTTTCCCCTGAAAAAAAAGAACCAGACTGCTTTTTCTGCGGCAGGCAGTACGACACCCCGTCTGGGTACCATAATGTCAGCAGTATTGCACAAATAGCATTAGCAATTGATGTCAGCATTATAAACCCATCCATACATAGGTTCGATCCTCTCTTCGTGAGTACCGGGTCCGAGCATCAGGTAAATTTTGCATTGCCTCATTGTACCGTAGAAGATGTCTGTCCTCAGCCCGCCCAAAGAAATGGATGGTGAGATTTACTGGGCAAAGTCGGCATTACGGCGAGCAAAGATTGTATCATGTGCACTTGAAGTTTGGGAATGTAATTCAGAAATTCAGAGCAGCTCGGCTTATGACATAAAATTAAAAGCAAAGATGAATCAACAACCACCTTAAAGTTCACGGGTATCTTAAATCTGCACAAAGCAATGCCAAGAGGAAGAAAGCATTACGTTGAAGAGTTGCATAACCAGCATAGCTGCTTGAATGGTAGGGTATAAATTAGATTTACACCATTCCATTGCATATGTTTTAGAAGAGGCTGAAGAAAAGAATAATCCCATCTACAAATTAAGTTTAAGACACGCTTCAATCCCTCATCATTACCATAATCTCACAATTTGAAAAATAGCACAGGTATTTTGTATATCAAAATTTGCATTTATCATAAATGATTAGAAATAAAACAATCATCTGATCTAATTACTGAGATGGAAATAAATTGAGTAATATACTTCGAAAATAGATCACACAGAACACACTGTTGTCAGCATGTACACCTAAGGGTAAGCGTACCACCAAAATACATCTTCGAAAATCAGTAGAGTTTTTTATGGAGCAACATTTTCTGTTGTTTGACGAGAAAATAGTTGCCAGTACTACACGCATCTCCTGATTGAAACCAATCTGACCCACTTTCAAATTGAACAAGATATTCTCCAGCCTTTCAAGCTTTTGAATTAGGCCCCAAGAACAAAAACAAGCAGTAAACTCCAATTGAAGAGTATCACAACATAAGCGTCAGTGAGGGTCAGATGCCCTAAGAATTTACCCAACTGCCAATTCACTCATATAATTCAATCTTATCATCTGGTGTGCAGTGTAATACAGGATCATCTTCCACCTATCGCATCCCGTGGGCAAATGGTAAATTTGAAACTACTAACCTTTTTTTGAAGTAAATATGACTTTATTGCAGCGAGAGTAGGCAGGTGCTCTACAGCTCAGTATGACATAGATGTTGCGTATGTACAACATCTAAAAAAAATAACCAATGTAAATCCATTTTAAACACAAATATATCTAGCACTAAGAGGGATCAAATTTCTTGAGATATAGAAATTATTTAGCATTTAATTCCCTATCATGTATTATCTTCGTATTAAATGATTAAAAATTTTATGCCTCAAAAAATTTGATCCCTCCTCATACTTGATAGATCTGGGTTTAACCTGATACTTGATAGATCTGGGTTTAATATGGATATATGCTGGTATTATACAGTGAAAAGATATAAAGTATAACAATAATATGTACAAGAAAAAGTACAATGAAAAGGGGCTTTTATCAGTGCTAATAGGAATGAAATCAGATCCGTGTAAGATAAAACGTCAGCTTTCATTGTATCTCTAATCAAAAGAAAACCTTTAAGCCAGTAGCTGAAAACATGAACTTAATGGGGTATCAGGTCACTGTCAACTCATCTTATCCTCTAGATGCATGAAACACTTGCAGTGATTGATCTGCAAACATTACACCAAGAGTGCAACAAATATATGGAGTGATTCAGCTACTGTTTCTGCCCAAGCACAAATCTTCCTAGAACACCAATGCTAAAATTTGTATTTTATAAAATGTCAGCAGCAAACATGTTTTCAGAAAGCAATAATTTAACTGCATTAATTGGTTAGACATCCTTCAGAGGAAAACGAGCAACCTTGGAAGCCAACAGTCATTCGTAGTTACAAACTGAACTCAGACTGACCTCCATGTTATGTAAAGAACCTACCTGGTTTATCCTATAAATTCTTGTACAAAGAATCCCCTCCCTGTATTTTCATTTGGTATTATATATAAAGCATCCTCATAAGCAGTTTATATCATGTCAACCTGACATGTTTGTAACTTTTAATTATTCTCATATCTCAACAAGCAGGATTGTCAGCAACTTGACAGAAGTTTAATTGACAAAATCAATGGGAAAAAATGTTTTCACATCATTGGCATGCACAAAATGGCCATTACTCCAAAGCAATAGCATGTGCATACGGAAAAAATGAGAAGAAACTAAAGCGAATCACCATAAAACTAATGAAATCCTAAAAACTTATGATAACTCAAAGAATGGACCCACCATGATAGGAACTTTGCTGTTTGTCCTAGCAACATGTACACGCCATCATAATCCTAGGTCTTTCAGGGGTTTAATCTGCAGTTTCTGCCGCTGCTCATATTCAATCTGTTCTATCTGATTATTTTTAAGCTCGACTTCAACATTTCAATCATGAAGCTACTAAATTCAGGCCCTCAAGTTTAATATAAGCACTTCTCCCATTCTCTTCAATTATGAGTTACAAACAGAGAATATAAACAATTTTCAGTAGCCCACAACAGTTCTCTTTATGTCTTACAAACATATACAAAGCAGATGTTTTTCAGCTAGCAGGCAATAAGCTAGCATGTGCACAAGTGGCAGTCCAAGATCAAGGCCTGCTGAGGCATCATTTTCTACCCCGTGAAACAGAACAGACTGCCAACTAGCATGTGTTAACATCAGCCATTACATCAGTGAAGATTTCAATAACAAGCTTAGGATATTTGGTCATTTTCCAACTATAGATGGATCATTATTCTTACATTTAATGCACAATATCTTCTGATGAAACACAAATTTCAAGGGCTTTTAAGTTAACAAAATGGGCAGAAGCATAAAACGGGCAGATTAGCACTTAATAAAATGGAGGTTGAATACATCGAATTGAATGGTCATAGAAATCAACTACAACATAGCAGAAAATAATAAAAATCAGTTCTGCATGTGTTGCTGTGTGCAGGTGTGGGTACAAGAGTAGGTATAACATGGATGAAAATCCTTCTAAATTCAACTTCAATGATGTGGTAATTTTCCATTGTGAAGGAGGGTGTTGTCACATGATACATCACAGGTGCAGTCGATGGAGGGGTCAAAGAATCTATGCAGCTCTGATAAAAATGGAATCAAAACGTATGGAGCTGAACGTTAAAGATAACAATGATCGATGATTTGATTAAGAGGAGATCAATAAAACAAAATTGAATGGTTCAACAAAGTGAAGGGCGGGTAACATTATTCTAGTGAAGAGGGTAAGCCTTCTTTCAAGAATCAGAAGGAATCGGTTATCTCTGGACCGGAAGGAATGTTAGACAATTAGTAATTTACTTTGGCCATCCAATGTCGCTGAATTGGCACAAAATTTTTAATTTGCAACAAACTGATTTGGCAAGCACACTCCCCATCCAAACAAGGTCAAAAGTTCACTTGTTGGGACTCGACCAGAAGAGCATTCAACATTATCTGCACAGCAGCTTCATATACAGCACCCTTGTAATGCATCCCATCATCTGTGCAATCGGGTCCACAACCTCTGCTCAAGCTCTCGATGTCAAGCAGCATGAGAGGCCCTCCCGTGGACCGCAAAAGCTTGCTCTTATGGAGTTCTTCGGCATAAGCAGCACACATCTCTCTGGTCATCTTCTGCCTCTTTACCTCTGTGTTCAACATACCATTAATCAGAGTCGGAATGCCAAGCCAGAACATATGGGATGCCTGAACCACAACATGATCAGCATCAAACCCTTCGGTACCAAAATGTGGAGACAGAGGCAGGATGGAGACAACAGAATTCTGCAGTCTCCGCAGTGCTTCACCATAATGACTAGCATTGGTGACGTGAAGCATATGCCAAAGTCCTGTTCCCATGACCAGAACATCAGGATACCTACCGCCATGGTGAACATTCCCCAAAAATCTGGTTAAATTCACTGCAAAAGGTGCCCAAATAAAATCTACCTTTAACCCTCTTTCCTCCAACACAAATTCATAATCACTATGTCGTTTGAAAAGATTCTTTGAGATGGATTCAGTGGATTCCAGTATCAGTTCTAACAGTGAGAGAACCAGGTACCGAGCCTCTGAATCCCCGGCAACGGCAATCCATGAGCCATTGAGGAGATCCAGAGTATCGGTCCTGTTCAATCTTTGAAACCCACATCCAGATTCAATAGCCTGAGCATTCCAGTGCCATGTTCTGGATCCATTGAACGATGAACTATTATTATCATCAAAACCCTTGTTCTCCTCCCAGTCTACTTCATGGAGGACTGACTCGCAGGGCATTGGGGAATTTGACTTATCTACGCTAGGAGATGATGTAAACGAAGAAAAAATATCGGAAATACTTGGAAAATAGGGCATGAGATGAACCCCTACCGCTAAGGTTATGAAGAGAGCCGCGCTGAAGAAGAGCACTCTGTTCCGGCTGAGGTGCCACCCCGCCATCCCCATTGGAAGGAACAGAACAATGCAGGCTGCCAATATGCCCGCCTGGACGCCACCAACCATGGTTGCTCTTCAATCCGATTGAATTTCTGGATCCGGACACATCTTCAAGGGCTCCAAACCAAAATCCTTCGTGTGCTCAGAGATGTTGGTCGGTACTAGGACTTGCATCGATGAATGACTCGATCCCGAGATGTACTGGCACCGAATGCGATGATCCGAAGAATGAGAAGCGTCTGGTACTCCACTTTCAGACCAAAACGATAAGAAGTGCATCAATTTACTGAAATGTAACGCTTGATTTGATCCTTAAACGGCAGTGACTTGGAGTCCAATCCAGACATGACCGCTTTCAGTACGGGGATCATGTGGGATGAATACCCGGGTAAATTGGGTAAATGTAGGTTTCTCAATTTTGTGTGCTATAGCCGATGGATGGATCATGGAAGTATTCATTGGCAAGGATTTCCTGTAATATTAAATAGGTGTGCTATAGTAATCTTAATAAATTTTATGTTTAAAAAATAAGAGTTTGGTGAGTGGTTGAATGTACTTTTTTTAATTATAAAACAAAGTTGTATAATATTATTCTATTAATATATTAAAATGTTATGTTTCATGCGGTTATGTATAATAATATAATAATATAAAGTTGTAATAAGTCATTTATTTAATTAATGTAGTTGATATTATTAAAGGTTAATGTATTTGTGAAGTAAGTGTAATTTGTGTGGTAGGGAGGAGTCACTATTATTTTCTTTATTTAGATTCTAGTCTTATGGAGATTGATATGCTTGTTTTCTTGGGAGTCATTTATATATAAAAGATAATTGGTTTGTCTACACATGGATGAGTTTTTCATGGATGTAGCTAATATGGCAACCAATAGATCCCATGCTATTGGGCCATTAATGCTTACCCCCATCTTATGCCTATAGCATGGGATTCATGGCTTGCCATCGTATGCAGCACCATACCCCGCCCCCATGGCATCCTCCGGCAGTAAATGCAATGCTGCGAATGGATCTGATGTATAGATCCGACTGAGATTTCCGGCTTACCCCAATAGATTTGCGGCTGGCATTTACGACCGGATCGGCTCGTATCTACCAATTTATAATTTTCCCGCCGTCTGATAAATGAATTCCGCCTTTTAAATAACAGTGGAAGGGCGAAATCGACGTATCCATTTCTGCGTTTTGAAACCAGTCTTTCTCAGAGCTGAAGCTGCGTACTCCGACCGCGTACTCAGACCTACTGCTGCGTTCTCAGCCCTGACAGGTAAGTTTATTCTGCTAACATTACGCTTATTCTGCTAACATTACGATTTCGCATAGCCCAATAGCATGGATTAGCGAAATATAAGGGCGGATTTGCTATTCCCCGCAGAGTTCAGAATAATGTGATTAGTTGTTCATACTTTGATACTGTATGACAGGAGAGAAATGGCGGAACTTTACTAACGCTATTAACGCTAGTTTATAAAATGATAATGGGTATCACTAACGCTATTAACGCTATTAACTTTACTAACGCTATTAACGCTATTAACTTTACTAACGCTATTAACGCTATTATTCTTCAGAAAAGTGGTATCACTGTCTCTTTTTGCCTCCACATATGTCAGAGAATGTTTGAGGAATTTCGATAAAATACTAACTATGTGCACTTATTTTTGAAGTTTTTTAGTTTTTAATTGATTTTAAAGGAAGGTTGATTCGTGATTAAATAAATATGTTGTTAAAAGTTGACATGTGTTTTGTTCAAATCATGTAAGACTTTTTTTTTTTTACCTCAACATTCTTCAAAATAGTCAAAATCATTAATTGAAAGGAATAATGGCCCAATAGCATGGATTAGTTCGAGTTTCTTAACATATAATTAAATTTTATCGAATATAAATTATTTTCTATAAAAAATTAATTACATTTACTTTTGAGTCAAAATAATATTTGTTTATATAATTTGGTTTATTTGTATTAGTTACTATTTATTAGTTTGCAATGTTAAAATAAATTGGTTACCAAAACTATATTGGGTTGCATGATTTTTCAATTTAATTTAATTTAATTTGGCATAATTTTACATATGAATTTGTTATGATTTTGGTTTCAAAAATGCATATCTACTCATATTTTGGTTTCGAAAATAGCTGTGAGATGAGATATAATTTTGTTTATTTAATTGAACACTACATATTTGTGAATGAAAGTTTATAGCTAGCCTCTTAAGAGAAACGAAGTGTGACATCGTTTTTAATTTGTTTTTTTATTTTTCACAAGTCACATAACTTAATTAGTAAAGGAGTAAGTGGTCCATAATCCACACATATTTTTTACTAACCAAAGCATTTTTACTTCATTAGCAATGGGACTTTGAACAAAGGGCATCAAGTTTCAAGAGCTTTTGTTCATAGTTTATTTGAGCTTACTTTTTCACACCATAAGTGAAGGAAGACACCTAAAAGCAATCATAACTTGAACAAACTAAATTTCCCCACAGGGGCCATAAAATAATTTATTTTGTACAAATTGAAATATGTTCCGAAAATACTCTTGTTAATATCTAAATGGAAATTTTGTTATACTAAAATGGAAATAATTCACGTATTTGTCATTGAGATTTTGAAATTTGTTACCAAATGATATAGAACCGGTTATGGTTTATTAAGTTTTATGTCTTAGGAGCCAAATCAATGTTCTTAACATTTATTTATAAGTGGAGAAAGAAATACAACTAACACATTTTAATAAAAGCACACACATATTGAATAAATAAATAACCTATCGAGTTCATCAAATGTACTGACAAAAGTAGGATTCTAATTCTTACAACTAGCCGCAAAGTTTATATCAATATATATCAAAGTAAAAAAAATTACTTCCAAAGCTTGTGTTTTTGAAAAACAATATGTTTGATTAGAAAAGTTCAATGAAACTACTGCAACCATATAAATTAGATGACTAGTAAATAATAGATATCAATTCATAATCAATAACAATAGACACTACTTTAGTATATCTCATTTTATTAAGATTTAAAAAAACATAAAACCCAACTAATCTATAATTGTATTTCCCTTCGACCCCTTCCACCTCAACCACTCATCACAAGTTGTACCATGAGACCAACATGGTGACACCACCTCCACAAAGACATCATATGTCATCCATGGTTAGTCTAAATTTGTATGAAATCTATAAGTTGATTAATGACCCAAATATTACCTTTACCAAAGTGGTTTACCTGAAAAGTATAAAATAGTTACCTAAAAATGTGATTTCTATTCTTAGTGATATGCATTAATCAAGACCATAATATCTACTCAAACCAAATTATTTTCGATGCAATTTTTATAGGTATTTGAAGAATGAAGAAGTGGGAGAGGATTAATGAGTTGGAAGTTGAAGACCCAGAGGATATGATTGAATTTTCAGCAGAAGATTTAACATGGACAGAGATTAATGGGGACCAAGTTGCAATTATTCCATATTGTCGACTTGATGATTTTATAAGAGGAGAGGAATCGAGTGAACGGGCACCCACTCAATTTCTTCTTGCTTCTCAACGAAGTAAAAAAGCAGAGGATATCGGACAAACATATTTTTCAACATATCTGGAGTACATGATGTGAGTCTTTATATCTTTTTTCAATATATGTATAATTCTTTTCAATATGCATAAATTTTATATCTAATTTGTTGTAAATGTTTTATATATAGTTATTGGTGTGCATATGGTCCGAAGTGCAACAACAGAATTATGAGTGCATCCTCAGATCAAAACAAAAAACACAATCAACATGAAAGTATTAAAGTTGGTTGCCAATGTCACTTCATTGTGCGGCGACTTCAACTTAGACCAGATGATGCTGTAATAATATATACTGCATGTAGGCATATTGATAAATCCAATGTTGTTTGTCATGGAAAAGATGCAATCGGTAGGCCTATGAGATTCAGTTATGCACCACATTTAACAAGGGATATGCGATCTATTGTCCAACATTTAATCCAAAGAGGTTTTAATGTTACAATGATATGGGATAAGTTCATCTCTGATGTGAAGGATGGATTCGGTGAGTTATACACAGGGACATCTCGAGATACATACATGACAAGACAAGATATATTAAACATTTACAATGATACCATAAGGCTAGAGTATGTTAAAGATCAAAGTGATCCAATCAGTGTAGAATGTTGGTATAAGGAACACGCTGAGAGCTTTTTCTTCTACCAGAAACAAGATCTTGCTGAAAACATCCCTTTTATCATAGGCATACAGACAAAGTGGATGCGTTCAATGATGCTAAAATATTCTCACAACAATATGATCTCAATGGATTCAACATTTGGTACAAATAAGTACGGGGTGAGTACAAAATTACCCTAAATCTAATTCATTTATTCAACACCATTTTAATGCTTGTATCTTATATAAATATAATTATGTACTTTGTTTGTAATGTAGTATCAACTTTACACTTTAATGGTCTTCGACAAACATCACAATGGGGTTCCAGTAGCTTGGGTGATATCATCACGCAATACTATAGTTGATATTTGTAAATGGATGTCAACTCTCTTTGCCATTGGGAAGAAAGAGCAACCAGATTGGCATGTTAAAGCCTTCATTACAGATGATGCTACTGCTGAAATTGAAGCATTAAGGTGATGTGTTTATTCTTTTTATAAGAGACATAAAAATATTCTTAATGTATATTCTCTCTAAAAATTATGTTATTCCAGGTCTTCAATCAACTGTACAATATTATTATGTGTGTGGCATGTTCGTCGTGCATGGTTGAAGAATGTTGGAAACAAAGTCCAAGGAAGGGAAAACCAAATCCGAATTTTCCGTGCTTTAGGAGAAATCATGCACACATGTGCAGATGATGAATCTGTAAAAAAGGCAGTTGAAAATTTATTTGAAGGATTCAGTGACCATACAAAGTTTTTGGAATATTTTAAAGCAACTTGGTTAGCCAACAACAAAATATGTAAGTTTCTTATAAGTGGCTTTAATGACTCTTTTTTGCATGTCATATGTATAGTTATTAATTCATAACCAATAAATTTCTTTCTACAGATATGTGGGCAAAAGCGTACAGAAATTTTCCACATTCCAATCAAAATACAAATAATGCAATTGAGTCTTACCATCGGTATATCAAGCAGAGGTACCTAAGTGAGAAAAACAATGCATGCCATAGGCGGGTTGATTGGTTGATTTATGTGTTGTTGACAAAGGTTGTATTATATTACAATCATATGCAACGTTTAAAAGAAGCTGGTTTTGTACGACCCAGAAAAATTGAGGAACAGTTGAATTCATCCAGGTGTAGAGCTAACCAAATCCCAAATGAAGATTGTGTGCCTGATGAAAAGAGTAACAACGATTATTGGGTTCGTAGCCAAAATAACAATACTCGTGATATTTGGTACAATGTCATATATAAAGATTCCACTCTACACTTTTGTAATTGCAAGTGGGCCTTAAATGGAAACATCTGTAAACATGTATTGAAAGTTTAGATGTTGGCAAGTAACATTAGCTTGGGTGAAAATGTATTCCCTAATGTCACTAATCCTACTACAGAAATTCCTAGAATTTTATTTGATTTGAATGAGTCACCTATATTGGGCCCAGAAATCCAAACAGAGCTTCTACCATGCTTTGATTCTCCTCCCATTCTAAATTATCATAATGAAACAAGCAATGATGATTTAGATAATTTCTCATATAATGTTGAAACGACCAATGCACGACCAGATAGTGCATTATTTGAAGATGATGAGATGAAACGTGTTAACTCATCAACTCATGAGAAATTGAGATCCATAACACCTACAAATTTGGAACAGGCATATGCATTAAACAACTTGGTAGACAAAGTATGTCAAGAATACAACAAAATGTTTTTCAATACTATAAATCCATCCAAGATCACTACCAAGAGAAAACATAGTTTCTTGAGCCCAGTCAATAAGAAAAGGTGTTGTGGTCACAAGTCAAATGCACGGAAAGATAAACTACAATTTGAAAGGGTTGGACGAGTTCGTGCAAAAAAAAAGAGCATGAATGAACGGCTGGAGTTGTCTTCTCAACAACAAAGAACTGTGGACCACATGCCTGAGTTAGTGCAACATTCTATTATACACAAAAATGGTAAATTTGATGTTATGCATTTTTTCATGTGAAATATGATATACTATCATTTGCAATGCATAGGCATAACTATATGAACTTTTTTGTTGTTACAGTTGACGGGCCAACTTGTCGACTCCAATTATTTGATGAGCATGTCGATGAAAGAAACTATAGCATTGGGAACACTTCTCCAATCAGTACTATCCCAATTCCCTCCCCGAGGGTGCTTCCCCCTATTGTACAACCAATGGGGATGTATTGTCGGCCACACCCACCACCTTTTTCCTTCATAAATTCTCCCATGCCTATAACCGACTCCCCAAACCCTTCCCAATTCCCACCCCTCCCCTTTAACCATCCGCCCTTCTCATTGTTCCAATCATCCACCCTTAACATTCCAATTTCCCCCCCTAGGGTGATCGCTCGCCCTAGGGTTATTCCCACTATCGTACAACCAATGGGGATGTATCATCGCCCCAACCCACTACATTTTTCCAGTTTTTCTCCCACCATGCCTTTATCCATCACCCCTGAACCATGCCTATATCCATCACCAAGTGCTCCACCATCTACCCAGGAAGGGCAGTCTTCTCCATTGCCTTAGATCTTCATGGTGAGAATGAGTAGTTGATCAAAAACTTATCATTAATTAACGAAATTGATTATATGCATTTTGGATTTTACAACTAATTGGTTATTGAATTTTTGCAGCAATATCACTTTGGAAATGCACTTGGGAGTGCCAAGAGTGGCGATGGTGACTTATACACCCAATTTCTAGATCAATCGCGAGGCGGCATTTCCATAATGTCATTCATGGGCATGAACTTCCATTATCTATGTTGGGAATGAAGTTCCATTTTGTAGAAAAGAAAAATGTATAACTAGACAAATTTGGAATACAAATACATGAATTTGAACTTGTGTGTATGACAATGTCTTCATTGACTTTTAAATTCATGATGTGGATTTGATGTTATATTCTATCAATGTTACATTAGTTTTGAGGAATGTAGTTAGAATGGATTTATTTGTTTCATGTACAAGTTATCAAGTTTGCAAGTTAAGTTACTTTTATATTTATATCTTACTCAATGTTGCACGCATGAAAAAACATATCATTACCAAGGAACTTTGCTTAGTTATAATAATAGATGTATCATGTACATGAAGAGAGCATATATATGGATTTAGATTTATTTTAATTTTTTATTTATGAAAAAGAAAACTAAAGTTGAATTTATGAAAAAGAAAAGTACACTATACATGCCATATAAGAAAATCTGCAAAAATAGATAATGATTTGGGCCTTTACCACTTAACTACTAACATTCAGAGATGAAAACTTTATTGATAAGTGGTGTAGTATTATTTAAGTTTTATTTTATATATATATATATATATATATTAACAATTCCTTTATTTATCTTTGGAGCCCTGTAACATAATGTACACAACTCAATGCAACATAATGTCTTACGTAAATTCCATTAGGTAGATCAAATTAAGTATCCTATTGAACTTTACAATACCTTATAGAATATGTGCCACATGTCAAGTTTAGGTAGCTCAGAGTGGATAGAGACAAAGAGAGCACAATTGAGAGGGTTTACATTTTGTAATAGCCCATAGACCACATGTCTCAGGTAACTACATAGATAATGTCTTCTCCTTTGCACTTGCATTATTTCAATTCGAGATAAAAGAGGACATAGTAGATTCACCTTTTGAATGAATTTTCTTTTGAAAGGGTTTTCCAGAAAATAACTGGCATTCATTGTGGTTTGTGAGTGATTGTGAATACTTTTCTTTATTTTTCACATTTAATTTATTGCATACATAAACAACAAAATTGGTAATAAGAGATCTAGAATCTAAAGGAATTAACCCTTCATAGTATAGATTTATATTTAAGTAACATATATGTTTTGATGGACTATCTAGTGGAATATCCATGATAGTTTATAGATCAACTATGGTTAACGACCTAATGTACATGAACAAGATAAACAACATGGATGATAAGAGAATCCCCCAAAAAAATTTGAACTCTATCCATTACTATCAACACCTTAAGCAAAGATGGCATCAAGATGATGTGTTGGTTAAATCATTAGGGAATATAGCAGGACGTCATCCTACCCATACGGACAATATTAAAAATATAATTGTATCTAAATTTAAAGAGGATTTGTGGTGCAAAAAAGAGTTAGACATTAAAAGGAAGCCAAGATATTACGAGGGAGTAACTCGGATTCTAAAAGATCAAAAATATCTTTTAGTTCTAACTAGTATAAAAAAGAAATCAACATTACTAAAACAAGAACCAACTCCCATGAACTACATAACTACAATGGTCATTGGGAAAATTCCTAAAACCGTGGGATGTAAAAATTTGTCACCTTTGTGATGGTTGAAGATGAAAATCAATTTCTCAAATTAAAACTCATTTACCTTTCTAACCTCCCAAATCTAAAAAACTATGATAATCTTGGAATGCTTCTCTTACAACTTTTAAGGCATAAAAACAAGATTTCAATGAATTTAAATAAACTTTCCCTTTTAAAAACAAAATTTTTAAAAAATTTAAATAATCTTGGTTTTTAAAAATGAGATAAACTAATTTTGATCTCAATGAACATGAATTATCATTATTATAATCACATTAACATAAACATTGGTATTAATATAGATACCATTATTTCCATGATTAAAATCTATTCTTTATATTCAATGTATTTCTTCTTTATAAAAAAAATGATAATAATAAATGAGATTTAAATAATAAGTTTGATGTCTATGTTGAATTTTGTCAATTTTTTTTATAAATTATATATAAATTTTTTTATATAAAATTATATCATATCCATATGTCAATAATTATTATTTATAAAAAAAATAAAAATTTAAATTATTATAACATTTTAATTAACTTATAATCTTTAATTCATAAATATGTATTTTAAAATATTTTAAGTAATTGTAAAAATAATTATTTTTTATTAAATATAAATTATATTTTATAACATATTATTTTTAAAAACATTTAAAAACATAAAAGTTTAACAAATATGATACAAACAAAAACCAAATTCCGATTGAATTGACACATACGATCGGAATGTAATATTTAATGCTATTGCATTCAATGCAATATAATGGTCGTATCGAAAAGCCTTTCTGTATGATGTTCTTGCTGTTTTGGTTGATCTCATCGCACGAAACCAGTGATGTGTAGATGCCGTAACCACATTTTTTGTGGCCGATTACCATGGCATGGAATGGCTATGGTCATACGTAAGGCCACCCGTTGACCGTTGATCAGGGTGTCTGTGAACCACTCATAAAAATATATATATATATATATATATATATATATATATATATATATATATATATATATATATATATATATATATATATATATATACTTAATTTCCTTATAAAAAAAAATAAAAATTAATATATTATTTTTATATTCAAATTTAATTGAAAATAATTCTATCACTGTTTTAATCTATTTTATTCTATTAACATTTTTAACCAATTATATATATATATATATATATATATATATATATTATAAAAATTATTTCGAAATTGATGTTTATTTCAAATTACAAATTCACAAATCATATTTTATTATCCTCTAAGCTTTATGTTAAAATAAATATTATATATATATATATATATATAATAAAAATTATTTCGAAATTGATGTTTATTTCAAATTACAAATTCACAAATCATATTTTATTATCCTCTACGCTTTATGTTAAAATAAATATTATAATATAAACATTCGTTATTGTTTTAATATATTAATAATATTAACAAAAAAATTAATCTTAGAAACATACCTTATTATATTATTTATTTTCAATAAAAATTAAATAAAAGAATGTTAAACCAATAACTTATTATTTATTTTCAACGACAGAGTAAATAATAAACAAACCTACATTGCATTTATGCATTAATACATTAGTAACAATTTGAATTTGATTATAAGAAATTATATTCGAAGAATTCCGAGTTAGTCGATTAAAAACGTGGTTCTGGGATTAAAAACGTGGTTCTGGGAGTTAGTCGAGTTAGTCCGACGCCCGAAAATACGGCAGCGCATAAGCCTCGGAACCTGAAGCTGCAATCTGACAAGGGTCGTAATAGGGTCCCACTGTACACGGGAAAATACACCAATATACCGTACCAACCCATCGCACGAAACCAGTGATGTGCAGATGTCGTAACCATGGCATGAAATGGCTATGGTCATACATAAAAGGGCGTACTATAAGGCATTAAAATCCCTATAGCATGGGATTTATGGCTTGCCTAGCTAATATTATGTTCAAACACAGGCTTGTGAATGTAGGTAGTATTATGTTTGAACACACGGGGTTTTCCGTGGATGAACTAGTATCGATTTTTAGTACATTAAACCACACAGAAAATAAATAAATAAACATGAAAAGTTAAAGTAGATGTAAATTTAATATATAATTATTTGGGTACATGGAAGTTTCTCAATTTTGTATGTTGTAGATAGAAATATTAATGGATAAAAATGTCATATAATATTAAAAATAGGTGTGTGATAGTAATCTTAATTTATTAACTCCCAAAAGAAAGGGTTTGGTGGATAGGTGAAAGCATTTTTTTAATTATAAAAAGAAGTAATACATGTACTATATTACTGTATTAATTTGGGAAAATGTTTTGTTTCATGTAGTTGTGTATAATAATTAAATTTATGATGTAATATTATTAATTTTGTTCATATAATATTGGTAAATTATGGGCTTCGAAAAATCTCGGTTGAGCCTAGGTCTAAGCGATAGCAGGTGCTGACTCTATATCCCCTGTGGTTAGTTGCTGCGCGCGCCTTGGTGCTTGGTCGCCAGGGATTGTGTCCACGGTTTTCAGACCTCCATGGAAGAGGCAAAGGGGGGTCCCGGTGCCCCCTCCTTTTGCAACATGGTCATAGGCAACTCTAAGGATCCGAAGTCATCCTTCTTCACCAAGCTAACAACCTACAACGCATTTCATTCATCGAGAACAAGCCTTTCGGCAAAAGGAAAATGATAAGAAATAGGTAAAGAGGCAAGGACCCTATCTACCAAAGGAACTACCTCTGCAAAGCTTTGGCTCCAGCGGAAACAGAGGGAGACCAACCGCAAAAGGCAAGAGAAAAAATAAAAAACAACTGCAATATGAAAGCCAAGAAAATTCCTATGCTAGAAATACAAGACCTTGATGTAGCAGTCTATAGAGACTATATGTAGGAGCACGTAGTCATCTACAAGTTCATGGGCATTTGGCCCACAGAAAAAGCCCTAAACTGGTGGATACAAACCAAATGGAAACCAAAAGGAGAAATCAAGCTTCAACCGGGCTCAAAGGGATTCTTCACGGTCATCTTCTATCTCCTGGAAGGCAGAGATAGGATTTTTGAAGGAGGCCCCTACTTCTTCAACTCCGTGAGACTTTACATGAGATTCTGGAAAGAGAACTTCACTTGAGAGAAAGAGGATTTCACAAGGGTCTCGGTCTGGGTAAGACTTTACTCTGTACCAACTAACTATTGGTCGCCTTTAGTTCTCAAGGGAATAGGAGATGAACTAGGAGAATGTATAAAGATGTGAAAGGGCACAAAAAATGGACATTATGTCTCCTATGCTAGAATTTGCGTCTACATCGACATCTCGAGAGCCCTACCTGAGGCAATAAAACCGATATTCAGAGACGAAGTCTAACTTCAGAGAATCGATTATGAACACATTCCATTCCATTGTAGGAAACGCCATGAACATGGACACCTTTTTAGGGATTGTCCACAAAACAAAGCTCCTCAAAACAACAACAATCTCACAAGAAAAAAGATGAACAGGGTTTCACCAAAGTCGGTCCAAGAAACAGGAATAACAAGAAGACATAAGGAAAAAAGATCAATATCAAGCAACAAGCCCAAACAAATATGAGGCGCTGAACAAAACACAAGAAGACCCTATCTCGAAAAGAAAAAATAAAGAGGACGCAACTGGAAATCTACAGAATGCAGAAAATCAAGAGCAAGGAGAGCACTACTCGAAACACATACATACAGAAGACACAACACACGGGAAGATATTGAAATGGAACCAACATTGTTGGATCGCACCCGGGAGGACAATGCGATAGAGGAGGCACTGGAGGGAGTTGACCTCTTATCGATTGCGGAAGAGTGGAAGAAAAACGGTCTAGCAGCGATTCCAGAAGACCAAATTCAGAAAATAGAAGGAGCCTATCTCCTACAGGAGGAATTAAAACAGAGTACAAACCAAAATCCACCTGGGGACAGAGCAGCAAATGGCATACTAGCGAATATGACAGCAGGAAAATATAACCCAAAAGGGCCAAGTAGGAAGAGAGGAAGAAAAACGACCGGTCAGCTCCTTCAAGAACTCAGTGCCAGACTCCTAAATGAAGGAAAGGTAAAGGCCCTCACCCTAACTCCTCTCCATTATCAATGAATTTCATCTCTTGGAAGATTAGAGGCCTTAATGGTCCTGGGAAGAAGAGAGTCTTAAAAAGCATACTCATAACTGATAAACTGGATATTTTTCTTATTCAAGAAACTAAACTTGATATGGTCAATCTCAACCTTCTCCAAAAAAATTGCTTCAAATCCTACAGTTATATAGCGAACTCCGTTATTGGGTCAGCAGGAGGAATCTTGACTCTATGGAAAATCTCTCAATATGAATTAACCTCCTCTATAGCTACCAAACACTCCAACATAACAGTTCTGAAAATCATTGGATACAACGATGGTATCTATCACAAACATTTATGCCCCTCATAGAGCTTCAGAAAGAATCAAAATGCTTCAAAATATCAGTCATCTCCTCGACTCCATCTACCTTCCTTTCAAAATTATAGTGGGGGACTGCAATATGGTACTGAACCTCAGGGAAAAAGGAGGCATCTGAAAACTTGAAAAAGACTTTGAAGCCTTTCAATCCACCATATATGGGCTCAGTTTAATAGACATTCCCACGAACAATGGTACCTTCACCTGGAACAATAGACAAGGAGGAGACCAATAAATAGCCTCTAGGCTTGACCATTTCCTCCTTTCTGAAGAAATGTATCTGACCTCCTGGGAAATAGAGGCTAGGATCCTCCCTCAATCAGGTTTCGACCATTAGCCCATGTCCTTGAAAGTGCAAATTTCCTCGAGCCCGAAAAATAGGTCCTTCATATTTGAATCCTTCTGGCTTGAGCACCCAGATTTTATGGAAAAAATAAAGGAATGGTGGAGAATCCCCATGCCTCAATCAGGAAACAAGATGTATCAATTCCAACAAAGGTTGAAACTCATTAAAAATGAGATCAAAATATGGAACAAAGAAACATTTGGCAACATCATTTTTATAAAAAAATAAAAATAAAATAAAATCTAGAACAAAGAATGGAAACTCTCCAACAGCAAATCATTAGCAATGGCATTAATGATCAAATGAAGCAGGAAGAGCTCAATCTCCAAAAGCTCTGGGAGGAAAGGGTCTCTCAAGAAGAAAAACTATGGTAGCAAAAATCCTACATCAACTGGCTCAAATGCGGTGAAAGAAATTCAACCTTCTTTCACCATTCTATGATACAACACAGAAGACATAACAAGATCCTGGGCCTAAAAACTAGAGTGGGGAACCTAATCCACAATCATGAGGACATTGCTACCGAACTAAATCAATTCTTTAGCAATCTCCTTACTAAACCAAGAATAGATAGAGCAAGGGCTATACAGAAAATTACCAACAACATTTTGGTCATCCTCACCCAAGACCACAATAAAATGCTCCTAAGGAAAGTCTCTATGCAAGAGGTTGAGGAGGTTGTTATGTCAATGCCAAGTGGAAAAGCTCCGAGACTGGATGGCTTCACCATTGATTTCTTCAAAGCCTGTTGGCCCCTGATTAAAGATGAGGTTCACGCCTTGGTGGAGGAATCTAGAATCCACAAATCTGTTCTAAAGGCTCTAAATGCAACTTTTCTAACTTTAATTCCCAAGGAAGAAGGGGCTGACTCTCCGGACAGATTTCGTCCAATCGCTCTCTACAATGTCATCTATAAAATCATTTCGAAATTCCTAGCCAATAGAATAAAATTTGTCATGCCTCTCCTTATATCCCCACATCAATCTGGTTATGTGGAAGGTAGACAAATATTGGACAACATCATCCTCTCCCATGAGTTGATCCATTCCCTTAAATTCCAAAAAAAGCCAGGCATGATGATGCAACTGGACATGTCAAAAGCCTTTGACAAGATCAGTTGGGATTATATGAAAGGCATCCTAGAGGCTTTTGGCTTTCACAAGGATTGTATAAAGTGGATCATGGCTATGGTCTCCGATGCGTTCTTTTCAATTCTCCTGAATGGATCCCCTTCTCAACCTTTCTTCCCTTCTAGAGGTATTCAACAGGGGGATCCCATTTCTCCTTTCCTTTTCGTCATCATGGCTGAAGGCCTTATTAAATTGATTTCGGACACCTCTTTCAGAAAAAACCTTTCAGTTCTCAAGCTCCATGCCTCCGCTCCTCCCTCCACTCATTAGCAATTTGTTGATGATACCTTGTTAATGGGCCTCCCTACGGTCAAAGAAGCCTCTTCCTTCAAGGCCATCCTATCTGATTTTTCAGAAGCTTCAGGTACCTCTATAAACGTGGAAAAATCCAAACTGTTTTTCTTCAACACCCCCTTAGCTATTCAAAGGAACATTGCCAGAATTATGGAATTTCAAAAATGTTGCCTCCCTTCCAAATACTTGGGAATCCCCTTAACCGACAAGCCCCTTGCTCGATCCATTTGGGAAGATCTTATTACCAATCTGGGAAAAAAACTAGCTAACTGGACCTTCCGTGCCCTCAATTTAGCAGGTCGGTTGGTCTTAGTCAAGTTTTTCTTGCAAGCAATTCCCCTGTACATGTTTTCCGCTCTCACTGCTCCCAAATCCATCTCCAACATCATTAGGAACCTCCAAAGAAATTTCCTCTAGGGGAGCACCGAAAATAAGAAAAAATGGGCTCTGGTGGCTTGGGACAAGCTGTGCAAACCAAAAAATGCAGGTGGACTTGGCTTAAGGGACCCGAAAATCTTGGGAAAAACCCTGGGGAGGACTTGGTGGAGATGGCTTGAAAACCAAAACTCTCCCTAGGGAATCATCTAGAAAGTGAAATGCATCCCAATCCATTCAATTGAGCACCTCATCAGGCTCAATGGGAATATCAAAGGCTTGACTATATGGAACCAAGCTTGGGATAACAGAGAAATCATCCAGAATCACAGTTTTTGGGAAATTGGCAATGGCGAAAAATCCCTTTTTTGGGAGGATGCCTGGCAGCAAAGGTCAGACTTAAATAGAGATCAGTTCAGACAAATTCATAATACCATGAAAGACAAGGGAAAGAACAAAGTTGCCCACTACTGGAAACCTTGCAATGGCAGGGACAAATGGAGGGAATGGCTGGAAGAATCAGAATGGGAACCTCTACCAAATCAATTGGATTGGCTAGAGCTATCGAGAGAACTCCAAGAAAGACAAATACAACTTGCAATAGAAGTAGACAAGATCATATGGGGAAAGAATGCAGCAGGTCACTTTAATCTCAAAGAGGCATATGGTTACATGGCTCTCCATGATCAAATCCAACCTGAGTGTAAGTGGAAAACTCTATGGGAGAGAAAACAATGGCCTAAAATCACCCTATTCTTATGGATGACCATGCAAAATAAAATTTTAACATGGGACAACCTAAGAAAAAGAGGTTTCATCAGTCCCTCTAGATGTAACCTCTGTGAAAAAAATGAAGAAACTACCAACCACTTGTTGAATGAATGTGTCTACTCTAATAATCTATGGGTTTGGTTAATATGGTTTTCAATGACTCGGACAGGGATATCTCCTCTATCCTAAACACCATCGAGAATTGGAGAACTTATTTCTCCCTCAATCCTATGGTGAACAAAGCTTAGAATTTAATCCCAGACATCTTATGTTGGGCTCTGTGGAAAGAAAGGAATGCTAGAATCTTTAGGGGCATTCACAGGCTGGAAGAATTCATCCTAACCCTCATCAAGCAAATGATCATAGAAACAGTCTCATCTTCTATTCTCCATCCCTGGAGACCCTCCAAGTCAAACTGATCAACGTATCCTTTCCCTCCTAGACCTTCATCTCCCCTCTTATATATCCATTTCAAAGGGGCTTGGTATTCAATTTGATGTGAATCAATGAACTCCTCCGGGGAAAGGAATTCTAAAATTAAATTATGATGAAGCGGCTGAGGTAAATCCGAGCATGGTAGGCTTAAGAGGAGTCTTTAGAAATTCCCAGGGGAAAATAATCCGGATGTATGCTGGAAACTTAGGCAATACCACCAACAATGTTGTAGAACTACATGCATTGGAGCATGGGTTGGATATTTCCAAAGTTCAAAGTTTTTGGTCGTTGATTATTGAAGGTGACTCCACGCTTGCCACCCAAGTCAGTCGCAAACCTCAGCAAGGCACGGCTGCCTCGCGAGTCTCTGATAACTGGCGCCTAAATAAAATCCTTCTACGGATCAAACGACACATAGACGAAGCCAAAGGGCTCCACTTCCAGGCTTTTAGGTGCAAAGGGAATTCCCTGGTGGACAGATTGGAAAATGAGGGTACTGTTGGCAACCTCAGAATACACTCACTCACTTGGAAAAACCTGGAGCAAGGTACGTTGCGTCAGAACTGCGAAATCATAAATGATAAGGACAACATCACAACGACCTCTCAACCATAAGGAAATCGCCTCTCACGCTAATGATCAGAGCGATCACTCTTCTAGAGGTGTATCATTATGAGTTTTTCCCTAAGTAGTCATCCCAAGGCACAACTTGATGTGAGCATGAATTGGAGATGTGCATTCCCTCCTAGGCATTGTCTTTCGAACCTCTTACCCATCATTTTTACATCTTCCCTCATCAATCTTGCGTACCCCTTTCTACCTGCATTTATTCTCCTCCATTTGTTATCCCGCCCCTCCATGATCATCCGCCCCTATGAATACCCCCTCCCCTCTTCTCTTCCCATCCATCTTACGCATCCCATAGCTCTGGCTCTTCATGGCCCTCTTCTGTTGTATTTCCCTATTCTAAGCTCCCCCGCCTTCATGGTCTTTAGGTGTGGTGCCAACCCGACTCCCCAATGCGGTCACAGTCACGGTCGCAATCCCTCTAGATGGAACTCTCCCATTATGTCGCCCACTACAAGAGTTGGGTCCTTGGCCAGAAGGGAAACTTTAAATTATGCTACTGCGGTGAACCCAGAGACTCAAGAAAGGATCTCCAACCTGGAAGCGCAGGCATGCAACCTTTGGCGTAGGGTTTCCTCAAAGGAGGTTGCATCTAATTTCAAGTGGATCCCTGACCTGAGCTCCATAAGGGCTAGGGAAAACCTCTACAGACGAAATATTTATCTGTCATGGCAGCTAAAAACAATCTTGGAGCTTGTTATCTAGGAATAGGCGGAACACTCCAAGGGTCTGGAGAACAAAATCGACAAGCTTACTGACAAATTCACTGTGTACATAGAGTCTATACACATTGTCGATTCGTTACCAGAGACTCACCTCACTACGCTCTGCTTAAGAAGAAAATGGTTAGCGACGGGGTCTCTCCTAGCATTAAAAAAGAAGTAGTTGGAGCCTCCTCAAGTCATCTGGCAGCAACTGAAGCACAGGCTGGCAGTACTCAGGATCAACCTATCAGCCTAGACGATGACCCTGTGGACATCACTGCTTAGCACCGTTGGGCATCACTCTTTTTTAATTGTCACCTATGAACCTAATTCCAGCTCTCGGGAAGTTGTCAGCTATATGCGGCTCGCAAGATAAAGGTATCAAGGAGTCTCGCCAGACTCTCATGTCCCTCAACACTCCACCCAGTAGCTCAAGGGACTTTTTGGCCATCTTCTGCAATTCTCTTTCATCCGACAATTCCTTCCTTCCTTATTCTCAGCATCAAAGGAAGATCTCTTTTGCAGAATGCCCCAATTGTAAAAGCAAAATTTCTCTTAATCAAGGAGACTTCTTTTTGTAAAAACCATTGTAAAAATTTGTTCTGTCGAGGCTAAGAATGCATGTTTTGTACACTTTGGGATACGAAAGTATGGCTCTAGTGCTGGAGCACTTAGCTCACACTATCCATCTCATATTGTAAATATCTCTTTTTTGAAGTAATATAACCTATCTTATTTACATATATATATATATATATATATATATAGATGGTATTGATAAAATAATTTTTTAAATTAATGTAGATGATATGGTTAAAATTTAGTGTATGTGTAAGTCTAATGTATGGTTAAGTTTATCTTCTCATATTACAATATTTATATTTACTCTTGTTATGGCTTTCACTAAGTTTTAATTCCCTTATGTTTTATACTCGTCGTTTATTTTGTATGGGTTAATTATTTAGGCTAAAAGGTGATATGTTATCACTTCAACACAACATCCTTTTTTTAATAGGTGATGAATGTTCAACATTCAAAATATTAAAATGTATTTTGCAATATCATAATATTATTTAATTAATGTAGAGGTATGTGCCACCTTTATTATAATTTGTAATTATGACAAGATAACTCATAATGAGTGATATGAGATTGCTCCAACACCACACCTACCTGGAACTTCCTAATGGGTGCCATCAAAATAACATCATGCTTCAAATTTGTTAAAGATGGATTCTTTGAGAATCTCAGTAGGCTTATGAGTTATGGCTTTCTTCTTTTCTCCAAAAGCAGTTTAGAATTTATGTGTTACCATAAAGGGAATCTTTCCATTATGTTCAAAGATTTCATGGTTCTTGTTGAGCCAAAGTCCCCATATCACATAGCAATGAAGTTATTTGAATTATTGTTGATCTTCCAACCATGAATTAAGGTAAAGCATCAAATTGTCTTGATTCCAACAACCTAGACAATTCAAAGATTAGAGTATCTCCTGCCACACTACCAATGCAAAAGAGCACAAAACAAAGAGATGATCCACCAACTCCCCTTCCACTTACAAAGAATGCATATGTTTGGTTCCTACTAGCTTCACTTGTATACATGGTCTAAGGTCAAGATTTGGTTTGACAATGCAAGCCAAGTAAAGATTTGAATTTTTAGAGAACAAGCTAACTTCCATTCCAAGGACCACCACCAAAGATTCTCACATGTTAAATTCATATATCAATTCCACTCACCCTTTTTACATCAAATACAGTGTAGGAACAAGAACAAACAATAGAGCAGGGTTTTTTTCTCTATTGATATTGCTTAAGTGTGCATTGGATAAGGGATTAAGGAGTTTGCAGGTGCCAGGTGACTCCAAAATGGAAGTGGATTGGTTCCAAGGCAAGTCTCAAATATCCACCCTAGCATTATCTCCATTGTTATGCAGAATTAGGGAAGCTAAGGAGGCCTTTGAAGTAGTCCCCATTGAACTTATTTATAGGGAAATTAACCTTAAGGCTTATTCACTCTCAAAAGTGGTCGTGGTATTATAGAATTGAACACTAGTTTGCAAGGAAATTTGAGCAAAAGAAGAACCCCATAGTTCCACTTGTCCATCTTTTGATTATTGAACTCTAAAAGCATAACAAGATTAGAAGAAGGAAATCCTTAGGGTTACTTAGTCACTGTTTACTTTATTTCATTCATACTTGCTTTTAGGAAAATTATTCAATTCATGTACTAATGATGATATTTTAATAGAGAAGATCCATATTAGTTTTATAAGAAAATGTTGTTTATTAGGAGGTGTTATTGTTGCTATCAAAACCCTCCAAAAATTTTCTCACACTTGAAATTTGGAGCCTATTGAGGATCTTATGGTATGTCGTATTATGGTTACTCCATGGTCATTTGATGTTTTGTAGGGTGTTTAAGTCTTATCCTAGTTTAGATTGTCAAGTCACTTGCGCATACATGCTCAGTCTCTGATGAGTTTATGAGTGCACTTCCTTTATGCAAACTCGAACAAGCATAACACCATTCGACAAGACATTTCTAGTTCAATGTTCAACTTATGTCAATAGTAGGTGCACACTTTTATTGACATTCTCCCTCATTTTGATTGCAATTGTACTTTTAGTTCAGCGAATTTTCATAACTGTCGCTTTTGCGCACTTTTGCCTTCACAAGCGTCGCTTTCATGTTTACAACTATTTCTTTTGCTTGTTTCCACTTTAATAAGTGCCTTTTTTCATGTTATATTTTCTCTAGCATGTTTCGCTTTCAAGGTTGTTCGCATTTTGTAAGTATCGTCTTCATGTTTTCCTCCTATCGCAAGTGTCGCTTTTTTTGTTTTCACTCCTGCATGTGTCACACCTTTGTGTATCACCAAAGTTAGTTTTGGTGCACTCTTCTGCATTAGATGGTCTTACATATCATTAGAATATGCGCTAGACACATTCTTATACCTTAGCACAAATTTTGTCCACAATCGTCACTTCTATCTTAATTTATGTTCTAAGTGTTGTAATGTGTCGTTTCAATTGTCGCACTTAGAAATAGGTGTCGCTTTGTTATTGATTTATGGTGTGATTGTTGTCCATGAGCCTTGTGCATTCCATTGGCTTGTATTGATGGTAGTGATGTGTGCGATCAATGTTTGAGTCATCTTAGGATGCATTTCTTTCTCCTACTATGTTGGTCCCACACTTAGCCATTTTGAGAGCTCTTCTTCTTCATCCTTCAGCCTAGTGCAAGTCATAAAGGCATTAATCCTCTTACTAGGTGATGAGCACAACTTATTCATGAGCCTTATTAACGTATCTTTCCTCCCATACTTCTGCACTAAGTATTTTCTAAGGTCTCCTCCCTCTCACAGTGCATTAGTACTTCCTAAGAATAAGTCACCTAGCCTTGTGTTGCCTCCCTTAGTGAAAAGCACATTCCATATGAACAAGTAGCCATTGTTGGAGAGAAATGCGCTCTCCCAAGCCTGAGTGCACTTCAAAACAATGAATTTCACTTCAAAACAATGAAACACACTTCAAACACTTAGTGAAAAAACACACTTCAGAACAACAAGGACCCTTTGAGCGCACTTTGGAACAACGAAACACACTTCAGAACAATGAAGGATCCTTTTTCTCATAAAATGTGCATGGCACATTCATGAAGCACGAAGCCTTAAAGTGCATGACACACTCACAAAGGACATAACCTTCCCTTAGAGAACATGGTGCAGTCACGAAGCACGAAGCCTTAAGGCGCATGGTGCACTCCTGAAGCACAAAGCCTTCATCCTTCCCTTTGAGCACATGGCACACTCTTGAAGCCTAAAGCCTTTGAGTGCATGGTGCACTCTTGAAGCACGAAGCCTTCATCCTTCTCTTAAAGAGTGCATGGTGCAATCATGGAGCTTGATGCATTCATTTGAGCGCACTCCTTCGACTCGAAGAACTGTGCCCTCCTAGTTCCTCTTGAGTGCACAAGTTCATTATGAAGAATCGAAGCCTGACCCCTTTGTCCCTTCGATGAGCGCCCTTGCACCCTCCTTTTTCCTCTTGAGTGCATGAGAACAATTGGAAGGCTTGAAACCTGAGCCCTTCATCCCTTCGGTGTGCACTGTTGTGCTATCCTTAACTTCCTTGAGTGCATGAGCGCATCTTCAACCAACGAATGATTCTCCTTCATGCTTCATACCTAATCCCTACGCCCTTGAGTTCTCCCTCTCCTCCTTGAGTGCACAAGTGCACCTTGAAGGGCTCTTGTGAGCCTTGATGAGTTTGACTGAGCTCTCCTAATCAAGCCTTCTTCTTTTGACCCTCTCACAGGTAGATCATTCCATGAGCTAGGTAGTGATAGAATAGATGTTTTTAGACTGATTTTTCCTTATCATGAATTATTTTCATTGGCAGGAGTACCTTCCTAGCATGACAAGGTGATGCTCAAGAGAAGATAACAAGGAGAAAACATAAAAAAACACCTGCAAAGAAGAAGAACAAAATAAAGCTATCATGGAGACATGAAGCAGATCATGGATCGAGACAGAAAGAAGACATTGCATGATGACTCAAGAGATTTCGATATTGATCAAAGACCCTTTGGAGGGTGAAAATGAAGAACAAAGTAGATATTTCATGAAGATGAAGCATAAATCATATCTATCATCAAGAATGCAAGATGAAGCAGCAAGGAAGACAACTTGGAATTGCCACCTCATCATGAAGTCCATGTCATCATTGTCAAGTTGTAATTTGTATAAGTGTCATCATAATGGTCAATATGTGTCCATGTGTCATGCCACATCATCATGTGGAATGTAATGATGTATTCTCAAGAAAAGGACAAAATGTAATGTGTGGAATTCCAAGAGTCATATGTGGAATATGAAAAGTCACTTAGTCATATATGGACAAAATGTCTTTAGGAGAAGTCCAAAAGTCATTAGAAGTTCAAGAGTTGTTTATAAGTCCAAAGGACACATTAGAAGTCCAAGAGTCATGAGGGTAATTCAAGAGTCATGGGGATATGAAAGGTCATCCCCTTTGTTATAAAATCAACCTCATAACTCAAGAAAGAGGCTTTTGGAGGCTTAGGCTTTGGAGAGCTAGTCTTGGCTTCTCTACTTGGCATAGGAGAGAAAACTATTTTTTGGAGAAGCAAGAAGTGACTTAATGTTCCACTACTGGAACTAGTGCCTCACCATTGTAACTGTGTACTTGGATCTCTCACCAAGCTCGAAGAGCCAACACATTTGCATGCATGTATTGTGAATGTCTTATGACTATTCTTTATATATTTGTTATATATGTTTCATTCATATGTACTAAGGAAATTGAACTATTTCGGTGGCCTCAGTACTTATCTTGTTGAAGGTGTGTTGTATGTGGTTTAATGATCATTGTGTCTATGTGAACTATTTTACTAGATAACTAATGAATCTTTCTTTTCTCATGTGTCTCTCTTAGGTTAGTACTATTACTTCCTTCTAGAGGCTCACTTTTTGTCTCCCCCTCATGAAAGTATCCTTTTATACATTACAATCAGTGTTTCACAATTTCAACTTACTTGCTTGTTCAAGATTTATGTATATAATCTCTTATGTTATTCGTTGAAACCAAGATGAACCTTCGTGTTATAGTGGCCAGGCAGATACTTTGGATGGGGCTCCTACTCCAAACACTGTGAGGTCTAATTGGGACTTCACACTGAGGAGACCCCCTACATGTTGGTGGTATCCAACACCATCAACAAGAAGATAGTAATTGAATTTATTAATCTTCTCCATAATTTAATCGTGACCTTGCATGCTTGTACTATGTAGATTTTGATTTCTCCTCTCACGAAAAAGAAAATATACATTTTTTCTCCTTGGGAAAAAAATATAATTACTAATATAAACTTCAAGCATAACATTGCAATGGGTGATGAAATTAATGTTGAATCAAGGGAAAATACTATCACATTAATTTAAATGGAAGATAGAAGATTTTATTACATTAATTTAAGTGCTTGCATAATTTTATAATGTTACATGTTATAGATATTTTTGTACATGTATAATATCTTAATTGAGAATAAACAAACTCGAGGAGCTAGTGATGAATTTGGTGGTCTTCTACAAAAAGACACACTAAGTGATGAAGTTGACTCAAAGAATGCATTGACACACTTCAAAGATGACTTAATTGCATGCAAGTAGATGTTGAGGATCCTTGAACATAATGCTTAAGGTTGCTTATTAGGATTCATTGTGGACATTGCATATAGAGGTTTTATCCTTATATTTTAGTTTTAATAGTTGTTTTATTATTTGATGTATAAGTTTAGTTTTGCTTGATTTGTTGAAGGCTAGGACTTTAACTCAACATTTACATGGTATATTTCCACTTTCATATGGGGAGAGAGATATTTGAACTTTTACATGCATAGTAAAGCCTTCATCAATTAAACATAAAATACATTCATATCATGTAGCAATGTAATCTTTTAATAATACTTATTTTCATAGTATGGTGAAACTAACTTACAACATTTTTCATAATATTAGTAGAGCTTCTTTATAACTTGATAGTTGTAACTCAAATTTGTAAACTTTATTGTAACAACAATAGATTTTAGTAAACCCCAAGGGTTAGCTTTATGGGTAGATGTTGTACAAGAAGTTTATGGAGGTCTTGGGATTAAACCTCTTAGGGTTACCAATATATATTTTTATTAGCAATGATTACAATCGTTTATGCAGAAAATTGAGGAAGAGCGGGGAATTCCCAACAATCTAGAAAGGTACTAACATCCTTACTTGAAACACCTAATATGTTGTGAGTGGGGGACTATAGTTTCCAAAAAAAGAATTGTAGTACATGTTAAGTTACATCTTCTTTCGAAGTAAACAAAACTAGTTCAATCTTAAATAAAATAGTATAAAAAGATAATTCAAAATAAATCACATAAAAGAATAATAGAAAAATGAATCAATAAGAAGTATACAATCATGCGTGTTATTAATGCATGTCATGGAAATTAATACATGTCATGAACATTTTACAAATTGAGTATATGCATGTGACCTTACAACAATAGTTGATAGTAATCTATCCCATGGTAACACATGTAACAACACTTAAATCTAGTACATTGTATCTATATGCAAGATATCCTTTCAAGATGTTCACACAATCTTTAATTGTTCTCTTTGCTAACTTTGTTTACACTCAATTTATCCAAGTTATTGTGTACTTATTATATTCATGGATCTCTAACATTGATGATTGACTCTCTGAGTCTCTATCAAATATGATGGATCTACATTGGTGGAAATTTTGATGCATTTTGACACTATATTCACATTGGATGGCCACTAGGACAAGATCCAAGGATGAGAAGAATGAAGCTCATTGTAAATCTCCAACTAACCTTCCTTTTCACTATCCATGGTAAATAAAATCCCAAGGAATACTAATCCTAATAGTTCCTTTTGATATGAATGGATCATTATATTATGTGTCATTCCATATGGCACTTTATTGGGTGGAAAGTTAGAGTCATCACCTTATTCATTCCATTTTAGGGGAAAACACTAGTTTAGTGATTTAGAGTAAAAAAAACATCTTGAGATATTTTTGGACTTTAAATGTTGGTAAACAAGGGTATTGTAGAAGTAGATAAATAAGAATCCATGAAAATTCCATGAAACATTGAAGCACAATTAACATAATAAGGCATTATAGGAAAAATGAATATTATAAACTAATCGAAGATATCAACTATATTTATTTGAATGTTTATCTAATTTCCCTAAAACCATGTAGATATGGTAAACTTACATCATCTAAGATAGCTCCAAATCAATTAGATATATATGCTTTTCTAATAGTCTCTTCACCCAACCAATTACTTGAATTAACTAGGACCACTTTAGTTAGTCCAATTTGACTAGACGAAATTTCCTATGTCAACTAGTTAACAACATAATAAATGATCAACTAATTGTATAAGTCTAATAAAATGAATCCAAAGTTTGAGAAACCATTGATTTTAACATTAAATGACCATTTCATGGTCAAAACTTTGTGAACAATGTGCCCAACCTCTCAACATTGTTCTACTCATTGAGATATTTACAACAATCTAAAGAGCACCTCAATCATAATTAGTATGAGAGAGTTAAGTATTTGACTAGTTCATCTAGACTTTAACCAAGTTGATGCCACATCATTGCTCATACTCATGCATGTGGATCTAATAATGTGTGGAATTTTAAGAAGATTCCTAGTGGGATCCTCTATAGGGGTATAATGGGGACAAAAAGACCCATTATAGTTAATAATAGTGAAGAAAAGACAATCACAACCATGTGGTTTCAAGCAGACATATTAACGTGGTGCTTGCAAGCACAAAAAAGGAAAGGTTAAGAAGACTTCCACCACTACACATTAATGTGAGGATCTAAGAACATCTGTAACCATTGTAACATCCATGGTCATACTCAATATAAATGTTAGAACCTACATCTTGAATTGAATACAAAGAATTACAAGAAGGATGCCAAGAAGAAGAACATGCTAAGCATAGATTCAAGTAACTAGGCAGAGAGAAGTAAGATGTAGATGAGAATATTTATTGCACAACAATGCAAATGGAGTTGAAGATGAGTGGCATCCATTGTTAAAGCAGAGAAAGACATGACTAAATTCAGGGATGAGTGCTCTATTTGAATCCAATGCACATTCCAACCTCATAGCAAAGGATCTAGTGAGTAAGCTTGAATTGGAAATTCATGAACATACTCGCCCATACCCAATGGATGGGTAAGGTTAATAGATCTTAGAGTTACTAAGAAATGCAACACTAGAGTTTCCATCAATGAAAACTCTACACATGCAGAAGCAATGTGATCTTCATAACGAGAGAAGACCAATATCATTCTTTATTCAAGGATGGAATATCCTTCATCATTAATGCATGCAAAGGTAAATCCAAGAACTCCTTAGTAAATGTCAACCAAAACAAGAAACTAATTAGTTTAACTAAAAGTTTTTATTACTCTTATTGAAATAAAATTAACAATGACATGTATTGGTAGATGTAAATGAATCTCTAGGGGGGTGTACTAAAGCGCATAGGCATGAATTTGATAATATCCATAGGCAGATAGAAGAGTGTTATAATAACTCAAAGTTATACTTCCTATGAGGGAAGTGGACCACAAGATACAATTTTGTTTGATTCTCCATTGTCAAACATATGATTGTGAAGAACTAATTGACATGAATGAAGTGAAGAAACCACTGTAACAACAATTAGAGTCAGGAGTGATATGGCAAAACACCTCACTTTGTAGGTCACCTATCATCATAGTGTCCAAGAACGATGGGATGTGGAGAATGTGTATACACTATAGAGTGCTAAATAATATCACCCTTAATAATTGATACCCTCTACCTAAGATTGATGACATCTTGGATTTGGTACATCCTACCAAGTACTTCACCAATTGGATATTAATGTGGGTTCTTATGTATGTTTTGTTTTTTATATGTTTTTTTCAATGTTTTAATATATTTTATTTATTTATTTATTTTAGTATTTAAAAAAAAATCTATTTTATTTTATTAATAAAAATTTTAAAATGTTTTATTTTATTTTTTGTTTTTAATTTTTTAATTAATTGATAATTTCTAAAATTTAAATTTTAAGGTTTTTTTTTTTTTTTTTTGAAAATATGTATTTTTTTAAATGTGTTTTATAGTTTTAAAACAAAGAAATTTTTTTTTTTAAATGTATATACAACATTTTCTCAATTTAATTATTTTTTAATGTAAATTATTAAAAAATAAGAATTAATTGATTAAATATTTCAAACAATGCCACTTTTGGATTTAACATCAATTTTATGTTTATTATTTTTTAGGGTACTAGTTGTCAAGGCCATAATTTCAACTAATTCATAATTTTAACCCCAAAAATAATAGTGGTGTTATTGGTAATATCATTTTTTTATTTAGGGGTTAAACAAGTTGCAATTTTAACTATCCTACAAAAAAGGGTGCTATTGGTAGCACCATTTTTGTTTTGAGGGTAAAATAACCATTGAATGTGACCTGTGAAAAATCACAACTCAATAATGTTATTGTTAAGTTGGTAATGTTGTTTCATCATTAAGTATAAAAAGGGTAGTAATAACAAGTTGACAAACATTTCATCAAGACCACCAACACCCAAGCTCACAACTTTGTGTACTCTTATGCACATTGTAACAACCCAAAATTCAACATACAACTATCTACGTCAATTATACAATTAATAATCAACACACAAACTAGTCAACTATTTAACATAGAGTTTTCGAAAACCACGATCAAAGAAGACTTACCTGTGATGACGATATACCTTACTTGTGATTTTAGAGTTATAATGCTATACAGATCCTGCTAACCCTAACAAGGTTTTGGGGATGGCTCTCCACTCAACTATAGGCTCAACTGCACATAATCTTTCTACAACTGGTCACCCTTGAACCCTCAATCAACTAATTCTGCCAGGGAATCCTTTGTCTCACAACACTATCCTTCCAAAGGAATGAATAATGCTTCACATCCCCCTTTTCACCCATTAATTTAATAGAACAAACCGTTTCAAAAATGGAAAAGGATCTGCATGTATACAATCCATATGTCAACATGCCAACTTTTATTTCTTTGTTTTAAATTTACTTAATTGAACATTTTTTCTTAATTTAACTTTTGTTTATTTTATTTTATTTTACTTATTCTTACTATATATATATATATGATGAAGATGTAGTCCTACCAAGCTTACAATCAATATATATCTATCTATCTATCTATATATATATATATATATATATATATATATATATATATATATATATATATATATATATATATATATATCTATATCTATATCTATAGATATAGATATATATATATATATATATATATATATATATATATATATATATATATATATATATATATATATATATATATATAGATAGATATATATTGATTGTAAGCTTGGTAGGACTACATCTTCATCATGTCCAACTTCTCATCCTGATCGGGGGGATATCACAAGATTTGAACCCAAGACTTCCGATTTAGTGAGACTTCATTTCCGTAGCCATTGCCAATTGAGCTACCCCAAAAGGACTATTTATTATATTTGTTATTATTATATTTTCTTTATTATTTAATGTTTATTTACTATTATTATATTTTCTTCATTATTTATTGTTTTATTTACTTATATATTAATATTTATTATTATTATTATAGTAGGGCATTTCACACATAAAACCCTTCACCATGATGCATACAAATAGGAATACAAAGAAGATGAGGACTTCAAGGAGATATTTTAGTTGTGATAAGGCCAAGTTCATGAAGAATAAGGTGGTAAAAAGGTTTATTACCATCTCAAATATGGGCTACTCAACAAGCTAGATAAGCTTTGTGTTCATAAAGGTGAGAGAACACAACTTATAAGAGAGGCTCATAAATCTAAAGTTCAATAGTCAACTTGCATAGATATGTCTACTAGCCTAGGATGCATACTTTGGTGTACCAATAAAGCCAGGAATAGAAAACAAAATTTGTATCATCCCTTACCTATATCCACAAGGCCACGAGAGAGAACCTCCCTGGATTTTGTGAGTTTTACCAAGAATCAAGCGGGGACATGACTATCTATTTGTGGTGGTGGACATATTAAGCAAGATGTGCATCCTCATGCATTTTAAAAAGACTATTAGGGGAAAGATACAACAATAATATTCATTTAGATGGTATGGTGCACTTTTGAATACCAAAGAGCATCATTTTGGATAGAGAAAACATATTTCTTAGTGTCTTTTGAACTACATTCTAGGAGAAGATGGTCCCCAAATTGAAGAGTACAAAAACATCCCATCCATATCTATATATATATATATAATGAACATGATATTGGTTCAAAATTTGAATGGTTATAATCATAAACATCCAAGAACTTGGGATTGGAATTCGATTTGAATTCAACACTGTCATAATAAACAAATCCATACTTCTACTAGTAAGTCCCCTTTTAAAAACTTGTTTTAGATATTCATAACCTTCACTTCTATATGTTTTATACGGAAAAAGAGAGTATAGAAGGAATGTGCCACAAGAGAAGCATTGAAGGCTAAAATATTCTTGACAAGATCAGGCATATCCATTTTTAGGTATAAGAGACATTAGAGAAATCATAGGAGAAGTGCATGGTCAAACATGACTAGCATATAATTGACAATACATTCAAGTTAGGAAATTGACTCTTGTTAGACTTGGAAACAGAGAGACTTCAAGCACATCATAAGAATATCAAGGATCTACATTATGATCTTTTCAGAGTGTTGGAATAGGTAGGAATAACACCTCCATACATGCACATTTACTTAGTAGTGAATGTGGAGAATCTAAAACTTTGTGAGCCATTAATGTTCAATGAAGAAAATGATAGGAATGACTTACATACCATAAAGGAATTATATATAGATGTTCATGTAGATATAGTGAATGATGTAATTTTATTTTAAAAAGTCCAAAATAATTAGATATGGGTGGAATATTAGAGAAAATTTTAGGTCAAGAATCAATGATTGCAATGGTTATAAGTATAATTTAGTATGCATAACATAAGAAACGAGTAGAAGATATCATTTCCTTTATTAAAGCTAGATATTCATTCCTATCTTAGTGGAAATGTTATATGAAGATACTTGTGTTGGAGGGTAGTGCACCATAGACTTAAGTCATGGGTATTTAATTATGACTCTCTTCAAGTCCTAGTTTTATTTTATTGGGTGCAAAAATGACCAGTGGATTCATTGAAATTTACCAACAAAAGCAAGAATAGAGTTTTCAAGAGTATGCTAATGCATTCAAAAGGCAAGCTATTATATTGGGAATATCTCCTAATAACTTATATGTTGTCCTCAAGTATTTGGTGGGTCCATATAGTCATTTAAAGAGGCAAGTGATTCTCTATAAACCTAGCACCATTGATAAGGCTTGTGTGCAAGCAAACTATCTAAATATGGACATGAAGAAAGGGGAACCCCAATAATGTGGTTTCAAGTAGACATATCAACATGGTGCTTCCAAGCACAAAGAAAAGAAGTGGAAAAGACAGGTTAATAAGACTTCCACCACTACACATCAATGTAAGGATCTAAACAACAATTTCAACCATAATAACATCAATGGCCATACTCAAGATAAGTGTTAGAAGATTCATCTTGCATTGAAAATGAAGAATTACAAGAAGGAGGCTAAGAAGAAGAACATGTTGGGTATTAATTTGAGTAACTAGGTAGAGAGAAGTTAGTTGTAGACAATAATATTTATTGCACAACAATGAATAGGGAGGTGAAGATGGGTGGTATCCATCACAAGGAAGAGAAAGAGATGACTAAACTCTTCCAAATCAAGATATAATTCAAGACAAAGGTGGATGCTATATTTAACTCTAATGCATATGTCAAACTCCTGGCAAAGATCCAATGAGTAAGCTCTAGGATTGTTAATTCATGACCATCATTTCCCATACCCACTTGGTTGGGAAAGTAAAGATAATAAAGCTCTGAGTTACTAAGAAATTCAACATTAAATTTTCCATCTATGCAATATTTACACATGCATTAACGGATGTGAAGTTCATGAGGAGAGAAAACTAGTACACTACTTAATCAAGGATGGAAAATCCTTCATCATCAATGCATGCAAAGGTAAATCCAATAACTCATTGGTAAGTGTCAACCAAGACAATAAACTAATGAGTTCAACTGGGAAGTTTGTATTACTCTTATTGACATAGAATTAAAAATGAAATGTATCAATAGAATTAAAGACATATCGAGAAGGATGTGATTAAATGTCATAAACACTAATTGGATAATATTTCATAGTCATACATAAGAGTGTTCCAATAGTCCAAGGGGACACTTCTTATCATGGAAGTGGACCACAAGATATAGTTTTTGTTTTATTCCCCATTTCAAAACATATGCACATAAAATCCACGCTAGAAATGGATTAAGTGAAGAAGAAATTGCAACAACTATTGGAGTAGGGAGTCATATGACCAAACAACTCACTTTGTGGGTCACCTATCATCACAATGTTGAAGAAGGATGAGAATGGAGAAAATGTAAATAATATGGAGTGATAAATAATATCGCCCCTAATAATAGATACCATTTACATAATATTGATTACTTGTTGGATTTGTTGCCATTTAAAGTACTTCACCATATTGGATCTTAAATTGGGAGACCAAACTGTGAAATTCAAAGATAAAGGCACTTTTATGGCCACCTTCAAGGAGAGGCAATGTCTATAAAAATGATTGGTAATGTCTTTTGGTATATGTAATGCACCAACTATACTTATGCAACCGATGAATGGTATATTACATCCCTTTTTAGATTCATCTATATAATGTATTTGAATGATGAGTTAGTATTTATCTACACATTGGAACAATATATATCACACTCACACTTAATGGATATTTTAGAGACTTTAAGAAAGCAGCAAATATTGGTAACCATAAGAAGTGTGAGTTTTATTGATAATCCTTAGTGTACTTAGGGTATGTTATTAGTGGAGGGGAACTCAAAGTTGAACTTATAAACATGGGAACCATCTTCAAGTTCCCAACTCATACAAATGTCACTAAATGTAGGAGCATTGTGGGAGGACCTTAATACCTTAAAATGATCATAACATCTTTTTCAATTGTTAGAAATTAATTAATGGAGCAATGAAATACAAAAAATATTACATAAACACAAATACAAAAATGCATAAAACAAGAGAGACACATATATATGTGGTTCACCCAATTTGGGCTATGTCCATGGAGAAACAACCAATCCTTCATTTTATGTTATCAAACAAAATGACGAGATACGACCTACAACAAATCCGCTATAATTTCCTCTTTGCTCTCACACAACCTCCTCTCTCTCTCTCTTGCTTAGAATAATCATGCACAACTGCAATATAATTCCCCCATATAAACCGAGGGTTGCCTTCTAGGGAAAAACCCTAAATTAACATAATTTATACCATCAGATCGTCCACCTAATGAATGACCCAAATTGACTATGAAATTACAATATTTTACAAGGCAATTTCTCATCTATTTTTAGCTTCGGGGGTGCTACCCCCAAACCCCCGCTAGGGGGACTTATAAAAGTATTTGTCGCCCCTCCTAGACCCCCTTGACAGTGATTAAACAGGTGGCATTTCCACCCCATTAGGAACAGTGATCCAACGTGGCTAAAACAAAGAACCTCTGAACAATCACGAAGATAATCAAGTTCCACACCCAACAATATCCCACTTGGACACTGATTATATAAACTCCATAATTACTTCACTTGTTGGACAATGACTCCACTTGGACCTTGTTATTTCTCATCCTCACCGTCATACTTGAATACCAATTGAAACTGAGCAGAATCTCAGTTTCTCCTTGGTTACAAATTTTGTTAACATATCTGCAGGATTCTGGCTAGTGTGTATCTTTTCCAACTTCAACTGTCGATCTTCCAACATTTACCGTATGAAATGGTACTTGAGTTGTATATATTTAGTCTTGGAATAAAATGTTGAGTTCTTTGCAAGATGAATGGTACTCTAGCTGTCACTGTATAACCTTCCCTCTCCTTCTTCTTGCCCAATTCATCCATAAAACTTTGTAACCATATCATTTCTTTACTAGCCTCTATAGCAACAACATTCTCTTTTTTCATTGTTGAAAGTGCAACAATGTTTTGTAACTCTGAAACCCAAATGACAGTTGTTCCACCTACTATAAACACATACCTTATGGTGCTCCTCCTATTATCTCTGTCACTTGTCATATCTGCATCAACATATCCTTGTAGAACAATGTTCGAACCACCAAATCATAATGCGTGATTTGTGGTACCTATCAAATACCTGAGAATCCACTTCATTTCCATCCAATGCTCTTTTCCTGGATTATTCATATACCTACTTACAACTCCCATTACATGTGCAATATCAGTCATTGTGCAAACCATTGCATGCATTAAGCTTCCAATTGTTGATGCATATGGAACTTTACACATATAATCTATTTCTTCCCAAGTCTTGGCATACATCTCCTTACGTAGTTTGAAATGGCTAGCCAAAGGTGTACTTATTGGTTTTGCATTCTACATATTAAAATTCCAACACCTTTTCTATATGCTCACTCTGAGACAATGTTAGTTTGTGATTTTTCCCGTCTCTAGTTATTCTCATAGCAAGGATTTGTTTTGCAGCACCCAATACTTTATTGCAAATAGATTTTCTGATTTTCCTTTGAGCACATTTATTTCCTGCATGTTAGACCCTACAACAAGCATGTCATCTACATACAATAGCAATATAATATAGTTTCCATCATTTTTCCTTTTAAGATAAACACAATGGTCAAAGTGGCATCTCGTATAACCTTGTTCAGACATAAACATATCGAATTTTAGATACCACTGCCTTGGAGCCTATTTTAAGCCATACAAGCTCTTCTTCAATTTTCACACTAATTTCTCCTTCCCTTTGACCTCACACCCTTGTGGTTGCTGCATATATATTTTTTCCTCCAAATCCACATAGACAAAGGTTGTCTTTACATCTAACTATTCAAGATGCAAATCTTCTGCTACCATTAGACTTAAAATAGCTATGATCGAAGTCCTTTTAACAACATGAGAAAAAATTTCATCAAAGTCTACCATTCTTTTGCGCAAACCCCTTCACCACAAGTCTAGCCTTATACCTGTGTTTACCTCCATCTTCTTCCTTAAACCTGTAAACCCATTTATTATGCAATGTTGTTTTACTTGTAGGCTACTTGACTAAGTCCCAAGTCTGGTTATGCATCAAGCAATCCATCTCTTCTTCCATGGCTTGCTCCAACTTCTTCTTGGTTTCTACCTCTATTTCTTCTTCATATCTTTGTAGTTCACCAAAACCAGTCAACAATACATAATGTAATGAAGGAGAGTATTGTTCAAGGGGTATACTTATCTTGTTAGATCTTCTAACACCACTTTCATGTGTTTGAGGTGCTTGTTGTTGTTGTGGCTGCTGTTCATTATGATTTTTAGACACCTTTACTTTCTCTATGATCTCATCAAGCATGACATATTCTTTGTTTTCTTTTTTCCCATTTCTTTCCCTGCATTTGATCCTTATACAAGACCTTTTCATTGAATATGACATCTATGCTCCTAATGAATTTGTGATTTTCATAGTCATATAAGCGATAGCCAAAATCATTTACACCATATCCAATAAAGGTACATTTCTTTATTTTGCCTCAAGCTTTATTCTATTTTCTTTATTGATGTGGACAAAGGCTTCACAACCGAAAGTCTTTAAAAATGAGTAGTTTACCTTTTTACTTGTCCACGCATCCTATGGAATACCACCATCCAAGGAACTTGAAGGCCCTCTGTTTATTAGATAAACAACAATATATACAATATCTGCCCAAAATTGTAATGGAAATCCTATATGCAATCTCATGCACCTTGCACGCTCCATGATTGTCCTATTCATCCTTTCTAACACACAATTTTCTTGTGGTGTTCCTAGACTGTCTTCTCTCTACGGATCCCATGATATGAACAATAGTTATTAAACTCTTTTCTTGCAGTATTCACCTCCATTGTCTGACCTGAGACACTTCAACTTCTTTCTTGTCTCATTCTCAACCAAAGCTTTCCATTTCTTGAAAGTATCAAATACATTAGATTTATTATGAATACAACAAATCCAGGTTTTTATAGTTGCATCATCAATAAAAGTAACATGATAGTGAGAGACACTAAGAGATGATACCTAAGCAGGTCCCCATACATTTGTATGCACAAGCTCTAATTTTTCGCTCTTATTTTCCTTCCCAACTCTGATAAATATGACTCTCTTTTGTTTTCCGTAAACACAATTTTCATACTCTTTCTCACTCTTTCTCACACATCTCTTTCTCACTCATGTGCTCGAGCCTATGATGCAATAATGTCGTATCTGCTCCTGTGGAAGTCAAAGCATTAATAGAATAATAAATACCATTGCATAAATACAATGTACTAACCTTTTCTCCTTTTTCTATTACAAGGGCTCATTTAGTGACCTTCCAGGTTTTGTTTGTGAATGTAGTTATAGAACCTTCACCACCTAACTTCCCTGTTGAAATTATATTTTTCTTCAGATCTAGAACATGCCTTACCTCCTTTAATAGTCATTGGTTTCCATTTTGTTTCTTTATCATAACCTTACCCATTCCAACAATTTTATAGGGTTTATCATCACCCAAATGAACCTGTCCAAAATCTCCTTGAACATAGTCATGAAAATTTTTCCTATCAAGTGTGGCATGGAATGAGACTCCTGAATCTACTACCCAGAAATCAAAATATTCTCTAATGAAAGAATCAAAGCATCTTGCAACACATCACCCGTCACATTCGTTTCATGACTATTCTCTTGTTGTCCATCTCCTTCTTTTCCCTTCCGAGATTTGTAGTATTTCTTCAGGTGTCCTTTCTTCCCAAATTTCCAACACACTATCCCTAATCTGGATTTTGATATGTCTTTTCTTGACTTACTACGATTTCTTGGGATCCTTACTCTTTCCATTTTTCTTCCCCTAGTCTCTACAGTCAAAGCATGACCTAAAATCTCAGTGAAGATTTATCATTGCATTTCCTCACTAAGGATTGTACCAACAACATCATCAAACTTTAAAGTACTAGATTCAGAGACGGAGTTATTAATAGCCATAACTAAGCCATTCCAACTTTCTGGTAATGAGCACAGAAATAACAGAGCCCCAAATTCATCATCAAATTTTACCCTTACAAAACTTAACTGATTGGTAACCGTGTTAAATTCATTTATATGATCAACAACAAATCCACCTTTTGACATCTTCATATTAAATAGATGCTACATAAGAAATGCCTTATTTGAGGCCGAGTGATTTGCATGTAGTTTGGCTAATGTTGTCATTAACCTTCTGTTGTCATTTCCTTTGCAATGTTGAATGCCACAGCTGTATTGTTCCTAGTGCCTTTCTCGAGAATCTCCCATTATGTGTCCATCATACTCGTCGGCTTCCTTGTTTTTTTGTGCAATGACAAGTACAAATCTTTCTCATACAGATAATCTTCCATCTACATCTTCCATAACTGGTATTTTTGGCCATTAAATTTCTCGACCCTAAACCCACCATCTTCCGCCATTACTCCCACTTGAACCAGGAACCCTTCTTTCCTGCGAGTTTATCATCCAAATAAACCTTCGGCTCTGATACTAGTTGTTAGAAATTAATTAACGGAGTAATAAAATACATAAAATATTGTGGAAACACAAATACATAAATGAATAAAACAAGAGAGACATGGATATACATGGTTCACCCAATTTGGGATACGTCCACGGAGAAACAACCAATCCTTCCTTTTATATTATCCAACAAAATGAAGAGATACAACCTACAACAAATCCGTTGTAATTTCCTCTTCGCTCTCACACATGCTCCTCTCTCTCACTCAAAATAATCATGCACAACTGCAATAAAATTCCTCTTATAAACCTAGGGTTTCCTTTTAGGAAAAAAACCATAAATTAACATAACTTCTACAGTCAGATCATCTGCTTAATGGACGACCCAGATTGACTACAAAATTACAATATTTTACAAGGAACTTTTTCATCTATTTTTAGCTTCGGGGGTGTTGCCCCCGAACCCCTACTAGGAGGGGATCATAAAAATCGTATTCACCCCCCATGGACCCCCATGATGGCGATTAAACTGATGACGTTTCTGCCCCATTAGCAACAAGGATCCAACGCGGCTGAAACAAAAAACCTTTGAACAATTAGGAAGATAATCAGGCTCCACACCCAACATCAATTGTGGTTGCACCACTCCATGCAATAACAACCAATGGAAAGAGTTTATAGTTGGGGGGGGGGTGTAATCATGACAAGGATTTTGAAGAATTGAAATGAAATCTTATTCAAGAACTAATTCTTGCATTTGAAAATTTTCATAAGCCTATTAAAGTGGATATAGGTGTAAGTGGGTATGATATGGTATTAGTCTTTATGTAAGAAGGTAAGGTAGTTTATTATCATTTTGAACTTTTACATGGAATGGCTTGAACTACCCCACATATGACAAAGAGATCCATGCTTTGTTTTATATTTTTAATAAATGTAAGCACTATCTAATGGGATAGGATACTATCCTCCACGCTGATAGCTAATCTTTACAGTATTTGTAGATCTAAAGTAAGCTTCAATGAGAAAGGCACTACAAATGGATGGATTTTTTAAAGCAACTTAATCTCATCATCAAGCATAGGAAGGGTAGTACTAACACATTGGTAAACATGTTTTCAAGACCATCAACACCCAAGCTCATAGCTTTGGGTAGTCTTATGCACAAAAAACCTTTCACCCATGATATTCTGAAATAGGAATATAGAGAAGATGAGGACTTTAAGGAGATACTTTGACAAGGCCAAGTTCATGAAGTAGAAGGTGGAAACAAGGCTTGTCACCATCTCAAATATGGGATACATAACAAGCTAAATAAACTTTTTGGAAATACTGAGAGGGGGGTGAATGAGTATTTATTTTCAATTGTGACTTTTACCAGTTAGATCACTTATATTTAGAACACACAATGAACAATAAGAATAAATGCTTTTATTAATTTATTTAATAAATCAAGTACAATGTATATAGGCCTCCAACCCTCGATGAAGACACTAATCTTCAATCATCCAGGCTCCAACTTGTTGACAAGCACAAAATTGGACTTTTGTGAGGCTCCGACCTCTAGGGCACCAACCCTATCTTCTCAAGGCACCACCCTTGCGTTTAGAGGCTCCAAACCTTAGGGCACCAACCCTTCTCTAGTACAGGATCCAACCTGGTTTCTTGAGGACACTAATCCTGCTCCAACTTTATCCTCCAAGGCGCCAACCTTGTCTTTTCGAGGCTTCTATCTCTTGGGATCCAACCCATTGCAATACTTCTTCAAGATAAGTTTGGTAGTAACTCATGGCTCCAAAAATATTCTTCAATGAGCCTTGTCAATCTTCAGCTTCACTGTAGTCTTCCATTTTACATCATCAATGACAACCTTGTCATATAGAAGGTGTCACCACTATTCTTCATGGTACCCAATCAAATCTTTACAACGCTTCTTCAAGTCTTATTCATCCACACATTGTAGGTTCCAGGTGACTTTTCTTTTCACAGGTCAATAAACTTCATACACACGCTTCATTTTCCTATGAGCACTAGTCCTTCATTGCATCACACCACTATTCAAAATATCACACTGCCCAATGCACCAAGACTTCATCAATGAGAATCTTTGCACCACACTACACCACAGTCCAATACACTATGCTGCACCAATAATTCAACAATGACAATCCTTGCACCACACTACACCACTGTTCAACGCACCATGTTGCACCAAGATTTCAGCAATAGATTGTGGAAATTCTTCTTTGTTACACCGTATTGCACAAACTATCCAAAGAATATCACACTGCACGGGGACTTTTCCCTACTACACTCACCAAATCAACTGTTGCATGAAGATTTCTTCAAGGGTGTCTTCAATAACCCTTGACCAAACAAGATATTTGTATGTCTTCAACTATAATATTGTCCATTTAATACAATTTAGCTCTTCACTGTACTTTGTGCTTGACTTCACTCATGCTTGTTTACCAATAGTCTTCATTGTAGCCCAACTAATGCTAATCCATGGATTGTTGCTTCAATTGTATCCAAGAGTCCAGGAAAAAGAGTTCACCATAGTCCAGCTATACCACTGTCCAATTATGCCACTGCCCAAACAATACTATATTCAAGCTATGCCACCAAGCCACAGAGTATCACTGTTCAAGATCACAGGGGGATAATGGTTGTATGTTCAAGTCACTATCCTAAAATGATGATACACAGTCCACACAATGATAATTCACCGTCTGAAGAGAGGATCCAAGCCACATGGAGTAATACTATTGAGGTAAGTTGCTGCACCAAATGTATGCTTGAGTCACAAACCACAAGAGATCTGAAAGCTGTGTCAATTGTTCAGTCATAGGGTGTTGTCCACATTGTTCTGTAATGATCACACCCTAACAAAATTCAACGCTGCCTTTCTTTTTCTAACTCCTGTACTCCTTTTCTCCCTCACTCATGAGCTATGAACAATTCTCTTATTCATGTGAATAACATCGAATTGTTTTTAAAAACAGAGATCTAACCTCTTATATATATACCTATTCATCCTCACAACGAACAATCACGTCCACATGCAAGCCAACATGAGTTATGCAAGTAAGGTCAGCACAATAACCATAATTAATTTCCTTATCTTTTGAAATTCATATCTCTTAGAATATTTGGAGTTTCGGGGCATGTGATAGCTCATTAGAAAGCTAAAAATATGCTCTAAAAGATGGCATAGGTATCATGTTCATATGCTGCCTCTAAAGAGTGAGACATATGTTTTTATGTGGCTGATCAATAAATTATTGTGCATAAAATGTTTGGGACAACATGACTTCTCCATTGTTTCATTGTAGGATCATAGTGTCATCAATCATAGGAGAATAGTGTCATCATGTAGCATCCATGTCATCATAATAGCATTACGTATCAATGTCATTATATACTAGTGCAGTGATATGTCATAGTGCAACATCCATTAATTTTCCTTTGGGAGAGCTCATCAAGTAGTCTTCCAATCATCAAATGAGATCTTCCATGTCATCATAAAGTCTTCCAACCATGTCATCAAGACCATCATCAAGTATCATCAAGTATAGTCCTCCATACGTCATAAAGGGCTTGTATATTAGATATATCATTGGTCTAGATCATCAATCAAGGCATGTGATTGGTACTTGGTAACATCATAGTTAGTTCAAGGCCTTCTTAGGGCAAGACTCCTTCATCAATGGTTTGACATCTTGACATCTTCATTGATGGCATTCTTAAACAAGAGTTTGTTCAACATATACCTTATGAAATCATCATGTGGAACTAGGCATCTATTGTCTTCAAAATGATCACCACATTCTAGGGTTTCATGATGTTCATTAGGCATCTCAAGAATATTTTCCATCTCAGCTGATGCCATATTGACATCAATGACAACCTTGATTAACAATATCCCCCTTTTTCATTCATGGGAATATTATTTCCCTTTCAAATATTCTCTCCCCCTTTGACATCAATGGCAAACGAGGTGTCCAAGAACTCCCCCTGCCAAGCTGCTTCTTTTCTTCATGGATAGTAGTTCTTCATAGGTAAGTTACTCCCCCTATCATGGTGCTCTTCTTTCTGGCAATGTGTTCCATGATATATGTGGTTACATTCGTTCATGTGATGAACCAACTCCCCTTGTCTATACGCCCCTCTAGCTCATGAAATATTACCTGCTTAGTGATCAAGAGGAAGACATCTTAACAAGAATCCATTAGATAGATAAGAGATCATGTTCTTCAATGGAGCTATTCTTGAGAGGTAATCTATCAACAAATGATTGTTCAAGTTTGACTCATCAAGGTTCTCATAGGATCCATCCATGACTAGCTTCTGCAAGAATGCTTAATCATCATAAGCTCCCCCAACTGTAAGCATGATCTTCCTTTTGGAAAAGTCTCCCCATCAAATGCTTAGATTGTCGAAGTTCAAGTCAAAAACATGTGTTGTTGGTTGGAGAGTTCAAGGGACTTCCAGATTCAATTTGTTTCTTTCTCCATACTTGTGTAACTTTCTTTTCTGGCATAGTTTTAGCTTGAGTAGGTGCCAGAGTCAAGTTACAATTACATGCCATATGTCCAATGTTATGACACTTGAAGCACTCTATATTGTTCATGTATAAAAATTCATTACTTCTTCTTTCAAAATTGCTTCTTGAAGATTGATGGGGTCCATTATAATTATGTTTGTGATATGCCCTACAATCTTTTTCCATGTGTCCAAAGATTGTACAACAATAACAATATCCAAGAAATAAACTTTGGTACTTGGAAGATGGAGATTTACTTGATGTACTTCTAAAGTCTTTCTGCCTTGAGATTCTTTGATGATATTCATTTCCTTTTGTATTCTTGACATCATCTGTAAGTCTTCTTGGAGCGAAATTCCTTCATTTTTTCCTTGACTCTTATTCTTGCCTTTGTTAGAACTAGGAGTGTCATTATTTCCATCAGGATTCCTCATGTCCTTGTTGTTTGAAGTATGGTCATGCTTGCATGAGGATTCACCTTCATAGCCAAGACATGCTTTATAAATGGAGGTCTTTGATGGTTGAGCATGTCATCCAAGGCTTGAGAGCTCTTCAAGATTTTGTCCATCCCTTCAACCTTCTTTCTGAGGGAGACAATCTCTTCTTCCAATCTTTCGCAATCATTATTCTTCTTAGCAAGTTGTTTCTCAATCTCTTCCTTGATATGTATTGATTCATTTGATTCTATTTTAAGCGAGATGATATCTGATTTCATTTTGAAGATTTATTCATTTTCCTTAGCTAGTCTTCTCTCCATTTCTTCCTTGATCCTTGTAGCTTTACATGTTTTGGCATTAAGCGAGATGATTTCTACTCTTAACTTGTTGATGTCATCATCCTTCTCTTCTAGTTGAGATCTAAAGGAGGAGACCTCTTCCTTGTATTGACCAGTCTCTACTTCAAGTTTGTTCAAGCTCTTTAGTCTTTGTTCAAGGTGGCTTGACAAAACTTCTTCCCTTTTCTTTGCCTTATCTAATTGATTTGTCATGGATATGACTTCTTCATGATGTTTTATTATATTTTGATGAAATTATTCCTTAATCTTGTCGAGCTCCTCATCTCTTTCTGAAACTTGAAGTTTGACAAGGTCAACTTCCTTCCTTGTCTTGTCCTGGACATCAACTTGCACTTTCTTCTCATGTTCCTCATTTTCCTTTTACAAATTGTTAATCTCTTCCATGGCATCCATAACTTTAGTGAGGAGATCTTCTTCAAAGTATTTTTCATTCTCTTCATCTTCTAGGTCTTCTTTAGCCTTGATCTTATCACTCTTATCTTCACCTTCCTTGATAGGCTCTAGATTTCCGTCTTATTTTCCATCATTTTCTTGACTAGAGATCATTGTCAATGGTCCTTTTGGGTGACAATCATGAATATTATCCCAAATTCCTTTTGTTGACAAACATTTTTCAAAATTGGCCTTCATAGAATCAGGTAGCCCATTCAAGATTGCTTTCATTTCTCTTGTATTATGTTCCTTTCATTCTCCATCCATCATGCTATCAGCAATCATCGATTTCTAGACTTCAATGCCTTGATTCTTTAAGAAATTCCTCATTCTTTCCTCCCATATATAAAAGTTTCCATTGAACAATGGAGCCTTCACAAATTGGTTGACTTCAATTTCGGTGGTTGAGGAAGATACATCTTTAGGAGGATTGGATACTTTCTTCCTTGTCTTCACCATTTGTGTTCTAATGATCAATCTTCAAGTTGTTAGGATTTGAGTGAAGGTAATGGCTTTGATACCAATTGTTGGAAATACTGAGAGGGGGGTGAATCTGTATATCTTTTCAATTATGACTTTTACCAGCTAGATCACTTATATTTAGAACACAAAATGAACAATAAGAATAAATGCTTTTTATCAATTTCTTTAATAACCCAAGTATAATGTATGTAGGGCTCCAACCCCAGATGAATACATTGATCTTCAATCACCCAGGCTCCAACCTGTTGACAAGCACCAACTTGGAATTTTGTGAGGCTCCGACCTCTAGGGAACCAACCCTATCTTCTCAAGGCACCAACCTTGCGTTTAGAGGCTCTAACCCGTAGGGCACCAACCCTTCTCTGGTACAGGCTTCGACCTAGTTTCTTGAGGACATTGATCCTCTAGGGCTACAACCCTATCCTCTAAGGCACCAACCTTATCTTTTCGAGGCTCCAACCTCTTGGGATCCAACCCACTGCAATACTTTGTCAAGATAAGTTTGGTAGTAACTCACGGCTCCCAAAATCTTCTTCATTGAGCCCTGTCAATCTTCAGCTTCACTGCAGTCTTCCACTTTACATCATCAATGACAACCTTGTCGTATAGAAGGAGTCACCACTATTCTTCATGGTATCTAATAAAATACTCAAAGTTTACTTCATGATAACTTCAGCACAACATCACGTCTCCAAGGATGTTTACAAGGCTTCTTCAAGTATTACTCATCGGCACATCACAGGTTCTAGGTGACTGTTCTTTTCACAAGTCAATAAACTTCAGACCGAGGCTTCAATTTTCCTATGAGAAATAATCATTCACTACATCAGACCACTATTCAAAATATCACACTGCCAGTGCACCATGCTACACCAAGACTTCAACAATGAGAATCCTTGCACCACACTGCACCACTTTCCAATGCACCATGTTGCACTAAGACTTCAACAATGACAATCCTTGGACCACACCACACCACTATCCAACGCACCATGCTGCACCAAGACTTTAGCAATAGATTGTGACAATTCTTCTTTACAAATGTCCTTGCACCATGTTACACCATACTACACCAACTATCCAAACAAGATCATAGTGCACCAGGATTTTTCTCTGCTCCACTCATCAAATCAATTGTCGCACCAAGACTTCTTCAAGGGTGTCTTCAGTAACCCTTGACCAAACAAGATATTTGTATGTCTTGAACTGTAATCTTCTCTGTTCAATACAATTTAGCTCTTCACTGTACTTTGTGCTTGACTTCACGTATGCTTGTTTACCACTTGTCTTCATTATAGCTCGATTAATGCTAATCCACTGATTGTTGCTTCAATTGTATCCAAGAGTCCGGGCAAAAGAGTTCACTGTAGTCCAACTATACCACTGTGCAATTATGCCACTATCTAAGAAATACTATAGTCAAGCTATGCCACCGAGCCACAGAGGATCACTGTCCAAGATCACATGAGGATAATGGTTGTATGTTCAAGTTACTATCCTAAAATGATGATACGCAATCCACCCAATGATACTTCATCGTCTGAAGAGAGGACTTGAGCCACAGGGATTAATACTACCAAGGTAAGTTGCTGCACCAAATGTATGCTTGAGTCACAAACCACAGGAGATCTGAAATTTGTGTTAATTTCTTAGTGCATAGGGTGTTGTCCACGCTGTTCTGTAGTGATCAGACCCAAAAAAAATTCATCGCTGCCTTTTTTTTTTTAACTCCTGTACTCCTTTTCTCCCTTTCTCACGAGCTGTGAACAATGCTCTTATTCCTATGATTATCACCAAATTGTTTTAAAAAAACAGAGGTCTAACCTCTTATATATATACCTATTTGTCCTCACAACGAACAACCACATCCACATGCAAGCTGACATGAGTTATGGAGGTAAGGTTGGCTCAATAACCAGAATTAATTTCCTTATCTTTAAAAATTCATATCTCTTAGAATATTTGGGGTTTTGGGGCATGTGATAGCTCATTAGAAAAAGATAAAAATATGCTCTAAAAGCTGACATGGTTATCATGTTCAGATGCTTCCTTTAAAGAGTGAGAAATATGTTTTTATGTGGCTGATTAATAAATTTCTGTGCATGAAATGTTTGGGACAACATTACCTCTCCATTGTTTCATCATAGGATCATAGTGTCATCATGAAGCATCCATGTCATCATAATAACATTATGTATCAATGTCATTATATACTAGTGCAATGATATGCCATAATGCAATATCCATTAATTTTCCTTTAGGAGAGCTCATCAAGTAGTCTACCAATCATCAAATGTGATCTTCCATGTCATCATAAAGTCTTACAACCATGTCATCAAGACGATCATCAAGTATCATCAAGTATAGTCCTCCATATGTCATCAAGGGCTTGTATATTAGATACATCATTGGACTAGATCATCAATCAAGGCACATGATTGGTACTTGGCAAAATCATAGTTAGTTAGAGGACTTCTTAGGGAAAGACTCCTTCATCAGTGGCTTGACATCTTGACATCTTCATTGATGGAATCCTTAAACAAGAGTTTGTTCAACATATACCTTATGAAATCATAATCTAGAACTAGGCATCTATTGTCATCAAACTTATCATCACATTCTAGGGTTTCATGATTTTCATTAGGAATCTCAAGAATATTTTCCATCTCGGTCAATGCCATATTGACATCAATGACAACCTTGATTAACAATCTCCTCCTTTGTCATTGATGGCAATATTATTGCCCTTTCAAATATTCTCTCCCCCTTTGAAATCAATGGAAAACAAGGTGTCCAAGAACTCCCCCTGTTGAGCTGCTTCTTTTCTTCATGAATAGTAGTTCTTCATAGGCATTTTACTCCCATTGTCATGGTTCTCTTCTTTCTGGAAATGTTATACATGACAGATTACTTACATTCATTCATGTGATGAACCAACTCCCCTTGTCTATACAACCTCCTCTAGCTCATGAAAGATTACCTACTTAGTGATCAAGTGGAAGAAATCTTAACAAGAATCCATCATATATATAAGAGATCATGTTCTTCAATGGAGATATTCCCAATAGATAATATATCAATGGATGATTGTTCAAGTGTGACTCATCAAGGTTCTCATAGGATCCATCCATGACTAGCTTCTGCAAGAATGCTTAATCATCATAAGATCCCCCCTAACTATACTACCCATGATCTTCTTTTTGGCATAGTCTCCCCATCAAATGCTTAGATTGTCGAAGATCAGGTCAACAACATGTGTTGTTGGTTGGAGAGTTCAAGGGACTTCCAGATTCAATTTTTTTCTTTCTTGATACTTGTGTAACTTTCTTTTTTGGCATAGTTCTAGCTTGAGTAGGTGCCCAAGTCAAGTTACAATTACATGCCATATGTCCAATGTTATGACACTTGAAGCACTCTATATTGTTCATGTATAAAAATTAATGACTTATTCTTGCAAAATTGCTTCTCGAAGATTGACGGGGACCATTATAATTATCTTTGTGATATGCCCTACAATATTTTGCCAAGTGTCCAAAGTTTGTACAAGAATAAAAATATCCAAGAAATAAACTTTGGTACCTAGGAGATGGAGATTTATTTGATGTACTTCTAAAGTCTTTCTGCCTTGGGATTATTTGATGGTATTCATTGTCTTTTGTATTCTTAACATCATCTACAAGTCTTCTTGGAGCGAAACTTCCCTCATTGTTGCCTTGAATCTTATCCTTGCCTTTGCTGGAACTGGGATCATCATTATTTCCATCAGGCTTCCTAATGTCCTTGTTGTTTGAAGTATGGTCACCCCTGCATGAGGATTCACCTTCATAGCCAAGACCCAATTTATCAAATGGAGATATTTGATGGCTAAGCATGTCATCCAAGGCTTGAGAGCTCTTCAAGATTTTGTCCATCCCTTCAACCTTTTTTCTGAGGGAGACAATCTCTTCTTCCAATATTTCACAATAATTATTCTTCTTAGCAAGTTGTTTCTTAATCTCTTCCTTGATACGTATTGCTTCATTTTCTTCTATTTTAAGGGAGATGAAATCTAATTTCATTTTGAGGATTTCTTCATTTTCCTTAGCTAGTCTTCTCTCCATTTCTTCCTTGATCCTTGTAGCTTTACATGTTTCGGCATTAAGCGAGATGATTTCTGCTGTTAACTTGTTGATGTCATCATCCTTCTATTCTATTTGAGATCTAATGGAGGAGACCTCTTCCTTGTATTGACCAATATTTTCTTCAAGTTTTCTCAAGCTCTTGAGTTTTCGTTCAAGGTGGCTTGACAAAGTTTCTTCAATTTTTTTTGCCTTATCTAATTGATTTGTCATGGATATGACTTCTTCATGATGCTTTCTTTGTTTTGATGAAATTCTTCCTTAATCTTGGTGAGCTCCTCATCTCTTTCTTGTACTTGAAGTTTGACAAGGTCAACTTCCTTCCTTGTCTTGTCTTGGTCATCAACTTGTGCTTTCTTCTTATGTTCCTCATTTTCCTTTTTCAAATTGTTAATCTCTTCCATGGTAGCCATAAGTTTAGTGAGGAGATCTTCTTCAAAATGTTTTTCATTCTCTTCATCTTCTAGGTCTTCTTTAGCCATGATGTTATCACTCTTATCTTCACCTTCCTTGATGGGCTCTATATTTCCTTCTTGTTTTTTGTCATTTTCTTGACTAGAGGTCATTATCAATTCTCCTTTTGAGTAAAGATAATGAAGTTTATCCCATATGCCTTTTGCTGACAAACATTTTTCAAAATTGGCCTTCATAGAATCAGGTAGCCCATTCTAGATTGCTTTCATTGCTCTTGTATTATGTTCCTTGGATTCTCCATCTATCATGCTATCAACAATCACCGATTTCTAGACTTCAATGCCTTGAGTCCTTAAGAAATTCCTCATTCTTGCCTCCCATTTATAAAATTTTCCATTGAACAATGGAGCCTTCTCAAATTGATTGACTTCAATTTCAGTGGTTGAGAGAGATACATCTTTAGGAGGATTGGGGACTTTCTTCCTTGGCTTCGCCATTTGTGTTCTAATGATCAACCTTCAAGTTGTTAGGCTTTGAGTGAAGGTACTGTCTTTGATACCAATTGTTTGAAATACTAAGAGGGGGGTGAATCAATATTCCTTTTCAATTGTGACTTTTACCAGTTAGATCACTTATATTTAGAACAAAAAATGAACAATAAGAATAAATTCTTTTATTAATTTATTTAATAAATAAAGTACAATGTATATAGGGCTCCAACCCTAGATGAAGACATTGATCTTCAATCACCCAAGCTCCAACCTATTGACAAGCACCAACTTGGACTTTTTTGAGGCTTCGACCTCTAGGGCACCAACCCTATCTTCTTAAGTCACCAACCTTGCATTTAGAGGCTCCAACCGCTAGGGCACTAGCTTTGACATGGTTTCTTGAGGACACTGATCCTCTAGGGATCCAACCCTATCCTCCAAGGCATAAACCTTGTCTTTTCAAAGCTCCAACCTCTTGGGCTCCAACCCACTGCAATACTTCGTCAAGATAAGTTTGGTAGTAACTCATGGTTCCCAAAATCTTCTTCACCGAGCCCCGTCAATCTTCAACTTCACTTGTAGTCTTCCACTTTACATCATCAATGACAACCTTGTCATATAGAAGGTGTCACCACTATTCTTAATGGTACCCAATCAAATCCTCCAAGTTTACTTCATGATGACTTCAACTCAACATCATGTCTCTAAGGATGTTTACAAGGCTTCTTCAAGTCTTACTCATCCACACATCATAGGTTCTAGGTGACTGTTCTTTTCACAGGTCAATAAAATTCATACCCAAGCTTCAATTTTCCTATGAGAAATAATTCTTCACTGCATCAAACCACTATTCAAAATATCACACTGGCCAATGCACCATGTTACACCAAGACTTCAACAATGAAAATCCTTGCACCACACTACACCACTGTCCAATGCACCATGTTGCACCAAGACTTTAGCTATGATAATCCTGGCACCACACTACACCACACTACACCACTGTCCAACACACCATTCTGCACCATGACTTCAACAATAGATTGTGACAATTCTTCTTTACAAATGTCCTTGCACCATGTTACACCATACTGCACCAACTATCCAAAGAATATCACGCCGCACCAGGAATTTTCCCTACTCCACACACCAAATCAATTGCTGCACCAAGACTTCTTCAAGGGTGTCATCAATAACCCTTGACTAAACAAGATATTTGTATGTATTCAACTGCAATATTCTCCATTCAATACAATTTAACTCTTCATTGTACTTTGTGCTTGACTTCAATTATGCTTGTTTACCACTAATCTTCATTGTAGCCCAATTAATGCTAAACCACAAATTGTTGCTTCAATTGTATCCAAGAGTCTAGGCAAAAGAGTTCACCATAGTCCATCTATACCACTATCCAATTATGCCACTGTCCAAGCAATAATATAGTCAAGCTATGCCACCAAGCCACAAAGGATCATTGTCCAACATCACATGGGGATAATGGTTGTATGTTCAAGTCACTATCCTAAAATGATGATACACAGTCCACGCAATGATACTTCACCATCTGAAGAGAGGATCTGAGCCATAGGGAGTAATACTACCAAGGTAAGGTGTTGCACCAAATGTATGCTTGGGTCACAAATCCACAGGAGATCTGAAATCTGTGTCAATTTCTCAGTCCATAGGGTGTTATCCACGTTGTACTGTAGTGATCAGACCCAAACAAAATTCACTGTTGCCCTTTTTTTTAACTCCTGTACTCGTTTTCTCCCTTGTTCACGAGCTGTGAATAATGCTCTTATTCCTGTGATTTTCACCGATTTGCTTTTAAAAAATAGAGGTCTAACCTCTTATATATACCTATTCGTCCTCACAACGAACAACCACATCCACGTGCAAGCCAACACAAGTTATGGAGCTAAGGTTGGTTCAATAACCAGAATTAATTTCCTTATCTTTAAAAATTCATATCTCTTAGAATATTTGGAGTTTCGGGGCATGTGATAGCTCATTAGAAAGCTAAAAATATGCTCAAAAAGACGGCATAGGTATCATGTTCATATTCTACCTCTAAAGAGTGAGAAATATGTTTTATGTGGCTGATCAATAAATTCTTGTGCATGAAATGTTTGGGACAACATGACTTCTCCATTGTTTCATCGTAGGATCATAGTGTCATCAATCATAGGAGAATAGTGTTATCATGTAGCATCCATGTCATCATAATAGTTACGTATCAATGTCATTATATACTAGTGCTATGATATGTCATAGTGCAACATCCATTAATTTTCCTTTAGGAGAGCTCATCAAGTTGTCTTCCAATCATCAAATGAGATCTTCCATGTCATCATAAATTCTTCCAACCATGTCATCAATACCATCATAAAGTATCATCAAGTATAGTCCTCCATATGTCATCAAGGTCTTGTATATTAGATACATCATTGGTCTAGATCATCAATCAAGGCACGTGATTGGTACTTGGTAACATCATAGTTAGTTCAAGGCCTTCTTAGGGCAAGACTCCTTCATCAATGGCTTGACATCTTGACATCTTCATTGATGGCATCCTTAAACAAGAGTTTGTTCAACATATACCTTATGACATCATCATGTGGAACTAGGCATCTATTGTCTTCAAAATTATCACCACATTCTAGGGTTTCATGATGTTAATTAGGCATCTCAAGAATATTTTCCATCTTGGCCAATGCCATATTGACATCAATGACAACCTTGATTAACAATCTCTTATCTATCTGATAGATTCTTGTTAAGATGTCTTCCACTTGATCACTAAGCAGGTAATCTTTCATGAGCTAGAGGAGGTCGTATAGACAAGGGGAGTTGGTTCATCACATGAATGAATGTAAGCACATCTATCATGGACCACATTGCCAGAAAGAAGAGCACCATGACAGGGGGAGTGATGTACCTATGAAGAACTACTATTCATGAAGAAAAGAAGCAGCTCGAAAGGGAAATTTCTTGGACACCTTGTTTTCCATTGATGTCAAAGGGGGAGAGAATATTTGAAAGGGCAAGAATATTGCCATCAATGACAACCTTGATTAACAAAACTTTGTGTGCATAAAGGTGAGATAACATAATTTATAAGAGAGACTCATGTACTAGTCTAGAATGCAAGAAGATGTAGCTAATATTATTAGAGGATGCATACTTTTTTGTACCAATAAAGACAAAAATAATGAAAAAGGTTTGTATCATCCATTACCTATACCTGCAAGGCCTTAAGAGATCATCTCCATGATTTTGTTGTTTTTTCTTTAAGAACCAGGTGGGCACATGACTATCGATTTTTGGTAGTGGACATATTTAACAAGATGTACATTCATGTGCATCTTAAAATTACCATTAGGGGACAATATGTAATAATCATATTAATTTAGATGGTATGGATGCACATTAGAATACTAAAGAGTGTCATTTTGGAGATAAAAACAAGATTTATTAGTGTATGAGAAGACGAACATCCAATTGAAGAGATTTAAAACTTTCAATCCACATATAGAAGGGTAAACATAAGTGGTGAACATGATATTGGTTCAACATTTGAATGGTTACAGTTAGAAGCATCAAAGAGCTTGCGATGGGAATTTGATCTACATTCAACATTCCTATAATATATGGGTCCATACTTCTACTAGGGAGTCCTGTTTTAAAACTTGTTTTTGGTTATTTACCTTATTCAACTTTAGATGTTTTATATGGAAACATGGAGGAGAGAAGGAAAATGCCACGAGATAAGAATTGCAAGCTGAAATATTCTTGACAACATTAGGCATAACTATTTGAAGGTATAAAAGGAATTTATAGGAGAAGTTGTTGGCATTATGAGACAAGTGTTGTCCTTGATGGCAAATCACACTGATGACAAATCATAGTGCAGAAGGATAGCAGCAAGGAAGTGATGATCAGACTACAAGTATGAAGAGAAAATATATACACGCTGGTTCACTATATACCAAGTCGCGTATACAAGCAGGTTCACTATATACCAAGTCGCGTATACGCAGGTTCGCTATATACCAAGTCGCGTGTACACGCAGGTTGGCTTCAGTAAAAGAGCGTGTATGTGGAAAACTTATCTTTGGTCCGTGACGGTTAGTCCTTGGAAGTTGTGCCTATGGTTTTGGACCATGGTGTCTCGACGGACGTGTCGATCCCTAGTTTTGAAGTTGATGGTATTGTGTTACTATGGTTTTGGCCCGTGGTATTGTGAAGGGCCTAAGGCTATATAAGTAGAAGATCATTAGGCAAAGGGTATGTATGGTGTGTCTGACGAAGTGAGAAGATCTGGTATTGTTGTTTATCTTCTCGGGACGCTTGGCAAGGGTCGGATCTAACAGCGAAGGCATAAGTAATTATTTCTAGATCTGCATGCGGGTTGCCTTTGGAGAAAGCGCGTATACACGTGGTTTTGGTACAGTGAAGTAGCGTATGCATAATAAGATTTGATATTTCAGGTTGCTGTTGATTCTGGTGGTTGTTGCAGAGTTCTGGGCTCTGGTTTGGGTTCTGTGTTCTTGATGACAGGGTTTCAGTGATTCAGTATTGGGTTGTTTAATGAATTATAATGCAAGTATAAGTTGATGATTGTATTGCAGTAATGTTTGTTTTGAACTCTTGGATCCAGTCTGAAAATTGATGAAACGTGGTCCCTGAAGGAAAGAAGGTTGTAGGGTCAACACCTACGTACTAGTAAATGGATCGGCTAGTACAAGAGCTGAGGGGGTTGTAGCTCCCTTCCAGAAGTAGTTGGAAAACGAGAGAGAGGGTTGTAGCCCTCTACAGGTTGTAGCCTGCGTACTGGTAATGGACTGCACTAGTACATTGTAAAAGAAGTTTCTTATTAAAGAAGAAAGAGACGAATTGCAGCAGGTGGTTTTCACCCACATTGGGTTTCCACCTTATATCATGGTGTTCATGTGTGTGGCTCTTGTGTGATGTTCTGTTCTGTTATACTGCACCTGTTTACTGTTAATATGCTTAATAATGTTCTGATGCATTTACTGAAGATTAAGCTAACTGAATTATAAGATCTCTAGATATACGCTAGTTGCATTAGACACAGTAGCGTGTACACGCGGGTTCACTTAATTGAAGTAGCGTATATGTTTCTGAGTATGAAATTGGAAAGGTTTTACTGATCTGATAATACTGATTCACCACCCCCCTCTCAGTATTATTTCCAACAGAAGTATGTGGCCAAGCATGAACAACACATAATTGAGAAGACATTCAAGTTAGGAAATTGAGTCTAGTTGGACAAGAAAAAAAAGATAGGTTTCAATGATATGGTAAAAATATGAGGGCTCTACAACATTTTCCCTTCAAAGTGTTGTAATAAGTAGGCAATAATACCTACATATCCAATCTACCTCTATACATGCACATTTACTTAGTGGTGAATGTGGATAATTTGAAACTTTATGATCCATCAATGTTCAATGAAGAAAATGAAAGGAAGACTTACTTTCCATAAAGGACTTAGATCTAGATGTTCGTGTAAAGATATAAAATATGAAATTTTGTAGAAGTCCAAAACAACAAGATATGGGAAGAACATTAGAGAAATTTTGAGGTATAAAATGGGCCCCAAAACAAAATATCAATATCAAGTTTTAAAAAACTAGAAAGATTCAAAATGATGATCTCAACCATAAGGGTAAATAGTTTTAGATGGAAAGAACAAAATTACTTTTTATTAATCAGATTTTTGACTTATCTCATTATAGGTTTACTCAAATTTAAAGTGTAGGGATTTATTGGGGTGCATAATTAAATTGTATATCCTACAACCCACAATACATACTTTTGATAGACCAACAATGAGATAAACTAGAAAAACATGAAAAATAACAAGTTTGAAACTAGTTTTTCTCATTAGTTTCAAACTTGTTATTCTTCAGGTTTTTCTCATTCCTCGATGGGGGTGCTATTATGGTTCCCTCGGACACATTGGATGGAGCACCAAATGAACACTTGGTTCATTCCTAGGGTTGAGTGGAAAAAGGTAGTTAATACCAGTACCTCAGCTTGTGTGTTGTGAGATTTAATAATTTGTTGGGTTACAATGATGGGAGGACATGGTTTTAGATTGTTTGAGAGAGGAGGCAAGGATATTTCCTCATCCTCCATTGATGGTCCCATAATTGAATTTTGGGGATGGTTTCTCTAGTGAAATGTGTGTATTTCGATGATTGAGAGTTGGCTTAATGAATTCTATGTTGAATGGATTCTCTAGTTGATGTTACTTATGGTAAATGGTGTCGATATGTTCATTTTTTAGAAACTCACTAAGGAATTCATGCATCTTTGGTGGTGGTGGTTGTTGATCAATTTGTTGATACCTTTTTTGGTATACAATGAGCATCATTGGAATCCAGTGAGTGGTTTTCTGATTCATCCAAACTCATGTTGGAAACAATGGTTTTCATTCTTTATTTTAGAGTGGTCTGGCATGAGTTTTGGTTAAGTTCAAGGATTTTTGGGAAATTCCATGTTTATATTATTTTAATTTGGTTTCTAGAATTATATACACATTGGGTCAGGTTAATTAATTTGGGCTCTTTCTTTTGTATCTTTGGGCATTGTTCTATCAAAGTCTAAAGATTATAGTGCTAATTTTAGTGGTAGTATCATGAGCCAATTGAGAGTGGGTCTATTTCTTGAAGTTCATTCTGTTTGGTTTTATCTAACACCTTAGTCATTTTCCGTGTCCAAATTCTATTACAGTTGTTTCCAATTCATTTTGGGTGGTAAAAAGGTTGTTGTTCTCATATTGGATTATGAGTCTGAATTATGGTGAGCTAGATAATATCCTTGGTTTTGGGCCTCTTGTTTGGTCTTTAGGTAATGATCTTCTTGTATTCAAGTGTGGTTTGCAAGGTTTCCCATTCATTCTTCATTCAATTTCATTAGTTGAGGTTTGTCTAGTCATTGTCTTGTGCGTCTATATGTTGTAGTGTACTTCATGCCTCTGAGACAAAGGATGAGAAATCAAAGGGATGTGGTGGTAACATTGGGCACAAAAGGGTTCACCCTTTTGCTTATGATACTATGGCCTCTAATTTTGATGTTGTCCCCTTGGCAGTGAGGAGGGAGATATTAGCCTTGGAGAACAAGGAAGCATGGTACCATCCTTATTTTTCAAACTTAGAATTAGTGGGCGACAATGTTAAATGATTACCATCTCCTAATAAATTTAAGAGAAGGAGCCTACAATTCTTGAGTTATTTGGCCCTCAATAAATAGATGATGACCTTGTTGCGCCTCATTTTCAAAGATACACAAGTTAAAAACTACAATTTCTTTTCTTCCTTGGAAGATATTAAATGAATGCTTCATAATATGATATTTTTCTGGATAATGTTGATTCTCGTTTAGCAGGGGTAGAGGACTCCTTTGTTAGTGATTCTTCTTCTAGAGATCTTACTGATCCTCTAGTCGATGACAATGTTCAGACTCCAATTTTGATTTCTTCATACCATGATTAATATGGTGGGTTTAGCTCTTTTTGATAGTGTCACTTAGTTCTCTTGCTTCTGGGCGACACTTTGGATGTTGGTTTTGATTCCTTTACATCATGCATGTTCTGGGTGACTCTTGTGGGTGGTTGTTTTGGTGCCTTTTCTCTTTGGCATGGTGGATTGTTAATTGGCTCTATGGTTCTAGGTGGTTTTTGGAGTTTTGTTTTGGTGTCAATCTCTCATGCATGGTGGAATGTTACTTGGTTCTATGGTTCTGGACAATCATTGAGGTGTTTCAACATTTCTCAATTATGGTGGAGCATCAGGATCATTCTTGTTCTTCTAGCATACGATGCCAATGAACCGTCAAATGTCTATGGTTTTGCCTCTTTACCTGTTGATTCTCTCCTTTGTGTCGATGAGGATTTGGATGTCTGTATTTGGTTGTCTTATGGGACTTTGGCATTAAATTTCATAACTTTGTATTACAATGGTTTTGTATGGGTAAGGGTTATTATGTATTTCCAAACTTGTGATGGTATTTTTTTTCTCTGGTGATAAGATTGGGACACTGGGAACTAGCCTAAAATCATGTTTTTTTGGAGTTTTGTTTTGGTGTCAGTCTCTCATGCACAGTGGAATGTTACTTGGTTCTATGGTTCTGGGCAGTCATTGAGGTGTTTCAATGTTTCTCAATTATGGTGGAGCATTAGGATCATTCTTATTCTTTTGGAATACAACGCCAATGAACTGTCAAATGTCTATGGTTTTGGCTTTTTACCTATTGATGCTCTCCTTTATGTCGACGAGGATTTGGATGCCTGTATTTGGCCGTCTTATGGGACATTGGCATTAAATTGCATAATTTTTAATTACAATGTTTTTGTATGGGTAAGGTTTGTTATGTATTTCCAAACTTGTGGTGGTATTTTTTCTTCTTTGGTGATAAGATTGGGACAATGGAAACTGGCCTAGAATCATGGTTTTGATCAAGAGCTTGAATGTTTTCTATTCACGTGGGTGATGTATTTTGTTGTTTGGTGGTTTGGGAGATTAGAGTTTATATGGAATTCTCTAGGCCAGTGTTTCTTATGTAATCTTCAATTTTTTGGAATGATATATAAGTATTCATATTTAAAAATAAAAATAAAAAATAAAAAACTAGTTTTTCTCATGTATTTCTAGTTTATATCATTGTGGGTCCATCAAAAGTATGCATAATGAGTACTCATTGGATACAAAATTTAATTTTCACCCAACGAATGCCTACACTTGAAATTTACATAAACCCATAAGACGATATATATATATATATATATATATATATATATATATATATATATATATAGCCATCAGTTTTGGGGTGGAAGGCAATGCATTTAGTGAGCTTGGTGTCCAACAATGACTAGAGGCTTGATTAGAATGTTCTTAGGAACCTACTATCTCAATATGATATGATGGTCTATGGCATCCCAAAATGTACCCACACCCATCCAATGAAGAGCTTAACAATGACCTCTATTGTGATATTCTCCTTTCAAGCTATTAGAATCACCATCTTATAAAATCAATCAACAAACACAAAGACACAATCATTTCCTTGCTTGGTTGAAGGAAGACTAGAAATGTAATCCATTGAGATGGATTCCTAGGGCTTGTAAGGAGTGGGAAAATAGGTGTACAAGCCTTAATTATTAATGATCGGGTTGGCAATGGCACAAGAAGTGGATGAACTGATATACTTGTTGACAATATGTCTAAGTTTTTTCCAATAGAAATATCTTTTTAGCATGACCATTGTATTTTCCATGCTAAAGTATCATATCATTTGACTATAGTGAGCTTCCCATACCAAATTTGCATGCTTGCCTGAAGGAAAATATAGATGCATCTGATGGCATAATAGTCCATCTCAAAGATGAAAATTAGTGACAGTCATGCCTATGCGCAACATATTGTAGGTGGTAGCAATGTAAGGATCACTCTCATAGAGTTGGGGCCAGTTGGAGGCCTCGTGTCTGCAAGAGAGGAGCATTGTGGTTACTGCTACAATTGGAGGTTGACTGAGGTAGTCAATGACATGATTGGTGCTCCCTATCTTATATTTGATATTGAGATGAAATTGTTGCAAATATGTGGACCAATTTTGATGGCAGTCATTCAAGAATTTTACTTTTGTCTGCATGAACTACAGAGGTTTGTGATAAGTGTGGATGATTTTCTCCTTCCCTAGAAGGCAATGCTTCCATTGGCGACAAGATTGTACAATGGAATACATTTCTTTTTCATAGGTGGGGATTTTTCAGACAACATTTGATGGTGTCTCACTATGGTAGGCCACCAAATGACCATGTTGAGTGAGAAATACACCCACAACATAGTCTAACACATTCATCTCAATCTCAGAATTTTGTTGAAGATCGGGTAAGGAGAGGACTGGGGATGAGCACAACTGGCATTTTAGATCATTAAAATAACTATCTTGTGATTGGTCCCACACAATTTTTTCTTTTCCACTACCCTTGGTCACTTGGTTGAGGGCCCATGCAATATGGGAGAATCCTAACATGAACCTGTGATAGAAGTTAGCAAGGCATAAGAAATTTTGAAGCTCAATTAGTGTGGTTATGGCCAACCAGTCATGAATGACCTAAATCTTGGCTAGATCCACATGCACACTATGCTCATCAACAATGTATCTTAGGCATTGGACCCTAGTCATACTAAAGGAGAGTTTTTCCAAGTTAGCATATAGCTTGTGGTATTGCAGAGCATGAAGGACATGATGAATATGTTATAAGCATTCTACCAACCTCTTGTTGAAGATGAAGATGGAATCCATAGAGACCACCATAAAAGAATTGGTGAAGCACTTCAAGATATCATACATAAACCTCATGAAAGTTGTTAGGGCATTCTTCAAACCAAAGGGCGTGATTAGAAATTCAAAAATACCTTCTTTGGACTTGAAATTAGTCTTCCATACATCAGTTTGTTCTATCGGGACTTGGTGGTAGTCAGAATTCACATCTATATTGCTAAAGTATTTGGACTCATTGAGATAGAAAATGTTGGCATGTTTGTGTTGCCATTGATGTCACCTGTTGAAATTATGTACTCATGAGTCCCTATGTTTCATCTTGAGTCTATTGTATATTTGTTGAGGGTTGTCATGTTGATGTAAAATGCTATCATAATCTCAGAAGTTCTGTAGAAGAGGTGTCGTGAGGTAATAAGGCCTCATATGAAGATAAGCTACAATTGTGCTAGATATCTAGTTCATGACGTATTTGGAGTCTTGTTGAGTCATACTATAGGGTTTCTTGATGAGGGCATGGAAGGCTACTATGAAGGTTGACATGTTCCCTTGAAGATCTGTTGCATGTTTGAGGGAAATAAGTGTTTATTTTCCTTATTCTCTTCCCCGATCACCTAGATAAAGCTTTATGGGAGCGACTAAAAAGCTCCTGTAGCTGGCTGGTAGTGTTGTGAGAGCGAGTAGTAAGATCTAAACAATTTTGTTTGTGTGGCTAAAGAAAAACATGAAAAGATCTCCAGATTTTGTGCACTCATTTGGAATTAATTTGTTTTCAGTGAATTATATTCTCATAATTTTCCAGAAAACGGTCAAGACAAGTTGTGGGACCTCTGGAAGGTGATTAAAGTTGAAATTGTCAAAAGGCTAGTGGGATAAGTTGCTTGATCTAGTCGAAAAGTATAGATCAATCAAATTTGATGCATGTGAAAAAGTTTTGGGTGAGCTCCATCACCTGTAGAATTAATTGATTTAATCACTTTAAGAAATTATAAATATGTGGAGAAAGGTTGCTCATTTGGTTGGTTCTCTAAGTGTGAGTGAGTGAGTGTGCATGTAGAGAAAATCACAAACTAGTGATTGTAGCAGTGATTTTAGAGCTTCAGTATTGCAGTGTGTGCTTCATAAATTATTCTTCAACAGTGTTTCAGAGTTGTGTGCAGAGATTGAAGATTAGTTTGGAGAGAGTGTGTGGAGAGAATTGTTCTCTCATTTGGAGTGTGAAATTGTGGTTGCATGGGTGTGTTTTTTTTTAGCTAATTTTCTTTATGCATCAGTGTTTGCAGTTTTGAATCATATTTTCTTTTAGCAGAATTGCTTGTACTTGGACTGGGGGCTTCAAGATAAGTTTATGTTGATTTTTTGTTGTAGGAGTGGGTGCTCCAAGTTGGTTGTGGCCAACATTTATTATTTCAGTCAAGGGGTGGGTGCTCCATTGTTAGTGGTGGCTAGCTTTTGTAATGTAAATGAGAATATATTGAAGGAATAGATAATAAAGAAGAAGCAAATAGTTATGTGGTTTTTTCCACCTAAAATCGAAGTGTCTACATGTAATGATTGTTTGTATTTTTCATATGCATAATCTTGTTATATCTTTCTAAAGTGAACTTCTGAATAAGTTTTATTTGCATTCATGATACTGATTCATCCCCCCCCCCCTTCTTCAGTATTAATATTGTCTAACAATTGGTATAAGATATGACTGCTAAAAGGAGAGTTTGAGAAGGGACAATGGTTGGCCATGATGTGAAGGTTCCAATTTTTTATGGTGAGAACTATAATCTATGGAAGATGAGAATGGAAGGGCATCTCATGAGTTTAGGCATTGATGTTTTCTCTACTGTGGTGACCGGATATGTTGTTCCTAATGTTCTTCCTTTAGACCCTGATGGAAAGAAGATTTTTCAAAATAATTTCAAAGCCAGAAATGTTATTATTGCAACACTTAGTGAGAATGAGTTGATAAAAGTCATGCATTGTAAATCAACCAAAGAAGTTTGGGACAAACTTGAGAATATCTATGAAGGTGATAAGAAGGTGAAGAAAGCAAAGCTCCAAACCTATAGGATGAGGTTTGAGAGCTTGAAAATGAGGGAAGATGAAACTATTGCAGAATATTTCTGAAGGGTTGAAGCAGTAACCAATCTAATCAAAAGCATAAATGAAAACATTGAATATGAAGTCATTATTTAAAAAATCTTGAGGTCTTTACCAACAAGATTTAATCCAAAGGTTTTTGCTATTGAAGGGATGTCTGATTTGAGCACTCTTACTATGGAGAAATTGCTTGGAATTCTTACAACTTATGAGATGTGCATTGTAGAAGAGAAATCTAAGTCTAGTGAAGTTGCATTCAAGGCCTACAAGAAGGTCAAGGCTATTACCAAAAATCTCAAGAAACTTCCAAATAAAATCAAGGAAGAGGAAGAGAATTCTAGTAGTGAATCTGATGAAGATTTTGTTCAATTTGCCAATAAATTAAAGAGAGATTCTGGAAAGTATAAAAGAAAGATTCCTTTTAAGTGTTTCGAATGTGGAGAATTTGGACATTTTTCTACAAAATGTCCACACAAAAGAAGTGAAAAGGAGGAAAAGAAGAAGGAGATGAAGAGCAAGGATAAAACTCAGAAATTTCGAAAAGATAAAGCTCAAAAGAGGAGTTACTACTATAAAGAATAAAGTGATATTTCATATGAAAGTAGTGAGAAATATTCATCAGAAGAAGAAGAGCACAATGAATGTGTTCTTATGGCTTTTGAGTCCAAAGATGAATCAAATCTTAAGGATGGAGAAATTGATTATGAAGGTGAGCTCATTACTGCACTTAATGAGCTAAGCAAAGATAGAACAAAAATAAGTTGTTAAAAGAGGAAATATGCAAACTAAAGGAGAATAAACCTCCTTTGGTTGATAATTCTTTGAAGACCTAGTTGGATGGGCTTGAGAAATTCAATTAAATTTTTTTTGCAACAAATTGTGGTTCAACAAAATAATTTGGCTGAGTTGGAGAAAGAAAATGAATCCTTGAAGCAAAATATTGGAGGAGCTCCTATTGCATGCACCCATGAAGAAGACATCATATGCTTAAAGAGAGAATTGGAAGAAGCAAAAATGAAGTAAAATGTGCTCACTAATCATCTAGAAGAATGGAAAGAAAATTGTCACAAAATTGAGGAAAAAATTGTTTCTTTAAGGGCCAATCTATCAAAAGCAGAAACTAAAGGATGTCTAAATCATAAAATTTTCAAGGGATTTGAAACCTTTTAAAATGTTCTCAACATACAAAGGTCACTGGAGGACAAACCTGGTTTGGGGTTCAAGCCTCCTCTACAAAATGTCAAAGATCAACCAAGTACCAGCTATGCAGATGCTTTGAAAGGAAAATAAAATCAAACAAATATTGTTGCAACTAGCAAGAATGTGCAAAAGAATGAAGCTAAAACCAAATCAACAAAAAATAAGCAAGTGAAGCAAGCAAGATCCTCAGATTTCACTGCTCCATCATGACAACAAAAATTCAGGTATCCTACACTATTTTATGGTTATTTTTTTGCATGTAATAATTTTGGACACAAAGCCATAAATTGTAGGTTGAAGATGTTTCCTAGAAGAAATGTTGATAGATCAAGAGTTGCTCAAGGACCAAATACTTTGCATGCTAATGGAAATAATTATTTTGATCCACTAATGAATGAGATCGAGTGTTTCAGATGCAATAACTTTGGTCACAAAATCTAGTGAGTGTAGATCTAGCTTTCCAAACTCTTTCATGTAGCACACTCAAGAGAAATCTAATTAGCAGAAAGTTGAGAAAAGATGGAAGAAAAAAGCTGAAAATTGTGAGCTTGCTTTGATAGCTCATGATCAACATGAGCAATGGTTGATTGATAATGGTTGCTCTAAGCACATGACCGGTGATAAGATAAAATTCTTGCATCTAAAAGACTATGAAAAAGGAAATGTCAGTTTTGGAAATGATGCAACAGTTCCCATCAAAGGAAAAGGAACAATTAGATTGGACAAGAAGACAAAAGCTCAAAATGTGCTTTATGTTGATGGATTGAAGCACAATCTCCTCGGTGTGAGTTAGATGTGTGATAATGGGCATGAGGCGACTTTCATATCTAAAGAGTGTGAGATCTTTAATGCAAAATCAGGAAAGTTGGTGGAAAAGGCCATTAGAAGTGACAACAAAATGCATAGTTTTATGACACTAGACACAACTATAGCATGAGAAAAATAGAAGAATATTGGCTATGGCATAAAATATTAGGTCATGTTAATTTTGATAATCTAATCAAGGTTAGAAATATTGGAGCAATTAGAGGAATACAAGGTTGTCTAAACCATATAGTACAATATGCAAGTCAAACCAACTTGGGAAATAAATAAGAGTGCATTTCAAATCTAAGGAGTTCACTACAAGTAGACCATTGGAGCTAGTGCATGTATATGTATTTGGTCCTACAAGGAAGAAAATTCCAAGAGGTGAGATACATTTCATATTATTTGTTGATGACTTCACTAGAGCCACATGGATTATGCCCATGAAAGAAAAATTAGAAGCTTTCGACAAATTTAAGTATTTTAAGGCACTTGTGGAAAATGAAGTTGATTTAAAGATAAAGTGCCTTAGATCTGATAGAGAAGGTGAGTTCATGTCCAAGGAATTTTATGAGTTTTTTGAGGAGCATGGGATCAAGAGGTGATACTCCATAGCTAGAACACCACAACAAATGGTGTAGTGGAGAGTAAAAATAGGTTGGTCCAAGATATGGCACTAGCTATGTTGGATGAAGCTAGTGTGTCAGATACTTTCCAAGGAGAAGAAGCTCAAACATCAATATATTTGGCCAATATAGTTCTTCTTAAGCCTATCAGTAACAAAACTCCATATGAGTTGTGGAAAGGAAGACCAACAAAAGTGTACCACTTCAAAATATTTGGGAGCAAATGCTACGTCAAGAGGATGGAAGACAAACTTGTAAAGTTCAAACCAAGAGCTGATGAAGGCATATTCCTTGGCTATTCCTTCACGATCAAGGGATACAAATTCTACAAAAAAGAACCAAAAAGGTAATTGAAGGTATTGATATTGTTGTTGATGAAGCTTTTCCTAAAACTAATGATTCCAAAGATGTTACAGCTAATCATGATTTCATAAAATATGAGGACCGTGAAATTTATGAAGAAGAGGAAGAAGAGAGAAAGACCTCCACTACAAAGAAGGCTCCACCAAGTCACATCCAAAAGAAGCACCCAGAAATTCAAATTCTTGGAAGCAAAGAGCTTGGAGTGCAAACAAGGAGGAAGTTGTTGGATAGCTTCAATCAAGCACATTTTGCACTATTGTCTCAAATAGAGCCCAAAAACTTCAATGAGGCTAGAGAAGATCAACTTTGGGTCAAAGAAATGAATGAAGAATTAGATTAGATTGAGAAGAACAATACATGGGAGCTTGTGCCAAGGCCAAAGGACAAAAACATCATTGGAACCAAGTGGGTGTTCAAGAACAAGCTAGATGAAGAAGGCAAAGTGGTAAGGAACAAAGCAAGACTTGTGTGCAAAGGGTATACTCAGGTAGAAGGTATTGATTTTGATGAAACATTTGCACCTGTAGCTAGATTAGATGCTATAAAAATGTTTTTGGCTTTTACATGCTATAAGAAAATTAAAGTTTATCAAATTGGTGTAAAATCAACTTTCTTGAATGGTGATCTAGAAGAGGAAGTTTATATAGAGCAGCCTGAAGGTTTTTTATTGGGTGATGATGATAATCTAGTGTGCAGGTTGAAAAAGGCTCTTTATGGCTTGAAACAAGCTCCAAGAGCATGGTACACAAAGCTAGAAAAACATCTACAACATCAAGGCTTCAAAAAGGGATCCACTGATAAGGTGATCATTTTCTAATAATTGCTATGTATGTAGATGATATTATTTTTGGGAGCGATTTGGAGATTTTCGCCCAAAATTTTGCACAATAAATGAAAAAAGAATTTTAGATGTCAATGTTTCGTGAGCTTACTTTCTTCCTTTGTTTGCAAGTCATTCAAGATGATAAATACATTTTCATTTATCAATCAAAGTATCTTAGAGAAAAATTAAAACAATTTGGCATGGAAGATTGCAAACCAATGTGCACTCCTATGGTAACCAGTTGTAAATCGAGTGAAGATGATGAATCACCAGAAATAAATCAGTCCATGTATCGTTCCATGATTAGAAACTTATTGTATATAACTGCTTCTAGACCTAATATTATGCAAGTTGTAGAATTGGTCTCAAGATTTCAAGCTAATCCCAAGGAGACTCATCTTAATGCAATAAAAACGATCTTCAAGTACCTTTAAGGCACTCTTGACTATGGATTATAGTATCCCAAAGGCATTTCAATTTGGTTACTTTTACTGATATTGAATAGTCTAGCAATATTGATGATAGGAAAAGTACTTCTAGAGTAGCTCACTTTTTGGGAGATTTTTTGGTCTCTTGGGCTAGCAAGAAACAAAGTTGTATCTCTTTGTCCACAATTGAAGCTGAATATATAACAACAACCGCTTGTTATACACACATGTTATGGATGAAGCAAACTCTGCAAGGCATGGATGTTGAGTATGAAGAGCCTCTTCCCATCATGTAAGACATGAACACAAGTGCAATAAGCATCTACAAAAATACAGTTCTTCATGTTGAAAGAAGTGTAACTAGGTTCAGTCTTCATAAATGGACTTTTGATATTTGTATTTATTCAAGAAAAGAAATATTATTTTTATGATATATGCTAATGAGTTTCTTGCTCATTGAAATAGGTCTAGCACATATTAAAGTGCTATAGGTGAGCCAAATAGTCAAAATAAAATGTTGAACACCTTAAGGGCATGTTACACCACGTATGTTTATGTATTAGAGTCAAGAGAATACCTCCAAGCAAAGTCAACAAGTCTCCTCCATGCAACGACACCTACAAAGAAGAAATTTGAATTAAATAAGTCAAGTTGGCCTAAAGGAGGGACAAACCTTTATATATAGAGGTTGTCCACTCCCTCAAAAGACAACACAATCCTCTCTGAAATCATCAAAGTGAGAGGACTAGAAGAATGTGGAAAAGAGCGAAGGAAAAGGGCCTCCAAGTGCAACGAGGAAGAAGGGTACATAATCGAGTTTAAGGGGACCATTTCTAGGGCAACTATAGTCACATGTGCGAGGAAAGGGAAGGCTTCCGACGTCATAACAACAATTTTATATCAGCACCACCTCTCACATTGTTTGGTCTAGAAATATAGGCCTAAAGGGCCTCCCACTCAAGCGAAGGACCAAGAAAGAAAGGTGAAAGTAATAGGGCTATTCTAAAGACTATTACAGTCACACGTGCGACGAGAAGGAGGTTGTCTCTTCTGTCATAACAACCCTCCCATGACAATCATAACAAGTTTGTTGGTTGGTGAAGAGAAGGAAGGGATCATCATAAGGGAAGGGTTTCATCAAAGGAATGTCTTCTAGAGAAAGTATAACAAGACTTATCAAATAGTTGAAAGAAGAATGAAGTGCCAGAAGAAGGAAGATGAAGTGCTAGGGAACGAAGTGCCGGAAGAAGGAAGTGCCGAGAAACAAAGTGCAAAAAGGAGGAAGGACTTGACTTGTGCTTGGAGGATATTATTGTCAAGGGTCTAGGGTTTGGAATTGATCAATAATAAGCTTTAATAAGAGAAACTTACTAAAGGGTTTTCCTCTCAAGTGAAGAGAGGTTTTGGCCCTGGCAGAGAGCCAACATCTTGTGTTCTTGTTCTTATGTTTTTGATAGTAGTTTGATGAGGTACACACACATGCATTAATAAGAAGAAGAAGATTAATATAACAAGAAAAGTAAAAAGACTCCACAAAATGTTATCAAGTCAAGAAGAATCACACTACACTTATTTTCCCTAGATTCTTCAACATGGTATCAGAGCTAAGGTGACACATCAAGGAAAGGGAAAGTCAAGAACACTCATCAAGGAAAGTCATCTACAAGATTGAAGCATAAAGCCAAATCTACTCAAGGAAAAGAAGTCCTATCACCTATTATTCACCAAGGAAGACTACATAGCAAGAAGAAGAGCCTTACATAAAGGCATCTACAAAGAAGAGCAGATTGAAGCAGGACCTACATCAAGCTACAAGTCATCAAACAAATCTCATCATCAAGCAAGTCCACTTGGAGAAGGAAACTTGAAGAACATCAAGATCCTAGGAATGCAAGCCATCAAGTTTTCAAGGAGAAAGAAAATCCACTACATCACAAAATATATAAAGTAAGTACATGTCCCCTTCTGAATATACATCAATGTATTTTTGCAAGGAAATCAATAAATTGGTAGGTACCAATAACTTTCTTGCATGGAAGAAGAGGATTGTTTTACTTCTCAAGGAGAATTAACTTCTAGAACATGTCAAAGGGAATATCGCTATCCCTTCTAAGGAACAAACTAAAGCCTTAGCTAAGTACAATAAGTATGAGACAAGATCTCAAAGGATTCTGATAGAATCAATGAAAGACTCTCTCATTCCTTATGTATCCAAATTTGAAACATCAAAATAAATTTATGATAAGCTAGTAGATCTATTCTCGGTATCCACAATAGAGAAGTAATATCTCTAAGGAATGAACTGTACAAGATGAAGATAACAAAGGAAGGAATAGCTCCCTACTTCAAGAAAATATCTAAAATGAGAGATCAACTTCAAGGGCTTCAACTTCAAGGGCTTGGGGAAGTCATGTCTGACAAAGAGATGATAACTGTAGTACTCAATGCTCTACCTGAGGATTTGGGCAACTTCACATCAAGCATATATGCCAAGAAGGAAGCAACCACAATCAATGAAATGTGGTCTCTATGCAAGACAAAGGAAACTGGACTTAAAGCAAAGGAAGATGTGGGATCAAAGGACCAATCATTTGCTACCATGGCCAAGAGAAAGGAAAAATTTGGCAAGTTTGGTCCACGAATAACAAACAACCAAGACATGTACAAAATCCAATGTTTTGGATGCCAAGAATATGGACACTACAAAAGGAATTGTCCTAAGATTAAGAAGGACAACAACAACAAAAGAAAGAGGGAAGCATCTCACATGACTCAAGAGGTGAAAGAAGAAGAAAATAAGCAAAAGAAGAAAGATTCGTCAAACCTCTACTATGACTAAGAAAAAATATTTTCTGCAAGTATTATTTCAAGGTTTTGAGTAGGATAGGAGCATGTAGGAATAAAATAAAATTGCATGACTAGAAACATCTTCTAGAATCTAGAAGCATGAAGTACATATTTCTAGATACTCGTGAAGATGTAGCATTTATAATGAGAATAAAAATGCATGGGTAGAAATATCTTCTAGAATATAGAAGCATGGTAGATATAGCTTAAGATATTCATATAGAAGGAAAATACCTAGTATAGGACCTCATCCATGATAAAAGAAGATTGATCATGATTAAGAATCTTAGAAGACCTCCATCATCAAAAGAAAAGAAACATTTTCAAGGAAAGGGTATTTAAGATACTATAATTCAATATTCAAAAGAAGGTTCATGAACCAAAGCAGATGTCTGATTGGGAATCCCATTCATGGGATTCAAGAAAAGGATGATATGTAGGCAAGCCAAGATGAAGCAAGAAGGGCCACACCAAGGACAACCAAATGAAGCTAAGATGATCAAAGGAGAATCAATATGAGGTATGTATGCATAGAATTTTAGTCATGTTATCATTTGTATATTATTGAGTCATGGGAATAGTTCTATAACGTGATCAAGTATGAAAGAATCTCTTTCACCAAGGACATGCTCGAAGGCATGTACTACAATTCAATGAAGATAAAAAAAATAATATGCTCACATTAGGAGTATAAGATTGCTGACTACGAAGCAAGAAGAAATGCTAACTCGTCCAAGAAGCAAGCATTAAAGAAATGATCTCACAAGAAGCATAAGATTGTTGACATATCTATCTAAGAAGAAGCAAATGAAGAAAAAGATAAAGCATGTGAAGAACACCATGATCACCAAGAATCACTATCTGATAAAATAGTTTGAAGATATATCCTGAAAGAAGGTAATACAACTCTGACAAAGGAAGGAAGGACCCTTGACACCTATGAAGGCCTTGGAGATATGAAATATGTAGATAACCGATTCTACTCTACAAAGATGTCGTGATGAATAAGTCATCCAACAAAAGAAAAAGCAATGTTGAAGAAATATCAGGATGAAGTCCTGATGGGCTACTAGGTCGAAGCATGTAAACAAGAAAATGCAATGAAGCATCCATGAGAAGAGTATTCCAAAGCATGGACAAATGAAAAAGGAGTAGCCAGATGACAAGAAAACCTGATGTACGGTAAGAAAGACACTTTCCACGAAGGAAGCAATGACATGACAAACCAGGAAGGAAAGTGATCAATGGATGGTGCCCTACCTAGAAGAAGTTTGAACAAAGACTTCATGACATCAAAGAAAGAAAGGAGATCAAGCAGCTGAAGGATCCATGAAGAAGAAGTTGTTGATGAATGAAAGAGTCCCTATTTAAGAGGGAGCTTTGACAAGTCCCTGATCAAGAGGGATTTTTGGATCACCCCTGATTACAAAGGAGTGACAATTGTGTTTTTCCATTTCATGGGTCATGCACTAGACCAAGACTAACAACCGTAAGTGTAGATAAAGGCCATGAATGGAAATGCAGATACAAGATAAACACAACATTCTTGTCTTCACTTGGGAAGAAAGAATGGGAGGATTAGGTAATCATATGGCATCTGATACTCTTTGAGGATATGTAGGGCATCCAAGACAAGAGTAGGCAAGAGGAACAATATTCTTTTAGGGCTGGGAACCCAAGATAAGAATAGTCCTAGAAGGTCATACTCAGAGAACACCCGGGTGGGTATGTATATTGAGAGACAATGATGAAGGTGTCTATAAATCATTAGTCTCGCTAGCATTGTAGCTCATGATCTCATGAAGAGATGGAGTTGTTAGTCAAGGCCTTGCACTATGACAATGCTGATTGATATGATGCTATAACAGATGGATTGGATATCTGATTTCTCTTATGTGAATTCTTCAAGATTGATAATAGCCAAACACCTTGTAATGTTGTATGAATACCTCCCTAGTTAAGAGGGGGTGTTGAAGGAAGTGTAACCAGGTTCAGTCTTTATAAATGTACTTTTGATATATGTATTTATTCAAGAAAGTAATATTATTTTTATGATATATGTCAATGAGTTTCTTTCTCATTGAAATAGGTCTAGCACATATTAAATTGTTATAGGTGAGTCAAATAGTCAAAAGAAATGCTGAAGACTTTAAGGGAATGTTACATGATGTATGTTTATGTATTAGAGTCAAGAGAATACCTCCAAGCAAAGTCAACAAGTCTCCTCCATGCAACGACAAGAAGAAATCTGAATTAAATAAGTCAAGTCAACCTGCAAACTTCAAGTCGGCCTAAAGGAGGGACAAACCTCTATGTATAGAGGTTGTCCACTCCCTCAAAAGACAACACAATCCTCTCTGAAATCAATGAAGTGAAGGGACTAGAAGAAGGCAGAAAAGAACGAAGGAAAAGGGTCTTCAAGTGTAGTGAGGAAGAAGGGTACATAACCAAGTTTAAGGGGATCATTTCTAGGGAAGCTACAGTCGCATGTGCGAGCAAAGGGAAGGATGTCCACGGTCATAAAAATAATATTATACCAACACCACCTCTCACATTGTTTGGTCTAGAAATATAGGCCTAAAGGGCCTCCCACTCAAGCGAAGGACCAAGGAAGAAAATCAAAGGTAATAGGGTTGTGCTAAAGCCTATTATAGTCACACGTGCGAGGAGAAGGAGGCTGTCTTTGTTGTCATAAAAAACCTCCCATGATAGTCATAACAAGTTCATTGGTTGGTAAAGAGAAGGAAGGGATCACCATAAGGGAAGGGTCTCATCAAAGGAATGTATTCTAGAGAAAGTATAACAAGACTCATCAAAAAATTGAAAGAAGAATGAAGTGCCAGAAGAAGGAAGACAAAGTGCCGGGAATGAAGTTTCATAAGAAAGAAGTGCCTGGAAACAAAGTGCAGAAAGGAGGAAGGACTTGACTTGTTCTTGGAGGATATTATTGTCAAGGGTGTAGGGTTTGGCATTAATCAATAAGAAGCTTCAATAAGAGAAAATTACTAAAGGGTTTTCCTCTCAAGAGAAGATAGGTTTTGGCCCTGGCAGAGAGCCAACATCTTGTGTTCTTGTTCTTATGTTTTTGATAACAGTTTAATGAAGTACACACACATGCATTAATAAGAAGAAGAAGATTAAGCTAACAAGAAAATAAAAAGACTCCACAAATTGTTATCAAGTCAAGAAGAATCACACTACACTTATTTTCCCTAGATTATTCAACATTTCATTCCAAGACCAAGCTATAGGTTGAAATCATTGGCAAAGGAGGAGTTTGTTGGCATGTTTGTGTTTCCATTGATGTCACAGGTTGAAGTTATGTACTCATGAGTCCCTATGTATCATATTGAGTCTATTGTATACTTGTTGAGGGATGTCATGTTGATGTAAAATGTTGTCATAGCCGTAGAAGGTTTGTAGAAGAGGTGTCATGAGGTATAAGGCCTCATCTGAAGTCGAGTTGCAATTGTGCTAGAGATCTAGTTGTTGATGATGCGTGTGGAGTCTTGTTGAGTCATACTGATCGTTTCTTTATGTCATTATGGGCTTGGAAGGTTAGTTTGAAGATTGAATTGTTCCCCTCAAGCTCTATTGCATGTTTGAGCAAAATAAGTGTTGATTTACCTTATGCTTTGCCCCATTCACTTGGATAAAGATTTATGGGAGAAACTTAAAAGCTCCAGTTGTTGGTTGGCAGTGTTGTGTGAGCGACCGTCAAATCTGAACAATTTTTTCCATGTGATCGAAGAAAAGCATGAAAAATCTCTAGATTTTGCGTGGTCATCTAGAATTAGTTTGTTTTTGGAAAAGTCTATTGTCATAATTTTCTAGAAAATGGACGAGACAAATCGTGGGGCCTCTAGAAGGTGATTAAAGTTGAAATCATTAAAAGGTTAGTGGGATAAGTAGCTTGATCTAGATAAAAAGAGTAGCTCAATCAAATTTGATGCATGTGAAAAGGTTTTGTGTGAGATCCATAACTTGTATAATCAATTGATTTAATCACCTTTAGAAATTACAAATATGTGGAGAAGGGTTGCTCATTTGGTTGGATCTCTAGCAGTGCAAGTGAGTGAGTGTGCATGTAGAGAAAATACACAAACTAGTGATTGTAGCAGTGAGTTTAGAGCTTCAGTATTACAGTGTGTTCTTCAAAAATTATTCTTCAGCAATATTTCAGAGTTGTGTGCAAAGATTGAAGATCAGTTTGGAGAGTGTGTGTGGAGAGATTTTTTCTCTCATTTGGAGTGTGAAATTGTCGCTGCATGGGTGTGCTTATTTGTAGTTAATTTTGTTCATGCAACAATGTTTTCAGTTCTGAATCATATTTTCTTGTACAAGAATTGTTTATACTTGGAGTGGGGGCTTCAAGCTAAGTGCATGTTGATTGTCTATTGTAGGAGTGGGTGCTCCAAGTTGGTTGTGGTCAACATTTCTCATTTTAGTCAAGGGGTGGGTGCTCCATTGCTAGTGGTGGCTAGTTGATGTAATATAAACGAGAATATTTTGAAGAAACATATAATAAAGAAGAAGAAACAAATAGTTCGGTGGTTTTTTCCTTGGAGGGGGGGTTTTCCACCTAAAATCCAAGTGTTTACATGTGATTATTGTTTGTATTTTTCATGTGCGTGATCTTGTTATATCTTTTTGAAGTGACTTTTTGAAACAAAATTATTTGCAGATATAATTTTCATATTTCCATAATATTGATTCACCCTCCCTCTCAGTATTACTATTGTCTAATAGACAAGAAGGTCGTTAATTCAAGCAATTGAGTATTGGTTCATAACTGTGATTCTTTTAGGGTTTGATAATGAATGCAGTCTCCATGTCTTATCTTTCTTATGCACAAGTACAATTGGGATTCCACAGGGTGAGGAGCTCAGTCAGATGTGCCATTTTTGGAGAAACTCTTAGATTTAGTGCTTGATTTCCTCATTTTCGAAAAGCGAGCAGTGATAGACTGGCCATTGGGAAGAGTTTCACTAGGTGTTAGATGAATTGAATGCTTGACCTGACAATGCATCGGTACACTACTGGGTGAGGTGAAGACGTCTTTATATTCTTCCATAACCTTGTCCACTTGGTTCTACTACATAGAGAGGCCCTATGTGGAGGCCATGGATGTGGAAATGAGCTTCTACTCACTTTGAGAGTGAATCAAGAAGAAGATATATTTATCGGTTTGAAAGATGACCTTGTTGTACTGCCTACAATCACCGTCCAATTTTTTTCCTTAGCATTGTTTTGGAACCTCCCTACCAACCTTTCACAGCAGCGTGTCTTGTCTTGTAAAGTACACAAGCTTTAGTGATTTTCTTGCAGAATGACAGCTTGTCCATCAAAGCTTGTTACATCCCCCTCACAGGATGTTTCATCGAACTTAGTCCAGTTGCAGGCTGAGCAGCTCCATCAGGAAATTGTGTAATTCTGGAGGGAAACCAACCTTCCCTTTAGAAATTGCGCAATTCTGTATGGCATCCTGCTGGGCTCCAAAATTGTGCAAATCTGCCTTTCAATGTTCACTGAGAAAATTGTGCAATTCCTCCCAGTGGCGATGCTCAACCCATAAATTGTGTAATTCTGGGAAGCATTCAGCTGCTCTGCACATGAATTGCACAATCCCTCTGGGCAACCAGCCCAGCTCCCTCCCAGAAATGCACATTTTTTCCTCCCAGCTGAGCAGACTGTTTCATGTGTAGTTGAGTTGACCAATTCCCTTCAAGACCAAGAAAAACTGATTTTCATGCATGGGTTGCTCCTCCCAAGGTAGCATGCAAAGGCATCCCTTGTTTCAGGGATCTATTTTTAGCAGTTAGAGGTTACATGCAAGGATCATTTCAGAAACCTCCCACCAAGTGTCACTTTCCCTAGATTTGTGGCATGCACGTCGCAACCTTTATTTTATCAAAACTCATCAACCAGACTTTGTAGAGCTCATTCCTCATATCGATCTTGCAGCTTTGACATCTCGCATTACATCTAGAAGTCGTCAGCACATTCAGCTCAGCTGTTTTGGGGTAAGCCCGCTTTTCATGTCCCGCGTTGCATTTCTGAGACTTTTTGTGTTTTTCTTCGTATGAATGTTGTCTGCTTGATTTCAGTGAGTGCTTGATGTCGTTTTAATACATACTAGCTTGTACTAGCACCATTTCAGTTTTTGTTAACATCTCACTGTTGTCACATGCATGAAACTGTTTTTGCACGGACAATCGTCGTTGCAACGAATTGCTTCACACACATGCATGCCTTCCCGTTTCTTGAATCCTACACTTGTTGTTTGCATGAATGAGAATTCACTCTTGTTTGCACTCATCTCACCATGTATTCAAACTTCTCATGTTTTCAGTCGCCCGTCGGCTAGACTGGGTTGCCTTGGCGCAGACCATGCCTTGCCCGGCTAACACTGCGCATTTCCTGAAGCGAAGGCTCTGCCTTCCCTCCAGAAATTATGCAAGTCTAGCCAGACACTGACCTCCAGGATTGCATTACACAATTCTTGGAGGCAATGACCTGCTGGCCCCAGAAATCGTGCAATGCAGTTTGCTGGTTGCATGTCACTTCTGACTGAAATTGCACATTGTGCAGTTTCAGTCCTCAGTAGGCTAGGCTGGACTATGCATTGCATAGTTCCAGCAGTCAGTCAGCCTGTTGACAACCCAGATTGTGCCTTGCGTAGTTTTGGTAGTCAGTCTCCCAACCTCTCGGCGGAAATTGCGCAACCTTCATGATCAGTCACACAAGTATGTTGCAATTCAGTTCTCAATTTTGCTTTGGTTTTAAAATGACAAATTGCTTTCCATGAGTGTTTTCATGTCCACAGGTATTACGGTTGTTCATCTTCCTCTCAGCAGCACAAGTACAATGGCCTTCAGGAGAGCAGAGTCAAAGGACATTGTTGAGGGAACAACGTGGGTTGCAACCAAGAAAGTGTCTATGAGCTTGCCTACCTATGAAGACATCAAGTTGTTCGTAGACAAGGACATCAAGATAAGATGGTAGCAACATCACAACGAGCAACACCATCAGCAACAAAAAAAGGCAGCACACCCGCATGCAACGAATGCAAGAGGAAGATTGTTGACAACACAGAGGCAGAACAAATTTGCAAGCTTGAGCAGATCCACTTGTGATGAAAGAAACTTTGGAGATTGAGGCTATGAGGTGATGACGCAACAAGACGATCACGTGAGAGTAGAGAAAATAATAGAGAAGGAGTTGCAGGTGATGAAGCAACAACTCAAGGAAGAACATGAGCTGCACAGATGAGAGAATGAGTTGTAGCAGGAACATGTACAATAGGGGGCACAACATGCATAGACGGATGAAATTGCGCCCGTACAAGTGATAGATCCATCCCGACAGTTGGCATGGAATAGACATGGTGAGTGGTGTTGTTGATTGCATGCAAGGGAATTTAGCAGCATGCATGTCATTGTGCGCATGCATGTGATCTCACCCATTTGGCACACTCACAGAGGTAAATAAAAGAGGCAAGTCCGACTGGAGCTGAACATGCAGTTGACAGTTGATGCGCATGACCACCATCACACATTGGAAGATCAACACATACACTATGCATTAGTGTGTTTCTAGTTTGGTCGCACCCAAGAATACCATGTGCATGCTAGCAGACGAGTTGGATGGAGGAGCCATACCAATGAGCTCGGATGCAACAGAGGCAAGATTTTGCTTCAACAAGACGTCACCATGGAGCGCATGCACACCATCATGGATGACCAAGCTTAGCATAAGCTCACCACCTTCACCATCACAAGCATGTCAAAGAGTAGGTCTCATCACAATGGACCGAGTGTCAGTGATGTCTTGCATAGCTTGCTCAATCCATTTTTTCTCACATGGGCACATGTGCATTGTAATGTAATGTCTTGTCAAGTGGAAGTTCAAGTGTCGATAGTTGGATATAATAGTCATAGAGTAGATGAAGAGTCATGAGGGTAGATGACCTGTCACAAAGGGGAATTTCAAGGGTCACCCCACCCTTTGCTATAAATAGAAGCTCATAACTCATTGTAAATGCTTTTGGTCAGCCAAGCTTCCGATAGGACTATCTTAGAGAAGGCTTGGATAGTATTGTAATGAGCCTTGGCTTCTCCACTAAGCAGAGCTGGTACATCTCTTTGGAGGAGTAGGCAGTGCTGTAACGTTACACTGTTGGAACTAGTGGTTGGACATGGATGTATTGTATGAATGGAACTTACACTTCTTAATATAACAAAGCCAGCACGTTTCATGAATATGTTGTATTGCATTCCATGCTATCTAGTTTACTCTAAATGATATATGTATTTGTTTGCTTACACATGCATGTATGGACTATTCTGTATAAGTATGTATGAATCTTTTTGAAATGTGCTGTTTGTTTAACCATCGCTTTGGATTTCTCGCTAACTTGCTTTCCAGCTTGTGATGCATCTTCACTCGTGTGTTCCCTTCCAAGCTGCTTACTATTACAGGCTTCCAAGGGGTGGACTTACTTCACCCTCAGTGTGTTAGAACCTCTCATGCAACTTCCTTGACTTACTGCGATTGTCACACCCTTGCTACCAACAGGGACATCTTACTTGCCTCTGTGCGAAATCGCGTTCAATGCATTACCGCACGATCCACTACTGGGATTCCTACACCAAACGGTCTAAGGTCTAATTGGGACTTCTTATCAGGGAGATCCCCTTACATGTTGGCAGGTCTTGTACCATCAACATTTTGGCGCTAAAAGGAGGGCCAGATGACAAGCTGAGTCCTCACATATGTTTTGAATCTCTACATATCTATCATGACTAACTACAGACTTTCTCTTTCGGAGTGTCTGTCTTAAGGAAAAGACTTCATTATCTCAGAAAAGCTCTCGGATAACTTGTCACATAAAAAATTTGATGGTGGAGGCCACATAGCCTTGGTTAGGCACATGGTCAGTGTTGTAGGCTCATGCGAAAGACATGGAATCTTTGAAGAGTACATGACCTGCGCGTTGTTCTTCTACATGCTTCAAGGGCACCCCATGCACTGGTGTGACATGCTGCCCGAAAAATATATTCATTCTTTTGCTGATCTAGTTGCATAGATAGACCGTGCTTTCAATCACTTTAACCATAAAGCACTCGATCAAGAAATTATGAAATTACAAAAAGCACTCGATGAATCTGTTGATTAGTTCCACACACACTTTTGTAATCTTGCATACCAATTTCACGAAGATGAAATTGATTGGGAATTTCTTTATGGAAGATTTGAGTATCTTCTTCACATATTCGAGCCCCACTCAGAACACTTCAGTGATGGAGATGTGCAATCACAGGTAGGCATAGTTGCTGCCTCAAGTGACTGTTCGCCTTCACCTCCTCAAACAACTTCACCACTGCGTAGTGATGTGGGAGATCATGCACACACATTTGTTGAACGGTCACATCCTCCCAACCCATCTGCTCTTGATATTTGCACAGATTTGGCTTGCAACCCTATTGGTCATCACGTGGATTCGTTCCCTCAACCTCTGTCCCCGCATTCTGATGATCCTTCAGATTGTACTATCTTGCGTTTTCCCATTCCAGACTCCTCACCTGTTGTGAATGAGGATCAAGTTGTCGAAAAAGTTGGTGTTATCCAACCAACCTGCGCCATCATTCATGATGAGTGTGTGCAGGAATATAAAGAAGAACCCGCATTGAAGGATGATTCCCTTCTAGCCGTGCCTCATCTGATTTATCTTGACATCCCTTGTGGTTCTGCCACTGCTGATTTCCCCTGTGAAAACCCATTTCCGGATGTTTCCACTTCCGATCATTCACAAGACACGTCGGATGTCAGTCTGTCATCATAGTGCGGAGAGGACAAATCTTCCTCCAAAAATCCGTCCAATCTATCATTTGTCATTTTTGAAAACAGAGAGGGTGACCATCTTTGCTTCTCATCTACCCCTCTGCCCGATTCATCAAATCATGAGGATTCCGACAAACAACTTGAATTTTCTGATCTTGGTTGTTGTGATCTCTCTACTTCTTCATCTGATCACGATGTTGATTCAATCATTGTTAATCTATCTAAGGCAATGGTCTACAATGATCTATCTGTCAATGAAGTCGAAACCCTACAAACTGTCGAGGAACTTCAACTCGAGCTGATGGTTATGTCAGGACCTCATTGTCCTGAGGTTGGTTTCACTTCCGGTAAGGAAATTGTTGAAACACTCAAGGCTCCTCATCACTCTTTGCTTTGCATTGAATCTCAACCAAAGACCTAGATTTCGCTTCCTCCACTTGAACTACATGATCCCATCACTAATATGTTGGAGGAATCTTACACAACAAGAACACATGCACAATGTAAGTGGTCTACCTTTCTCACGTTTGCTTGCATGTCACAGTAAAGAGAATGCATACACTCGACATCTGCACGTAGTGTAGAACAACACCATGACAAGTCCACATAGTTCATGTCATGCGCTTTCACTCATTTTTTTCCGTGGACGCTTGTAAGCTTGAAGTGTGTTTGTCTTCATCGTTATATCTTTCATGCTTGCTGGTTTGCACAACTGCGAGGTTCGTGAACCATGCCTTCACCAACATGGGTCTACCAATGCGTCGATGACTGCATTGGAAGTATCACTTCATGTGAGATGACCGATGCACTGTTAGCTTAGGAGTAGAAGTAGTGTTTGATTTTGAGTTGTTTTCTTCTTTCTTTGTGTCTTTGTTTGCTTGCTTGTTTGTTTGCTTACTCGATTTTCTTCCGCTTTTTCTTCTGCTTCTTGCTTTACTTTTTGGTTTGTTTTCTTGTTTTTGTCCATACGTTAGTTTCTTATCAACTGTGTATGACTCTTGAAACAAGCTGGGTAAAGTACAAGAGGACTTGTACAGCTATAAACATTTGGTTATCAGTTGTCCACTCTCTTTTATAAGAACTTTTTGTCTTCAGCCCATGATACATCAATGGAAAATACGCACTGTTCGAAGTGAACCTTGGTGAAAATACAACGCTTGCACGCTAACTAGTATCACCTACTCTAATCGGTTTTGTTTGGGTTAATCCTTGTTCTTTGAAGGAACAACTGCTTCTTCTCTCAATAAGTTGGGATCCATCTTCCGCTTATGAAATGAATAAGTGCTATGCACAGTTATGAAAATGAAAAAGTGAAAAAAGTTTGAAAAAAGGAAAAATGAATAAGGCAAAACAAGAGAAAGTCTTCCTGCGCAGAGAGGTGATGCAAGTAACTCCGCTGGGGTACTGACCAGGCTCGCTGGAAGCGAAGCCATGCTTGTGTTCCTGCGTGAATCCATTGGGGTACTGTCCAGGCCTTCTGGCAGTGGATCAAAACTAGAGATGAAACTAAGACTCTGACGATTATACTGCTTGTGTATCATATACTCCTCAACCCCAATCAAAACAACTGTGTTGGCTTGGCTTGGAACATGTGTCGACTGACCAAGGGCTTGGAAGATGCTACATCTTACAATCAAGCAGTGTGGAAACCAAGATGAACTCATAACTGAACAATACTTCTAGAGGTGTTAGACTCGCCTTTCACGAACAAGGTCCGTTCAGAGAGCTAGAGTTCTTCTAGTGTGTCGCCAAGTGTTGTAGCGACTACAACCACCCTCCAAAATTTTGCCTTAGCTTTGTTTTGGAGCCTCCCTACCAACCTTTCACAGTACAAATATGCCTGTCATTGTTCACTTAGAAAATTGTGCAATTCCTCCGAGCATGGCTGCTCAGCCCATAAATTGTGCAATTCTGGGCAACAGTCAGCTGCTCTGCCCAGGAATTGCGTAATACCTCTAGGCAGCTAGCCTAGCTCCCTCCTAGATATGTAAATTTTTTCCTCCCAGCTGAGCAGACTATTGAATGTGCAGTTGAGTTGACCGTTCCCTCCGGGACCAAGCAAAACAGATTTGCATGCATGGATTGCTCCTCCTAAGGTAGCATGCAAAGGCATCCCTTGTTTCAGGGATCTATTTTTAGCAGTTGGAGGTTACATGCAAGGATCATTGCATAAACCTCCCACCAAGTGTCGCTTTCCCGAAATTTGTGGCATGCACGTCACAACCTCGATTTTATCGAAACTCATCAACCAGACTCTGCAGAGCTCATTCCTCACATCGATCTTGTAGCTTTGACATCCCACATTGCATCTAGGAGTTGTCAGCACATTCAGCTCAACTGTTTTGGGGTAAGCCACTTTTCATGTCTTGCATTGTGTTTCTGGTGCTTTTTGTGTTTTTCTTCATATGAATGTTGTCTGCTTGATTTTAGTGAGCGCTTGTTGTCGTTTTGATACATACTAGCTTGTACTAGCACCGTTTCAGTGTTTGTTAACATCTCACTGCTATCGCATGCATGAAACTATGTTTGCACGAATGGTCGTCGTTGTGGCGACTTGCTTCACACACATGCATGCATTCCTGTTTCTTGAATCCTGCACTAGGTGTTTTCATGAATGATCATTCACTCTTTTTTGCATTCATCTCACCATGCATTCAGACTTCTCATGTTTTCAGTCGCCCGTCGGCCGAACTAGGCTGCCTTGGCCCGGACCGTGCCTTGCCCGGGTAACACAGTGCATTTCCAGAAGCGAAGGCTCTGCCTTCCCTCCAGAAATTGTGTAAGTCTAGCCAGGCACTAATCTCTAGGCTTGCATTGTGCAATTCTTGGAGGAAATGTCCCGCTGGCCCTAGAAACTATGCAATGCAGTTTGCTGGTTGCATGTAACTACTGACTGAAATTGCGCATTGCGTAGTTTTAGTCCTCAGCAAACCAAGCTAGACTATGCATTACGCAGTTCCAGCTAGCAGTCAGCCTCCTGATAGCCCAGACTATGCCTTGCATAGTTTTGGAAGTCAGTCTCCCGACCTCCTGAAAAAAATTGCGCAACCTTCATGATCAGTCACACATGTATGTTGGAAGTCAGTTCTCAAGTTCGTTTTGGTTTTTGACTGACAAATTGCTTGCCATGAGTGTTTCCATGTCTACAGGTATCGTAGGTGTTCATCTACCTCTTAGCAGCACAAGTACAATGGCCTTCAGGGGAGCAGAGTCAAAGGACACCGTTGAGGGAACAATGTGGGTTGCAGCCAAGCAAGTGTCTATGAGCTTTCCTACCTATGAAGAAATCAAGTTGTTCGTAGACAAGGTGATGAGCACCAGTATTGCAGCAAGAATGCTACAACTCCTGGGGCTACCAACTTTACTTATCAACCCGGGGTTCGTACAAACTTGGAGGTGACAGTGCTGTATACACAAGTGAAAGTGATGGTTATGCCATTTTGTCATTGTTCAGCTAGCGAGAGACCACTAGGGTTTTTCAAGCCAGACTTTTATGGATTCAGAAGAATCTTGATTACTGATGAAGGAAAGAGAAATCTACTCTAAGAAAAAGCTTGTCTACTGCAATAAGGAAAAACACTAAAATCCAATGCTAAAAATACACCATTTTCTAAGTAACTGCTAAGAGACTATGTTTTAAAAATAATTATAGGTTAACATGTATGAAATTCTACTATCTTAAGCATGTAAATCCAAAACATCAACATTCTACTACTGTGCATGTAAATGGCTAAAATAAATCCGTTTTTTTCTTTTTGTCTTTTTTATGGAAAAGTGTGAAAGCTAATCTCTTTTGGTGATGTGGCAGGTGGCTTAGGGATGCTGGTGGATGGTTGGAAGGTTTGGGAGACCCTTAGGTGACCTTATTTGGCTTCCTAGAGGATTTTCCCTCAATTTGGCCTCAAACAGGCTACTACAGGAAAACCTACAGGATGTCCTAAAAACCTACAGGATTCCCTGTATTTCTACAAGATACAGTCGAGACAGAAATGATGGGTGCTGAAGGTGATAAGGCTTCGGGAAGGTGGTTGGTGGATGGAATGAAGCAAGAAAATTCCTAGGATCACTTAGAACTCAAAACCAAGGTTGGGAGATGGTTGGATTTGCTCAACATTCTTGGAGAAGTTTCCTTGTAAAATGATGAAATTCAAGGAAAATTTTAAGAACCCCCCCAAATTTACATGTATAATAAATGGGCGAATCTCCATGGTATATAGGAAAAATGGAAGGCGATTTTATCAATAATATGATATGTATATATAATTTTTTGGCGAATCTCTCACTAGGCATGGCGAATATTTTATTCAATTATAAAATCTTGTGTTTATTGAATACACAAATGAAATCATTGCATTTCTTTAAAATATCTTTTGAAGTCAAAATTACCGAAATTACATATCGATAACCTAGTGGGTGTAGGATAAAATTCACTCGTGCCATTCACAGAAAGCATGAGAAGAAACCTAATACTATATATAAAACCAATAAAAATTCAAATTCATCACTTCTAGGGACCTCGTAACCACCTTGCCAATACACAAGTATGTTCCTGTTTGCAATTAGAAAAATTACCCAAATTACGATATGTTTACACCAGCATATGTTGGAAAGTTATAGAAGGATGACTAGTGCAATCAATCCATTCCTTTTAGCCCTGTATTTGTTTCAGTTTAAAACAGAAGTATACAAATATACTTGTCCAATGTCTATGCTTTAACCATTCACCTTAAGATGTTTTTACAATATAATTTCCTAAGTCTATTTAATATCTTCATTATCATAAAAACCAACCTACATCCATCTTAACTCCACATCTACCACTCTTAGGGGGATGAAATCTATTTATCCCTCTGAGCACTTGGTAGACCCAGAATTATGATGGATCTAAGATGATAGAATTTCCCCTTTAAATAGTCTATGCTCACATGAATACCATGGTATTACCATGGGTCAATACCATGGGTTGTCATAAACATGGAGCTTAAAAATTATTATTAGAAATTTATAAACATTAATAAAATTAATAGTTGATTTTTATTTTATTTTTTATTTTAACCAAGCTAAAATGTTTAACATACATTAAATTACAACATCCATTTTTACTCTTGATCGGATCAAATATTTTTTCACTCTATGCTAGTTTGCATATCACAATATTTGATACCTCTCGGGGGTTAGTAGATCCAGAGTAAAGATGGATCTATGCTGGTTTAATCCCCCATTTAAATAGGCTACATTCCAGGTGAATACCATGGGTCAATACCATGTGCCATTTTGGTGAATACCATGGGTCAATACCATGTGCCATTTTTATTTTTATTAATACTAATATTAGGGTTAATAATGTTTTTTGTATGGTATTAATAACAATCTAGTCCATGGTATTTGTCCCATAGTATTTTGCCCATAGGTTTCACCTAAATATAACGCATTTTTTGAGTGTTCGTAAATATAAGGTGACTTATGGAGTAAATATAAAAAAATGTTTTATTTGTTTACCAACCTGTCGTTTATTTATATTTTTATTAATTTACCATACCTCTTTTTCAAATATGGTATTTGGCCCATAGGATTCACTTAAATAAAACCTCTTTCTTGAGCCTTCATAAATAGAACGAGGGTTATGGACTAAATATAAAAAGAGGTTTTATTTAGTTACCATACGTCTAGTTTATTTATATTTTTATTTATTTACCATACCTTTTGAGTAAGTATAAAAAGACGTTTTATTTATTTACCATACCTCCACTTTACTTATATTTTCATTTGTTTACACCCTTGCATGTATATAAGGCGACTTATGGAGTAAATATAAAAAATGTTTTATTTATTTACCATACCTCTCATTTATTTATATTTTTATTAATTTACCGTACCTCTTTTATAAATATGGTATTTGGGCCTTTGGCCCATAGGATTCACCTAAATAAAACCTATTCTTGAAAATGGGCGAATGGATTCACTTAAATAAAACCTATTCTTGAAAATGGGCGAATGGAAGGTTGTAACTCCTAATTTCAAGGGCTAAATTTACATTTTTTACCCTCTCCCTTAAAATAAGGTGGACTATTTGAGGTGATTTGTAAAAATGTACTATGATACAAAATATTCGCCCACTAAAAGTTTAAAACCCCTTAATTTCGCCAAAGGGCGAACATTTGCCCCTAAAATTATCCTTGATGAAATGGGTGAGGGTCTTAGTGAAAGCAAGGAATGATCATGGATGGATGAAGTTTGAAGGAGGTTTTTGGCTATGAGATCTCTCTTTACTTCTGAAACACCTACACTACATCAAACATTGATATTTGCCCAAAAATTATGTAAACAAGGAGAATTTCAATAAGCTAGGAAAACATATCAGTTTAATGAGCTAGCTGTCTACTTCATGCATGAGGAAAACTTCCAGAATAAGATGGAATCATTGATGAGATCTACTATAAGGCTAGAGATGGAAAAAATGATGACTAGGTATTACTCTTGCAAATTGATCAAATGCTGGCTTAAGTATAGAAAACTATAAATTCTATGAGAGTAGAATTTTGTCTTTTTGGGGCTGCATAGGAGTCCTTTCCTCAAATCATGATACCTGAAGGAAGAAGTGAGGCCAAAACACCTATTGACAAATTTTTGATGGTCCTTTATCTCTTATAAACTACTGCTAAAGTAAAGCACAAATGGAAGCAAACTAATAAACAAACTAATCAAATCTACACTACTTGCAATGAAATACTTCTAAAGACAATTAAACCATGAATCTGTGAAATCAATCTAAGAATATAGATACAAGAATAGGAGCTTTTGCTGCTAGGGTTGGGCCCTAACCTAAGAGCTTCATCCCTCTAAGTTAATTCAGTGCTGGATCAAGAAAAAGCTCATTCTCATTATCAAAACAAAAAATTACATAGCAATGTCTTCCACAAGTCTTGAGCTCGAAAATAACTAGTGTTTTTACAACAAAAAATCTGAATACTAATGAGGCTCCAGGCCTCTTTATTTATACAACTGAAGTCTCCAACGACTTCCTTAAATATAGGGAGGCTCGGCTCCCAAACTTGAGATAAACTAACTCTTTGAATGTCACTTGCTCGTCTACCTTTTGATCTTCATGACTTGTCTACTTGTACTCCGAGCTAGTGTGATTGATGGAGGAATATTCGAATGATCGAGGATTAAATGAGGAGGATTTAACTCCTACAATCTCTCTTCCTTGTCCCATTCGAGTTTCAGCCCTTAATCTTGCCAAAATTCCCTGATTTTCTCTCACAACTCTGCATTCAATGCACATTAGTCCACTAGGCATAATATCCCACTTTGACTCATCTCATTAACAAATATAATCAAAACATGTAATAAATTGTGGGAAGAGTTGATTTGACTAAGCTAGGAGGTGAATTAAGGTCCGTATAGTTACCCAATGATGAGGCTCATCATCACCCCCCTACTGAAAGTGTTGCTCATCCTCTGAGTAACTCAATCAATATCCATATCTTTCATAACTCTAGCGGCCTCCCTGACATCCCATGCTTCTGCTGTGGTTTCCTCTTCTTGAGCATAGAATCCAGCCTTCCTTTCTATCTCCTCCCACTACTTTCTTTCTTCCTCTTCCTTCCTTCCTTCTAACATCCCCAAGAGCAGTGGTGGACTGAGTCTCAAGCCAATCCAATTGACTTTGAGCCTTTGGATGGTTTGTTTGTACATGGGTGTCCTGTTCAGTGCTTCTCTCATTCTTTGAGGAGAATGGTACTCTCTAATTTTCAAACTGTATGGAAAATTATTCCATCTCCTTTGGCAAGATTTCATGATTTCATCCCCTAACAACCTGAACATATCCTCAAAATGTGTAATTTCTTGCTCTTGGGTAGCAAGATACTTGGGTGCAAGTTGAGGATCATTTGCAATTAAATTATGTGTGCTGATGACAACCATTGGATTTGACTACTCAGCTCTTATCATGAGAGGCTATGTTTGTTCCCTTGCCAATATCTTCTTCATTTTTTCAACCCTTGCTTCCTCATGGTTCATACATGATGCCAAAGCCATCAAATGTAAATCCCCTAGTTTTGCATTAGGGTCCCATACATTCAGATTTGTCAAGGCCATGTTATGCAAGTAGAACTCAGACATCTTAGCTCTATCCTCCTGTGTGCTTTGATCACAAAGATCAATGAACTGTCCATAATCCTAGAATGGCATAGTGCCTCTCTATGCTAGGGTCTTGATTTGGAATTGCAGCCACTGTTACTTAAGGTATAATGCATAGGACTTAGCTGGCATCCTGCACTCGATTTCCTCTAGGGATAGACTGGCCATGGTTGCCAATTAATTCTCTCTTTATTGCAGCTATCCTTTCAACCATGCATTTTCTACCTCCAACTGAGCTTTCATTATGGCCTTTCTGTCCCTCAGGCTACTTAGTTCTCTGCCCATCTCTTTTAGCTTTTCCTCCATGTGACATATTTCCTCCACTCCTTTTGACTTGGCAATATGCATCAATCTATGTGTTCTTTCTCTTTCTTTCTTAAGCTCAAAGAATAATGGGATGGAAAATTTTTGTGGAATGGCCCTACCCCCTTCAAAATATCTGTAGTAGGAGTCAAGGTTGGGTTGAGGACTAGGTTCCTCTAGCTCTAGATCATCCTTCTTTGTTTCTTGCTACATACTCCCTTCCTTATCCAATTTTTGAGTTTCTTATAGGTTTAGTAGAGTTTCCTATAGGATTTCCTCTGCTTCCTGTAGGTCATGCTGTGTATCCTGTAGGATGTCTTTTCCCTTGGATGAGGCAGATCTAGTCACAGGCCTTCTAACATAAGTGATAGGAGACTTAGGGGAGGTTTTTCCTAAGGATTCTTCTCCTTGAGTTTTTATAAGAGGAGCCATCTTGTCTTGCTGTTTAGGTGAGTCTTCAATAACAATAGGGACCTTCGTGGGAGTTTGAGGTTTTCCCTACCTTATTCCTGTACTTTTTCTTGTTCTAAAGTACAAAGGAGTTTGTCTCTGTCTTTTGACTTTTTGTCTAATAGGGGTGCTAAGGGCAGTGAGGGCAGCTGCTGCCTCTTTCTCAGTGGGTTTTGGAGACACCCTAGGTGACTCCTCCTTGTCTTCTGCATCCTCTTTTACATTACCCTTTTCATATTTGTGTTTCTCCTCTTCTTCTCCCTCTAGTTCCTCACCTTTTTCACCAGTTTCCTCCTTGGAATCTTCCTCTGTTTCTTCACCATTTTCCTTCTCTTTCTCTTCCTCTTCTTCCTCATATATTTCCTCTTCATCCCTTTCTACTTCTTCTTCATCTGTTTTAGTCTCTTCTTCATCCCTTTCACTGGCAATAGGGTTCTTGTCATATTCGAGGGCTTTTATATCCTCCTATGTCTGCATGTCTCTGAAAATTTCCCATGTGATAGGAATTCTAAGGTTTTGGAGGGCATATTCTATGATGAGTCTAATTAACCCATGATGGGCCAGCTGTTGGTAGTTTCCTTCCTGCACCTTCATGCTCATATCTATCAGTGATTGAAGAAGGAAGTAAGATATGTTGAGTCTTTGGTGAGGAGGTGTATCTGCTCCAAACCTCAATTCTTCAAGAAGCCTAAAGTGGTATCCATATACCACACTATACCTACCTTCACATGTGTTGTGGCCGGCAACAACCCCCCCCCTTTTTTCATTTAAGTGTTGTCCAAAATACTAAATGAATGGGGACCCTTAGTTAAAACTTTAGGAAAAGCTAGAGTTTCCTTTCTTCGAAATAAGGTTACCATCGTAAGCTTAGGAAGATCTTGTGAATACTTTAAAACCTAAGTTTATGATAAGAAAAATCTTTAAAAAGTCGCATCATAAAATGACAAAAAAACTCCTCCATTTGGGTATAATCCTGGTATGTGCAAGATTCTCGTACTAAGCGATATATCGCATCGCAATAAAGTAATGCCAATGGGAAAGCCTTCAAGATTTTCCGATTTGCGATAACCCCGATCGCAAGATCGCATATCGCAGGAATGGGCTAACAAAAATATGGCAAGCATAAAACTTCTGCGATCTGCGATGTGTGCAATATTGCGATAATGCGATGGCGCGATAATGCGAGAGTGCAATGGTGTGATAATGCGAGAGTGCGATGGTGAGATAATGCGATGTCGCGATCTGCGATGATTGCGAACCAAATCGCAAAATCACCCCATCACGAATCTTTCGGGCGCGTTATTCAAGAAAAGCCACTTACCATAATCTGACTTAAGATCATGCGCTTTTAATGATAATAAAGGAATTAGTTGTCATCTATTAAATGTAGACGCGTGCTTTTGCAAAGAATTACTTCACGTAAGGTGGAATATTTGATATATCTGGTGCATTTAAGACTCTCCCATCACCTTTCTTGATCAATAATTTCCATTTGTGAGCTGCAGGAATGAAGAACGAAAGGCGATACAAAGCCATATGCAGGAAGAAATGGGAAAGAAAAGTAAGGCTCAGGGCTCTGAGGTGAAGGAGATGGCACCTTTATATACAGACACAGCTTGTAATAGAGACGCGGGGATATCGACGTGGGAAAGCATGTACAAACTTCTTGAAGAAGAAAACCCCAGAATAATGAAGGTTACCGCTGTCGCAGATTCACAGGGCTCTTCCGAAGCATCCTTAGAAGAATTGGCGTGCTCATTCCTTCATCGGATAGCAGCAAGGCCTAAAATTCTCCCATATATGGATATGATCAAGTGGATACTTGACAATGCAGAAATGAACGACAGACAGTTCAAGATTCAAGGACATGGGCTCATCGGGTCATTCGCTGCACAAGACTTAAAGCTCATGTATCATCTTCCTGAACCGCAGGCGACTTACAATGCACAATTCATTAAAAAATTTGTGGCAGAGAACCCAAACCTATCAGAGACCACTAAAGATTGGTCCAGAAAAGATGAACCGCTCAAAAATGATAAAAACGGTATGTACAGCACTGATTCCCTCACCTCTCCATATTGTTTTGCTGCGGCCATGCTTTGTAGATTATTTGGGATGCCAGATATCAATAAGTTTTCGTCTGAATGGTTACCATTGATTGATGCTGCCACAAATGCCGTTATTATAGATTGGGCCAAGATCTTTTCTGATAACCTGTTCACAGCTATTATCAAATACCGGTCTAAGAGATCCATGTCTCAAAGGATCTATCCTCCTTTTTACCTATCCGCATATGTTATGGATTCTATTTGTTATGTGTCTAAATTTCCCTCTATGGGTTGGAAATGGACAACTCAGGACCCATTACCCATCCATGTTTATCATAAGATATTATGGGATTCTCAGTTCATTCCGCATTTCTACCAAATTTGTCATGGGCTTATCTTACCCATGTATAGAATGATGTATGATAAAGAACCCCCGAGGTGCTCACCTGAGATACAGATAGATATCATCCCCATCGCAAGATGGTTCGGGGAAGAATGGTTCACCTATATTAGAGTATTTGGAAGCACCATCCCTCCTCATGTCCTACCTTTATATATTCCTGACAAACTGCTGGCTCGAGAAATTGCATATCAAACCTGTTCAGAATGCGACCTAACCAAAGACCTAAAAGACAAAAAGGAGGCCATATGGCCCCAGTTTCCTGTAGCTTGTGGGGCCTTTTCATTGTTCGATGTGGGTCACGCATTCACCGAAGTGGAGAATATGACGTGTCTACAATTATTTAAATTCCCGGCAAGGCCATTTGACCCAAATAAAGTTGCCCAAGATTTCACAACGAACGTCAAGATAAAAATATTCGTTGCAAAGAAGGATTTATTTGACGATTTATTTCAGAATAAAATCTCACTCCAGGAAATTTTGCGGGAAGCTCAATCGCAATTGTCTCTAGATGACCTCCAAAAATTCATGGTATACAGGGAAAGAAGACTAGCCACTGTTCCTCTAGAAAAGCTGCAACTACCTGCCATAGAACCTACTCCAAGCATTAGCCTTAGTGAGAATTCAAGCGCTGCTGGATCTAAATCTAAGAGTGGACAAGAGATGCCTGAGCATTCTAAGAAATCTGTAAATGACCAAGATAAAGGCGAAGAGTCAGTTAAGGACACCGCTCAGTCAATGTAATTTCCACAGCAGCAAGTTATCGCCTCCCCGTCAAGAGATATTCCCCCTCTCATCGTTGAAGCACCACCCGTCACAACAGAATTAGACAAAGAATGGGAAACCTTCAACGAACTGATCAATCTTGAAGGACAGGCCCCAATAACACCTGTGAGCAATACACAGGTAGCACAAGAAGTGGGCTCAACATTGCTCTTCAACGAGTGGGACGATCAAATCAGGGAGGCAGAACAAGCAGAATGGAAGCTGAAGGCACTGGAAAAGGAAAAGGCGGTCCAAGCACTAGACAGGTTAAATTGGGAGTGTTACTGGGCATACTTAGTGAAGCCACATAGTCAGCAGATGACTGTGAAATGTATCATAAATGCGGCCGAGAAAGTAGTGCCAGCTCTCATAGATTCTGTTTTCTCAGCCCAGCTCAAAGCATAAGTCAGCCAGCCGACTCTCCTCAAACCCATGATGAATGCATGCAGCTTTAAGGATCAGATTCAGAAGTAATTTTATTTAGAATGTTGTTTTTTCTTTAAAATTAGATTAGAAAAAGGACGGTCATTTGAAAACCGCATCCTAAATTTTGTAAATTTACTATTATTAGAATTAGGAAGTAGTATTTTAACCCTTCTCATGCATTTGGAGAAGGGTCCAGAAATTTGTCAAAAACTTGCCCTCAGAACATGCACTTCTGCACCCTCAGAGGAGGTTTTGATGAATGGATGGATCGAGGTTTATTAATGTTTGCATTTGATGTCTGCTACTGATGTTGCACTTTTGTACTCTTAGTAGATGTTAGAACAAGTAGAGATAAATCATTTTTGCTTGAAGCTTATGAGTAGGACTAGTCATAAATGGTACTTTTATCTCTTGGCCATTTCTGCTTATATTCTTAAAGTGATATACAGTTTTTAGTTGTTTATATGTTATTGTATGAATGTGTGAGTTACCATTTGGCACTTTTGTACGGTGGAGTCATTTATTTATGTTTGATATATGAATAGCTTATTATGCGATATGCTGTTCACAACTGTTTTGCCTAACTTTTTATGCAAAGTGGTTCATCTTAATTGATTTCCATTCTTATGATAGCTGAATGATCTTTATTACCGGTTATTGTTTGAAATCCCTTTAGATCGCATAATAGAAGAAATACACCCGAGGTTAGCATAGATTAGATGTGCTGTTTTCATTAGATTACAATAGCATAGAATTAGATTAAAGTAGCTTAGATCAGAACTCTTAGATCAGCATAATCCAACTCTGCACACACACACCCTTAGATTGGGAAACTGGTCCTATTATCCCCAGTCGGACCCGCTATACCAAATGGATAAGGAGCTGCCAACCAAGGTCCGGACCGGGTGGGTATCCCTTGTTGTCGACCCGATTTTCGGGGCTTCAACATATTTGGCGCTAGAAGGAGGGCCTGAACATAGTGTCTGTTGGAATGGTTTGAAATCGTAATCATTTGAATTAGGATGGCTGCTCACAAACTTCCCATTTGGAGTTGCATCCATGTTCGTGCCTATTCCAACACTCCACCTGAAGTGGTAAGACTCTTGTCTCAGGTGAAATTCAATGGTAAGAATAATTCTTCTGCTTTTAATCATGCTCTTCAATTTATTCAAAGAGTTTCAAGTTCGAACGTTCAAAGAATTGATGAAGGCGTTTATGCAGAATTTTTACTCTTACATTCACGGCGGAAGCTAGAAAATGGTGTAAAACCCTCCCAGTTGCCTCAATTCATAGCTGGGACCAATTTGTCAAAGCTTTCATCTGTAAATTTGATTGCTATGATTATGATCAGGTATATGATGAGATTGAATATCTACGAAAAGAAGATGAATCTGTTAGGGATTTTAATATGCGATTTCATCTTGATTGTCTGAAATATGATCTTGAAAATGAACTCATGAATGAAGAATCTTCGAATTATTCTGAACATTCCCTACCTCCTATGTCTGATCCATCAGAAATCAGTTCGAGTCTTGTTTTATTTTCTTCTAATAGGAATGAAAATTCCAATTTAAATGTGCGAATCACTCACGATGAAGAAAATTCCCAAAGCTTAGGAAACCTGCCTGCTCTAACGCAACAAGATAAAAGCGAAGATGTTGAAAGAAAGCCTGCCTTGGAACCAGAAGACAACTTGGGGACAAGGTTCGATAATATCATCGCAAGTCAAATGCCCAGGTTAGAACAACAAATTAATTCTCTTTCGGAAAATACAAACACGTAAAGGTATGATCTAAAGCCCGATGTCTACGGTGAATGTGATGAAAATGAATTTTTTCACGATGATATTTTCAAATGCATTGTTTCGGAATCGCATTTTTCTCTTTACCCTGATGTATTTAGTGATGATAATTTTTTCCCCCTCCGTATTAATGATATCTCAAAAAGTACGGAGGATTATTCAAATAAATCACCATTAGGTTTTCAAAATAAAGAGGCAGCTATAGAGCATCCTTTGGTCATTAATAAACAAGAACGACTTGACCTTCCTTTTCTGAAAATATTGGATGAAAAAGAAAAATCTAGAGAGACCAGTAAAATCATTTATGATAGCTACTATGATGATGATGCTGATGTTGATTTATCTCAAGTAACTCAACAGAGCTCAGATAATGAGAGATATTCTAATTCAAGAATCATATCAGTCGATCCTCATTCCAGAGCGACAAATCATTTGCATGATTTTACTATTCAAAACAATATCCCGATCTATGATTCGTATCATGAGCAAACCCCTATGCCTGTTCCCAATCATAACTTGTTTTCTGATTCACAAGACATAATTCAAAGTTACTCAGATCCCATAATTCTGGCCAGTTCTTGTGAAGAAGAAGATATTTCATGTCAGTCCCAGTTGTCCTGTAACATTAGCTGTACAGATAATCATTGCATTCTTTTTCACTTGCACTCATTTTGTACAAAATCGGATTGTGTTTTAAATTTTCAGACTTTCGATAGATTACTATGGTATATTGAGCACCTTATCAAAGAACATTCGAAAGATGTATTACCATTTTGGAAAACTAAATTGTGTCAAGGAAATACAGAACTTTTTCAATTCCACGATCAATCAATATCAGCCTTTCAGAAGAAACTTATGTGTCATCCAAAACATCATCAACAAAAAAAAATATTTTTGGAAACTTGCCAGCAATTCGCGTTAATTGATAAATCTCTTTCCAAAAAATTCCATCTATTCTTCATTAATTTATTTAGTGATTTATATGTGGAAACTTTCCTTTTACAAGAAATTGCTAAAAGCTTAACTTTTACGCATAGTAGATTACAGGCCATCAAAACTAAAAAATCATATTCGCAATCTGGCTTGTCATCTTTCCTATTACGTGATCACAAATCCATAACAGAAATTCATCCCGATTTTTATGATCCAATAGGTATCCAATTGGACAAAAGATTTCATAAGAAAGAAATTTCAGGCGGAATTCCAACTGAAGTTACACTTTCTAATCCTACATCCAATATTCACAGTCCAAGAAAAGTTTTATTCTTAACACTAATATTTAAAAGGTACCTACGTGTAGGAATAAAAATGAAAAGATGGTTCCACTGGAAATATCATTTTACCTAGTTAATTTTTCTGTTTATAGTTAGAATAGGAGTAGGGGTAGTTTAGCTAGGTTGTTAAGTGGATAATTTAGTTTTTAAATATTGATAGGCAAAATAAGAGAAGAACTTATCCCTATCATGTACATAATCCAAGGGAATAGTTACCTCTCATTTCTTTAAATTTTCCCCTCCCTAATAAAATTTGCCTGTGGTTAACAACATTTGACATTTACTAAAGACACCATTTCTCTATCAGATTTTGAACTTCTGCTCGTATAAATAGCAAATCTTTTGGAAACTTAATCTTTATTATTAATAGATACAGTTAAAAACTTTAAACCAGATATGATACTAGTTTCAACTTCCAAAAAATTTGACGAAAGCAATCTTAGTGAAGAAATTGTTTTATATCAGTACAATGAAAGGTATCAATAACGAAATGAGGATTCCCTGTAGATCAGCCATGTCCAAAAAACTCTATTATTGTCGTCCAGAGCTTTCTTAAGGAAAGCGATGATATCCTCCCTGTTAAAGAAAATCGCAGCATTCAGAGAGACAATCCAAGAAACACTATATCTCAAAGAATAAGAGGTCTCATCACGAGCCGGCTTATCATGATCACAGATATTATAAACTTTGCTGACTTTGCCAAACACTGTCCATCAAAACAGGGCAATGACTCAAGATTATTGAAATCAAAAGACAAGGGGTCTCATCACGAGCCAGCTTGTTCAGCGAAAGTGTAAATCAAGTGAATGACTGTGTCATAATTTGGCTACCAAACCAAGACATTGTTCTTTAAGAATAAAAAAGGAAAAAGTGTCAATATGGGTTTTTCTTTGAAAAGTTGTAGATCACCTTAAGCAGGATAAAGGATCATTACTGGGTAATAGGTAACCTTGTCGAGGCTATGAACGCATGCTGGCAGCAGAGGCTCTACCTGCGACAAATGAGCATATTTAAAAAAAAAAAAAACTGGTACACAGGGAAGACCTTATTTTTATTTTTACAAGACCAAGTAATGGCTGATGTAAATGCAAGGACCAGATGAGGAAGCAAATAATTAAAGTAGAAAGAGGTTGGAACGAAATGTCGTTGACAGTTTGGGGTATAATACACTTTATCTTTTATAATAAAGTTTAATTTTCCAAAAAATTTTGTTTTGGAAATTTGAAAAGTTCAATAGAAAATCAGAGATAACTAGTTCTCCCAAGTGAATCGCCAATTGTTGTGGCCAGCAACAACCCCCCCCTTTTTTCATTTAAGTGTTGTCCAAAATACTAAATGAATGGGGACCCTTAGTTAAAACTTCAGGAAAAGCTAGAGTTTCCTTTCTTCGAAATAAGGTTACCATCGTAAGCTTAGGAAGATCTTTTGAATACTTTAAAACCTAAGTTTATGATAAGAAAAATCTTTAAAAAGTCGCATCATAAAATGACAAAAAAAAAACTCCTCCATTTGGGTATAATCCTGGTATGTGCAAGATTCTCGTACTAAGCGATATATCGCATCGCAATAAAGTAATGTCAATGGGAAAGCCTTCAAGATTTTCCAATTTGTGATAACCCCGATCACAAGATCGCATATCGCAGGAATGGGCTAACAAAAATATGGCAAGCATAAAACTTCTGCGATCTGCGATGTGTGCGATATTGCGATAACGCGATAATGCGAGAGCGCAATGGTGTGATAATGCGAGAGTGCGATGGTGAGATAATGCGATGTCGCGATCTGCGATGATTGCGAACCAAATCGCAAAATCACCCCATCACGAATCTTTCGGGCGCGTTATTCAAGAAAAGCCACTTACCATAATCTGACTTAAGATCATGCGCTTTTAATGATAATAAAGGAATTAGTTGTCAACTATTAAATGTAGACGCGTGCTTTTGCAAAGAATTACTTCACGTAAGGTGGAATATTTGATATATCTGGTGCATTTAAGACTCTCCCATCACCTTTCTTGATCAATAATTTCCATTTGTGAGCTGCAGGAATGAAGAACGAAAGGCGATACAAAGCCATATGCAGGAAGAAATGGGAAAGAAAAGTAAGGCTCAGGGCTCTGAGGTGAAGGAGATGGCACCTTTATATACAGACACAGCTTGTAACAGAGATGCGGGGATGTCGACGTGGGAAAGCATGTACAGACTGCTTGAAGAAGAAAACCCCAGAATAATGAATGTTACCGCTGTCGCAGATTCACAGGGCTCTTCCGAAGCATCCTTAGAAGAATTGGCGTGCTCATTCCTTCATTGGATAGCAACAAGGCCTAAAATTCTCCCATATACGGATATGATCAAGTGGATACTTGACAATGCAGAAATGAACGACAGACAGTTCAAGATTCAAGGACATGGGCTTATCGGGTCATTCGTTGCACAAGACTTAAAGCTCATGTATCATCTTCCTGAACCGCAGGTGACTTACAATGCACAATTAATTAAAAAATTTGTGGTAGAGAACCCGAACCTATTAGAGACCACTAAAGATTGGTCCAGAAAAGATGAATCGCTCAAAAAGGATAAAAACGGTATGTACAACACTGGTTCCCTCACCTCTCCGTATTGTTTTGTTGCGGCCATGCTTTGTAGATTATTTGGGATGCCAGATATCAATAAGTTTTCGTCTGAATGGTTACTGTTGATTGATGCTGCCACAAATGCCGTTATTATAGATTGGGCCAAGATCTTTTCTGATAACCTGTTCACAACTATTATCAAATACCGGTCTAAGAGATCTATGTCTCAAAGGATCTATCCTCCTTTTTACCTATCCGCATATGTTATGGATTCTATTTGTTATGTGTCTAAATTTCCCTCTATGGGTTGGAAATGGACAACTCAGGACCCATTACCCATCCATGTTTATCATAAGATATTATGGGATTCTCAGTTCATTCCGCATTTCTACCAAATTTGTCATGGGCTTATCTTACCCATGTATAGAATGATGTATGAAAAAGAACCCCCGAGGTGCTCACCTGAGGCACATATAGATATCATCCCCATCGCAATATGGTTTGGGGAAGAATGGTTCACCTATATTAGAGTATTTGGAAGCACCATCCCTCCTCATGTCCTACCTTTATATATTCCTAACAAACTGCTGGCTCGAGAAATTGCATATCAAACCTGTTCAGAAGGCGGCCTAACCAAAGACCTAAAATACAAAAAGAAGGCCATATGGCCCCAGTTTCCTGTAGCTTGTGGGGCCTTTTCATTGTTTGATGTGGGTCACGCGTTCACCGAAGTGGAGAATATGACGTGTCTACAATTATTTAAATTCCCGGCAAGGCCATTTGACCCAAATAAAGTTGCCCAAGATTTCACAACGAATGTCAAGATAAAAATATTCATTGGAAAGAAGGATTTATTTGATGATTTATTTCAGAATAAAAGCTCACTCCAGGAAATTTTGCGGGAAGCTCAATCGCAATTGTCTCCAGATGACCTCCAAAAATTCATGGTATACAGGGAAAGAAGACTAGCCACTGTTCCTCTAGAAAAGCTGCAACTACCTGCCAGAGAACCTACTCCAAGCATTAGCCTTAGTGAGAATTCAAGCGCTGCTGGATCTAAATCTAAGAGTGGACAAGAGATGCCTGACCATTCTAAGAAATTCGTAAACGACCAAGATAAAGGTGAAGAGTCAGTTAAGGACACCGCTCAGTCAATGGAATTTCCACAGCAGCAAGTTATCGCCTCCCCGTCAAGAGATATTCCCCCTCTCATCGTTGGAGCACCACCCGTCACAACAGAATTAGACAAAGAATGGGAAACCTTCAACGAACTGATCAATCTTGAAGGACAGGCCCCAAAAACACCTGTGAGCAATACACAGGTAGCACAAGAAGTGGGCTCAGCGTTGCTCTTCAATGAGTGGGACGATCAAATCAGGGAGGCAGAACGAGCAGAATGGAAGCTGAAGGCACAGGAAAAGGAAAGGGCAGTCCAAGCACTAGACAGGTTAAATTGGGAGTGTTACTAGGCATACTTAGTGAAGCCGCATAGTCAGCAGATGACTGTGAAATGTATCATAAATGCGGCCGAGAAAGTAGTGCCAGCTCTCATAGATTCTGTTTTCTCAGCCCAGCTCAAAGCAGAAGTTAGCCAGCCGACTCTCCTCAAACCCATGATGAATGCATGCAGCTTTAAGGATCAGATTCAGAAGTAATTTTATTTAGAATGTTGTTTTTTCTTTAAAATTAGATTAGAAAAAGGATGGTCATTTGAAAACCGCATCCTAAATTTTGTAAATTAACTATTATTAGAATTAGGAAGTAGTATTTTAACCCTTCTCATGCATTTGGAGAAGGGTCCAGAAATTTGTCAAAAACTTGCCCTCAGAACATGCACTTCTACACCCTCAGAGGAGGTTTTGATGAATGGATGGATCGAGGTTTATTAATGTTTGCATTTGATGTCTGCTACTGATGTTGCACTTTTGTACTCTTAGTAGATGTTAGAACAAGTAGAGATAAATCATTTTTGCTTGAAGCTTATGAGTAGGACTAGTCATAAATGGTACTTTTATCTCTTGGCCATTTCTGCTTATATTCTTAAAGTGATATACAGTTTTTAGTTGTTTATATGTTATTGCATGAATGTGTGAGTTACCATTTGGCACTTTTGTACGGTGGAGTCATTTATTTATGTTTGATATATGAATAACTTATTATGCGATATGCTGTTCACAACTGTTTTGCCTAACTTTTTATGCAAAGTGGTTCATCTTAATTGATTTCCATTCTTATGATAGCTGAATGATCTTTATTACCAGTTATTGTTTGAAATCCCTTTAGATCGCATAATAGAAGAAATACACCCCGGGTTAGCATAGATTAGATGTGCTGTTTTCATTAGATTACAATAGCATAGAATTAGATTAAAGTAGCTTAGATCAGAACTCTTAGATCAGCATAATCCAACTCTGCACACACACACCCTTAGATTGGGAAACTAGTCCCATTATCCCCAGTCGAACCCACTATACCAAACGGATAAGGAGCTGCCAACCAAGGTCCGGATCGGGTGGGTATCCCCCTTGTTGTCGACCCGATTTTCGGGGCTTCAACAACATGATAAATATTTTATAGGGTGGTAGCTTATTTCATTCTAGGAGTATGGCAGGCTTGCTCTTCTTACTCTATTTTTGTCTTCCATGGCCTCCTCTCCCTGTAAAAGGATTTTTTTTCTTTGCAGTTTGGCTATTTCCCTTGTCTTCCTTTCTCCAAGGCACTATTAAGGGGAGCGTGGTAATTCTTCTTATGATTTCAGGGGTGAGATCTATGGAGAGGCATCTCACCACAACAATGGCATGGGTCCTAGTTAGTGGAATGAGGGAGAGAGAAAAATATCTGGCTACTTCATCATCATACCCCCTCAATTTCTCAAAGAAACCCATCGAATTATGCCTTGTGAATATTTCTAGCACAAGAGGGTGTTGGTGAATCCTCACGGTGTTGATGGGCTCCCTTCTATTAAACACCCTACCATTTTGTCTGATGGATGGAGGAGCATAGATGTCTGATACAAAATTTTAATGGAGGAGGAAATTGAATTGAAATTTATGTGGATACAATTCCCTTTTACTGCAATTAATTTCAACAAGCTAGAGGATTTTTTGTTCCTTTCACTTGGGAAAATAGGAGGAAACGTAGAGCCTTCCTCCTTACAATGCTTGATGTAGCCAAACCCTATTTTTCTCCCTCTGAAATTGCCCACTACCAATCCTGTAGACTACCTGACTGTATCCTGTAAGATTCCAGTGGGATCTTGTAAGATCCTGTAGGAGGTCCTGCATAGGAGAAAAATGAACTTTTCCTCTCCTGTAGGCTACTTAAGGGTTGAGAGCGACTTTGCTAGTGTGAGCCTCAAGAAGGTGAATGCTTCTATGCATGGGGATCAATGTTTATTTCCTCTTATCGTCGATTTGAGTGAGGTGGTGTATTGGCAGCCGAGGTACGAATATCTATTTTTGGACTGTTGGTCCCACTACCACATCATCATTCTCCTCACCTCGTAATCAACTCCCAGTTTGGGCATCCGCAACTTAACTGCTTTTGACCTCATACTCCTTTTCTTTGACTTGACTGCTGCCACGTGTGTGAGGAATAACTGTTTTGTCCTTGCTAACTGAACGAAGGTGGCCAGGTTAAATAGCCACCTTTCGCTTATGAACCAACTCGTTCACAATATTTACATCTTTTGATCACATTATGCAAATGAGAGAGTGGCAGCGAGATACTTACCTATGGTAACAATACCTTTGCTGTAGTTGTTAAAGAAATGAGGTCTTTGTTGTGTGTTGGCTACATGTGATTTCTCCTCTCTTTTTTTATTGTCCTTTGATGATTTTCTTTTATGTGCAGGTACCTGGTGTTGATGATGATGATGCTACTGCTACTGCTAGGCTTTGGAGGAGATTCTTCTACCTTTGGATCTCCATGCTCTAAACTTGCTACAACCTATGATTTATGTTGTGGGATAGGCTACTATAGGATTTCCTATAGGGTGCCCTGTAGCTAATTCTCCCTCAAAAATTTTAATCATATTCTACTGCTAGGACCTGAGGATGATTAGAATTGGTAGAGAGGAGGTCTAGGGGTTTGTGAATGATGAAAAATAGCCTTCAGGTGTTGTCCGCTTTCTCTCTGTCTTCATTTTTTCTCTGTGTTTTTTTCTTGAAAACTGTAAATTTTTTTTTGGAAACTGATTTTTTTTATGAATGCAGGGGTGATCATTGTGGAGAGAGGTATGGTAATGAGATGGCGATGTAGGAATTTATTTCTTTGACATGGGCAAGCCATTTCCTTTCTCTAGGGTCACTTCCTTTAGGATTACCAAGCCATTGTAATTCCTACAGGATCATCCTGTAGGTTTTAAGGGGATCCAGTAGAAAACACAGAACCCTTGCAAACTAAGGCAAATGAGTGAAAAAAATGAAAGGAATGGTGTGTTACACAACATTTTGTCACTGTCCCTGTACTCCCCGTTCCTTGATCCTGGAGGACCTCTACAGTTAACCCCACATGCTTTGCCTTCATGAAGAAACTCCCATTGTGTCCCTCTTCAAGAGCAGATCATTTCCCTTTTGCACAATTTCCCCTGAAACTTCTATTTTGCCAATTTACAAGACCCCCGCTAATGGCCTTTGTCTCCCCCATGCCGATGTGAAGAGATTAGCACTACTCCTCACGCTGGCCGGAGCGACTGAGCTATGTTTCAGTCACGCTAGTCTTGTTATGGAAAGTTTTTTAAATTAGAACCGAAGCTTCCAGCTCTAGAAGCTTTGTAACGGAAGTATAATAAATGGTTTGTCCGAATGGGGCTGAGGATGATAGTTTGGGCTCCTTTCCCCTATAATGATGGAACTACCTCAAGGGATAAGTCCTCCCATGAGAAGAGGATCCATCTCCCATCCATATTTCCTATATAAACCTCCCTTCTTCCCAAGCACAAACTAGTTGTAGAGTTTTGGTTGAGTGTTGATGCTATTTTGGTTTGGAGTAGACAAGCAAGCTATTACTAGTTGTAGCTATCTAGTTGTGTGAGGGAGAAGTGTGTTTTGGTTTGGAGTGAAGCCTAAAGGGAAGATATTTAAAACTATTTTTATTTGAAGCCATCGTGGAATGCTAGCAAAAGTGTGTGGGAACCTGGTCTTGTCAGAGGAAGACTGCAACGTCAAGATGAATGGTTGTAATCTCTCTTTGATATTAATATATGCAACTATGGATTAATTTCCTACATGTTTTGTGATATTACATATTCATGGATTAATGTTTCTTGACTTGTTAAGTAGGTTGAATTGCAATTTGTCTATTATTATGTTTGTTGTCTGTTGTTGTTTACCTATTTCAGGAGCTCGACAAAGAAAACGAGAGATAGCTGGAGCGGGCAAGCGAGGACATCATCAAGCAGGATAAGCGACCAAGAGGTAGGCCCTCTTGATTTATTACAACCTAAGGAAATCTTTCATAGAATGTATCTGTTGTGGCTAGACCCATTATCAGGCTAGAGGAATTTATTCGTGTCCGCACTTATAATTTTACTTCACCACAAATTGGCGACTCCACTGGGGATCCCATCCTTTTGTTTGTCTTGGATTTCATGATTTCGTGAGAACTTTTCTAGTTTCACATTTTCCCTTTGGTTCTGTTTCTTTTCTCCTGTTTACTGGTCTGAGTCTAAAATTCATAGTAGCAGATTTGGTCCCTGTTTTTATTTTTTTTTCCTTAGCTACCTCGATTAGTGCGCTTAATCCGCTGACAGTCATGCCGACCAGCACAATTTGCTGAGAAACATTCACACCGACCAGCCTCTGGTGCTTTTTGTCAGTTAGGCAGTCACACCGATGCCTGTAAGTGAAGATTAGGGCTTGACCCCAATCTTGGCCAGTGTGTTCTGCTCTTGTGGTTTTGACCCTGTAAGCTTTTTGGACTGTTTTCTCCCTGATTAGAAAGCTACTTTTCATTTGGTTTTGTTTGCTTGTTGGCTTGTCATCTTTCTACTTGATTGATTGAGTCATTGAGTGGCCAACGACACTAGGGCATCTAGTTGGTCGCCCATTCAGCAGTTTGTGAACTCACTAAGTCGGGTTGTAGGTGTGTTTACTCTTTGCATTTTGTTTTTGGTCCTTTTTTACGACTTTGACCTCTTTTTGCATGAGTTTGAAAAGTTTCATTTGCTTGCCTAAACATTTCTTTTCCAGCATAGATTTACATTGTTGGTCTTGTGTTTGGTAAATTCGGTGTTTCATTGAGCTGAATGAACTTCTCTTTTCATGTTTTCATTTGCTTAGAGAGCTTATTATCTTGAGAAATTTTTCATTGAAAGATTGTATGCGAAAATTTTGTTTCGTTGTTTCATGAAAAAGTATGAAATTCTAGCTTGTTGCATCATTATGTTACAATAATTTGCATCTTTTAAAAGACTAGAATTGCATCGAAATTTGAAAAAGGAAGAGAATTTTTTTGTTTTTGAAAGGAATAATAGATAAGTGCTTGTCAAGAAATTAGGAATTGGAATGCATTTTTCATTAGTTTATTTTTTGAAAAAGTAAGGTAGTGAAAGATCATTTCGTTTTCAGTTGCTTGATTGTTTGCATTTGATTGAGTAGTTTCTACCCTCTCTAGTGTAGGCATTTCATCGAATTGAAAGGGTCTTGTCTCATTTAGTTTCATTTAAGGTTTTTCGAGTAGCATCGCTAAGACCTGAAAACTGAAACTTAACTCAAGATCAACTTTAAAATGAATTCAATTAACCTAAGGTGCATTTGACATTAACGATCATATCTAGAAGGTCTAGGCTAGAGATGTGTTCCAGCGTCTTTAAACCTAGCATCTGTTGTTAGCTTCAGCATTAGACAATGCTAGTACGGATTTGTGCTCCCCATACTGTCTAGTATATAACGAGAGACCCCACTAGGTTGAAATCCTTTTATTCTTAGGAAGCTGAGTCGGTCGCCTTGCAAACGTGATACACCGAACACAACATTCGGGGAGATTGCCTGCTCGTACTTCTTGGTTCACTGGGAGGTATTCTGCAGTTCACGGTTGCCTGGTAATCCTGTTTATTTAGATCATCCAGAGCAGTCATTTGATCTTTTTGACTCATTAAAATTAAAATATAATTTGAGCACTTGTCCTTTCGAGTTCGTTTCCAATCGAAAGTGATAGAGTCATCTTTGTTTCTTTCTTGACTCTTAAAAAATGAAAGAGCATCAGCCTTTTATGCGTCTTAATAATTGATTGCCCATGATCCAAAACATCCTGTTAGTCTTTTTTACCAAATCATGAGTTTCCTTAAAAAGACATTTTAAAGCCTTGAATTTATTTGTTCCGTCGACTAAGATAAGGTCATTGTAGTTGAACCATATGGTTCACCTAATTCCTCTTCCTCTCCTCCGTCTAACAGATTGTCTGAGGATCCATTTCCTGAGTTACCAGAGTCACTTGAGGACCAAAATGTTGAACTCATAATTGTTTTGAGTGTTCAACCATTGTCATCTCATCCTCTGCCTACTTTCGATACTGGGTCATCTGCTGATATTGGCCCAAAATCTCTGGACAATCTCGTTCGAACTCTAGAGAACTCATTGACCACTGACAGTCAACTTGGACTGGTTATCTACCCTATGAAGCCTCTGTTTGACGTTGTTGAGATATCGCCACAGCATCCTTACAGTCCGTACGACCAACCGGGTGTTCCATTGGAACTATCCCCCAATACACGTTCGACCATTTGTTGTCGTTTGTTTTCAAACATGGAACCTGAAGGTGATGCCCCAGTCACATCTCCGTATGAGTCCAAAGTTTCTACTCCAGACATTGTTGAGGGGAAGAATTGCAATTGAAATTTCCCCCAAGGGTTTCCCTTTTTCGGAAGGTATTCCGGCCAGTTTTCCACCCAACTATGTGTCTTTGGGGCACTTGGTTTCAGGCACACCTAGTGCCTCATCACTTTACCATAATCCTGTATGGGCGTCAGGCATCAGGCCTATGTCAAGTCCATTTGTTACAAACACGACTTCCCAATAGGCTGTTACTTTAGCCCCGGTACAACCCACCATTCCAAATACTCTTGTATCATCGATCCCAGTTACCTGTCAGTCACAACCGACAGTTTCAAAGATTGTCTCTGTCAGTTCCTCCATCCCACTAGTCAGTGGCCAGATTGTGCCATCGCTTGGGGGCAGAACCTGAATGTTTCTATGGTGTCAGGTGCCACTAATGTGAGTGGCTCACAAGCTCACATGCTTGGTATAAACCAGCCCTCTTCTAGTATTATTTATAACCCTGCTAATCCTACTGGATCAAGCAATGTCTAGTACCAACAGGTCTAGAATCCCATTGGTCCGTCTGGATCGAGCAATGTTCAATATCAATAGCCCTATGGGGCTCAGGTCCAATACCAAAATCCTTAAGTTCCATATGGTTATCAAGGAATGGTTAATCAACCTTACACCCTCCAATTTGGGCAGTACATCCAGCCTGACTACGACCAGATTCAATTCGGTAATTTCCAGGGTACTGTTCAAGTACCCTTGCAACAGCAAGGACAACCTCTACAACAACAAGGGCAGCCTTTTATATCGTAAGGGCAACCTTCGTTGTAGCAAGGGATCTTTGTGCAAAACAAGGGCAAATTATCTTGTAGCAAGGTCACCTGCAACAACCGCAAGGTCAATCCTTATAACAGTTACAATAAACCGCGTGATCCGAGTTGACTCAACTCCCAGATTTAACCAAGATCTTTTACTTTCGTGATGTGATTAGAATTGCAATTAAAATAGCATAAAGGAACATAAATGCATGCTATAAATAAGAAGGAACATGACAATCATCAGCAACATGAAACTCAAGACGTTGATAATAGAGTTTGTCCAGGAGGGACTACGTGTCCAAGCCTTGGTGTCAAGATGGTGTAGGCCGCTGCATTAAGTGTTGTCAATAGTGATGATGTACATAGGTGGTGATGTCGCTATCATACAAGGAAAATTCCCTCACGTAGGAGTGGCTCCAAGAGATGTTCCGCTGCAAGAAATCTCATTCAAAAAGGACTCCTATCAGTATGACCTACACTCATGCATGATGATAACGAGCATCTCGCCAACATGCCATAAAAAGGATCTCAATGCAAACATACATGGCAACACATGAGTATCCCATCAACATAACAACAAAGGGATCTCAAATAAAACATGATGAATCATGACAACAAGTACATCTCGCAAATGATTCTGCATGACATCAAGCAGGAATCATGAAACAACTAAGAAAACAAGATCCCACATCAAACATCAAACAGGGATCCATGCAACACAATGCATCTCATAGCAAAAAGAAGTACATTAACACACTGGATATACCTCACATCCTAGGACCATCTGAAGAAAAGGATGTCAAACTACTGAAGTTGGTCGTACCATCAATCTCGCAGCATCAAATCGCATGGAAATGACTACTCGCACATGAAAGCTAACACCTGCGCTTCACTTTGAAAAGTGGCTGAAAAATGAAATGATCAAATGGAAAATCTGAATGCACCATCAGATTTGTGGCATTGAATAGCATAAAATTGACTGTCAAATTTCTGAATTCTAAGAAAATGAAAATCTGGTGCTTAAGGAATCTTTTAGATCTCCCCTAGATTCCTCAAAATTTCCTTCCTCTGGGTCATCTGAATATATGCTGCTTAGATCAAAATTTTGACTACATGATTAGGTTCATGCCGCTGAGAGGTGTAAGATCAACATAAAATTTGTCTAATTTGGACACTGGCAAAATTTCGCTCTCCTGAGAATTTTGCAAAATCATGGTTCCATCTGCAAAACAATTAAAAAATATTATATCTCGATTTCTGTGCCGCGCCTTGGCCTCCATGCACTAAGAAATGAGGGTTTATATAATGTTTTTGGTTGGCAAATTTTACAATGTTTATGGTTGGCGGATTGGTAAAGAACTCCGAATTGGGTGGAGGAGGTTGGGTGGTCAAACCCCAACTCCTCCCCTTTTTTTAACATGAAATGGTTTAATACACCTAGATTTAACATATTGGAGGGCCACATTTAATTTTCTATGGGGTCGGGTCCGCCTTGGGTTGCTTGCCCCTTAACCTCCATCGGTCGATTGTGTGGGAGCCATCATATATGGTACGAGGGGGCGTTGTTTGAGTGACACATGGAGGCGTGTTCGGGTGTTCGGGAGACAGGCCAACCACACCAGCCGGGCAGGTTCAAGCCCCACCACCCTCGGTTCATACATGTAACGTTTTTCTTTTTAGAGTGGTGGGAAGTGGGCCAGGTCCACCAGAGGTGGCCCGCCCACAGCCCAAATGTTACATTTAATGCGGGAGTTGGTTGGAGGGCTTGGCGGGGTAATGGCCACCGAGACACATTTAAACTTAATTATGTTATGTGGTTGCGGGAGGGCTGGCAGGGGTCATGGCCCATCGGCCCATAAGTATTTTTATTTTATTATAGCTTTGGGTCCGACGGGGGTGGCGGGGGTCATGGCCCGCCACCCAAATTATATTATATTATTTTTATTTTTTTCTTATAAAACACATTTTTCGAATTTGTCTAATATAGGGGATATTAGAAAAATTAACGATCCAACAAATTTTCCTGCTTTCGGGAGCTAGGTTTCATGCCTCGGGTTCAGTCAAATTGTAGGACACTTAAACCTGGCCCATAGTCCAACTTTGACCAAAACTTTGACTCGCTCGTTCTTCCTCATACGAGCTTGGATTGACGAACTGTTCACACCATTGTGATCAGGATGACAAGATCTACGCTTTGGTTCTAGTTTGAAAGAATTTTGATCACTTTGATTTTTGAGCTTTCATAAGCCCTCTTTGTCCTGTGTGTGTCCCTAGAACCACCTGGATCAATCCTCCCCACCACTTGGATCAATCCTCCCCACCACCTAGATCAATCCTCCCCACTGAGGAGCTTTTGGTCCTCCAAAAGCATGAAAAATAATATGCAACTTCTCTGTACCTTGTCTACATCACAAGCATTCTGAAAGGTCTCACTTCCATCTCCTTCACCTTTGTTCTTCGAAGTCTTAAGCGATGAACCGATACCTACAACCTCTGCAACCTATAGTACATTGTTTTGCAAATTACATGCTTGACTTACATGACAAAATAATGACCCAAGCATCCCATGCTTGCCACGAGTTTATAACACATGCTCGGTGGTCAAGTTTACATCAAGATGGACACAATACCCCAACTACGAAAAACAAGGCCAACATATCATTGTTTCTTCAACAAGTGATGGAAAACACATTGTCACTACAACACATGATTTACAAAAATAAGGCCAAATAATATTGTTTCTTTGACATGTGATGGAAACATGACATCTCTTTCACAGTTTATCATGCAACACAAAATAAGACCAGACATCATGGTTGCTTAACAAGTGATGGAACACACATCATCACTTTTACATCTTAAAATGCAACAAATGATTTACAAAAGCATGGCCATGACAAGATAACATATCTAGAAACCATTTCTCACTTATCAATGTGAATGGGTCACCCACCTGTGGTGGTTTTGCTTGTCGAACAATTGTTTCACCTGGTTCATGCACCGACGCTTTGTCTCTAAGGCACTGCTTTGGATGGAGTCTCCAACAAGTGGCTCTTTGATGGCCACCTCTGTTGCAATGACTGAAATACATTTTCTTCCTCTAGATATTCTTAACATGTTTCTTTACCTGCTTTTGAGAGGGTCTTTCACGCCTCATCCTTTTGTGTGCTGCCATTCTTTTCCAACACTTAGAAAATGTATGGGTATGTAATCCACAAAAGGTACATGTTTTTCGATTCCATGGTTCAAGTTCATCTCTAACAACATGATTATAAATGAAATGAACATTCAAATATCGAGAGTGGTTATACCTTTCCTTGTTGTTTGGTGTAAGTATGGCTATGAGAGCTTGCCTTAGCTCTTTCCCTACAATGGGCACTGCCATGGGATGATGGGGATGTGTTCCCATCATTCTATTTCCTCGACGATTTCGACGATGTCTCGGAAGCATATGACACCTTTGAGCATTCTCCTTCGGTGTATCCCAAGCCTGCAAATTAAGGTCTTTGCACAACCTCCATTGGTTGAGTTATGTCTTGGTTATCAACACCAAGTTCTTTTTCCTCCTTGTGCCTCATCCTGGTAAGGAGCCTCATGTTTGTCCCTGTAATTGGGATCTCCAGATCTCCAACAGAGATCATACTATGTGAAGACGAAACTGAAAGGAAATCAACATCTTTTACCTCCACTGTCAAGTTGGAAAGAATTGATGAGAGCTGCTCATCATCTGTTATTGGTGGTTCGCTGTTTGTCTTGGCCGATTCCCAAACTTCTTTCCTAACATACCCAAGTCCTGCCTGACGGGTTAATTCATCTAGTTTGATGGGGTTGACAATGCCTTGGACATTAATGCCCAAGCCTTTTCCTTCATACCCCATTCTCTTCAACAGTTTGGAGCCAATTCCCATGGTATTATTTTCAAAAACAGCGAAATCATCATCAGGACACATACATGAATTTAGAGAATTACTTTTAACCTCACATGGGTCATGTTGCAGCTTTTCCAAGGCCTCGTCCTTAGCTTGCAGCTGTTGTAGCAAACTCTGTTTTTCCTCTTTCTCTTCATGTAGAAGCATCTTCAATTCAACATTCTATGTTTGAATATTATGTTTTTTATGCTTCAGTTCTTCTAGGGCCTCTTCCATGGCTCGCAACTAAAGCTGCAATTGATCCTTTTCCTCTGCTTGTTTTTGTAGAGCTTCATACATTATTTATTTGGTAAATTTTGAGCATGGTCTCGTACATCGCTTTTTCATCCTCTGTCGTTGCAAATTCCATTGTTCACGCTTGCAATTCACATCCACGCAAACACTGCTCTGATACCAAACTTGATCCGAGTTGACTCAACTCCCGGATTTAACCAAGATATTTTACTTTCGTGATGTGATTAGAATTGCAATTAAAATACCATAAAGGAACATAAATGCATGCTGTAAAGAAGAAGGAACATGACAATCATCAGCAGCATGAAACTCAAGACGTTGATAATGGAGTTCGTCCAGGAGGGACTATGTCTCCGGGTCCTGGTATGGTGTAGGCCGCTGCATTAAGTGCTGTCAATAGTGATGATGTACATATGCGGTGACGTCGCTATCATACAAGGAAAATGCCCTCACCCAGGAGTGGCTCCAAGAGATGTTCTGCTACAGGAACTCTCATTCAAAAATGACTCCTATCAGTATTACATAAAATCATGCATGATGATAATGGGAATCCCGCCAACATGGCATAAAAGGGATCTCAATGCAAACATACATGGCGACACATGAGTATCCCATCAACATAACAACAAAGGGATCTCAAATAAAACATGACGAATCATGACAACAAGTACATCCCACAAATGATTTTGCATCACATCAAGAAGGAATCATGAAACAAGTAAGAAAACAAGATACCACGTCAAACATCAAACAGGGATCCATGCAACACAATGCATCTCATAACAAAAAGAAGTACATGAACACACTGCATATACCTCACATCCTAGGACCATCTGAAGAAAAGGATGTCAAACTATTGAAGCTGGCCATACCATCAATCTTGCGGTGTTGAATCACATGGAAATGACTGTTCGCACATGAAAGCTGACACCTACACTCCACATTGAAAAGTGGTTGAAAAATGAAATGACCAAATGGAAAATCTGAATGCACCCTCAGATTTGTGGCGTCAAATAGTGTAAAATCAACTATCAAATTTCTAAATTCTGAGAAAATGAAAATCTGGGGCTTAAGGAATATTTTAGATTCCCCCTATATTCCTCAAATATTCCTTCCTTCGGGGTATATGAAGATCTGCTACTTAGATCAAAATTATGACAGCACCATCAGGTTCACATCGTTGAGAGGTGCCCAATACTTGGATCTAGTTTACTCTCTGTCTGGCACTTTATATGAGTTATTGCCGAGTGCTCCACGGCCATCATCCGATCCCACAACATCAAAGTCACTAGTTGTTCCTCCCGTTGATGGAGTTATTGGTTCAGTATCCCAGACCCCTGCTAAAACTTCTTCCAAATAGAAGTCAGTCTTGAGTGCTGCTCGTAATAGTTCATCTCAGAATCCACCTGGCCCTGAAGAAACCTTAGAGGTCCATGCTGTCCAGTCTACCGCAGCGGACAAATCCTCGAAATGAAAAAAGAAAGGCAAAGGCAAAGCTAAAGATGATGCCCCAAAACATGGTCCTCCCAAATCGTCTGCTAATGAATCTTCGCCAATGGAAACCTAAGTATGCCTGCCTCATTTGCAAGGAGGATCACTACACTAATGATTGTCCTCGATGATTTGAAGTTAGTTGCCTGCTCAAAGGGACCCCTGCTATCCTCAAAGAGCCATTTCCATCTCAGCAAACCCAAATGGTAGACCAACCCCGATCTGCTTCCTCTGGATCTCAAGTGTTCATGATGAGCACGCCCATTAATGTGGCTACCCGATCGAAAGACTATCAAACTCCAGCTCCAGCAACTGGGAAAGAGAAAGAAGCTGGACCTTCTTCTTCTACCCCGAGTTTTGGCCCTTTGAAAATTGAGTGCCCTAACCCTGATTCCACTACGCGGCTACCCTCTCGAGGTGTGCTGCGAAAATCCTCGTATAATCACAATGCTCGAGCCGCTTAGCACTATAATATTTTTGAGGATTTGGCTTAGACGCCATCAGCCCTGTCGGCTCTCGAGGTACTCCAAAGCTGGCCATCGCAGTGGAAATCTTTGCTGTCAACTATCCGAGGCATATATCCCACCGATTCCAATTTGATATGTTTTGGTCTAGAGAACCATCTTCCATGACTCCCTCATCAGATTACCTTTCTTATTCAAGTAATCATAAATGAGAAAACCATCCACCGCACTGTCATTGATGAAGGTGCTTCCACCTACATCATGTCAACTGCATGTTGGAAGGCTATTGGTTTCTCTGCACTGAACCAGTCTTTGAACACTTTGGAAGCTTTCAATGGGTGCGATTCGTGACCCTTCGGTGTCTTATCTAACCTTGCCATCACCCTGGAAGGTAAGACAGTGCAAGTCGAAGTAGAAATTGTTGACTCTAATCTCAATTATAATCTTCTACTTAGTCGAAGTTGGACTCATGCCATGCATGCCGTGGCCTCCTCCTTGTTTTGCGTGATTCATTTTCCCCATCAAGGGAAAATTGTCACTATCGATCAACTGTCTTTCTTTGCCTCTTCCTCCTTGGATGGAAATGTTCCGTACGTCAAGCACTCTGGTGCTCCCTATGAGAGTGTGGGGGTAGGTCTCTTCAAAGATTCTACCTTAATGGGAATTTTTCCACTCCCACCTCCTCATGTTGCCTCTGTCAACATGATCTTAGTCAAATCTGATCCCTGGGTCATACCTGCACCAGATATTGTTGATACTTGGGGCGAGGTTATGCTGCTTAGTCCCGCCAAAGCCAATTACGTGGAAATTGTTTCGACTTCGAACTCTGCATCCTCTAATTCTCGTATGTCGAAGACCTACCTCGATATGTACTCTCAATCCCCTTGGCTTAGCACGTTGGAATTGTTTGATCCCTTAGACGAGACCTTCCTTGCTGATGAAGGTATCATGGAAATCTTGTCTCTCGAGGAACCACCATCATCATCTTTCCTCGTTCCTGCCTTGCCCGACAGTCATGTCTACCACTTTCGAAGAGTCCTCTTCTCCATTTCTGCCACCGACTGTTACTCATGAAGTATGGTCGGAAGGAAATTTGGGTAATATTACCCAAACGATGTCGATTGACATTTATATCAAAACCGATATCGTTGAACATGTTCATATTGGGGTATCTTGTTCTTCGAATGAGATCAATACATATACTCATCTATTTCAGGAATTCCGTGATGTGTTTGCATGGTCTTACGAAGAAATTTCTAGCATTGATCCTAGAATTGTGATGCACTTAATACCAACGTAATAGCATGCGAAGCCCGTTCACCAACAGCTTCGCCTGGTGCACCCTAGGAAGGTCGCTGCTATTAAGGGTGAAGTTGAAAATATTCTCAAGGCTGCGTTCATCTATCCCATCCCCCTTATAGACTGGGTGTCCAATGTTGTCCCGGTGACTAAAAAACAAGGCACGATCGGTGTTTGCGTGGATTATCGAGATCTTAATCGTGCCTGTTCTGAAGATAATTATCCTACTACCTTCATTGATCAAATCATTGATGAATGTGCCAGGAGCGAGATCTTTTCCTTTATAGACGATTTTTCTAGTTATAACCAGATTAATATCACACCAGACAACCAAGAAAATACAACCTTTATCTACCCGTGGGGTATGTTCGCGTACAAGAAGCTCCCTTTTGGCCTAAAAAATGTTGGAGCCACTTTTCTACGGGGAATTTCCTACAGGTTTCATGATATCCACAACATTGCCCAACCTTACTTGGATGACCTTCCCGCTCATTCTCATAAGCGCCAAGATCACCCAGACCATCTTCGAAAGATTTTTCTACACTGCAGACACTATAACATTCGGTTAAATTCGCACAAATGTATTTTTTGCGTGGAATCAAGACGACTCCTTGGCTTCATCGTTCCAAGGACGGTATTCACCTGGATCCGCTAAAAGTCGAGGCCATTGTAAACTTACCCCCTCCATCTTCACTGCACCAACTTCAGAGCCTGCAAGGAAAGAACAACTTTCTCTGTCGTTTTATACCCAACTATGCTGGGCTAGCCGCTACATTTACCCGGTTTCTCAAACAAGGAACGCCCTTTGTATGGGACAAGGTGGCCCAAAAATATTTTTATGATCTCAAGGCTGTCCTCATAAATGCTCCTCTGTTGCATCCACCAAACTATTATCGAGATTACTTCCTTTACCTAGTCGTGGCCCCTAGCACCATTGCTATGGTCTTGGTCCAAGACGATGATGAAGGCAACAAACATGTAATCTGTTACCTTAGTCAGAATCTCCTTGACACTGAAACTCATTATGCACATGTCAATAAGTTGGCTTTGGCTACCGTTCAGGCTGTTCAATGCTTTCGGCACTATATCCTTTTACTTACGACTACAGTGATTTCTGAATGCAACCCTATGACCGATATCCTGACTCCTTAGTTGCTGGGGGGCAAGTATTCTAAATGGAACATCATCTTGCAAGAATTCGATTTGGTATTCACTATAGCCAAATCTAAGAAGTCACTTGTTTTCACTGAATTGATTTGTTCCCTTCCCTCCAAGGCTCTCCCTGCTGGTGCAAATGAACAACTTCCAGATGAGACCCTATTCTTGATTAGCACCCTTGATCCATGGTACGGTGATATCATCGTGTATCTCCAAACATCCACATTTCGGTCTGCGTTGACCAAGGATGATTGTCAAAGGATTCGGCATCATTCCCAACCCTACTGTATTATTGGCGATACTTTATACCATGTCGGTGTCGATTCAGTTCTTTGCCGATGCCTTACGATCAAGGAAGATGAAAGAGCTCCCAATGATTTCCATTCCAGGGCATGTGGTTACACTACAACTCAAAAAATCCTTTGTGCTGGTTATTTCTGGCCGTCTGTCTTCAGGGATTGCATTCTTGTTGTCTGTAAGTGCCACGAATGCCAAATTTACCAACGCAAGATGCGCTCCCCACCCGCTCACCTACACCCCGTCATTATTGTTGGTCCCTTTGCCAAATGGGGCATCGATTATATGACATGTAACCCTCGTTTGGTCAGGGGGCATGGCTATATTATCGTCGCTGTGGATTATTTCACCAAATGGGCCGAAGCGATGCCTACATATTCTGCAGACGGTAAGATGACGACTCAATTCCTTTTTAACCATGTTATTTCCAGGTTCGGTGTACCCCAAGCCATTATCACAGACCATGGCTCCCATTTCGAAGATTACATAATGGCTGATTTGACATCTGCATTGAGCTTGCGCCACGATGGCTCGACCCCATATTACTCTTAGGCCAACGGCCAAGTTGAAGCCATGAACAAGGTCTTGGTCACAATGCTTCAACATACTATTGGGATGCACAAGTCAAATTGGCATCTCATGCTCTTTTCAGCTCTGTGGGCCTACCGAACCTCAACCAAAGATGCAACTAGTTTCACACCATTCCAGCTGGTCTATGGTTTGGAAGCAACATTTCCAATCGAATGTGAGATTCCTTCACTCAAGTTAGCTGTTGAACTCCTCCCCGAAACATCACCTCAAGAGGAACGCCTCTTATATTTAGAACGACTAGACGAGACTCGCCGTCTCGCTACCTTGGTCATCAAAGCACAAAAGAAATGGGTCAAATCCCATTTCGATCAGTCAGTCTCCCCTCGCGCATTCTCTGAGGGTGATTTGGTCTTATTATACGACCAAGCTAATGATAAGTTGGGGGCAGGCAAGTTCGAACCTATGTGGCATGGGCCCTATATCGTGAAATGCATTTTGCAGAAAGGAGCCTATGAGCTTTTTGATTATGAAGGAAATCCTCTTGATAAGCCTCGAAACGGGTTTACCTCAAAAAGTACTATGCTTAGGTCATCTTGCATGGTTACTTATGTACATTAGTTTGTGATTCATTTTTGTACAGTGTGGTTTTGTGTGATAGTTTTCAAACGGCTTTCCTATTTACTATTCTTTTCTTTCTTTCCAGATACATATGACTCCTCATGTTGGTTTTTCTGATGGTGCTTTCAGTAGTGCCTGGAACCTATCATCCCCGGCATGGGCTATCTATGACCCTAACAGTGAGTTGATTGACCTTCAAGGTATCAACTTAGGCTGCACAACCATAACATTGCTGAATACAGTGCAGTCATCGAGTTGTTGTCAGAAGTCATCGCTCTGGGCATCAGAGAATTGGTTGTCAATCTCGATTCATAGCTTGTCATCCTTCAACTCAAAGGGCAACGTTCCATCAGGAACCCTCAAATATTGAAAATGTATCTCTGTATCCATCTATTGGAAAGGCATTTTGATTATATTACATATCATCATATTCTTAGACACATGAATACATTGACAGATTGCATTAGTTAATTACGCGTTGGATAAACATTTACAAAACATGTAAAAGATAAGACAAACCATTTGTACCATAATAGACAGGAAAATAAAACATATATATATATATATATATATGGTGAGAATGTTTGATACATCAGAACCCCAAAAAAATAATATTTGTGTCTAAAATAACATTAGTGGCTCATAGGCCTCATACATCTGTGGCACGCAGGCCTCAAAAAAATATGTAAGTGCTGGACCTAGGAACTAATAAGCATTGTGATCGTGATAGCATGAGATGGATCGTGCAACATGACTCAGCAATCTGCGGATCCAATCTGAGACTCCCACCGTGTGTCTCTGGTACATATGGGGCATGTCTCCTATCCGAGCATACTCCAGGATATCATGAGTTAACCCGTCAAGGTTTCTCACAATCTCATCCTCATTGTCGCTCCCTTCCTGATACGAGGCAACAACATCGATAGGGTGGGGGACGTACCTGGCTATCGGGGACATCCCGATTGGCCGCTCTAGTCCAACATCTGCATAAACAAGAGAAATGTTATAAGCACATATTTACTAGAAACAATTAAAAAATCTCAAAATTAAAAATTTGACTTTTTACCTTCGTCATCGAAGTCCTCTCCATCTGTTAAGGGCATGTCTAGATCTCCATGGAAATCAGTGCCACTGTATGGCCAATCCTCCATGACGATCTCCTGTCGTCGCAACCATGAAAATAATGCAGGTCGGTATGACATATAATGACCCCCAGTGATCCTGGGCGTCAAATGACTCTAGTGGGCCATCCACGGATCACGTGGCGTAGGAGGATCCAACTCAGTCACCTGATATTGGAACAGTGGTACTCGTTCCAAGAAGAAGGTCACAAGTACAGATTCAAAGTAAAATTGCTTCAGATTCCCTGCCTTGGCTTTAGACAACTAGCGCTTAATGTTCATCTTCATGACCTCTACCCAGTTGAAGATCGTAGGAGCTGTGCAGTTAATAGCATAAAGTAAATTCGAGTTGTTAGTCTCATGTTCCACCTGGGACCCTGCCACTTTGTTGATAGTCAACAGAAGCACCCTCAGTGTCAGATCTCGCACACTCGAAATCTCTATCTTCCCACTCTTGGATTTCAGAACCTCAGGGCAGTGCACGGCAAGCAAGTAAGATATGCTCGGCCCAATCGGACGTGACCCATACAATTTCACTGGCTCACCTATGTGAGACAACCCAGTGATGAAGTAAATATCTAAAGTTTCCAACTGCAGCTCCTGGTCGCCAATGACAAAAATCTCCCAATTAATGTCCCAAAGACTAATCAGGTATCGAAGCAACTTGGGCTGGGCCCGCATCCCTGGCGCAAGGAAGAATTTGAGGAGCCCGCAAGCCCTCAAAGTCTCCAGGAAATTTGGCTCATTCATTGCCTGGGTGTCAACATATTCATGTTCCCGTTCCTTCAAATCCACCATTTCCAGTGTTTCTCTGCTGCAAAAGCCATTAATTTGAGTCAATAATCATTCTTGGCACATAAAATTCAAGATTAAACAGTCAGTTTTTGAGAACATAGGGTTTTCCCCTATCCATGGTGCTAGCACGCCTGTTTTAAAAATAGTTGTGCTGATCGGCATGGATAGCTTTGTTAATCACCCTCAGCCAGTGCGATTCCGTGCCCGAAATTCGTGCCGACCAAGGGCGAAAATGATTTTCAAAAACCTCCCTAAAAGTAAAAAAAATGGCTGAAAGCAGAAATAAATAGCATGGAAATGGAGCTCAGGGCTTCAGCTATTACCTGGAACTGACAGCTCGTTGATTGACCTCTCAGATCTCCCATAATCTGCTCCAGAACAACTAGGGAAAAAGTGGGTAAAAAGTCTTCACATCAAAGGTAAAATGGTAAATGGTAAAAATATATTTACTTTTCCCCTTTTTATTCATTTTTCATAAAAATATTAGGTTTTGTAAATATTTGACCTATTTTGCCTCAAGGACTCGATAATACACGGACAGGTGGTGGATGTTCGACGATGATGATGAGTCACGTTTCATCTCTTTTCTCTACTCGTAAAACTCGTATGAAAAGATTGTCAAGTATTTTTCCTTTTTAACTCGTTAAAGAGAATAAAAACGGGGGGTTCGCTTTTAGCTCTTTTCGACCCTTTATAAGCAAACAAATGGTCGAGCCCTTGTTGTTTCGAACTTGTTAATGGATGCGAAACGTTGTGTGCCCAATATAAGTTTACCCCTTTTTCAGACTAGGATGCACTATTTACGAAAAAGGTACTCTTTGACTAAAATGGTCAAAAAGTTCTCTCAAGTATTGTTTTCTACCTTTTCAGGCTCGAGAGACACAAATGTACGAAAAGGAACCATGTGGAGTTTTCTTTTACATGTCTTTTTCAAACTCTCTAAACATGAAAAAGATACTGAGTTACACCTTTGTCAGACTCGTTAAACTATTAAATGACATCGGATTCGTCACCATGACGAACATGAGATTCTCCTTCCTAGGGCTCGTTAAACTTACTAGGTCGGATTTGTTTGAAGGATGAACTTACAGTGCAAGTATATGCTATCCCCTTCAATCTTGCGATTAAAAAATAATTGGGGTACTTTCCAGAAATGGTGGGGGAAAATTTGGAAATCTATTAGTCGTTTCGGAAACTTACTCTTGAACATGACACTCTTTGATTCGTGTCGGGTTGGGACATCATCCTCTGTATCGTTGACCTTCTTGGGTTTGGGCCATTCTTTTTTTGCCTTCCATCTGATCTCTGCCATGTCATCATGACCACCTATCCTATCAATCCAAAAGATTCCAAACTTCCAGTTGTGTCGCCGATATGTTCAAGAGTTGTCCTTCTACAGTTACACTTACCTCTGATTCTCTGTATCATCCAAAATCATTTTGCATCCTTTCGTGTCGTGTCGATGATGTGGGATTCATTATGGCCCTCCTTCGACACGGTTGCTTTCTATCGACTTCAACTCATTATCCGGGAAGTTTACTGAGAAACTCCCTTCCAGTACCTTAGATCTTGCATGCCCTAATGGCAATTTATTCACACTCGATGAAAATATCACATCATTGGCTTTCAATTGAGTGATTTCATGGATGTTCGACTTCAGTTCCTGTATTCAAATTACATGAATTGTGCTTATAGTACCTTGAGGACCATTGTCATTATTGGTGGTTTCTCTCGCGCTTGTTAAGAGTTCACATCATTGACTGGTAATCAAGAGACTTTCTAGCATGTTCGACGTCAACACATCTATTCACATGCTAGGATCTGTGCTTTTATTGGGTCGTGTTGGAGCGCAAGACCTTGGACTTAGATCACAGAAGTCTAGGTTGCGAAGTGGTGTGACATGGTTATGATGATATGCATGTCTCTTTGACGGATGGTTATTCCCATACCTGGATCCATTTACATGATTATTCTCTGGATGGCTGCATTCATGAGAAAATTCATGTATCATTTGAAAGAGATCTTATTTTATGTATATGTATCTGTACTTTGTTGCAGGTTTTTTGACGTCAAACCGATTCGCCACATTGATTTATAAAGCATTTCATCCCTCACTCCAGTTCGGCCTTCATGCTTTAGGGGGCATATGTTACACAACATTTTGTCATTGTCCCTGTACTCTCCGTCCCTCTTCATGAGAAAATCATTTCCCTTTTGCACCATTTCCCCTGAAACTTCTGTTTTTCCTAGTTTACAAGACCGACGCTAATGGACTTTGTCTCCCCCACGTCAATGTGCAGAGATTAGCACTACTCCTCGCACCGGCTAAAGCAACCGAGCTTTGTTTTAGTCGCGTCTGTCCTGTTATGGAAAGTTTTTTAAATTAGAGTTGAAGCTTCCAACTCTAGAAGCTCCGTAACGGAAGTCTGGTAAATGGTTTGGCTAGATGGGGTCGAGGATGACAGTTTGGGCTCCTTTCCCCTATAATGATGGAACTACCTCAAGGATAAGTCCTTCTCCCTTGAGAAGAGGATCCATCTCCCATCCATATTTCCTATATAAACCTCCCTTCTTCCCAAGCATAAACTAGTTGTAGAGTTTTGGTTGAGCGTTGATGCTATTTTGGTTTGGAGTAGATAAGCAAGCTATTACTAGTTTTGTGAGGGAGAAGTGTGTTTTGGTTTGGAGTGAAGCCTAAAGGGAAGAGCTTTAAGACTATTGTTGTTTGAAACCATCGTGGAATGCTAGCAGAAGTGTGTGGGAACCTAGTCTTGTCGGAGGAAGACTCCAACGTCAAGACGAATGGTTGTAATCTCTCTTTGATATTAATATATGCAACTATGGATCGATTTCCTACATGTTTTGTAATATCACATATTCATGGCTTAATGTTTCTTGACTTGTTAAGTAGGTTGAATTGCAATTTTTCTATTATTATGTTTGTTGTCTGTTGCTGTTTACTTGTTTCAGGAGCTTGACGAAGAAAGCGAGAGATAGTTAGAGCGAGCAAGTGAGGACATCATCAAGCAGGATAAGCGACCAAGAGGTAGGCCCTCTTGATTGATTATAACCTAAGGAAATCTTCCATAGAATGTATTTGTTGTGGCTAGACCCATTATCGGGCTAGAGGAATTCGTTGCTTAGAGGATGATGATGAGCCCCAAAAATGGGTAACTTATGGGCTCATTTTGCCTACTGTTCTTCATCAATCCACCATTTTTCATAGATTATGCATGTTTTTTGAGTATGTTTATGTTATTTGAACGAATAAGGGTGGTCACTTTACCAAGGAGATTAATATGTGGTTATTTCAGGTTTTTTGGACAAATTTTGGAACAAGGCCAAGCAATTATGAGCCAGGTGACAGCCAGGCATGAAGGAACAAGGGTGAGGATTCGCAGGAAGGGTGTCTCTTGCATTAAATGGCCTTTCCTCAAAATCTCCACCCTCAACTCGGAGCTCAGTAGGCCACCAAAACGAATCCTAAAGGCAGCCGAGCAGCTTTGTGAAGAGTGATTGTTTACTGGCAGTTTGAACAGCTGAGCCCCTTGAGTTAAGGAGGGTTGCTAGGACCCTCATAGTGCATAAATAGGAAGGCTTCAGCCTTCGTAGTTTACTTTTGGAACTGTTGGGTTTTGCACTATAGTGCTATCATTGTCTCAGCTCATTTTTGTAGCTATTGCTGTATAACTTTCTTGTGACATGATTATTTTTTGAGTAATGAAGAGCAGCTTTACTTGGCATCAGTTCTGAGTTTTTCTTAGGAGCCTATAGCTCTTGGGGTTGGGCCCAACCCAAGTGCCAAGGCTTCCTTCATGTACTGTTATTTGCTTTTTATGTCTTTGCAAAATAATTTATGTTAAGTAGATTAAAATCTTGCTGGTTATCTAGGTCATTGTTGATGATTAGAAAGGATTTTTATGTTCAAATTGAGTTGATAGGTTATTAATAGGGAAGATCTCCAGAAAAAGGCCATCAGGGACCTCTGATCTCACCTCTCCCTCAGTGGGATCATGAGCTGGAACAAAGGTGACCTTGCTGCCAACAAAATCACTGTCATTGCCTCACCATGCAATCATTAGTGTGAGATTCTCATTTGCAGAAGTTGATACCAGTTGTGGTTAAGCATTCAGATTCATGATTGCTCAGTTTGCATAACTATTTCACGTGATTTCATTGCAAATAAACTTCTATTCATTTCCTTTGCTGTTACTTAGGCCAGATTAGAATAAAGTAGCTAGGTCATTGGTTTTCCAAGTCATTGTTTGTTCAGTTTGAGAAATAACTTGCAGAGAACCTGTAACACCTCTCCATCTATTCTTACTCCATCAATCTCATCTACTCCATCCCCTAACTCTGATTCTTTCCTCACATTTGCTACACCTTGACCTAGTTTCCATATTTTTGTGCAACATTGCTCCACTCCTCCTTGAACAAATCCAGCCATCCTCATCTCTCTTCAGCTCCATCCCCCAAGTCCTGGACCTCATCACACCCTTAACCTACCTCCATAATCACTTCTCCACCTCTCTCTCTCTCTCCATCTGC